>CAWUFW010002792.1:0-1200000 GCA_963921515.1 Calotriton arnoldi | reverse complement strand
GGAACATGTTGAACTGTGATGTTAGATGTTAGCCATGTAGGTGTCATACATGTCCTTACGGAACAGCACACGCATCATGTACTTGTGTCTCGTAATGGTGTATCATGTGATATTGAGTCTGGTCTATGCCACATATGTGGGGTGACTGACAATCTTTCTTTCTTCACCTATGCACTGCAGGGCACTAGCTGTCCATCGGCCATTCCCTCACCTTGCAACAGTGGTTGAACGGGACTGCATCCGACGGTACCGCTTCACCAGGCCACTGATTGAGGAATTGGCGGTGCGGTTGGCCCCACATTTGCAACCTGGCCGGACATACCCTACAGCGCTGACCCCCAAGGTGAAGGTGATGGCAGCCCTACACTTCTTTGCCACTGGTACCTTTCAACACACTGTGGCGTCTGCTGGTGGGATGTCACAGACCATGTTCAGCCGTGTGCTCCGCGATGTTTTGGAGGCTATGTTGAGATACCTGAACCAGTACATCTATTTCCCTAGACTTCAACAACTCACAGACGTGAAGAGTGACTTCTATGCCCTGGGGAGGATGCCGCATGTCATTGGCTCCATTGATGGGACACATATGGCTTTGGTACCACCACAGGCCCAAGAGCAGGCATACAGGAACCGCAAGCACTACCATTCGGTCAATGCACTGGTGGTATGTCTTGCAGATATGAGCATCTCACACGTGTGTGCCCGTTTCCCCGGTTCTGCACACGATGCCTACGTGATGAGGAGTAGTCGCATCCCGAGGATGATGTCACAGATGCGGAACCAGCGTGCCTGGCTTGTTGGTGTGTACTGACTATGTACCATTGTGTGTGTTCTGCAATGTAGTGTTCCACCCTCTTTTCCAACTCAGCTAATGTGCAATTGTCTGTATGTAGGTGACTCCGGATACCCCAACATGCCGTGGTTGCTGACGCCCCTCAGGAACCCTGTGACACCAGCCCAGATGCGCTACAATGAGGCACATGGTCGGACCAGGAGAGTCATTGAGCGGACATTTGGTCTCCTGAAGAGCCGCTTCCGCTGCCTGGACAAGACAGGAGGGGCCCTCCCATATGCCCCAGCAAAGGTGTGCAAGATTGTCATCGTCTGCTGCATGCTACACAACCTGGCTGTGCGGAAGGAGTTGCCTCTCATCCTGGATGACGATGATCAACATCCGCCACCTGTGGAGGATCCTGGCCTGGACCACGATGCCAGTGATGATGATGATGGTGATGTCCGCACACAGCTCATCACCAACTTCTTCAGCTGAATGTGAGTATCCGGAGATGTCATGTCAATGATGTGAGTATGCATGATATGTGTTGGTGGTGCTCTGGTGCTGTTTGAGTGTGGCCATGTGCTACATGACTGTATGCGTGTAGCGATGTGTCCTTACAGGTAGTCTGTACTCCCCATCAGTGTTGACATGCTAACGTGGTTCTGGGTGGGTATCTTGTGACATGTATTGGGCATGAGTATTGCAGTTCTGTCCTGTTCTTCAGTGCTTTTGACTGTGTGTCATTTCTGTCCTTCACAGGGTACTTTCTGAGTTCTTTAGTCAACTGTGATCCCCCAACACCGTGATTGAACTTCCAGGGTGGTAGCTGTCATATCCCTACAGGTGATGTGCGCCACACCCATGGACTTCCTTCCTTCTACACTTGTTGACTGTGTGCCCACTGCCAAGTGAGATTACCTTGCATCTGTAGTGGTTACAACATGTTGCAAATGTGTAATAAACCTGTGCTTCACTTTGTGATGTGCGTTGTCTGTGGTCACACATCTGACTGACATTTGCTTACTGCACCAGTGGCCTAGTTGACAAAGACTGTGAATAGGTGTTGTGTCTGTGTATTGCACCGTATTTCCTGCCAACATCAGTGTAGGCGATGAGTCAGGTGGCCTTGGTGTGTATATGCTGTGTAGCCCTGGTGGTGTGTCTCCCTCATATGTGTCACATTGCCATGACTCACATGCCTGTGTTGTACTTGCTGTGGCAGTTAGCATGCACAGTGTAATTTCGCAGGTCGTCATCTCCATGACAGAAACCACGTTTGAATCACAACAGAGGCAGGTATGGTGTATTAGTGTGTTTATTGTCATACATGTGTGAGTATAGTGCACAGGATGGTGGGTGCTGTACATTGTGATTGTAATCCAAAGTCCTGGTAGCAGAAATGTCCTGAGTTAAATCCACAGTCATCTGATACATTGGTCCAACTTGTACTCCCCATGTCATGTGGGGGAGTTGTGTTGCATTCAACAGGGTGTACAATTTGCGCACAAAGGTGATTATCCAGCACAGGTTTTGGCTTCCTGGTGGTTGCGCATGGCCATCGGCCTCTCAGTTGCCCTTCCTCGGACGACCCCTCTTCTTTGGGGGGGTCCTCAAGTGCAGGCTGCTGCGATGCAGGGGACTCTCCGCCAGAGTCATCCTCCCTCCCTGTGGCAGTTGCAGTTGTTTCAGCACCAGATGTTGTGGGCACACAGGGAGGTGTTGGCATGTTGCTGCTCATCTGGCGGAGGCATTGTAATATGTCCCTATGCACCGCCGTCATCTCTTGCAGTGTGTCCCACTTGGACTCCATGCGGGACATGTGTAAGTCCAAGCATGCATGATGGGCAGCCTGCTGCTGTCGTATGTCCCTGAGGATCCCCACTACCTGGCTGAACTCTCCGGTGCTGGTCTGGTACGCATCGGCTATGCGTACCAGTTGTGGGTCATCATGCAGTCCAGACCCCTCTGCGAGCAGCGACCTATGTCTACCACCCCTCCCACCACCCCTGGCGACACGTGCAGTACCTGAGGTGGCACGCACAGGTGATCCTGGGCCCCTTGGGGGTTGTTGGTGGTGTTGGTGTCCATAGCCCCACGTTGGGCAGGGGTCTGTGTGCTGGTGGTGGTGGTGGTCCTTGGTCTGTCCGTGTCGGCAGGGGTGGTTTGTGTGTTGTCAGTCGTTGGAGGGGTGGGTGCAGGGGGTGCAGCTGGTGGTCCTGCTGGTGCTGCATGATAACTCGCTCCGGAGGTGCCAGGTAGGTCTTCGTCATCCGAGGAGGGCAGAGGCTGTTCCACACCAGTGAGCTCCGTTTCCCCTGGATCCTGGGACAGGGACTCCTCAGCGTCTGCTGCTGTGTCCCCATCATCACCTGTTTTTGGGAGACACACACAATGTATGTTATGTTTCTGCAGGCATCAATGGTTGACACACCTGACAGTTGTGACTGTACCTCTGGATGCGGGCCTGTACATTGCATTGTCCTGAGTTGTCACAGTCAGAGGTTGATATTGGTGTAGCACATTGTCCTGCATACTTTGAGCATTTCAATTTGAATGTTGGGGTGTGTACATGGTCTGCATTTATTGTATTTGGTTGACATCCGGCCCTCCTTCTCCCCCCAGCCCAGTTATCCCACCATGAAGCATGCCACCCTTGCAGTGGGTTCAGGTTGACTCTCAGGATGTCAGTGAGTGGTGTCCTGCTGTTGGTGGTGCCCAGTTCCCAGCAGGGCCTTGTGCTCCCCACAGCAGTACCCAGTGTCAGCCATCTTGTCAGTTCTTTCCCACTCCCTGTGATGTGCGCATGGTTCAGGGTGGTGTTGATGGGACAGTTGTGGGGGTGACCAATATCTGTGACTGCCACTCCCATCATGCTATTGCCTCCACCCCCCTTCCCAGCATGCCCATGCTTCCTTCCTTTTGACTCTGCTTCCCTGTGGGGTTGTGTGCCTGTGCTGACAAGATGGCTGACAGTGTTTTCCTGGGGTTCGTTTTGCTACAAGTCCCATGTGTGTTCCTGTGCTTCACACAGCATGACCCAGGGTTGTGGTTCTTTGTGGAATATTTGATTAGAGTGTGAGGCAATGCATTCTCCCAGGTGAGTTGTGTGGAGTTTGTGTTAGGGGGGTGTGTGGGTGGAGCTGCTGGTAACTATGGTCAGTGCTGTGAGTCCTCCTTCCCACCCAGCCAGATATCCCACCATGGAACGTGCTTCCGTTGCAGGGAGTGCAAGTTGTCTTTCAGGATGTCAGTCAGTGGTGTCCTGCTGTTGGTTGGTGCACAGTTCCCAGCAGGGCCTTGTGCTCCCCACATCAGTAGCCAGTGTCAGCCATCTTGTCAGTTGTTTTCCACTCCCTGTGATGTGGGCATGGTTCATGGTGGTGTTGATGTGCGCATTGTGAGGGTGGGCAATCTCTGTGACTACGACTCCCATGATGCTATTGGCTACACTGACTTGCCCAGCATACACAGGATTCCTTCCTTTCAGTGGGCTTCACTGTGAGTTGGTGTTGTAGTGGTGGCTACATGTCTGGATGTGTTTGTTAGTTATATTTGTGCCACTGCCTAGCTGTAGTTGTAGTTGTGTTTGTACATGTGATGACACAGTTACATATCACTATGAGATGGCATGTGTTGTGTTTATCTGACTGACATACACATTTTGGGATGATTCTGTTTTGGTTGCTGTGTATTTGCTAAGGGTGCATGGTTTGACTCTCCCTTGACAGTGATGTGTGTGTATTGTCGCACAATATTGTGTACATTTGTTGTGTACTCACCAGGCTCTGGGATGTTTTCTAGTCCATATACGCTCACTGGTGGTAGGATGGCCCGCACCTTCTCCTCCCAGGGCCTGAGGTATACTGGTTTGGCAGGAGGGCCACTGCCGGTGTGTTGGCTCAAGAGGTAGTCCTTCTTCAACAGCTCCTTGACCCTCCTGCGCACGTCATACCACCTGTTCTGGATGTCTCCCTTTGTGCGCAAACATGGTGATTGTGCGTTCACCCTGTCGACAATCCTCTCCCACATCTTGGTTTTCTGCGCCATGGGTGTCTGTTGGACCAGTGTACCAAACAGCTGTGGCTCTACCCTGAGGATCTCATCTACCAGGACTTCCAATTCACTATCTAGGAACTTTTGATTCTTCTTTGGGGGCATGGTGATGGTGAGTGATGTGTGTGTTGGTGTGCAAGTGAGGGTGTGTGAGTGTGTGTTTTGCTGGGTGTATGTGAGGGTGCTATTTGTTGAGGTGCTGCTGGTGTGTGGCTTGTGTGATGGATGAGCTGTGAGTGTGTGTGTGGTTGCTGTCTGTTGGTGTTGAGTGCTGGCAGGTAATTTGAATTTGCAAAGGATCATGGTAGGGATTTGTGTCCTTTATATGGGTGGAGTTGTGGGTGTGTCTTTGTTCCCTGTTTCCACACCCAGTATTTATTGGCTTTGTAATTGCTTGTTTGGCCTTTTTTTTTTTTTTTTTTTCCTTAGTACTTTTTGTGCATGTAGGAGACGTTCTTCTGACCGAGTCGGACCCTGCAGTTGTCTCGTGCGAGCCTCTCAGATTCGTTCACGCTGTGTTTGTGCTGTTTTCTGTGCTGCGTACGCGTCAGTCGCAGTGTTTTGGGTTGCTTCGGCTCGCAGTTTTGTATGCGTGTCGGTTGTACTGCTTGGGCCCCGTGCGACTCGGTCGTGTTTTCCACGCATTGCATCGTACTTGGCGGGTAGGAGTTCGCGGGTACGTTTCGTTCGGGATTCTTCCTGGTGCGTGTCGGTCGGTTCGATTCGCGTGGTTTTCCCGCCGGATAGCTGTTTTCCGCGCGGTTCGGTCGTTTGAGTTGTGTTCCATACACGTCGGTCGGATTTTGCACGCTTCTCATCGTACTTTGCGGGTCGGGCTGCACCGGTATGTGTCGGTCGGAATGAATTCCGGCTCCGAGTCGGTCGGTACGTTTTCCGGCCCGAATCGGAATTGGCCCCTAAGAATAATAGCAGTCCCCTCAATACTTCTCATAGCATATCACCACAGCTAGAACCCAGTGTTCCTTGCACTAATAGGTTTACCCCCCTAATGGCCTTATCTGATGAAGCAACGGAAGATCAATCCCAACATTGCATTAAATCCATAGAGTTGACAACTGTTGCTTCTAATGCAAAACCAATGAACCCAAGTACCCATCAGATTATTAAGGACTTGAAGGCTGAAGGAGGGTCTTTGAGAGTGATGATCGAGGGACTCACTACACTAGTTAAATCGTTACTACAACCTAGCCCTCCATCTATATTCCCAGTTACACGGGAGTCGTGCGCTAATGTAGAGCGAGCACAGCCAGCATTACAAGGTTCGAGTAGCCATCCTCAGCTCCATCAAGTTAACACCATCCAGGGGACACTTCGCAACCACCGGCACTTACAGCCACCGCAAGTTCATCACACTCAAACATTCTCTGACTTTAAAGTAAATTGTGCTAACCGTTCATTCACACGAGCAGGTGTGCATGATACACTTAACTATCAGAGGATTTGCAAACCGTCTCAAATTCAGTTATCATCCCACTGCAGTAGGAACCATCCAGCACATACAGCCCTTCCTCGGTTGCCGCTTGCAACTAAAATTCTCATGGTCAACGTCCCAAAACTTGACATGAAGCAGGGGCCAGAGGGGGAGGACTCTTTGATTAACAAAGCGATCCATTGGATCCGCCATGTCAGGGGCTGTCACTCGGTAATCCGAGACGACATTATCAGGGCGCGTAGATGCACGTCACCAGGACAATCAGTAGATTGCATAGAGCTGACATTAATAGGGCCAGACTTGGTCGAAAACCTACTCACCTTAGAATTTTGTACTTGTTCCCCTGACTCCTCTTCCATTCAAATCAAGCATTCTATCCCCCACAGGCCAGCGCCGTTACTATAGCTGGACAGAAGACCTAGTAGCTCTAGTCTAGAACACAATGACTGACTTCTGGAGGAAATGCTTCGGCCCTCCAGATCTCAGCCTTCCCCCCCATTCCAGGGTGATACTAGCCTGAGCAGAGAATCTCTACAAAGGTGCATAAATCAAATGAGGATGGCTCCCAAACTGTTGTGGGCACAAGTAGCGCTGCTAGTGATGTAAATGAGCAGGAGGGTGCACAATGTTACAAGGGCGCGTACTCTACTTTACATCTTAATATTTCAACGTACAAAACACCTGCGAAAGGGCAAACATGCATAGCTATAGTATGGAATGTTGCTGGCCTAAAACGAAAGCTCGATGACCCGGATTGGCATAGTTACATAGACAAATTTGACATCTGTCTTTTTGAAGAGACATGGTTACTCACACCCCCACACAAGCTAGGTTACAAAACATACTATAAGAACGCAATTCCCACGCGGAGAGGAAGACCATCGGGAGGCCTTGTAATATGGGTCAAAATAACACTGGAATGCGATCCACGAATTTGATCATAGACTCCCCAGACCTGCTGGCAGTGTATCTAAATAATAATAACGAAAAACTGTATTTGTTTAACATCTACAACAGACCAATTAGGCAGACTCTAAATTCTGAGACGATTAGCACACTAGGTAGCTCCCTTGATCTTGTAAATCCTAGTGATACCGTGATTGTATGTGGGGATTTTAATTGTGCCTACGAGCCACTAAATGGACTGGAAAATGTTACAGAAGAAGAGGATACAGCCATAGGGTTGCCCCAATTAGTGGCAGGGCCATCTAAACCTTGCACTAATGCTGCATTGCAGATAGTACAGTTCACTATAGAACATCGCTTAAGGGCATGCAATGGAAGGGTATCTAGCAATGGGGACGAAAAAGCCTCTCTTAATACTTTTAAGCGTGGCAGTTCACAGTCGAGAATTGATTATATATTGCACAGCATCCACAGCTGGAGCAGAATAGTGAGCTTTAGAATAGAGATGAGGGATGATAGTGATCACCTACCGCTATGCTTGGAAGTAATAGGCCAATTAACAAGGGATGATCAACTAGACATTTGTATGCAAAATGTGCACCCCTTAGTAGGGAACAATCGAAGATCCATCAAGTGGCCTAAGATCACAGGTAGCATAGAGCTCATGACAAGTATCTATAATACTTTTGCCGAAGTAGTGGGTGCACACCTAGAGACAAGTGACTTGCCTGCAACATCTATGCATATTGCCCTGGCCGCAAAGCTAGAGCCCCTCCTCACTAAAAACATTGGGAAGAAATGGAAACCCAATCCCAAATTGGGATTAAAGGTAAATCCATGGTACACAGCAGAATGTAGAAGATCTAAGACATCTTTACTTGAAATAATAAAACAGGGAAACGCAGACTCAGTAAGGAGGGCCAGAGATGTTCATAGGAGAGTATTGGCTACCGCCAAGAGGAATTGGGAGGAAAATAGCTGGCTCGATCTCTTGCAGGCAGCAAAAACTAATAACTCGGCTGAGTTCTGGAAAATTATAGCATGCAGGGGCAAGGACCAGGCAGTGAGGATGGAGCATTATTTAGACTCAGCAGCTTGGACCGACCACTTCACTGACTTGTACTCCAGCTTTCGGCCCATTGCAGCTCCGAGTGGAGACAGAGGGCCTGATAATATCGAGGAAGACAGTGAGGTGATCGTTTTCTCACTGCAAGAGACCGACTATGCCATAGATTCTATCAAACCGGGGAAAGCACCGGGACTAGATAGACTTCCTGGGGATTTATTCAAACATGATAAAAAGGTATGGGTCCCATATGTTAACGCTCTTAGCAATGCAATATCAGCAGGTGCCCCAATACTGGGAACATGGAAAGGGGCTGAAATCGTCCCTATCAACAAAAAAGGCAGTGAACACAAACCCGAAAATTACAGGCCAATTAGCCTGATAGACGTACTTCAAAAAATCTATGCCAGGCAGCTACTGAATAGGCTTAACGACTGGATTGAGACCAACAACATATTGTCTCCATATCAGGCAGGCTTTAGATCATGCACTAGCACAATAGACCAAGTTTTCAGACTTTTGTGCATCATTTGGAAATATGTCAAGATCAGGAAGGGCCATATCTATGTAGCATTCGTCGATTTGAGGGCAGATTTCGACCTCGTACCCAGATGTTTTTTATGGGATTCACTAGAAAAACAAAAAGCTCCCCCCAGCCTAGTAACACAGATAAAAAGGTTACACAATGGAAACTATGCTAGAGTCCGTTGGGGTATGAATGGGGAACTTACAAAGCCAATCCCGATAGAGAGAGGAGTGAGACAGGGTTGCGTACTTGCTCCCACCCTGTTCTCACTCTATATCAACGATGTGGTAAATTACCTACAAGATCAAGCAAATGACCCCCCTAAACTGAATGGGAACTTAGGGGCCTATTACAATGGCGGTCGGATGTCGACCGCCCGGCTGGCGGCGGTGCCCGCCGGACCGGCGGTGGAGATCTGCCCGCACCGCAAGCAAGAAAACCGCCGGTCCGATTAGGATGGCGGTGGCGACTGCGGCGGTGGGAAGTTCCGACCGCCGCTTTTCCGGCAGTCACCATCCGCACTCCTGCCTGGCGGGCGGAAAAGGACTGGGATAATAGTGGCGGTGCAGAGCAGGCTCCGCCGGCACGATTATGATGTTGGCGGTAGCCAGCCTTTCCGCAGAGGTCAGACTGCCATGGAAAGGCATGCGGAGATTGTCTTCCGGGGGCCTGTGGCAGGCCCCCGATGTTTGGGGGGGTGGGGGTACACTGGGGGGGTACCCATGGCCCCCCCGACATTCCCCTGCACCAGGTGGCAGGCACTGTGCAGTGCCTGCCACGTAGTGCAGGGAAATGCTGGACATGCCCATTTGGACATTGCGGCGGTGCTGCGGGTAGCAGCAACCGCCGCAATGTTAAGGCCCGCAATCCAACCGCCGCGGTCGGATTTCGAGCGCGGGTCATCGTAATTTGACCAGCGGTGATGCCGCGGTCCATGCGGGCGGTCTTTTCCCGCTACCATGGCGGTCGGGGAGGTTTTCCGACCGCCATCGTAATGACCCCCTTGGTACCGGCACTGCTCTTTGCAGACGATACCATCCTGATCTCACAGACTCTAAAGGGACTACAAAATATGATGAATGGTTTTAACGAATACTGCACCGAAAAAGGTTTAGAAATAAATGCCAGTAAAACCAGGTACATGGCCATAAACCCACACAAGGGCTTTAAAAATAACCTTGTGCTGAGTAATCAGAGAATATAACATGCCACTAATTTTACCTATTTGGGCATATTATTAGACTCTAAATTAGCTTGGAAACAGCAAGTCAACCACTCAGTACTACGGTTAGCCCAAGGGACAGGGGCAATCCTTAAGAAGTATAGATCATCCTCAAGCAAATCTGTGACACCAGCGCTCGAGCTATACAAATGCAAGGTCCAGGCAGCAGCACTGAATGGATCAGAGCTATGGGCTACCAGTGACACCAAACAACTGATAATTGGGGAAAATAAATTTGCGAGGAGACTATTGGGGCTACCCCTATCAACACCACTTGTCCCAATGCTTCATGATTTAGACATGAAGCGTATAGGGCATCTCGCAACTTTGCGACCATTGCTCTACTGGATACGATTGTGGATAACGCCAGAATTATTAGTATACAGAGAAGGTGTACGTGAATTACTGGCTATTGACACATGCCTTACCTTCCCATGGCTAAGATTTGTACGGAAATGGCTCATAGAGTTAAGCCTTGAATCATATTGGACCAACCCCCACAGTTTAAAATCAAACTGTAAAGACACACTGAAGGGAACCTATTGGCAATACACATTGAATGCACTTTAGTGCGGCCCGAGATTGGGAAGGCTAACATCTCAATTCCTCACTATCAAGTCAAGTCCGAGTCGCGAGGAGTTTCTTGACAATGTACAGCCGTACTTAGCAAGAATCTTATATCTAAAGCACAACATATTACAGATCAAGAGCCATACTGCAAACTGGGAGGGTAAGGAAGACCGTTGTTGCACTTTATGCACTATATGCACTTTAGGGTCTACTGAAAATATAGAAAGCACAGTACACATTTTGTTTTTCTGTCCGGCATATGATAGGGCTAGGAGGAAATGGATCCGACCATTATGTAATTCAATGGGATTCAGAAAGCACCAAGAGGCACTTAGGGAACTGACTACTAGCACCTTACCACATGTTATATTTGCCCTATCTAGATATCTGTTTATAGTGGGCCTAATAAGGAAAAAAGCTGGGTTAAAGATGTGATGCGTTAAAGACCAAAAAACTAATGACTGTGAAATATTCTTTGGATTGTATAAATAACCAGATACTTTTCCTTTTTATTGTATCATAATAAGTTTAATGAATTTTAGAAAGAGAACTCACTGGGGTGATAACAATGGATTCTCACGGTGACCAGTTTACACTGTTTTATATTGTTTTAAAATATTTTATTGGAAATTTCTGACCCTTTTACTGAGACTGTACAATATATGGTTGGATGTATTTTAGATTACTTCATGAATGATTGTATGACTATGAAACCTTTTATGGCCTTTGGCCGAAATAAAGTATTTAAATGAAATGAACTCAAGGAAAGTGCTGGACACTAAACATATAAAATATACTATTCCCACTCCAAACTATATTAACTCAGGGAAAGTGCTGGACACTAAACATATTAAATATACTATCGCGCCCACTACAAACTATATTAACTCAGGGGAAGTGCTGGACACTAAACATATAAAATATACAATTCCCACTACAAACTATATTAACTCAGGGAAAGTGCAGGACACTAAACATATAAAATATACTAGTCCCACTCCAAACTATATGAACTCAAGAAAAGTGCTGGAAAGTAAACATATATAATTTACTATTCCCACTCCAAACTATATTAACTCAAGGAAAGTGCTGGACACTAAACATATAAAATATACTATTCCCACTCCAAACTATATTAACTCAGGGAAAGTGCTGGACACTAAACATATAAAATATACTATTCCCACTCCAAACGATGTTAACTCAGGGAAAGTGCTGGACACTAAACATATAAAATATACTATTCCCACTCCAAACTACATTAAAACACAGAAGGTGCTGGACAGTAAACATATATAATTTGATATTCCCACTCCAAACTACATTAACTGAGGTAAAGTTCTGGACACTAAACATATATCATTTACTATTCCTTCTCCATACTACATTAAAGCAGGGTAAGTGCTGGAAAATAAACATATGTAATTTACTATTCCCACTCCAAGCTATATAAACTCAAGGAAGGTGCTGGACACTAAACATAGCAAATATACTATTCCCACTCCAAACTACATAAAAACAGAGAAGGTGCTGGACAATAAAATCATATAATGTAATATACCCACTGCAATCTACATTAACACATAAAAAATGCTACACACTACACATATATATTATACAAGTTCCACTTGTAAAAACATATAAAAAAACTATTTATACTAATTTTTAATAATTATTTATAAAACAAAAAAATAATTTCTCACAATATAATATAATCAAAATACCAATTTTAATGTTTTTAAAATTAATATTTTACTTACCATTTTTTTATAAAAAACATAAAAATTCCCACAAATTTGGAAAAATTATTTTTGATAACATTAATAATTATAAACACAAATAGTGCACCTCCGCAAATATTTAATTTTTCATTTGTATTTTTATAAAATATTTCCAATTTTAATTTATTCTTACACATTTTCCAATTTCATTTTTTAACTGAACTTTTTTTTACAATCACTACTCTTATCTCCTATAAAACAAACATCTAACCACAAAAATTTTACAAATTTTTTATTTCAAATAATTGTTTTTCAATTTTGTATAATTTTGAAAAAGCACACCTTGAAATTATTTGCAATAACAAGAAAATACCACTATTAATGTAATTTTTTTGAAAATGTTTAAAATTGTTTTTATATTTTACATTTTACTAAAAAAAATTAAAAAATCCCACTCACATCTATAAACACAACATTCCACTATTGTAAAAAATTATTTTCAAAGTTTTAATTTTTTTTAAAACATGTCAATTATTTTTATTAAAATCTTAAAAAACTGCCCACACTTATCCCCTATAACATCAAGCTCCCACTCCTAAATGATATTTACCAATATTATTTTTTATTACTTACATTTTTCAACATATTTAAAAAAAACATTTTAAAACACTCCCCACCCTTATCCCCTATAAACCCAACATCCCACACCTAAAAATATTTTTTTTATTTTTTTATTATTATTTTAAAAAATTCAAAAATTTCAAAAACATTTTAAAACACTTCCCACCCTTATCCCCCATAAACCCAACATCCTGCTCCTAAAAAATTACTTAAAATTTCTATAATATTACTTTCATTTTTTATTAAAATTTAAAAAAACCTTTTAAAACACTTCCCACCCTTATCCCCTATAAACCCAACATCCCGCTCCTAAAAAATATTTTTTAATTTCCTTAATATTGCATAAATTATTAAAAAATAAAAAAAAATACATTTTAAAACACTCCCCACCCTTATCCTCTATAAACCCAACATCCCGCTTCTAAAACAATTTGTCATTAAAACATATCCAATTTATTAAAAAATATTAAGATATTTACAAATATATACTATTAAAAAAAAATTACATCTAAAAATCGATCTTTTTTTTACGGTATTTCCTACATCGATATTTTTGACAACGATATTTTATACAACATACTAAATCGATATTCTTGACATCGACATTACATGCCACGATATTTTTAACTGTCATCTTTACAAACACGATATTATTTTACAGCGATATTTTAAACTCAATATTATGTCTACTTACCAGCTGGAGAGCTACCCATAGCTGACGAGCTACTTGTTGGAGAAGCCTGGTGTAGGTTAAAGTCAGGTTACCTCATTCCACACCTCTCTCTGGGCAACTTATTGTCTTTTACACAAATTGAAGGTGAACACCCACAAATATTTAAGGAGAGCAGAATTCGCTTGAACTCTTTGAAAAAACACCTGTTCAGTTTCCCTGGAAGAGCTTGAAGTAGTCATGGAAGAAGATTAGTTTTGACAGTATTATTTGTCCCAGAAATTAGATATAAATAAGGCACCAATTTCTTCAGTCATTTCGAACCCGGTCAGAAACTTCGGGTAATTTGCCTAGAATAAATCTTCCACTTTATGAGTGATGTGAATGATTAAATATTTCACCTATTCATCCGCCCACTGGAGGGGTGTGACATCTTTCAGCGTGTCCACCTATGTGCTGTCGGGATTTAGATTGAGAATCTCAGATGTGCTTGTGTTAACTTTAAAGCTCAACACTTTCTCAACAGTTTTGTAGATATAACATTACATTTGGGAATTAGATGTTTGGGAAGGAGAGAGTCAGAAGGGTAATGTCCTCAAAAAGTTATTTTTGGGTCTCTCGACCCTTCTCTTGTGTAATATGAATTTCTAACAGCTCAACACTAATGTCAATGGAAGGGAGGAAATGGAACATCCCTGCCTAGTGCCTCACTGAAGTGGTAAGGCTTTTGCAGTATAACCATTTACACCAATTCTAGACATGAGGTTATAGCAACCAGCCAAAGTCTTTGAATTGAACCTCGGCCCAATCCCACCTTAAGTAATACTTCGATGTGGAAGCACCAATTCACATGTTCCACTGCTTTCTTGCAATTCAGCAAGACAAAGGCGGGGATCAATTTTCTTTAACTTTTTTCCATCAAGTAAATCACTTGCTTTATATTATCATGAGTTTCTTGGCCCATAACTAATCTGGAAGCATCTGAATCTAATCTTGTGGCTATTATTTTTGCAAAGCTCTTCGCATATATATTAACAAGAGGAATGGCTCTGTAGTACAAGCATAATTTAGGGTTTTTCCAAGTTTTACTTCGAGTGTCATGTCCTCTTCCCTCTTTGCAGGAATTACCCTGCCACCTGAGATAAGGTTATTGAATAGAGTTGTACATTTTGGAACTAGGGTGTGTGCAAATGCTTTGTAAATGCTCCATCTAAACTCCTTCTGATCTGGAGCCTATCTTTAGTGCCTTAATAGCCATGAGCACCTGGCTGAAAGTCATGTGGACCTCTAGTGTTTCTTGTTGGCCTGGGTTATGAGTTGGACTTCTTGATTTTATTTAAGTAGTCTGTTTGCAGAGGCTCTGAAGGGGCTTCTGCTGTGAAGAACATGGTGTAATAAGTATGGAATTCTTCTACTTGATCTTTTTCTGAGATTAGGGATCGTCCCTGAGACAATGGGATATTGAGAATGGAGTTGATTCAGGTTTTTGACTGAGAATTTGTGCTAATTAGGTCACTACCTTCGTTTCCTGTTCATAATTTACTTTTTAAATCTGAGGAGCATCATCTCAGCTTTGTTAGTGCTCAGGGCATTAAGCTTTCCTCACAGCACTGTAGCCTTGCGGAAGACAACTAGAAATGCTGTTCTCTTTTGCTCCATTGCAACTTTCCTATTCTCACTTTCCAGTAAATCCTTCTCTTGCTTTTTCCCTTTCCTGAGGCTTGGTGTTAGATCACTGCATTCGCCCCTTCCTAATACTACCATGATTCTAACCCATGTAGTTTCAACTCCAACCTTTACTGTGTCATTAGTCAAAATATTCCATCATTCGGGCTGAAGGACAGATCTAGGTCCTGTATTTCTCATCATCATAGGGGTATCTTCCACCTTCTCTGATTCATTTTATCAGGAGTTTGGGCCAGAGTGAGCATCACAGGAGCATGATCAAAAATGTGATCAAGTGTATTTGTGCCCAAGTAGCCTCCTCCACCAGGCTATTTCTGGTCAGTATGTAATCTTACCAGTTTACAAAGAACACTACATCACAATGAATTAATCGTCCACAACCCAGTTTGCTCTCCTATTACTTGCTGACTTTATGCTTGGCTTTGACCATGTACAGCACTTTTCTGCCCTATGGCTATGCTTGTGCTATAGAAATACCAAATTCATACAAACATACATAATATATCTAGTCTAAAGTAGGTTTGGCGGACATGGGAAAAGTAGGTGTAATCCCTAGTCCCACTATGTAGTTCCCTTCAGAGATCCCGCAGGCCCAAGTCGCTTCAGCATGCCTTACCCCCTTTTGAGAAAGCACCTAAGGGGGTTTGTAGACTTAGGGCCTGATTCCGATGCAGTTAGGAAGGCCCCCTAACGGCATTTGCTCCATCCAAATTTGATCGGGAACGTGTCTTTCCGACCAACTCGGAAAGGTTTCCGACCGACCAAGTACGATGCGAGTTAGGCGTTAGGAATATCCCAATCGGAACCCAACAGCATTTCTTCAATGGTAGCCTATGCATTCGGTCGGAACAAAGGCTCCCATTGAAGTCAATGGGAGTCCAACCAAATCGTACCTGGAAGCATCCAGATGCATCGTACTCGGTTGGTTGGACTCTCCCGATCCGATTCGGTCGGAAACCATTCCCAAACCCATTCGGACTGGAAGCTTTCCAAACCGCATTAGAATCGGGCCCTTAGATGTATCCCCTTTGCATTCCATACCAAAATGAAGTCACCCACGGCCAATATGTCCCATTTCGCTGATCTCGCTAGGTTTTATAGAAATTCTGTAATAATCTGTCTTCTACTGTGTTTGGAGCACATATTATGGCTATTTTAAGCTGCCTATGATGTAGTCATCCCTTACCATAATGTGTCTACCCTCCCTATTCCCTTCACACTGCATGGGATGGAATTTAATTGACCTATGTAGGAAGATCTAATAGTGACTGGGGGTGAGTGTCTGAAACTTTTCAGCGCTTTGTCCATCATCTCCTTGTGTTTGCTTTGTTCGCCCTAAATTGGCAAGGTATGCCCAGACGTGGGTCCTTTGCTCACTTTGCCACTGGATTCAAGCTCACCTGGCTGATGAGGGGTGTTATACCGAAACGGGTCCCAGGATGCTTGTTTCCAATCCAGGGGAGACCTGGCTTGGCAGTTCGGGCTGGACTTTTCCCATGAGGAACAGGGTCAATACTGATTTGCATATGGCTGAGTCTGAACTGGGGTGGTGAAGTGAGCTAAAGAATGATGATGGATTCAACCCAGATCTAATAGTGACTGGGGGTGAGTGTCTGAAAAGTTTCAGCGCTCCGTCCATCATCTCCTTGCGTTTGCTATGTAGGACGATGGCCATACCAATAAGTTTAATTTGTGTGAACGAGAAGAAAGATTTTGTATGGAGCATGAGTTTAAGTTGGGTATGGTCCCTCTGTTTCAGATGAGTATTCCGCAGGGTTATAATATTGTACTTTTCCTCCAAGAGCGAAGTGCCACAGTTTCACTCTTTGTTTTGGAAGTTCAGCCCCTAATTGTTGAGTAAGATTATATTTGCTCTCTTCGAAGGTGGGCAAAAGCAATACACCAAGAAGCCTGCAATGTGAAAATGTTAACATGACAGATTATCCATTATAGATATTGGTGCAATGCCTTTGTGTCACAAATGAGATCTCAGTATGAAGAGTCACTTCCCAACCCTAAGTCATCTCACTCATCAACTGAAACCCCCGAACTAAGTAACAAATAATGGCCACGCTGGCCTACAACCTGACAATAAAATACACATGACCACTTAAGGAATTTGTACCTTTGAGTCCGTGGCAGATGAGAAGTCCTGTCCTCTGAAAGAGGTAGCAAAGTGTAGATTCTGGCACCATTCTTTGGGGGCATAAATATGCAGGAAGGAGGGCCCACTCCAAATCCCCTGCTCCTAGGCATGACAATAGTGGGAATGTACTATAGACTTATGTTTCTGTCGAGTACCTTCTATTTCATTACAATGTAGCCCCGGGTGTATCAGTGGTTGACTCTTCCCAAGTATACTTATACATCAGTGCAGTTGAGAGTAACTTGGGAAGTAAAGCCACTCCCATGACATGTTGCAATCATCAAATGTTCACTCCCAACTGGTGCCACAGCTACTTCTTGTTGTCTCTTCTCTGCTGTGCTCTCACTATTCCCCAGACACTTGAAGGGCTGAATTGTTGCTTTTGCTGGTCAGTGACTCCATTGTCATCTGTTGCAATTTGAATCCACAACAAGGAGGCAATCTTCTCCCTAGATATAAAAAGCCACGTTTGTTCTCATATTATTAGGAAATGCCTATGGGAAAGATCCACCTGCATTTTTTCATTCTGTCCTCAGGTTATTAATGACTTGCTGGAATTGTTGCCTCCTCTTTTGGGCAGTCAATGTCATGTCCTGGAAAATAGTGCATTCATAACCTAGGAAAAATTCACACAGCCTTTGAAACTCTAACTATGACTTTGAAACTGGAATTTCCCCAGCACATCCCTGGTTGTTTTGTTGTGAGCCACACATACTCAGCCCACACGGTGGACCCTCTCTATATGAATATCAGGAAGGTCTTCACTCATCAAGGATGAGAATAGACCCACCACAAATGATTCCAGGTTGGAGACTTCTGTTCCCTCATGTAGGCCCTTCAGAATAAGGTTGTTCCTTATAGAGGGATGCTCTTTGTCCTCGCACTAAATAATTGCAGCATTGGCATGTTTTTGGTGATCCTGTAGAATGGATTGAGATGTTGCACTTACTTCCTCGAGGCAATCCATTTTTCCTTCTGTTGAACCTGGCCCTTTCTGCAGGGTTATGCCCAAACCTTTTGCCTTCCTCCCATCTTTTTGTTGGTTTTATGGTTCTGTGCACTTTACCACTCCTAACCAGTGCTAAAGTGTGTATGTTCTGTACTCTAAACATATTTACATTGGCTTATCCACAATGGCATATTTAATTTACTTGTAAGTCCCTAGTAAAGTGCACTATATGTGCCCAGGGCCTGTGAATTAAAAGCTACAAGCGGGCCTGCAACACTAATTATGCCACCCACTACAGTAGCCTTTCAAACATGTCTCAGGTCTGTCACCTGCAGAGCCTGTGTGTGTAGTTTTAAACTGCCATTTCGCGTACCCACTTGCCAGGCCCAAACCTTCCCTTTTTTGCATGCAGGTCACACCTCAGGTAGTCCCTAGTTAGCCCCAAGGACAGGGTGCAGTGTACATAAAAGGTTAGACATGTACTTTTTAAATTTAACATGTCCAGGTAGTGAAAAACTGCTAAATTCGTTGTTCACTATTGCAAGGCATATCTCTCCCATAAAATAGCATTGGGGTTGCCTTAAAACATCTTTTAAGTATAACTTCAAAATCGAAAGTGATGAAAATATGGAGTTTGGTGTCCAGGGTCACACAATTTAAAATCTCAACTTATGGTGAAGTCAGATTTTAAATTGTAAGTCTGAAAATGCCACTTGTAGGTTTCAAAATAATCATAGGGCTATGCCCCTTATGTTACGCTATTAGATTAGCCTTATATAGCTAAATATAGCAGTGGTAGTCATTTATATTGACAACCCACTGAGCTATATTAAGAGAGATTATGTTTTACAGAATAGGTTAGTCTTGGATAGGTGGCAGCCATTTTGTATACTGGCCGCCATCTTACATTATGGCTATGTTTAAGCACGCGGTGAGCTCTAAACTGCGAACGAGGTAGGCCCAGACAGCTTCGCCATGACACTTGTTGTTCACCTGATAAGTATACGCCCAGTTTCGTTTCTTTATCCAATAAGGGGCGCTGCCTCGCTTATGAATAAGCCTTTCTGTGTGCGTAAGTAATATTCTATTTGCAGCACCTCTCCTACGCTGGGAGGAGAAGGGATGCAGCTGGCTGACCTTGGCTAAGAGATACCGTGTGCCTGCCTCGGGCTGGTGATGTACGCCCCTCTGCCTCCCTAAAGTACGCATCCCTAAACCTGTAACTTTCCCTTGTAGGCATGCTTTAGATGTTTATGACGTGTTTGATGTATCATACTATGCTGCCCATGATTATTGAGTCAGTCCATTAGCAAGCATTGCATGGTGCATGTTGTATTTGGGCTCCTCTGCAGTGTATAGATAATAAACTGCTTGTTTGCATTCTCTACTGGTTGACCGACTTCATTGATATAGGTAAGGCCGAGAGGTGGTGTAGTAACCCGAGTGACCCTATACGGGTCACTTCCTTCACACTTTTGAACCTAAGTTGCTTAGCAATTATTGTCACTTTTTTCACTTGCGCCGTTTTATCGCTGTCCACTTGTCACCTGCGCCGTCCACTTCCTGTGTCACGAGCACTTGTGTGCACATATATTTTTTCGGGTTACACTTGTATTTATTGCTTACAGTGCTGTAACAACTGTTTTCAATTACTTTGTACCCCCCCATGCCTTTTTTGTTTCCCTTCCCTTAATTCAATACATGATTAACTAAACCATGAGTCTCCCTATGTTCTTCACCTGCAATGTCTTGTACATGCTTATTTACTAGTCTTACAAATAATACCAGTTGAGATACTGTCATTTATGCACTTTTAGAAAGTTGGCATTTTCTCACTTTAACCATTCTGTGCCTCTGCCTGTCTCTGAATGCACGTCTGGGGTAGATGACAGCAGGACTTTGTGCATTCCCACAAGACAGTTACACACAATGGGAGCATTAGCATATTTACGTCCCATCACCAGGCTGATGGGTCTTCCTGGGCTAGATGGAAGTGAGGAGCTGACACTTACTCCTGAATAGGACTGTGATTCCTACTTGGACAGGGTGTATACTCCTGCCAACTAAAGACCCCATTTCTAACACCTTCCAAGTCTAAGACTCTGGTGCCACAGAGTTTATGTCAGTAAGCAGAGTGTCTATTTTAGTGCCTAGTTCTGATTTCAAGTCTGGATTCCTTCCACTACGTACACTTTTATCTCCTTACTCACATTGGACTTAAAGTTTGCCAGATACCCACTGCTGCTTCTAGTTGTCATACTTTGGTGGCATGAAAACAGATTTCTAAGTTGCGTAGCTGACCGTATTTGCAAGATAGGTGCCTGACCAGTCAGAAAAGGATGCAATTTCTTGTAACCAACAGTGCAGGGCTGTCATACAGGAGCTGTGTTCCATGTCCATTACATCTTCATCCACCCCCCTTTGCAAACATGTATCTTGAGTTGGGAGTGGCAAGAGGCACTGTCCACCCACTCCTAATGTCCAGGGTCCACCCTCTGGTTCCTCAAAGGTGGCTTCCACCATGGGATCTGCTCATAAACTGTTGCTTTCATAAGAGATAGTCATGCATGCCATCAATCTTATCACCTGGCCTCTCAGTCCAATGTGGAAGTGTCTCACCCCTCACTACCATACACTGTTAAGTTCAGCCTACCCCTGTAGGTAATCTTGGTAGGGAATTCGCTGTCTATCAGGTCGGTGGGCAGCAGGGAATCATGTGAGGCAGCACTTACCCCAAATCCAGTAAAAAGGCCTAGCCCTCAATGTGCCATCGTGCCAGAGTCTAGTCAGTCAGACAGCGGTCCGAGGCAGCGAAAGGGACAGCTGACCAGGAGCCAGATCCTTTTTCTCAGCACACGGGCAAGGCTGCCACAGCTCCTCCACTTCAGCATGCCACACTCTGCTGGCACATCCTGGGACGCAAATTGGTCACCTCAGCGTGTTCGTGTGCAGTCCCTGATGGATGTCCCAGGCTTTGCTATCCTTGGTCACCACTCCACCAGGGCCTACTCCCAGTAATTTGATACACAGCCCCCACAGTGCCCCATCACCAATTCTGCCTCCAGGAGGGCCACTTGGCTGACATTTGGGTTTACGGTCAAGGCTGGATGGGGAGCCTCTATGTGTGTGATTGATGAGATTGGTGGCATGACCATATCCCAGGCTTTATACTTTTGATTGCCCTCATAGCCATAAAGTGCATCCAAGGGTGTACCAGCACCTGCCATGTCAACAACTCCTCCCAATGCTGTCATCTCATGTCAGTTGCACTGTTGTCGTTGTGACGGAGAATGCTTACTGTCAAGAAATAAATCGGGCCCTTAGTTGGTGCAGCCAGATTCCAGTTGGAAAAGTTAGAATACAAATGCAATGCCTGGAGTTATGAAAGACTTTAGTGTTCTGGGATGGCACTGTCTTCAAAGATTTAGACTTTGATATTTTGAACATTGTTTCTTAGGAGTTATCCTTTCCTAGTATATGAAATCTAACCTGCATTATTTTCTCAACAAGAGAACCCGGAAAGAAACCTCATTGCACTAACCTGTTTATGTTTTCTTCAGTCACAATATAGTATTAAGGTTCAGACAATGGCAGGTAAGTGTTTGCTTGTTGTTACCAGTGATGGTTCAATACTAATGTGTATTTCTCTGATGCTAGTCTGTCTACTTCTAGGGAAGGTTGTGTACAACCATGCTGCCCTGCTCCATCCTGGCTTCAAGTGGTCTTTGATCTTTTACTTCCCATCTTGCCCTCAACCTGCTCCAAGCAGCAAATCATATCTGGTGTCTACTTAGTCAGCTGAGTGTTCTTCAGAGTCCTGCTGTGTCCATGTCGCACTCTGCAGTATGACATTGACATGGCATTAGGGACTGTAACTCAAAACAATTACCGGAAGATACTGTAAAATGAACTGTCTTGCACTCAGACTCAATCATGGCCTGGAAAATAGAGATTATTTCTCATTTATATTTTGTTCATTGTTTCCCTTGACTTGAAAATGATTTTTCATATCAAGTTCAGTATTCTTCCCATAGTTTATATTAAAAAGATAGACATTGGTACTCTTTATCACCCATTCTACACCTACCATTTAAATGAATATGGAGATATTAAGGAAAGTGGTTCTTGTCTCTGGAGAGGTGTGGTGCAGCGGCCAGGGCAGCTGACTTCGGAGCACAGGGCTCAGCACCATGTGACTCTGGGCAATAGCTCACTTAATTTCCACGACGGCCCCCAGCGCCTTGAGACCCGTAAGGGTGAGTAGTTCGCGCTTTACAAATACGGATTTTACATTTACATTTGTCTCTAAAGAAAAATAGTTCATTTGCATGTGACCCAAATATGTTTGGACCTCTACTGTGAGTAAGTCTGCCTAATGTATTCTAACTCACTGAAAGCTTCTGTTAAGATGGCCTTGATCTGTAACTGCCAGTTCTGTAAAATGAGGTCTGATGCAGTGCAGCTGATGTAAGAGGTTGGTAGAGGAAGACTTTGTCTGAATTAGCCTGGCATCTGTGTACAAGTAGCCTTGTGGCAGATGGGACCCAGAATAAATTGGTTATAGCCTTCATAGGCCCTGTATATTCAATGTGGAATCCAAAAACAAATTTTGGCGGAAGTGTGAAATCAGTAATGTTTAAACTCTTTTTACACTTTGAGCAAAATGTGCCTAAAATGCAACTTTTCATTGTGTTGATGTAGGAAAGAAATAAGCATGCCAATGCCTACCAATGTTTGGGTCCCATATGAATATTTAGAGTTATTTTGTACCGATATGCATCTGTTAAGCGTTTTAAAGATTTGATGTATTTTCCTGATCCAGCCGCCTTGATGGGATTCCTGCTTTGAGCTACCCTCTTGGGCCAATTTAATTACTCTGCTGCACAATGACCCACAGTTACATCCTTCTTTCTTCTTCCCTCCCTTTCTCTCCCTCCTTCCCCTCATGCTTTGTCCCTCCTTGGAACATGGAACCGTGTACCTGCGTTGTACGATTTGGATTCCATGTTCCAGAGCCCTCATATTAGAGTTACTGCCTTTGCTTTTATTGTATGGGTGTACTGTGCCGCGCTCTTAATAAACTTCAAATTTACCTACTTCACCGGAGCCTTGCGTCTTCACAAGTGGCGACGGCTGGAAGAAGACTTCGCCTGCTACATGTTTCCTGCGGCACAGGTGCAGCGACGTCTTCCAGACCTTATCTTCGTGTTCTTCATGTCTTCTACCTACCGGAACGGCTACAATCATTTCTCGTGAGCCTCCTAGGTACTTTGGTGAAAACCTCATTTTTTCCACCCTTCCGATATCCTTCTGGTGGATTTTTGTTTGTTTTGGCATTTTCTTCCTCGCCAACGGCCATTTCCTCTGCAGCCCGCTGTGACGTCTTTGTTGTCCTTCAACAACTGTTGCCTGGATACCCTCATTACAACTTCGTTCCTGGCTGGGCGTCATTTTGCAACAACTGTTGCCTGGATACTGCTTAGACGCTTACCTCGCCCTGCGCGCCACCACGGAGTTTCTCCCTTCACGTTGGCCACGTCGTGCGTCATCACGCCGGCGGCCATTTTGATTCTGTCAAAACAACATCCGATACCGGAAGACAGTTGTATCGGTTTGTCAATCTGGCGAGCACTTTCCTTTACGGAGCGTTTCTTCACTGCTCTCACCATCAACAACAGCAGTCTACAACAGCGTCTACTCCTGGAAGCCATTTGTATTGCTCCAACACTGTTGTTTTTTAGTATTATACAAGCACAGTGATGATTTCTCTCTTGCTGTTGTACAGGTAGGACGCCTGTTCAAACTACGGTGACAGGCACACCATACTCTAACTATTATACTTTAACTCTTGGATACCCTGCATTTAGCCTGTTTCTTTACAGTGACAGGCACACCTTGACTATTTATACTTTTTTTTATGCAACGGGTCAACTTATTTACCTCATTGTTTTAAAACTGTTTAAGTGTCATCTACTTCTACAGACTATATTCTGATCATTATTAATTTATATTTGTTAACTTTTATATATTGTGTCTACTATATTATTACTATGCAGTTATATTAGAGGTATTGTGTCTACTTTATTATTACCATGCAGTTTGATCCACCAAGTAAGTTTCTGCAAAACAAAGGGGAACCACCCATTCCATGGACAAGATGGAAAGAGGAGTTTATCACTTATTTAAAAGCAATTGATGGTGAACGCTTGTCGGCTGAGAGAAAGAAAAACATTTTCCTTCATTGTTTAGGTTCTGAGGGACAAGTAGTTTACAGGACTCTCCCTCCTGTCAGGTCTGGAGGTGATTATAATGCCTACGATGAAGCCATTTTACGCATTGAGAACAGATTTAAACCGACTACTAGTGTTGCCCTTAATAGGTTTAAGTTTTACACTAGAGCTCAAGAAGAGGGAGAAAGTTTTGATGAGTTCCTTACTGCCCTCCGTGCATTGTCTTTGCATTGTAACTTTGGTTTGATCACTGATGAGATGATCAGGGACCAAATCATTGTTCACGTGAGAAGTAAAAAAGTTCAGGAGCAGCTTTGGATAATGGGCAACCCTAACTTGGAGGCTGCCATCAGCACTGCCAAGGCTTTGGAACAGTCGGAAAAGCGGATGAAGTCCCTCAACAAAGAAGTTAAGCCTTCTATTTCAAGTGAAGTGAACAGTGTCACTCCTAGCACTTCTAAAGGCCCATACAATCCCAACTTCAAGAATAACTCTAATCCCAAAAGTTTTTACTGCTACAGGTGTGGTAATCCTGGTCACATAGCCTCTTTTCCACGTTGTCCTGCCATTGGGAAAGAATGTAGTAAGTGTGGACGTTTGGGCCATTTCTCCAAAATGTGCAAGGATACTAATACGAAGAAAAATGCCTCTTCTTTTTCTTCTTCCAACTACTCCATAGAAAAATTTCTTGTGTCTCTCGTGATCCATCCTTTGGTGATGATGTCCAGTCTGATTTAGAGACTGGAATTGTAGTTTCCATTCGAGACTCATTTGACGATTCCAAAGCTGACAAGATTGGTCCACCTAAATGTCTTGTTTGTGTTCTTGGAAGGAACCTTGAACTTATGGCGGACTCTGGGTCACCTTGGACCATTATCACGAGGCACTACTGTTCGGAGTCTTTTGGGAACTTACTTGATTTGAGCTCCTTATGTAAACCTGATATTGTGGCACAGAATTTCGATGGCTCCAATATTGAGTTTATAGGTTTCAAAGAAGTGTTCATTGAATTCAAAGAAAGCAGTGCTTTTATTAAGCTTTATGTGGCTTTCAAAGGTGTAAATGTGTTGGGGTGGTGTGACCAGGCCAAGCTTGGTATTGTGTTAAATCCCAGGGAGAAAGAACCTGTGTCTGTTCTTGCTATAACTTCTTCCTGTACTGATGATTTTACAAAATTGTTTCCAGATGTATTTTCTAAAGAACTCGGTAAGCTTAAAGGTTTCAGCCATAGGATAAAAGTTAGAGAAGGATCTGTACCCATCAAGCAAAAGCTTAGAGGGGTCCCCATCAGTGTTAGGGCCGAGTTAAAATTAATGTTGGATGACATGGTTAAAGGTGGTATAATTGAAGAGATTGAGTCATCCGAATGGGTTTCTCCAATTGTTATGACCCAGAGACCTGACAAAAGCCTTAGGCTGTGTGTTGATATGAGAGCGTTGAATGCCAATTTGGTTGCTGATTGCCACCCTCTTCCTAATATCAACGAGATGGTGTGCATGTTGGATGGTGCCTGCATTTTTTCCACTCTTGACCTTCGCTCTGCGTACCACCAAATTGAGCTCACTGGGGATTCCAAATACTTCACTTCTTTTATCACTCCCCATGGATTATTTCAGTTCAAGAGGATGCCTTTCGGCCTAGCATCGGCGGCATCCGTTTTTCAAAGGGCCATGTTCCACATTTTTAAGGATGTCGGTAATTTTGTGAAATGCTTCCAGGACGACATCCTCATTTTTTCCAAGAATGAAGATGATCATTTTCAACATGTAAAGGAGGTTTGCCTAAGATTGAGAAACAGTGGTTTGACACTTAAGGCTGGGAAATGCAAATTTTTCCGCAAGTCGGTGGAGTATCTTGGTCACACTCTCTCGGGTGAGGGTGTGGTGCCCAAAAAGTCTTTGGTTGATGCTATTATCAATGCACCCTCACCTGACAACAGAGAGAAACTCCTCTCTTTTGCGGGTCTGTGTGAATATTATAGTAAGTTCATATAGAATTTTGCCACCAAGATGGAGCCCCTCAGAGAGTTGACCAGGAAGTCCACCGAGTTTGTCTGGTCGGATAGACAGGAAACAGCTTTTAAACAAATCAGAAGTGAGATTGTGAATGCCCCCACTCTCAAGTCTTTTTGCCTTCATAAAAGATGCATCATTACCGTTGATGCTAGCCTTTACGGTCTGTGATGAGTACTTAGCCAGTGCTCTGGGAAGGAAGAGTGGTGTGTAGCTTTCGCATCTGGGACTCTCTAGGCTACTGAAAGAAGGTATGCTGTGATTGAGAGGGAGTTATTAGCATGCATTTGGGCCATAGAACATTTCCGCAACTATGTGTGGGGAAACAGGTTTCTTCTCAGGACTGATCATAAGCCCCTCATCGGTATCTTATCTCGGGGGGGGGGTGGAACTCTACTGCTCGTATTGCTCGGCTCACGTCTAGACTACAAGAGTATGATTTTGAGGTTGTGTATGTCCCTGGCAAATGCAATGTTACTGCCGATTTCCTCTCCAGACTGCCTTGCTCCGATGATTGTGTTCTTTATGATGAACAAGATGTAGACATAGTTGCCACTGTTAAGGATTTTGTCTCCAAAGAGTTTTTGAGTCTGTCTGAGTCTGAATGGGTGACTGAAATGAATAACGATGTTGTGTGTCAACTTGTTGTTGACTGTTTGAAAAAGGGCTGGCCTAAAGAAAAGTCCGCCACTGCCGATATTGCCCCTTTTTGTCAAGTTTCTGATGAGATTGAAGAGGATGGAGGTCTACTCTTCAAAGGGGGGAAGATCATCCCTCCTGTCTCCATGCAGAGTAAGATCTTGTTACTTGCCCACCAGGGACATCAAGGTATGTCTTCAATGAAACGCCTTATTAGGGCCAATTTTTGGTGGCCTGGACTCGACAAAATGGTCGATAGAACTGTTATGGAATGTCCCGAGTGCATTAGTAGTGACAAGATGCTCAAGGTTTCCTCTGCCCCTCTCAAACCTGTCTCTTGGCCTGAGTTTCCTTGGCAAAAAGTGGCCTTTGACATTTCAGGCCCTTTCAATCACCTACCTTACAATGCACGTTTTGCTCTTGTGATGGTGGATTACCATTCGAAATGGCCAGAGGTAAAGTTTGTGGCAAGTGCCACCACTCAAGTCATTATTACCTTCTTCAAAGAGGTTTTTGCGCGTGAGGGGTCCCCCGAGGTCCTTGTGACGGACAACGGGGTACAACTCAAGTCACAGGAGATGGAGAGTTTCCTCCGCATGTGTGGTATTAAGCATATGACCACATCCCTTTATGAACCAAGGGAGAATGGCCAAGTGGATCGATTCAACCGGGTTCTAAAGGATGGTATTGATTTGGCTTGTAAGTCCAGTGAGTCGTGAAGGGATGTGATAAGAAAGAGGTTGTGGATGTACCGCATCACCCCCCACTCGGTTACTGGAGTAAGTCCTTTCAGACTTTTGAAGGGCAGAGAACCTATTTCTGATATCTGCTCATGGTGGATCAAGAGAGTTAACAAGGCTGTCGACTGTGTTGATTTGGATCTTGTCGCTAAGCGTGTGGAAGTTAAGCAGGACAAGATGAAAGCGTTGTTTGACTCGAATATGAATGTAAGAGTTCCTGACTTTACTGTTGGTGAGTGGGTTAGGATTAAAAAACCTGGTTTCTTGGCTAAAGGAATTTCCAAGTTCGGTCATCCCATCAAAATTGTTAAGGTTTGCAAGAACAGTGTTATTACTCAGGATGGAAAAGTGTGGAATGTGAGGAGAGTTGCAAAGTGCAAATCTCATGAGCTCAGCATGGACAGAGAGGATGCTTTTCCGTTGCGTCCTCATTCTGCCCAGTCTGTAGCATCCAGAGTTAAGAGTAACAACAGACCCAGTTTGTTACCTGCTGGATATTTGTCTTGATTTCTTGTTGTTGCGCCTTTTCTTCTTGTGTTTTGTTTTTTGTTTTTCTGTTTGTTTTCCTGTTAGGGGTGAGATGTGTTACATCCTTCTTTCTTCTTCCCTCCCTTTCTCTCCCTCCTTCCCCTCGTGCTTTGTCCCTCCTTGGAACATGGAACCGTGTACCTGCGTTGTACGATTTGGATTCCATGTTCCAGAGCCCTCATTTTAGAGTTACTGCCTTTGCTTTTATTGTATGGGTGTACTGTGCCGCGCTCTTAATAAACTTCAAATTTACCTATTTCTCCTCATCTGTTGATCTTTGTAACCCAATGCATTTCGGGCCTTTGCCTGGCCCTTCGTCAGGGGTATTATACAAATTGAAACATTATTATTAGACTGCGTATTCAAACTGCTTTCAAATATTAATTACTGTACATCAAGTTGAAATTACATGCTTAAAAAACAGCTCAAACTACAAAACCTCTAATC
Organism: Calotriton arnoldi; assembly: GCA_963921515.1. Taxonomy (NCBI): domain Eukaryota; kingdom Metazoa; phylum Chordata; class Amphibia; order Caudata; family Salamandridae; genus Calotriton; species Calotriton arnoldi. The sequence continues at coordinate 1,171,037 of CAWUFW010002792.1, read as the reverse complement.
AGACCTATATTGCTTTAATGCTGACCCCTTCAGGTTCTATCCTGCCAACAACCAAATCATGAATCACTTGTACATCTAAATTATACCAATTACAAAATATTCATTTATGTTTTTTTATTTTCTTTAAAAATTCTCCAAAGACATTTTTATCATTTTATATTTGTTCTGGTTCACATTAGAAAAAAGTTTACATGAGTACAATTTATTTATGAAATATTCAATCAATGTGACACAAAAGCATTACAAATAATACATTATTGTAAACATTAAAGTTTATAACCCCACAGCAACCACCAATCATTCATTCACACCACACAACCTACTTCAAACATTCTACAATCATCCTAATATGAATAAAAACCACATGAGATTCAATCCTATGAGGGGTCTAAACAATTCGGTGGAGGGAAGACAGAGAGTTGGTAAAAAGGCGATGTCTGATGGTACTATTCCTCCAAAGACCTCTTCTCAGAGTTGGACTCGGTCTTGGTCTACGCGCGTTTCAGTGGACAAGCCACCTTCTTCAGGACCAAATAAAAGGGAGAGAAATCTCAGACCCAACAATAGCCGGGGGTTATCTGTAAGGTGTTAAAAACATTGATTTTAGTAATGATGGGGGAGTGGCAGGAACAAGCATCTAATTTCAATACAAAGTTGATACCAAGTCAAGTAATTACTTCATTATCTACCCGTGGTTCCTATCTTGAGGTGTTTCCTCAGGTCATAAAGTGAATAGAGGTGGTAGTTCCCAATGTGATTTAACACAACCATGAAAACTAGTTACCGTACAAATAGCCTACACCAAACATGAAAGAAGATGAAGAGAGACACTTAGTTCATCCGTGCACTTAAGTAAGAAAAATAAGAAAAATGTGAATAGAAAAGTGTGCAAGAAAAGCACATGCAACCGCTTTGAAAGCCAGAGATGGTCTACCTGCATGGACTGGATGATCCTCATTATAGAGACAGTTAAAGAGATGATGCAGATCCTCAATCAAGAGATCTTGGAATTAGAAGAAAAACTTAAAAAGAATACCAGCGTAGATGAAGCAAAGGATAAACTACTTAACATCAACCAGGAGCTTCATGAGTTTGAAGAATACTTGATAAAGAAAAAAACAGACAAGCTGAAAAAAGATATTCGGTGGTTTACACTAGAAAAGGTATATCCTTATCTTCAAAGCACCTATTATCAAGAAGATCATTTCACTACTGGTGCAAATAATACACGTGCCTACAGAAGACAGAAAACCCTGACCTTTTCTGATACCAATTCATCAGATTCGGACTATGAAGGCCCGACCGCAAATGAGGGGACTCCTAACAACTACAGACAATATAGAGGCCAATTCCAAAATCAATACCAACAAGAACAGTCGCCTTTTTTACAGCGAGGCAGGGGCAGAGGTCGTGTAAGATTTCAGAGACAAGAAAGGAATCATTACCCTCAGATAGAGCCAGTACTTCCGCAACCGTATATGCGGATGCGGAATCACCAATATTGGAAATCCTAGATAGGAATACTCCAAAAGTAGATAACATCCCTATCTTCAATCTTTCAAATCATGTGCTTTCTGTGGAAGAAACTGACATTTTGAGTAAAGGACTGTCGTTTGTTCCCAGTACACAGCCTGACATCTTTAAATTGAACAAAGACCTTTTTTCTTTTTTTTCTTTTTTCCGAAAAATTCGGTTAAATAGGTACATGTCCAATATTAATCCATCCGAACAAGAGATCAACTATTCGGGATGTAAACCTCCTTCTAATTTTACTCCATCTTTAGATATGGTAGGGCCAGAAGTGGCAGTTTTTGAGAAATCTGTCTTAAAGGAAATTGAGAAAATTACCAAATATGTTCCGAAAATAATCCCAAACCTGACACCTCCTGAAAGAAAAGCACTCATCAGCTTACAAAACAATACACGTATTACCATCAAACCATGTGATAAGGCAGGTGGCATAGTGATCATGGACAGTGATGCCTATTCAGAGAAAATGGAATCTATGCTGGCAATATCTGAACATTACCAGCGGACTCACAGATCTGTTCTTACAGACCTAAAAACATTAATAGAGACCAGCACAGCGAAAGCTTTTAGTGATGGGTATATCTGTCAAAAGGAATATGATTTCCTTAATAAAAACAATGCAGTAATTCCTGCTTTATATGGAGTTCCCAAGATGCATAACAATATAACAGATCCACCTATGAGACCAATTGTCTCATCTATCAACTCTTGTACTGAACCACTTTCACAATATGTGGATGCGTTTTTGTGTCCCTTGACCAGACAGTATGCTTCTTATATAAGAGACACTGGGCACATGATATCAACCATAGAACATAAACCCTTTAATGGTGATATTCAGTTTCTGGTTACCCTAGATATAGTATCTCTATACACTAACATCCCCCAAGACCTAGCAATAGAGGCAGTGGCAACCCTATTAGCTAGAGTCCCTGGAGAGAGACCAAACAACTTTATTCTTGAGTGTCTAGATATTGTACTACACCGTAACTATTTTGAATTTAAGGATCATCTTTTCCATCAGATCAAGGGGACCAGCATGGGCGCTTCTTGTGCCCCCAGTGTAGCGAACATCTATATGGGCGAATTCGAACTTAAACACATCTTTAACGAGATAGCCCCTTTTATGAAAACATAGATTCCTGGCATAGGTTCATAGACGACATCTTTTTTATTTGGTCAGGCAATGAGCAGGATCTTTTACAATTTATTGATTGGCTCAACCTTGGTGACAGGAACCTGAAATTCACAGCCAAATATTCATCCGAAAAAGTCGAATTTCTGGACATCTGGATCAAAAGTGGAAAAGGAAACATTGAGGTGAGCCTCTATATGAAACCTACAGCGAAAAACACCATCCTACAACATAGCAGTTTCCACCCGACCTGCCAAAAAGACTCAATTCCATTTGGAGAATTTTTGAGAATACGGCGGAATTGTACTACTATGCAGGAATTTAGTTTACATGCTGAACAACTGCAGAATAGATTACTCCTTAGAGGCTACCCTAAACGTCTGGTTCGACAATCTCTGAAACGTGCTAAATACTACAACAGAGACACTTTGATCGAGAGCAGAGAAAAACAACCTCTGGACAAGTTAGTCTGTGTAGTCAATCATTCCAGTTTCAATAACAAAATTCAACAAGTGTTATATAGAAACTGGAAAATTCTTAATATCAACGAAGAAGAGAGGGCACTGATGAAACCGATTGTGGCTTTCAGGAGAAATTTAAACCTAAGAGATAAACTAGTGCATAGTAGAACAATAATACCCAAGAAAATAGAGGTTCAAAAAACAATTGATGGGCTACCCCCATTTTAGGTAATCACCGGTGTGGGAACTGTCATGCTTGCCCGTCAGCTATTACCACACAAACATGGACCTATGGTACTAAGACAGGCAAACTGAAAAGCCATACTAACTGCAGAAGTAGTAACATAGTCTATCTCATTCTGTGCCCGTGTGGACTCGGCTACATAGGCGAGACAGGGAGGGAATTTCGAAGCAGGCTATCAGAACATAAATCAGCCATTAGGACTGGTAAAATACAAGCTCCGTTGGTAAGACACTTTTTGGACATGCACCATAGCGAAGATGAGTTGAAATGGCTGATTCTAGAGAAAGTTGTCACCAAACTGGGTTACAATACTGAAAAAGTCAGAAAAGACAGGGAAACGTTTTGGATTTTCAACTGTGACACAGTCCGCAGAGGCCTAAATGAGGAGATAGTTTGGACAGTCACATAAATGTCTATAGTGAGATAGTTGCTATGGCGCATGGATCATATCATCAACTGCATATAATGCAGAGCCCATTTTTGTTTGCTTATGTTTGGGCACATTATGTATAACTATGCAGTAGATCATGGTTTTCTAAATAATCCGCCATATAGTAAATGACCAAGGGATTTTGGCTCACTAATAGAGAGTCATATTGTTAACATATCGCTCTTTCAATTGCACTGTCTGTGCTATTAGGTGTTCTTTGGTATCATTATTATTTTTTATATTTCCATCTTTTAATACTTAGCATTTCTTCTGCTATATTTTAAATATGCAAAATCTATCTCCATACTACCAACTGCAGACAGTCTAAGAGATATTTAAAGATGGCGGCTAGAATCGCCTTAGACCATTTAACAATCGGGATACAGACACAGCGTATATATATATTTTTTCTGTGCTCTCTCTGTAAGCTTTGATCAAATAACTATAGTGTAGCATTTTATTCAATCGATATTGCTAGCACTTCATCAAGGTTGTGTAGATGCGTTTTTAGGAGTTACTTTTGCCGCCTAAGGCCCACCAGATGGATTTACTGGAACTTGGAGTAGGATCCCTATACCAAATTACTAGTATATTTACTGATCTAAGTCTTTATAAAAATTATTGTTTAGAGCTGTATCCAAACTATTCTCACTAAATATGGTATGGTACAAATGACACTCTAATATGGCGGACACAGTCACAGTGTATTATTTCTCACTTAAGGGAGAAATAGCGCGCCTAGTCTCGTTGATCTTCGTCTGACCAATCACAGCGTAGTATCAGATTTAAAAATCGGCAAAGACGCTAAACTTGTTGATTATCGTCTCGAACGCCTAACGTAGTGCGGATCACGGGCCTCGGTTAAACAGCGACAATGGCAGGTAAGGATGTATCCGGGGTTTCCGCTTTAGTTAATCTCTAATGAATCTTTGATTCACTATTCAGTATTTGCAGTTTTATGGTCTTAGAGCCTTATTATGTAACTGCAGAGCATTTCCCGTTTTCAACATCGTCAAATAGTCAATAGTGCCGCTTTTAGCAATATGCCCAACATTCGCATACTTAGTATTAAGCAGCAGGATCATATGCTTTATCTAGCTGTAGGACAATGAATGTAAAGTGCTATTTGGTTGACCAATTTATACACATTTACAACTGATAAATTCAGGAATCCGTTAATTTTCGGTCATACTTAACCATTGCAGCGATACGAAATGAGCCTTAGAGAGGTGAAATTGAATAGTGCCGCTTTTAGCAATATGCCTAAGATCTGCATATGTAGTATTGAGAAGCAGGATCATATGCCTCAACTAGCTGCAGGACAATGAATGTATAGTGCTATTTGGGCGATCAATTTATGTATATTAACAGTTGGGAAATTCAGGAATCCGTTAAGTTTTTGGTCATACTTAACCATTGCAGCGTTACGAAATGAGTCTTAGAGAGGTCATAACAGGGGATATATAAGTGATACCCTGTGCTGCTTGTATTTAGGAACATTTGTGTATCACAACTTTTTGTCAGTATTGCAAGAGCCACTTCCTTCATATGGCTAATCTTGGCTGGGTGCTTATCTGTTTTTCTAGTTAGCACCATGAATTTAGGAAATATTTACATTCTCTAAAGTTTGCGCCTTAGTGACGATTTGGTTTGGTTTTCTTCTGCCCTTTGTAGCTAACTAATTTGATGAACACGTATATACAGCAACGGGAATTACCGGCTTAGTTTTGTTACATTACTGTAATAAGGAGTTCTAGATACCCTGATTTGAAGAAGAACTTAGCAGTGAGCCATCTAATAGGGTAAGTTATTTCTCCCTGCCTCCACTAATAGTCAGGATTACTCCCTGGACGTATGTGACAACTCAGCTGTCTTTTATTATTTTTATTTTATTTCCTAGATGTCGTGCGTATTGTACGCAAACAAATCTTTCTTGCAGCCGTAAAGCTTGTCCAGACGACTAGAAATATATATAAAAACAATTCTTTCAGGCAGGTTGATTTTTACATGCAGGTAGACCATCTCTGGCTTTCAAAGCGGTTGCATGTGCTTTTCTTGCACACTTTTCTATTCACATTTTTCTTATTTTTCTTACTTAAGTGCACGGATGAACTAAGTGTCTCTCTTCATCTTCTTTCATGTTTGGTGTAGGCTATTTGTACGGTAACTAGTTTTCATGGTTGTGTTAAATCACATTGGGAACTACCACCTCTATTCACTTTATGACCGGAGGAAACACCTCAAGATAGGAACCACGGGTAGATAATGAAGTAATTACTTGACTTGGTATCAACTTTGTATTGAAATTAGATGCTTGTTCCTGCCACTCCCCCATCATTACTAAAATCAATGTTTTTAACACCTTACAGATAACCCCCGGCTATTGTTGGGTCTGAGATTTCTCTCCCTTTTATTTGGTCCTGAAGAAGGTGGCTTGTCCACTGAAACGCGCGTAGACCAAGACCGAGTCCAACTCTGAGAAGAGGTCTTTGGAGGAATAGTACCATCAGACATCGCCTTTTTACCAACTCTCTGTCTTCCCTCCACCGAATTGTTTAGACCCCTCATAGGATTGAATCTCATGTGGTTTTTATTCATATTAGGATGATTGTAGAATGTTTGAAGTAGGTTGTGTGGTGTGAATGAATGATTGGTGGTTGCTGTGGGGTTATAAACTTTAATGTTTACAATAATGTATTATTTGTAATGCTTTTGTGTCACATTGATTGAATATTTCATAAATAAATTGTACTCATGTAAACTTTTTTCTAATGTGAACCAGAACAAATATAAAATGATAAAAATGTCTTTGGAGAATTTTTAAAGAAAATAAAAAAACATAAATGAATATTTTGTAATTGGTATAATTTAGATGTACAAGTGATTCATGATTTGGTTGTTGGCAGGATAGAACCTGAAGGGGTCAGCATTAAAGCAATATAGGTCTGATTAGAGGTTTTGTAGTTTAAGTTTGTCTTTCCCCTCTCCTCTAGGACCTAAAGTAATTTTAGGGGGGGCCTTTTGTTCTTACAGTTATCTTTTCTCGGTTTTTACCGCAGGCTTTACAACCCTTTAAGGTGTTGTTTGTGACTTCATTCCTTCCTGTATGATTCCTAGTAATGGTCAATAATCTAGGGTAGTGGTCTACATGGTAATTTACACAGAGTGAGTGTCTCACTCTAGGTGAAGGGTCTTTACACTAATTTCTTCTTCCTAATTTCCTCTTTTTTCTGTTTTGTTATTTTGGTTTTCAGCTGAGATGGAAGGTTTTAAAACGTTCGGGTTTACGGATGAAGTGTTCTCAGCACTTGTTGGGCAAATAGCAGGTACCAATAGAGACAGTAGAGACACAACAAGTGACAATAGCGAATGGATGAAACTTCAGAATTTAAGGAAAAAAGCTAAAAGAATGGAGTCCCATGCCCACTTTATGCTTGAGTATTTAAAGGCAGGGGCGATACCTTCTGGTTTAAGAGTTAGAAACGTTCCAGCTCTGTTTGTTGAGGTACGCCAGTTCCTGGAGCGATGGTCGCACATTGCGAACCGTTGCTCCAGGGACTGGATGATCCTCATTATAGAGACAGTTAAAGAGATGATGCAGATCCTCAATCAAGAGATCTTGGAATTAGAAGAAAAACTTAAAAAGAATACCAGCGTAGATGAAGCAAAGGATAAACTACTTAACATCAACCAGGAGCTTCATGAGTTTGAAGAATACTTGATAAAGAAAAAAACAGACAAGCTGAAAAAAGATATTCGGTGGTTTACACTAGAAAAGGTATATCCTTATCTTCAAAGCACCTATTATCAAGAAGATCATTTCACTACTGGTGCAAATAATACACGTGCCTACAGAAGACAGAAAACCCTGACCTTTTCTGATACCAATTCATCAGATTCGGACTATGAAGGCCCGACCGCAAATGAGGGGACTCCTAACAACTACAGACAATATAGAGGCCAATTCCAAAATCAATACCAACAAGAACAGTCGCCTTTTTACAGCGAGGCAGGGGCAGAGGTCGTGTAAGATTTCAGAGACAAGAAAGGAATCATTACCCTCAGATAGAGCCAGTACTTCCGCAACCGTATATGCGGATGCGGAATCACCAATATTGGAAATCCTAGATAGGAATACTCCAAAAGTAGATAACATCCCTATCTTCAATCTTTCAAATCATGTGCTTTCTGTGGAAAAAACTGACATTTTGAGTAAAGGACTGTCGTTTGTTCCCAGTACACAGCCTGACATCTTTAAATTGAACAAAGACCTTTTTTCTTTTTTCCGAAAAATTCGGTTAAATAGGTACATGTCCAATATTAATCCATCCGAACAAGAGATCAACTATTCGGGATGTAAACCTCCTTCTAATTTTACTCCATCTTTAGATATGGTAGGGCCAGAAGTGGCAGTTTTTGAGAAATCTGTCTTAAAGGAAATTGAGAAAATTACCAAATATGTTCCGAAAATAATCCCAAACCTGACACCTCCTGAAAGAAAAGCACTCATGAGCTTACAAAACAATACACGTATTACCATCAAACCATGTGATAAGGCAGGTGGCATAGTGATCATGGACAGTGATGCCTATTCAGAGAAAATGGAATCTATGCTGGCAATATCTGAACATTACCAGCAGACTCACAGATCTGTTCTTACAGACCTAAAAACATTAATAGAGACCAGCACAGCGAAAGCTTTTAGTGATGGGTATATCTGTCAAAAGGAATATGATTTCCTTAATAAAAACAATGCAGTAATTCCTGCTTTATATGGAGTTCCCAAGATGCATAAAAATATAACAGATCCACCTATGAGACCAATTGTCTCATCTATCAACTCTTGTACTGAACCACTTTCAAAATATGTGGATGCGTTTTTGTGTCCCTTGACCAGACAGTATGCTTCCTATATAAGAGACACTGGGCACATGATATCAACCATAGAACATAAACCCTTTAATGGTGATATTCAGTTTCTGGTTACCCTAGATATAGTATCTCTATACACTAACATCCCCCAAGACCTAGCAATAGGGGCAGTGGCAACCCTATTAGCTAGAGTCCCTGGAGAGAGACCAAACAACTTTATTCTTGAGTGTCTAGATATTGTACTACACCGTAACTATTTTGAATTTAAGGATCATCTTTTCCATCAGATCAAGGGGACCAGCATGGGCGCTTCTTGTGCCCCCAGTGTAGCGAACATCTATATGGGCGAATTCGAACTTAAACACATCTTTAACGAGATAGCCCCCTTTTATGAAAACATAGATTCCTGGCATAGGTTCATAGACGACATCTTTTTTATTTGGTCAGGCAATGAGCAGGATCTTTTACAATTTATTGATTGGCTCAACCTTGGTGACAGGAACCTGAAATTCACAGCCAAATATTCATCCGAAAAAGTCGAATTTCTGGACATCTGGATCAAAAGTGGAAAAGGAAACATTGAGGTGAGCCTCTATAGGAAACCTACAGCGAAAAACACCATCCTACAACATAGCAGTTTCCACCCGACCTGCCAAAAAGACTCAATTCCATTTGGAGAATTTTTGAGAATACGGCGGAATTGTACTACTATGCAGGAATTTAGTTTACATGCTGAACAACTGCAGAATAGATTACTCCTGAGAGGCTACCCTAAACGTCTGGTTCGACAATCTCTGAAACGTGCTAAATACTACAACAGAGACACTTTGATCGAGAGCAGAGAAAAACAACCTCTGGACAAGTTAGTCTGTGTAGTCAATCATTCCAGTTTCAATAACAAAATTCAACAAGTGTTATATAGAAACTGGAAAATTCTTAATATCAACGAAGAAGAGAGGGCACTGATGAAACCGATTGTGGCTTTCAGGAGAAATTTAAACCTAAGAGATAAACTAGTGCATAGTAGAACAATAATACCCAAGAAAATAGAGGTTCAAAAAACAATTGATGGGCTACCCCCATTTTAGGTAATCACCGGTGTGGGAACTGTCATGCTTGCCCGTCAGCTATTACCACACAAACATGGACCTATGGTACTAAGACAGGCAAACTGAAAAGCCATACTAACTGCAGAAGTAGTAACATAGTCTATCTCATTCTGTGCCCGTGTGGACTCGGCTACATAGGCGAGACAGGGAGGGAATTTCGAAGCAGGCTATCAGAACATAAATCAGCCATTAGGACTGGTAAAATACAAGCTCCGTTGGTAAGACACTTTTTGGACATGCACCATAGCGAAGATGAGTTGAAATGGCTGATTCTAGAGAAAGTTGTCACCAAACTGGGTTACAATACTGAAAAAGTCAGAAAAGACAGGGAAACGTTTTGGATTTTCAACTGTGACACAGTCCGCAGAGGCCTAAATGAGGAGATAGTTTGGACAGTCACATAAATGTCTATAGTGAGATAGTTGCTATGGCGCATGGATCATATCATCAACTGCATATAATGCAGAGCCCATTTTTGTTTGCTTATGTTTGGGCACATTATGTATAACTATGCAGTAGATCATGGTTTTCTAAATAATCCGCCATATAGTAAATGACCAAGGGATTTTGGCTCACTAATAGAGAGTCATATTGTTAACATATCGCTCTTTCAATTGCACTGTCTGTGCTATTAGGTGTTCTTTGGTATCATTATTATTTTTTATATTTCCATCTTTTAATACTTAGCATTTCTTCTGCTATATTTTAAATATGCAAAATCTATCTCCATACTACCAACTGCAGACAGTCTAAGAGATATTTAAAGATGGCGGCTAGAATCGCCTTAGACCATTTAACAATCGGGATACAGACACAGCGTATATATATATTTTTTCTGTGCTCTCTCTGTAAGCTTTGATCAAATAACTATAGTGTAGCATTTTATTCAATCGATATTGCTAGCACTTCATCAAGGTTGTGTAGATGCGTTTTTAGGAGTTACTTTTGCCGCCTAAGGCCCACCAGATGGATTTACTGGAACTTGGAGTAGGATCCCTATACCAAATTACTAGTATATTTACTGATCTAAGTCTTTATAAAAATTATTGTTTAGAGCTGTATCCAAACTATTCTCACTAAATATGGTATGGTACAAATGACACTCTAATATGGCGGACACAGTCACAGTGTATTATTTCTCACTTAAGGGAGAAATAGCGCGCCTAGTCTCGTTGATCTTCGTCTGACCAATCACAGCGTAGTATCAGATTTAAAAATCGGCAAAGACGCTAAACTTGTTGATTATCGTCTCGAACGCCTAACGTAGTGCGGATCACGGGCCTCGGTTAAACAGCGACAATGGCAGGTAAGGATGTATCCGGGGTTTCCGCTTTAGTTAATCTCTAATGAATCTTTGATTCACTATTCAGTATTTGCAGCTTTATGGTCTTAGAGCCTTATTATGTAACTGCAGAGCATTTCCCGTTTTCAACATCGTCAAATAGTCAATAGTGCCGCTTTTAGCAATATGCCCAACATTCGCATACTTAGTATTAAGCAGCAGGATCATATGCTTTATCTAGCTGTAGGACAATGAATGTAAAGTGCTATTTGGTTGACCAATTTATACACATTTACAACTGATAAATTCAGGAATCCGTTAATTTTCGGTCATACTTAACCATTGCAGCGATACGAAATGAGCCTTAGAGAGGTGAAATTGAATAGTGCCGCTTTTAGCAATATGCCTAAGATCTGCATATGTAGTATTGAGAAGCAGGATCATATGCCTCATCTAGCTGCAGGACAATGAATGTATAGTTCTATTTGGGCGATCAATTTATGTATATTAACAGTTGGGAAATTCAGGAATCCGTTAAGTTTTTGGTCATACTTAACCATTGCAGCGTTACGAAATGAGTCTTAGAGAGGTCATAACAGGGGATATATAAGTGATACCCTGTGCTGCTTGTATTTAGGAACATTTGTGTATCACAACTTTTTGTCAGTATTGCAAGAGCCACTTCCTTCATATGGCTAATCTTGGCTGGGTGCTTATCTGTTTTTCTAGTTAGCACCATGAATTTAGGAAATATTTACATTCTCTAAAGTTTGCGCCTTAGTGACGATTTGGTTTGGTTTTCTTCTGCCCTTTGTAGCTAACTAATTTGATGAACACGTATATACAGCAACGGTAATTACCGGCTTAGTTTTGTTACATTACTGTAATAAGGAGTTCTAGATACCCTGATTTGAAGAAGAACTTAGCAGTGAGCCATCTAATAGGGTAAGTTATTTCTCCCTGCCTCCACTAATAGTCAGGATTACTCCCTGGACGTATGTGACAACTCAGCTGTCTTTTATTATTTTTATTTTATTTCCTAGATGTCGTGCGTATTGTACGCAAACAAATCTTTCTTGCAGCCGTAAAGCTTGTCCAGACGACTAGAAATATATATAAAAACAATTCTTTCAGGCAGGTTGATTTTTACATGCAGGTAGACCATCTCTGGCTTTCAAAGCGGTTGCATGTGCTTTTCTTGCACACTTTTCTATTCACATTTTTCTTATTTTTCTTACTTAAGTGCACGGATGAACTAAGTGTCTCTCTTCATCTTCTTTCATGTTTGGTGTAGGCTATTTGTACGGTAACTAGTTTTCATGGTTGTGTTAAATCACATTGGGAACTACCACCTCTATTCACTTTATGACCGGAGGAAACACCTCAAGATAGGAACCACGGGTAGATAATGAAGTAATTACTTGACTTGGTATCAACTTTGTATTGAAATTAGATGCTTGTTCCTGCCACTCCCCCATCATTACTAAAATCAATGTTTTTAACACCTTACAGATAACCCCCGGCTATTGTTGGGTCTGAGATTTCTCTCCCTTTTATTTGGTCCTGAAGAAGGTGGCTTGTCCACTGAAACGCGCGTAGACCAAGACCGAGTCCAACTCTGAGAAGAGGTCTTTGGAGGAATAGTACCATCAGACATCGCCTTTTTACCAACTCTCTGTCTTCCCTCCACCGAATTGTTTAGACCCCTCATAGGATTGAATCTCATGTGGTTTTTATTCATATTAGGATGATTGTAGAATGTTTGAAGTAGGTTGTGTGGTGTGAATGAATGATTGGTGGTTGCTGTGGGGTTATAAACTTTAATGTTTACAATAATGTATTATTTGTAATGCTTTTGTGTCACATTGATTGAATATTTCATAAATAAATTGTACTCATGTAAACTTTTTTCTAATGTGAACCAGAACAAATATAAAATGATAAAAATGTCTTTGGAGAATTTTTAAAGAAAATAAAAAAACATAAATGAATATTTTGTAATTGGTATAATTTAGATGTACAAGTGATTCATGATTTGGTTGTTGGCAGGATAGAACCTGAAGGGGGTCAGCATTAAAGCAATATAGGTCTGATTAGAGGTTTTGTAGTTTAAGTTTGTCTTTCCCCTCTCCTCTAGGACCTAAAGTAATTTTAGGGGGGGCCTTTTGTTATTACAGTTAAAAAACAGCTCAACCCATAATTCACGTCTTCCCAAAGAGTAGAGGGGCCAGCACACAGCCCTGTCTATGATCGTTCTCAATAGCTATTTTCGAGGTCAAGGTCCCCACCGTATCCTTAATAATCTGTGCCCAATTCCCTCTATGTAGCTCGTGTATTATGACCAGCAGACCTTCCGGGATGTCATATTTTTTCAGAGTCTCCCATAGGCATTTCCGGTCTACTAGGTCAAACGCTGCCCGGAAGTCCACAAAACAGCAATATAGCTTCCCTCTTTGCTCAATTGACTTCCGCGCGGCCGCCCATAGGGCAAAACAATGGTTGATCGCGGAGTGGCCTTTCTTGAAGCCACCCTGTTCCACAGGCACAATCGACCGTTGCTCCACCCAACCCTTCAGTCTACCCAAAATTATTTTTGCAAAACCTTTCTCCCCAATGTCCAGCAGATTGATCAATCTATAATTTTTCGGTGCTTTCATATCTCCCTTCCTATATACAGGTCTAATTACAGCTCCCTTCCAGTTGTTTGGAATTTTGCCTGAATCTAGTATAGCCAGGAACATATGTGACAGGAATTCAGCCCACCAATTTATCTGTGACTTTATTATAATAGCTGGAAGGTTATCGGGTCCTGCTGCTCGGGTTAGCTTTAGATTCTTTATGGTACACTTCACATTCTCCACTGTGAAGTCAATTTGTAAATCTTTCACTACCCCACCCCAATGCAACATTTCTCCAGCTTCACGCGCATTACATGCACCATACAATTCCTTCAAGTATTCGTCCCATGCTGCTTCTTCTACCACGCAGCTCATGGCCCCGTGGGGTTGTTCTGAAGCTTCCTGTATCAGCTTCCAGAACTTCCGTACATTTTTTTGCTTCAATGATTTCCAGCAGGTTTTCCCAGCATTTCTCTTTATAAATCCTTTTCTGGTTCCTGACTAGCATTTTGTATTCTCTTCTCAATTTATTAAGCTTTATAACTCTACCCAGATCAAATTTAACTCTGAGATTTCTTTCTTCTCTCCTTATCACCCTTTTCTTTCTCATACATTCCACAGTAAACCACTTTGCTCGCCTTACCGGGATTATTTGTTGATTATTTGAGCTTGATTTATTATTTTTAATTTTACTCTGAGGCATTGTACTACTTGTTCAATTTTTCCCTCAAACCATTCCAGTTTCTGACCTCTGGCACTTCCCATATGTATCTCCTGTTGGAAGTTCGCCAGTTTTGCCATGTATTCGTCCGTTAATCTCGTTGTCAAACGCTTAGGATACTCTACTTGCTGATGAATTACTGTATCTCGTGGGCTCATGTCGTCTCTTAAGATTTCGAGCTGCAAGGGATTGTGATCACTACCTTCCTTTTGGCTTCCCGAAACCCCTTTATTAATGCAAAATTCCATGCATGGGCAAAGACATAATCTATTGGGCAACATTGTGTGCCTATCTTATATGTTTGCTGGGCTGGACTATCGGTTTCCATCCTACCATTCAGGCAGAATAAACCCTTTGTCCCCAAATACTTCTCTAAAGTTATATCTTGTCTGGAGGGTGTGCAGTCTGGGAAATCAGCCAACATTATATTATATGCTTCCAATATTTCCTTAAACCAGGGATCTAACTTGTTTGGATTCAGTTTATGGTTAAAATCTCCCATTACAAGTACCATATCAGTGCCATACTTTTCACACAAAGAGTCCACATCTTCCTTAAAATTCCCCATCTCGGTCCCATATTCCTCATGGCACCCCCATGGCATATAGACATTTATAAATACCAGATTTTCACACATTTTGTCTGAGGCCGACAAAGATATCCTACTGGCAAGCAGCCATTTACATTTTACGTTTAAGGGCATCATCTCTTTCACAATCTTAGTTGATATTAATGTCATAATCCCTCCTGCTGGGCGCCCGAACCTTTTTTTCTTCGCTGGTCTATGAATTTGAACAAATCCTTCAATTATAGGGGTTTTGTCGCATAGCCAAGTTTCTTGTAAACATATAATTTCAGCATTCTGGGCTAACTCTTTTATCCTTTCTAATTTTACTAATCCTCCAAGCCCATTTATGTTCCAAGATATGATCTTAAGGCTATGCGACAACCCTATATCCTACTCGATTTCATTTAAACAATCATCCTCCCCTTGATTCCACTGGGACGGGCCTGTAAGACTGTTTCCTGGGCTCCAATTACCCCATAGTTTACTAATGTCTGAATTACCAACTACTATTTTGATGTTTTCTTTTCCTCCACTCTCTTCCTCTAACAGCCTCACCTGTCTTTTGCCTAAACCTGCATGACACTTCAAGAATTCTCTACCTTGTTGGCTGCTCTCCTCTAGTTCTCCATCTGGGATTATCCTTATCCCTTCCTTCAGTACCTCTCTCTCTGCTTTTCCAATTGCCGCCTTTACCAGACCTGACTACACTAAAACCTTAGTGATTTCCTTCCCTTTACTATTATATCTAAATCCCAACTGATACAGGTCCTTAGTCCCGATTCCTCTTAAGCTAGGGCATTTTGAGAAGGAGTGTAAAAGCTGGGACCGATTTAGGGGTAAGATCTTCCTTGTGTTTTTCCTCCCCTTCTCTGTTTGTAAGGGTTCAAAATGTAGCCACTTATTTCCTACTGCCTCCACTTCTGTGGTATGAGGATTTGCACTTCCCTGCCAATTGTTCTTACTAGTGGATGCCTCTGATTTTCTACTTCCTTCTATTATATTTCTGGTGTAAGCTTCTCTTCCGAGGTTTTTCCCATGAGATATAACTTTTGGGCTCTCCCTGCTGAGTTTCGGGGGTGTTTTTGATTGAACCTTCTTTATTCCCACTACCACATTCTTCTTCCTTTCTCTTATTAGTCCCTTCCTCTTCCGAGCTTCCCTACAATTATTAGAGGCTCTCCTCACTTGGGGTGCAATTTGTGACGCACCCTCTTCTTCCTTCCCTTTCCTTCCTTCCCTTTCCTAAGTACCTTAGCCTTCCCCTGTTTTTTTACCTTCCTTCCATTGCATATCGGATGGTTATGGTACCTATACCTAGTCTATTCACCCTGTGTCTTTATCAGCATTGGGCATCTTGAGATGTACACATTCCGCAATTCCTCTGGTATCACGGAGTCACCGACACTATCCAAGCTCTGCGTGTCAGGTACTGGTCTTATTATAGATGGCAATTGGCCCCTAATACCTTGTAACTCACACACAATCTTCTGGAGTTGAGTTTCTTGGGTTTTTAAAATGTCATTATTTAACATAGTAACTTCTAATTACCCTTGTAGAGTTTTTTGCAACATCAGCATTATATCCAACATTGAGGCCGAGGGGGTTGCTGAGATATCTAGGCCTAACGTGATATTACGCACAGACCCTTCTGTAATTTCGGTTCCTAGATTGCAAGGCTGCCCCATACTCTTGTGCAAGTTTGGTCTTGTGGCTATTTCTGAATCGTCTCTCTGATCATTCCCTGATCCGTCGATAATATTTGTCGTCGGATCCATCGCTTTGTGATCCTGCAGCGAAAAGATCCGTGGGGATGAAGAAAGACGTGGTTCCGTAATAAGATCATTTTGGCTTGAAATGGTTTGATTAATCAGGAATGATGAGTCTAGGGTTTGAGCGCAATGTTCAATTGATAAATACTCTTTTTGCTGTTCTGCTCCCACGTCCAAGGACTTCAATGGCGAATATACCCTCTTAAAATGTTTGCCTACAAAATCTTTTATTGACTTAGACGCTAGTACGCCCCCTTTTGTTCCCTGAGAGGCGCTATTTGCATCTTCCTTCTTTGATTCTCTCATTGATGTCCTCTTTACTCTTTCTCTTGGGCTTTCCTTACTCTCCACTAATGTCCTATTTTCCGTTGAGGACTCATTAGTCGCCTGCCCATGCTCTTTTCGCTCTTTACGAACTTTGTTCCTCTTTGGGGCCATCACTAGTGAGCACGCACTTAATGCAGCCCTTTTATAGAAATGATTAAATTCTAGTTGAGTTGTTAAACTACAAAGTCCAGTGCGTATCACACTAGACACCCTCTGTTGTGCCGGGGGGGGGCTGACTGACCGTATCCTGAATAGGGCTGCTGGGGTGCCACCGGGATTTCTTTTTTAAGCCTAATCAAGCTAAACCACTCAGCCATGTAGGCTCCAACTTCTTGTTGCATTCAAGTTTCAAGGTTTAGTTTAACATTTATTTGGCAAATAGGGCTGGGCGGGGCAATTCCGGAGTGCCCGGGGCCTGAAGGAGCGTCACAAGCCTCCAGCACCTCCACAAGCCACACAGCGCCCTTCCAACCTTTTCTCGGCCGGGGGTCAATACACCCCCCCTCCGGCTTTCTTTCGCTCGGGATCACGTTCCCTCAGCGTTTCACAGCCGCTCGTAGCCTCCTCGCGTCCTGCTGACGTCCTGTGGCTTCTCTTCCTGCACGGTCGCGCCGATGAGCCGTTACGTCGGAACTAGGCGTGGCAAGTGACAAACGGCAGCGGGTCAGCAGAGCAGTCAGTCAGCGTTAGTGGCACATCTCTGTCAAAAAGCTTGGGCAGAATGCTTCCACAGTAGGCTGGGGCAGGGCATGCACTCATCTGGCTTAAGTCACCACAGGAGTTTCCTTGGAAGTCTTGAAGGGAACAAACCAGATATGACTGAGAAGATTCTTGTTCAAAGGAGAGGTCTTTCCCAATCTTGCTTCAAACTACAATTTTTTTAATTCACAAAATGCTATGCAGGGACATTGGATAGCCCAGAAACTACTTAAGGAAAGTGCTAGTCAGAGACGAATAGGCGATGAGGCATCTCTCGATAGGGTAGAGACACCCACCTTCTAGAACTTTCTACCTCCTTTTTTTAAAACCTTCACAGGGAAGATTAGTTGAGAAGAAGAGGCACCTCAAAGGAGGAAGGAGACAGACCAGCTGCAGATGAACCCCTGTCTGGAATGCAGGTGATTGACTCTGGACTTCTTCTTTGGACTCTTGCTGGACTCTGTATCTGGAGCTCAGTACATTAGCTCCCCACTACCCTCTTAAGACTAGAAAAACCTACTGTGACCCCTGTGAGTACAACAGGTTTCTTCTAGACACACTATCATCCGCGGAGTGGCTGAAGCTCTGAGGTTATTGAGGAGAGAAGGCAGGGGGGAAATTGTGGTGCTGCTGGCACTAAGACCCTGTGGTCAAGAGACTACCAGGCCTGGACAGAAAGGCAGGTTCTAGCACCTACAACTAACTTCTGTTGCGGGAGAGGAAGCTGCAGTGCAAAAGGCAGCAGGAAAGCATCCAAAATCCTGCTCGAAAACCAACATGAAATGCTGGGTCTCAGAAAGCTCCAGAAAAGATCTCCTGGTGGCTGGAGTTTGAACTAAGAACAAAGAGCAGCAAGCCCTACCTAATTTAGTTCTTCTGGGCCCATGATATTGCAAACAATTGTAGCTACTCATGCCCAGCTTTTTCAGAATTGTAGCAGGTGCACAAGAGTGGGGGTCACCCTCTGCGATTGGCAAATGCCAAGCAGGATTGAGTTTTGTCTCCCATGAAGCCCATAAGTCTGCGGATTCCACCCAGAGGATCTGGTACACAAGCCTAAATATTTTAGTAAAATCTCCTCTTTGCAGATAGGACACAGAGGGAGAATCTCTGTTGTCCGGAAGGCCCTATGATTGACCCTGGTGGCACAGTGAGGAGGGGGCTCTCCGGGCCATCAGAGTGCCATCACCCTCACAGCTACAACTGCCAGGGGGTGCCACCATACGCATATCGCAGCTCCCTGTGCCTGTATCTGGGGCACGAATTGGGATAGGGCATGCAGGTAGGAGCAGAAGGAATGTCCAGCACTCCCCCTCCACCCCAGGAGAGAGAGAGAGAGAGAGAGAGAGAGAGAGAGAGAGAGAGAGAGAGAGAGAGAGAGAGAGAGAGAGAGAGAGGTGCAGAGATGGCCAAGGCGATGTCTTGCAAGTGTACGTGTGACCCCAAGAAGGCGCAGATGCAAATTCTTGAGTTAAATGCTACAGGAATGACAAACAGTTATAAAAAAAAATCCATGCAAATAAAAAGTTAAAGATAGGACCAGAAGGTGGTGGCATCTGTGGTGATTGCCCGCAGGCCATAGAAGCCTGCTATAAGCCGATGGTTGGGCTATTAATATTTGCAGATTTTTAATTTGTGGATTCCCAGAAAAGCTCTAAAGTGCCTTGTTGTTGTCGAGGGATGCCTGGAGTGTGGCAGAATCCCACAAAGGAGCACTCTATAAAGTTTAAACTTTCTCCTACCCCCAGAAAGCGCTCTATCATTCTTTAAAGCACAACACCCCAAGTTTCCTGGGCCTTGAATCCCTGAGTACTGGAGACATTTTCCATTGTTTTAACTGTTTCTGGAATATGTTTCTGGGTTATCCGGGGTTGCTAGATATTCTGGTGGAGTGCTGTATTCTGGTAGAGTGCTGTAAATATGTATTTTACTGAATACAGAATATATGTCAATGTTGACAGCTACAAATACTTGTACAGTAAAGGCAAAATGTGAGCATATTTTTACAACTTCGTGTAATGTTTGATCATGATGAAATGTTCATGTTCTATAGAATTTCTAGTGACATTCTGAACAAGCTGGGAGGACTGACATTTTTTTATTTGCATACCACATGTTTGTTATAGACATATATGGGGTATTGTGGTTTCAGGGGGTAAGGTATACTGGTGAGCAAACTGTTGTGTTATCTCAGACCTTTGGGATGTAATCCACATTTAGAGGATTACTTTACTTCTTTGACCTTTCCTTAGCATGGGCCCCGTGTACTTTGTGTGGCCCTTCAGAATGTGCTCTCACTGCCACCTGCCATCATGTATGTGTTTGTAGTTTTGCGTGCAGTGATTAGTTCTCAGAGTATTAAAGTAATTTTCCTTTTATAGAAAAAAACACTCAGTGGACATTGATTTATTAAGCATTATTTGTTGCATTGGTTAGATCTTAATGTCCAATTCTGTGGTTGCAAACCCTGAGAATTGCAAAACAACATGGTTTGCGACCGCAAAATTACATTGTACTATTTCCTAAACACCTTTTGAGATTCAGAAAAAGCTTTCTGAATTGCAAAAGGTGTTTTCAGGAGTCCTTTTAAATCGTATTATGAAGGTGATTGAAATGGATGTCCCCCTATTATGCAATTAATTATGAGATGTTTCAATAGTTTGTGACCACTTGGAGTTACAAACCATAGAATTGTTACTGACACATCATTGGACAGCTTTCCCTTTGGGAATTATGTCAGGTGATCTTGGGGGGAGCCACTGCTGAGTCTCTGCCAAGATCCTCATGGCTTTCCGAAGCTCCAACATTTTGGTGCCTTTTTTGGTTGGAAGTCTCCTTACCTTACAGAACTCCTTGAGCTCAGCCACAGTGTAGCTCTCAGGTTAATCAGCTTGAATTTCATGTATGCAGGCATGGTCAATGACAATCAAGTAGAATGAGAGTGAATTTGGGAAAAGCAAAAGGTCAATCAAGGAGAGCTCAAAAGAAACTCAAAATGGTATCAAATTATTTTTCTAGGAATTTTAGTGTAACACAAAATCATCGTATGACACTGCACAAACACAAGTCCTAATCTCAACACTGAACAACAATGTAGGAAACTGGACTACTGGTTGAGAGGGATGAAACCCTACACAAGCAGCAACCACAAATCTTGTCAGGTTGAAACAAGCAAACCCCAAATTGACCTGTGCTACCTCTGGTAGCTTGGCACAAAGCGGTCAGGCTTAGAGGCAATTCGTACAGTGTTTATGCAGCACTTCAAACAGTAATAAACTTAACACAAAAGAAAAGAAAAATCACACACCATTTTAGAAACATAGCGTAAAATGTAATATATTATTTGAGCCCAAAACAACAAAAACCCAGTCCGTGGAACTGGAGATATGTATTTTTAAAGATTTCAGTTAAGTATAGCACCAAAAAGAACAAAGTGCCACCTGCAGTTATCTGATCGTGTGACACTAGGTGAAAGTCACAAGTGCAGGCCGACTGCAGTGGAGCGCGGGCCAAAAACAGGAGCCAGGTTAGTCCCGCGGAAAGATTTACCTTCAAAAGTCGAGCGCAAAGAGTTCCATTCATAGTGTAGGGGGCTGAGAGGAGCAGGAATAGCAACATGGATGGTCGTTGATGCAGAACGAAGAGTAGGACAGGCACTGTGGATGGTCGTTGCTGGATCATGAAGATCCTGTTGGGCGTTGCAGATGTTTGTTGCTGGAGCTTCGCATTGGCGGTCACTGCGGGCTGTCAATGCTGTAGCGTGAAGTGAAGATCTCGTGTTTCTGGTCACCGCTGCTGGTTCCTGTGGCGTGAAGAATCAGGGTTTACCAGAGCTTTCCATTGGCAGCCAGTGCAGGCGGCAAGATCTTGGAGCAGACAGGCCCTTTCACGGTACCGAAGAGCCCAAAACCTCAGGATTATTTCTCCTTTTCTTGGGAAGAGCGCTCAAGTGATGCCACACAAAGGATCCAGGACCTGAGGGGCACCTCTTGGGGATCAGGAACTCACTTGAGCAGAGGCCAGCAGAGCTCAGGCAGGTTCAATTGCAGTCCAGTTGCAGTTGCAGGCAATAGGTCAGCTGAGTAGATGCAGGGAGGCCTCTGGAGCTTGTAATGTCCCTGGAGTTCAGAACAGAAGGTCAGTCAGCTGACCCTTGTTGTCAATTCAGCCTGTGATGAAGGGAGCAGGGTCAGTCATGCTTTTCAGCAAGCGGGCCAGCAGGAAGCAGGGCCATAGAGAAGCAGAGTACCAGTCCTTCTGGCAGCAGAGCAGCACAGCAGTCCTTCTTCTGTAGTATCCACAGGTCCAGGGGTGTACCGTTGAGTTGGGTATATTTATACTGGGTGCCAGCTTTGAAGTAGGAGATGGTTCTGGAGGTTTCCAACACCAGAGATGTTTGAAATGTTATACCTCCCTGACCTGGACCCAGCATGTCTGGGGACAAAAAAGACCTGTGTCAAACCCTTTGTGAGTGTGCTGAGGCAGACGCTTTATGATGTGCAAGTGTGGTAGGGGACAGCTGCGCACCCATATCAAGTCAGAGATGGCCCATCCTGCCAACATCTATTCCCCCTTTGTCTCATTGTCTGGGAGCAATGCACAAACACCAACTGCCAGCTAAACCTAGTCATGTGACCCAGGATGCAAGCTGCAGTCACTAAATAGTTGGGACAAGAAAATGCCAACTTTCTAATGGTACAAAACACCAAACAAAATGCCAATACTGACTCTGAAACTCCACATATTCTTTTTTCTGGTAACTGTATTTAATATCAGTGATCACCTTTAATTTCTTCTTTTTACTTTACAAAAAAAATGTTTCACAATGATCATTTATATAATACACATTGAAATATACACAACACAACAATTATAAAACATCACACATTTTTCGGAACATTGAATTATCACCCACCCACATACGACACACTACACAGACAAATCATTACAAACCAACATACAACAAAAAATGAAACAGTTCTGAATTATGGTGCCCATGAGGAAACGTTATTAATCTTAAATGAGTCCTATCAAATAAGTTCATCTTTAATGGGCTTCCTCAACCACACTATGCCAAGCTGATTATGAACAAAGGAATAGCCAAGTAATTGTTCGATATCATCCTCCGATGTTCCACCACTCATTGAGGGCATGCGTTTTGGGTTGAGAATATGTCAACGCGTTTCGAGCATTTCACATTTTATAGGTTCTCATCAGCACTCAGAACTGGCACAAACTGCAACAAAAACAATAAAACCAACATCAGAAAAATCTCTGTGGGATTGTTGATTCAATCCTAAATAATTTTAACACCACCCACTGTTACCTCATGTCAGTTTAATCCAAATGTCTGTCGATTGTCCTCCTGGGTGAACCAATTCAATCTACAAACCCCAAATAACACGTAATTACTTGGTCAGATCCAATTATGCAAATAATTCTACCACTTGATTACTATCTGAATACTACTTACTTGCATCCACCTCAGTTCTTCCTACAAATTCAATGCCTGTCCTTACAAAGGTTCCTTATGTTCACAAAGAAAGACTCCAATCACCAAGAACGGGCAGGCTTCTCCAGTCTGCAATGAATAAATGAATGGACTGATATCTCTATGTATCCATTCTCAACATACAATCATACTTTGCCCAATGCTTCCGATGTGTCTATGCATACATTTCACCAATGTGATCGTAATCCCGTCATTTGTCTGAAGCCCAAACTTCTGCATTCATGTGGGTGACTCACTCAGTTATAACTCTTACTAGATGATAGCAGAGAGTATATGTACCTGTGTGGATACTCTCATATGGAGTATTAAGGTACGCCGGTGCTAACATATGTGTTTGCAAAGTTCCCGAAATGGCCCCTAAGGCCGCTAAGCTAAATTGCATCTATGCGTCTGGCTACGTACGACTTCCGAGTATTATTACGAGTGCGGACCCTTTGATCCTTTACCCATATCAGCCATACTGCTCAAAGCTTGCATGAGAAGCTAGCATTACTTACTGGGTCCGAGGTTTCTTAATCTGCAGTCTGCAATCCACTAGCAGAGGCAAACGCTGGCCGCTAGTGTAGAGCCGCCGAGTGTATGATTTCCCAACACGCTGTCATAAACCTGCACTGCATGTTGATTGGTTGCTTCCTATATCACATGGGACTAACCTGGAGAGTCCCAGGACCAAAGTTTTCTGGGAAAGCAAGTTTAACACAACTTAATATGCAAAGAAATCCTCAGCACACGTCATAGGTGTATCAACAATTTGTTAAGTGCACGATATAAGCACAAATTATACACAGGTTATTTCAATTCTTATTTTCTTTCTTTATTCTTTTGGTCTTGCTTCAGACAACCAACACGTGTTTCGTCGCTTACAAAGGCAAATCGTCCCGCAACTTTCTCAAGGCTGCATAAACACAAACAAAACACAGGCCAATGTAACACCTTACAAAGTTTTCAGGTGTCAATAATATTACGTATTAGCATGCATAGGGTGGGCAATGCAGAGCATGAGCCAAATGGAATGCCCAAAACCATCAACAACAAATTATATCATAAGATCATAAGATCCCAAATACCTAATGCGGTAATGGAGGAAAATAAGAGTGACAAGCAAGTGACATTAAACCTAAGTATCATTCCAAGACCGCTGCTTTACCTCCATGTGAAAGCCATTATCAAAATATAGTGAGTCACATAAAGCCTATCCCGTGACCGTGACTACTAAAAGTCAGGCAAACATCTATAAGGTGCATCCAAGTGGTGACGGAAGAGTGATATCAGTGTCCACCTATGTAACCCCAAACCGTGAATTTGTGGAAACTCAAAATACCTATGTCTTTTTTTGATATAGACCTCTGTAAAGTAAGAACAACCACTAGTTAGCAGACCATAAAAAGGGGCTGCCCACTCTCTAGTACTCCAATCCCACACACTATCTGGACACCTACTTCTTTTGTGGTGATAATTCCAACCCACAAAGGGATTCAGTATCTTGCGCGACGTCAATAAGGCAGTCCATGCATCTGAGGGATCCTATTCTGTCCCCAAATCTTGAGCTCTAAAAATAGTAATAACGGGGATGTCTCAATGTGTAAAATCCTTACAAGAAAATGTAACATGTTCTATATTAGTAAGAGTGCGTGCTCATTCCAAATGCACAATTTCAAACAACGTGACATCTATCATCTTGTTTGCCAAGCCTGTTCCATAAGCAGACATGTCAGCCCTCCTTAGAATCATCTGGCAGATCTTTCCATACACACCGTAATACATATCACGTTACGTTCGTTATCTCTTTCGCCAAAATTCACGACCAGAATATCTCTTATGTCCCTCTAAAGTAAAAGACACTGCTTCAAAATGTGTCCTCCGTAATATACTCTCACAGTATCACAGACTCTTCAAACCAATGCATCCCATTATATGCAATTTGCACAATCAAAGTTCATGTAAAGTAGAGCCAAACCACATATAGCGTGATGGCTTCAACAGTGATAATCATGTATATATTCCAAGATCAAGCAGGAAAACATTTGTTTAAACCTGTACTCTATGCCACATTATTATTCGTCATACTAAGGGGCCGATTCCGATTCCGGCCGGAAATCTCTCCGACCGAGCCGGACCCGGAGAGAATTCCGACCGAATCGGACCCTAGCAGTCCGACCGAACGAGTACGATGCGCACGCATGCCATCGGACTCGAGTCGGTCGGACTCCCATTGAAGTCAATGGGAGCCTGTCGTACAACGCGTACGCGGGCTCCCATTGACTAAATGGGTGCGAGGCGGACAAGGGCGCCCCCTACAGCGTGTACGCGTCCATGTGCATCGCGGCGTACATGCACAGGTAGGGGGGACCCATGGGTCCCCCTGTGTGCGACTCGCGCGCCTACGCGTACAGGGGGGTCCGACGCGGACCCCCAAAGTCCGGCTCCGACAGCTTTTTCGAGCCGGACGGCACGAGTCGGTCGGACTGCTCGCGGCGCGCATCGTACTTACCCGGCCGGGAAACGTCTCCATAGCGCGGTGCGAGTCGTGTCCCTGCGAGTCGGTCGGAGCGTGTTGAAGCCGCGTTCGAGTCGGTCAGAGATTTTGCGGGTGCCTGCATCGTACTCGCTCGGCCGGACCCGCGTACGATTCGGTCGGGAAACAGGGCTCCGAATCGGATCCGGTAAATCCGAATCCGATTCGGAGCACTACCGGCCGAGATCGGAATCGGCCCCTTAGTGTCAACCACAATTTAATTTCAAATGCTTCCACGCCGAATCAGTTACCCAAAATGTCTCTTCAATTATCATACTCCAAGACAAACAAATCACCCAACACCTAGTCCCACGCTTACCGTTAGTCTGACGGTCTCGTCCCAAACGTCGCTGTCCGTGTAGCCCGAGTACGAGAACACAGACAAGAAGCCATAAGAAGCCGCTTAAATACAAACTTCCACTAATCAATTCATTGAAATGAAGAGAGGACAAAGACAAAGTCTCATTATCACACCTGATTATCAAAATAGACGAAGGACTCAAAACACGTCCCACTTCTTGGTGACCATCTTAAAATATCGATGTCCCAAGGCAAACTAATTTACTCCGACCTCTGTACTCATTATACAGCTCCCCAAAATCCAGACCCATATTACAAACACTGTTATTTCAAAGTGAAATCTGTATTCGGGCGTGTCGCTGATTACACAGGGCATATATTAGCAAAAGTCCAAATAAACTCCACTGGGCGCCATCTTGTAACGTGTCTCTCGTAAGAATGTCGTTACTCAAGCTAATCAAAAGGTTCAATTAGTAGTTTAAAGCATCCTTTCAAAACGTGTGTCCGGGTAAAGTGACTGTAGTGATTCTTTTCTCAAGGTGTGCTGTAAGCCATGAGTGAGATGTGCTCAACGTGATCATTCACACTAAATTTCTCCATCCCCTCATGGTACTGTAATATAATTTTTTTCCTTTTTTTTGTGTATGGATAGAACAATAAAAATTATATATAACGAAAATCGAATCACGGAATACAATGTACAGAAAGCAACAATTAAAATACCAGGAAAATTTCTCAAAGTAGAATACAGGCAAACGGAAATTTTCTTTTTTCATTTCTAAAAAAAACAACCATCATGACACCGAGACCAGTTGTAAAGAACAGAGTAAAGCAGTTCTATGCATTTATCTTCCCAGAAAATAATGTAGCTCCTGGTCTACATTAAGCCCTATCTCAGTGCTACGCAGTCTAAGAATCCAAAGTGCCTCTCGCCTACGTAAGGTTAATTCTCTGTTGCCCCCTCTGGGATGTCGCTGAGTTTGTTCAATGCCATAGAATTCAAAGTGTTTGTTAGAGGTCTGAGCGGAGCATTGAGCTATGTGCGCCGCGATGGGATATCTCATGTCCCCTTGCTTGACCGCTCTCATATGTTCTCCTATTCTTTCATGCAGCATTCTTATCATGCTACCGATATATCTTTTCTTGCATTTGTACTCAATAATGTACACAATATCGACATCGATATTTTAAGATGGCCACCAAGAAGTGGGACGTGTTTTGAGTCCTTCGTCTATTTTTATAATCAGGTGTGTGAATGAGACTTTGTTTTTGTCCTCTCTTCATTTCAATGAATTGATTAGTGGAAGTTTGTATTTAAGTGGCTTCGCATGGCTTCTTGTCTGTGTTCTCGTACTCGAGCTACACGGAGAGCGATGTTTGGGACGAGACCGTCAGACTATCAGTAAGAGTGGGACTAGGTGTTGGGTGATTTGTTTGTCTTGGAGCATGATAATTGAAGAGACATTTTGGGTAACTGATTCGGCGTGGAAGCATTTGAAATTAAATTGTGATTGACGCTTAGAATGAAGAATAATAATGTGGCATAGAGTACAGGTTTAAACAAATGTTTTCCTGCTCGATCTTGGAATATATACATGATTATCACTGTTGAAGCCATCATGTTATATGTGCTTTGGCTCTACTTTACATGAACTTTGATTGTGCAGATCGCATATAATGGGATGCATTGGTTTGAAGAGTCTGTGATACTGTAAGAGTATATTACGGAGGACACATTTTGAAGCAGTGTCTTTTACTTTAGAGGGACATAAGAGATATTCTGGTCGCGAATTTTGGCGAAAGAGATAACGAACGTAACGTGATATGTATTACGGTGTGTATGGAAAGATCTGCCAGATGATTCTATCAAGGGCTGACATGTCTGCTTACGGAACAGGCTTGGCAAACAAGATGATAGATGTCACGTTGTTTGAAATTGTGCATTTGGAATGAGCACGTGCTCTTACTCATATAGAACATGTTACATTTTCTTGTAAGGATTTTACACATTGAGACATGCCCGTTATTACTATTTTTAGAGCTCAAGATTTGAGGACAGAATAGGATCCCTCAGATGCATGGACTGCCATATTGACGTCGTGCAAGATACTGAATCCCTTTGTGGGTTGGAATTATCACCACAAAAGAAGTAGGTGTCCAGATAGTGTGTGGGATTGGTGTACTAGAGAGTGGGCAGCCCCTTTTTTTATGGTCTGCTAACTAGTGGTTGTTCTTACTTTACAGAGGTCTATATCAAAAAAGGACATAGGAATTTTGAGTTTCCACAAATTCACGGTTTGAGGTTACATAGGTGGAGACTGATGTCACTCTTCCGTCACCACTTGGATGCACCTTATAGATGTTTGCCTGACTTTTAGTAGTCACGGGATAGGCTTTATGTGACTCACTATATTTTGATAATGGCTTTCACATGGAGGTAAAGCAGCGGTCTTAGAATGATACTTAGGTTTAATGTCACTTGCTTGTCACTCTTATTTTCCTCCATTACCGCATTAGGTATTTGGGATCTTATGATATAATTTGTTGTTGATGGTTTTGGGCATTCCATTTGGCTCATGCTCTGCATTGCCCACCCTGTGCATGCTAATACGTAATATTATTGACACCTGAAAACTTTGTAAGGTGTTACATTGGCCTGTGCTTTGTTTGTGTTTATGCAGCCTTGAGAAAGTCGCGAGACGATTTCCCTTTGTAAGCGACGAAACACGTGTTGGCTGTCTGAATCAAGACCAAAAGAATAAAGAAAGAAAATAAGAATTGAAATAACCTGTGTATAATTTGTGCTTATATCGTGCACTTAACAAATTGTTGATAAACCTATGACATGTGCTGAGGATTTCTTTGCATATTTTGTTGGCTTTGGCCGCTATTTTTAGGAGGTTGGTGGTTTTCCTCACCTTATAGCACCGTCTTCCAAATAAGTGGTTTCTGTACAAATACATGTGTTATTCTCCTGAGTGGCGCCAATATACCTAAGCATTATACCACTGTTCATTAGTAGTTTAACCCAACTTAAACTCGTTTAACTAGTTGAATGAGGCTGATTCATAAGTAATATGAAAACGGACAATGTGGGAATGGGTTGCTTCCCGTAAGCCTGGACTATACGTTCTTTAGTTGATAACTAAGTGAATTGGCACTGAACCGGGAAGTCATAAGACATCAGTCTTAAAGGGAAAGTGAGTCTCTTCGAATGGTGGCATTTTCAGAATTCTGATCTAAAATCCAACTTTACCATTAAAGAGGGTTTTAAATTATAATTCTTTAGACACCAAACTTGAAATTCTCATCTGCTCCCACTTGACAATTATCACTTATTCAATGGAATATGGTAACCCAATGTTATCCTATGAGAGAGGCAGTAGTGAAAAACGAATTTAAGAGCTTTTCATGCCAGGACATGTAAAACCTAAAAGTACATGTCCAACATTTTAAATACACTGCACCCTGCCCTATGGGCTATTTAAGGGCTATGCTTGCGTGGATTATGTGTATTCAAAGGAAGGTTTAGACATGGCAAAAGGTTTATTTTGCCTGGTCGAAGTGGCAGTTTAAAACTGCACACACAGGCTGCAATGGCAGGCCTGAGACATGTTTAAAAGCGCTACTTAAGTTGGTGACAAAATGAGTGTTGCCGGCCCACTAGTAGCATTTCATTTATAGGCACTGGGTACATTTAGTTCCACTTTACTAAGAACTTATAAGTCAATTAAATGTGCCAATTGGGTGTAAACCAATTTACCATGTTTAAAGGAGAGAACACAAGCATTTTAGCACTGGTAGCAGTGGTATAGTGCACAGAGTAACAATGCCAGCAAAAACAAATGTTAACAGACAGAAGGGGTAGAGAGCAAAAAGATTGGCAGAGTTCAACAATTTGGCTCTATATTTCTAGCGCTCAGCACCTCTCTGAGTAAGCCTTGGACTGTCCTGCCTCACTACCCTGAGAGTCAAGTGCTGTATGTCATGCTGTGTTATTTATTTTAGAAGCTTTGGTATACGGCTTTGTGTTATGTAATTGTGCTATGCTCTGTTGTTTATTTTAGATATGTCAAATGCTACCACATTAACTCCCGTCCCTCCCTCGCCTTCCTTCTTAACATGTGAGGCCCCGCGTGCCCCCAGACCTACCCCCAGCCTATAAAAACACCGCCCACCCCCACCACCTCCTGTTCTTTTTTGTCTCCCTAGTAGAGATTTACCTTCGTTTTTTTCCTCTCTGTGGCGGTCCCAGTGAGTCTTCGTGTCTTGGGTCTCTGCCTCTGCGACGCTGCAGGCAGTGATCGTCCAGCGACACGGTGGCCTCCGGAGTCTCCTCGTTCTTGTGGAGCGGAGCACCGGCATAATGAAGCTGTGACGGAGCCCGGCTGGCCTGGTGCGGCTGGGGCTGTTGTTTCTGGGTCACGGTGCGGTCAGATCGCCTGGAACAGGAGCATCATGGAGACCGGGTTGAACAGGTTTGTTCCCGTTTTTTATTTATTTTGCCAGATTTGGTTATTTTTCCTGATTGGGTGGGGGATTTTTGGCTTGTCCATCTTGGTTTCCTGCTGGATCTCCCTGCAGCTATTTCTAGACTGCTGTGTGGACGGGGAGTATTCTGCTGCTATGGGCCGCAAGAGGTTGTTTAAGAGGAACAACGTGGTGTCCTCCTCCTCTTCCTTGTCGGATGGGTCTCCGGTTCCCCTGAAGAGGCCTAGGTTGCTGGGCCATGGTGGGGATGACGTACCTCTCATGTCCAGGGAAGAGGTTCCGGGCATGATTGAGGCAGCAGTTTCCAAACCACTACAGGCTTGTCCTTTGCCTGTGGGTCCTTCTTGGCCTCGGACTGTAGAACCCGGTGCGGAGTTGTCACCTTCCGATGGGGAAGGACCTTCTACCTCCTCTGGAGGGAAATATGTCTCCAGGAATTAAATGTGGGACGTTTTGGCTCATGTATGGGACAACTTGGGGTTTCCTCCTTTCCAGCAGTTAGAGGACGGAGGGACCCTTTTTCCACAGTATGTGAAGCCCTCCCGGTTGGGCATGCCTTTTCAGGGCCCTGTGCGGGAGATGGTGATGAGGGAATGGAGGGAAGTGGACAAGGTTCAGGTCCCTCATTTTCTCCAGAAATTGTACCTGTTGGAGGGGGATGACCTCTTGCCCAACTCTGTGCATTTGGACTCATTTCTGGCTACTCTGATCGGTAAGACTGCTTTCAGCCGGAGGATTGTACCCCGACCGATGTCACAGGCCAAAAAGTTGACTCCGGACTTTAGAAGGCCTTTGCTGCTGAGAACTTGGCACTGAGGGCTAGGCTTTTTTCTGCTTATTCTGCTCAGTCCTTGGTACAGGATATTTACAAGTTGGCCATGGCAGTCCACGATGGTTCGAAGTGTTCGGAGCTGTTGGCCACCATGGAATAGCAGGCTAAGCTGCTGGCAGACATTTCTTCCGATATTATTCGTGATGACTCGGCCATGTCCGAGGCCTTGGTAGACGCTAGCCGTTCCTTGTGGCTCAGGCAGTGGAAGGTGGATCCTGGGGAGAAAACAGCTTTACTGAAGTTGCCCTTTGAGGGTCAAGCTCTCTTTTGGGATCAGTTGCCGGCCATGATTTCTGAGGCTTTCAAGGAACAGTAACATGCCCTGCTTTATAAAGGTGGTGCTTCATCTGCTGGCAAGCCTTGGAATCGTTCCTCCAGGTCATCCCCGAAGCGCAAGTCCCATCAGTCCTTCCGGAGGAGATGGTTACAGCCTCGTTTTTCTCCCAAGCATGCTGTCCCTACTCCGAAGGGGTCTGCCAAGAAGGGCCCCTGACAATCACTGTCAGGAAGGATCTCTGCCTGTGGGTGGCAGGCTCAGGCATTTCCTTCCGGTTTGGCGTCTGGATGTTTCAGATTGCTGGGTCCTGGGCACTGTGGAACATGGTTACGAGATCGATTTTTGGCAGGTCCCCCCAGATACGGGTGTTCGGCTGACTTCTGTTCCAACCGCCAGTCTGCGAAGGTTGTCACTATTGGAAGGATTCAGGGATTTGCTTGCCAAAAGAGCCATTTGCCGGGTACCGATGTCCGAAATCGGCACAGGGGCCTACTCCATTTTGCTGTTAGTGCAAAAAGGTCTTGGGAGGTTTTTGGCCCATGCTGGATCTAAAGTGGTTCAACTCATGGGTTTGCGCTGTTCAATTCCGAATGTTGACCATTCAAGCCATCAATCCACTGGTCCGGCCGGGAGATTTTTTGGGCCTTCTTGGATCTCGAGGACGCTTATCTTCACGTCCCTGTTGCAGCCTCTTCTCAGCGATTCCTGAGGTTTGCGATAGGAGGCGCCCATTTTCAGTTTTGTGTTCTGCCTTTCAGCCTCAGGTCCTCTCCAAGGGTCTTTACGAAGGTCCTGGCGCCCCTCATGGCTATCCTTCATGTGGAGGGGGTGTTCATTCACCCCTATTTGGACGATCTTTTGATTCATGCAGCGGAGGAGTCTCTGTTGCACACTCAGGTTTAGAGGGTATTGGAGGTTCTTCAGGGACACAGATTTTTGGTGAACTGGGAAAAATCTTCTTTGGCTCCCTCTTGGGACATTGTCTTCATCGGGGCTCATTTTAAGACTTTGGTGGGAAGTGTTACCCTGTCCGAGAGGCGCCTGGTCTCCTTAACAGCGTAGGTTCTGGCCTTGATGTCCCAGAAGGCTCCTCCGGCGGTAGAGTGGCTGAGGGTGCAGGGACATTTGGCTTCTATGGTGTTTCTTGTGCCCTGGGCCCGGTTTCACCTTCTTCACCTGGCCAACTGGATTCTGGCGGGGTGGTCTCCCAGGACTCATGATATGCTGACTCCGCTGCAGATGACAGACCGAATCTGAGTGGACCTCCCCTGGTGGCTTTGCCATCATCATCTTCTGTCCTGGATCTCGTTGCCACCCCCGGGCCCGCTGGTGGTGACTTTGGATGCCAGCCTGTCCGGTTAGGGGGCTTGGCTGGGGTCAAAGCAGGTTTAGGGTGTTGGTCTCTGCGGGACTCCTGGACATTGTCAAACTGGAGGGAGTTGCGAGCAATTTGGCTTGCTCTGCTCCATTTTCAGGACTCTCTGCAGGGTCAGATGGTGGTGGTCCAGACAGACACACTGGTGGCGAAGTCCTATGTCAACCGTCAGGGGGGTACCAGGTCCCGTTCTCTGAACCTTGTGGCCAGCGACATCTTCCTGTGGACTCAGGACTGGGTTCTGGGACTGTCTGCTCTGTACATTCGGGGTGAAGAATGTTCGTGCCGATCAGTTGAGCAGGGACATTCCTTAGTCCAAGGATTTCTCCCTGCTTCCCAGTTTGTTCAGCCGGTTGGTGGTGTGTTGGGGCCTCCCGATGGTGGACCTGTTTGCTGTCCCGGGGAATGCCAAAGTGGAGCTGTTTTGTTCTCTGGGTCGGTGTCCCTTGGCGTGGGGAGTCGACTATTTGACTTGTCCTTGGCCTCTGGGTCTTCTTTATGCTTTCCCTCCATTTCAGCTGATCCGGGCCTTCCTGGTTCGGATTCGGAGGGAAGGGGCACAGGTGATATTGATTGCACCCCGTTGGCCTCGTGCGAATTGGTTTCCTCTCCTAGGCCGGTTGAGTTGCTGCCCGGAGTGGGTTCCGCATGTGGTCCCGTCTCCTTTGCTTTTTCCGGTTCTTCCCCTGGGCACCTTAAGGAAGTTACACTTGACGGCATGGAGGTTGAACGGCGGGGCTTAGCTTGTTTGGGGGTCCCTGACCATTTGGCTGTGACGTTGCAGGCTTCTCGTAGATCCTCTACGCTTCTCTCTTATGCTAGGCATTGGAGGACTTTTTCAGCCTGGTGTGCTCATAAGGAGGTGGATCCCACTGTGGCAGACCTCTTTTTGGTTATGTAGTTCCTACAGGATGGTGCACAGTTGGGTCTGTCGGTTGCTTCTCTGCGGGTGCAGTGGGCCGCCATTAAGGCTTTTCTGGGCTCCTGGTGTAATTTGCAGGATGATGGGGGCCTGATGCCACGATTTTTTCAGGGTCTTGTGAACCTCTTTCCTCTGTCTTTTCGTTCCTTTCCATGTTGGAATTTGCAGTTGGTCTTGGCTGTCCTGTCGGGTCCTCTTTTTGAGCCCCTAGAGGGGCTGTATTTGAAGCACTTGACTTTCAAAACTTGTTTTCTGGTCGCCATCACTTCGGCTAGAAGGTTAGGGGAGTTGGGGGCCTTGTCCTGTAAGTTTCCTTTCTGTAAGGTCTTTTCGGACTGGTTGGTGCTGGTTCCTGTTCTGTCCTTTGTTCCTAAGGTTAATTCAGCTTTTCACCTCAGTCAGGCGGTGATTTTGCCTGAGTTTTGTTCGGATCCTTCCTCGGCTGAGGAATGTCGTTTGCACTGTTTGGATGTGCGGAGGACTTTGCTATGGTATTTGCATGTGGTGGAGTCCTTCCGGAAGGGGGGCGCTTTGTTCGTAAACTTTGGTCCTGCTAAGAAGGGTGAGAAACCTTCCATGGCTACTTTGAGTCGTTGGATTCGGTCTATGGTCCTTTTGGCTTACAAGATGAAAGGGGTGGATCCTCCTGTGGGGGTGCAGGGGGCGGTCTACCCGCAGTATGGCGGCTACTGTGGCTGAATTGCATGGTGCCTCTGTGGTGGAAATATGTAGGGCTGCGACTTGGTCTTCTCCTTCCACTTTTGTCCGCCACTATCGGATTGCTGGCCTGGAGCGTTTGGATAATGTTCAGGGCCACAGAGTCTTGTCAGCTATGAAGGAATAGGGGGGTTTTGTATTGTGATTTGGGCATGTTATTAAAATGGTGTTCTGTCTCGCTCAGTTGTCCGTCTCTGTTTTTGCTTGCTATTTCCTCACACACTAAGAAGGAAGGCGAGGGAGGGACGGGAGGTAATACATCCATTACTTACTGATAATGGCACTACTCCTAGTCCTACTCCCTCGCCTTCCTTCTAGGACCCTCCCGCCCTCCCGGTGCGGTCCAACTGAGTTCTAGGCTCGGCTTGTTTACGTACAGGAGGTGGTGGGGGCGGGCGGTGTTTTTATAAGCTGGGGTGGGTCTGGGGGGAGGCGGAGGGCCTCACACGTTAAGGAGGAAGGCGAGGGAGTAGGACTAGGAGTAATGCCTTTATCAGTAAGTAATGGACGCATTTCCAGCCTACAGCAGAACGTTATTTTAAAGTCCCAGTGATAAAGAACCAGTTGCCATTGGCTAAGGTGGTAAAATACTTCTCCTCCTAAACTCTTGATCCAAAATCTTGATTTAGACCTCTATTAAATTAGCAGTTCCACTGCTCCCTGTATGTAATGTGGACCCTTGTTTTAAAGCAACAGATATCATGCACAGCTTAAATGTTGAATAGACATCTGTTACGGCATACAAATTGCCTAGAATAAAGTGGAAAGTGTGCGTGTCTCTCTGTCCCGTTGGCTGCGTGGACCAAGGAGAGAAGGGGGAGTGTCTTCTGAAACAGTAAGTTTAGCTCCCGGACTGGGCTTGTGTGAGATACTCCGAGACCGCTCACAGAGGACTGCAGTGTTCGAGGGAGGGCGCAGAGCAGGCTTTCGACCTGCCGTCCTGCTCTTCTCCAACTTCCAACATGGAAAAGGAAAGTTTTCTTCTGCTTCTCCTCATTTTAATGGCGAGCCAAAGCTGCTATGCCCAGCTTCAGCAACAGCAGCGAGGTACTGTGGAGGGTGATTATTTTCTTGTTTCTTATTTTTGTGTCAGTGTTCTGCCTTATGTATCTGCGTGACAGGGCTGGTTGCAGCACAGAAGTTACAACGTGACAGCCGAACCAAGCTCCGCAGCGACAGATTTTTTTTAGAGTTGCTACGGGGTGTCTTTTTTTCTGCCTCTGCGTGACAGTCTGTAAGAATAATGAACGATGATGTGCTGACTGTTTTGCATTGAGTGGTGTACTTTTTGGGGGGTTTATTTTTTTATTTATGCATTTTTATAGAGCGCGAATTTTACCCAGAGGTGTCAGAGCGCTTTACAATAGAGCAAAGTTATAACCAGCTGTGCAGCAAGGCGGCTGAATATTCTCACGTGTTGGTCGGGAGTGAAAGTCTTGACAAAAGTGATGCACGCAACAATAGTTGTGATTGCCCATTGGCTTGTTTCACAAGTGGTAAACGTGGACGCCAGAGGGGAAAAAACTGCGAGTGACGTGTGTTCAGAATCCTGCGTGTACTGCCGCATCCCCAATCTGTCTCTCGTTTGTGAGAGCAGATGGCGGGAGAAGGGTTCTAAAAGCAGAACTATAAACAAGACTTCCAAGACCCACACAGACCATTGAACGCACATGCGCGGAAGAAGCGGGCACATCTGCCTGCGCGTCGGGCCAGTTTAATACAATACCCATGGCTTTTTCCAAATGGTGTGGCACGTTCCCAAGGAGAGGAACATTTCAGTTGGCTTGGAAAGACTGGAACTGTATTTGCATTCCGATAGCATATCTGAAATGTCACACATCTGCTCTCAAGGCATGAGAAACGATCGCGGATCGAGACTAGAAAATGCACAAGTGAAACTGCTTTGTGAGGCTTTGAGAGTTTATGGCAACTATCTGCTCTAACTTCAACCCAGATTTCGGGTGTAGTTGCATGATGTTTCTTGGATAATTTCGATTCACAAATTTAATTTTCTCCTTGACTGCTAAATAATACATATGTTTTCAGTTAAATAGACTCGGGTTTTTAAAGTGGGAACTGATGAGTTCACTCTCTTATAGGGAAAGGGATAGATTCGTTAGGGTTTGGGCAGATTGGTACCATAACCATTGACCTGTTGATGTGAGCTACTATGAGCCGATTATTTGAGATTGTTGTTTTCTAGATCATTTTATTGTTTTTCGTATGAATGTTTAAACCATTACAACGCCTAGAAGCAGTCCCGTTTTAAATAAGCACGCAACAGCTCTGCAATATAGTGTAATGTCGTAAAATATGGTCATGACGTAGGGTAAGTAGTCCACCATAACAAAACACATGATGGCATGTTAGCATGATACGACATGCCATGGCATCGCATGACACGACTTAGCAGGGCACATCAAGGCACGACCACAAAACATAGAAACACACGATATAGAATAACAACACTGAGTACCATAACTTCAAACATTACAACACTAGTTAAAGTGACATAACAAAGCACAACATACCAGTACCACATAACACAGAATAGCATAGCATCCACTGGCACGACACAATAACACATCGTCAAGCAAGGGGGGAATAATATTTCAGAAAATAACAGAATGTGGAACAACATAATGTAATGCAATGCCTCCACGCAAAACACAAACCGTGCCTAATCTTGTCTTTTGTGGCAATAATACAGCCAAAGCGAAGGCCTTCGAACTGAAAAACGTACCGGGGGGAGATGGGAAGGCATTAGACACAGGGACTGAGAGAGGAACGTTCGGGAAGGATTAAACTCTCCTTAATTCTATAGTAGGTTCGTTTATCAGTGTTAAACAGAAGGCAAAGAAGCGCTTTGTGAACATCCATAGTTTCTTCCAGAATTACCAGGTTGTAAATGACATTTCCATAATAATTGCCATGAGCGTGTAATTTAATTTTACTCTGTTTGTTTTCTTACGTGGGCCACACTGTATCACGTTACCTAGCGTTGCATGCATTCCTGCTAAATAAAAATGTGGTAAAGTGATACACAGCGCGACGTAGCCCTCGGATTGAAATAACCGCAATGGGAGTGTGCTGTCGCCTGACCTTGGCCTATCAGTGCAAACTGGGCTAACCGAGCAGCGCTACCGTGAGCGCCGTCCTTTTGTCCTCCCGTGTTCAGCAAAAGGAATGTGACTTCCATGTTTTGTTTGAGGCAGTCATCTTCAAGACAGCCGCTCCGACAGCTGGCTCATTCCTGCTAATTTTGGAGCTGTGGCACATGGAGGACAGGTGGCTGCGTTCCTTCAGCAGGAATGTTGATTTGTGAAGAAGGCTTGTTCTCACCTTTGTCTCACATAATCATTAGCGTTTGTATCAGTGGAATTTAGCAGAAAAGCCTCCGCACATGGTGGCGCTGCACATGAAATCCTATATTAAACACTACTTTCTAAGGCGAAATGGCTATCTATATTGAAAAAGCTGTGTAATGCCTTCAAACACTTTCACGGTGAATACTCTGTGCACTATGCAGGTAGGCCAAGAATTTGATGAGCATTTACTAAGAACAACCTTTGTTTCACTAATGGCCACTGTCAGAAACTCAGGCTATCTTCACCATCCACCAATAGAAACAACGACCCTCCTTCAAACTTTGAATTCAGAATCTGTTGGTACATCTCAAAATAATATATCTATATATATATATATATATCTATATATATATATATACACATCTCGCTTTAGTTGTGAGTCTGCTTCTGTACCACGTGAACAAGGACTGTGGCAGTCCGAAACACGTAGGGCAAGCGAATGACAGCAGATTTGGTAGCCGGTTTGTGCCACAAGATTACAGCCTGATGAAGAGTGCATCTTCATTTGAGGATACAGCGAGATTATATATATATATATATATATATATATATATATATATATATATATATATATATACAGGCACGGCCCGTGGTAGGAGTGCCGGTCGGGCGGTGACGTGGGCGGGGGAGGGGCAGGGTGGGGGTAGTAAACTACGGATTAAGGCCGAATACAGGTAAGTGAACATTTAAATAAATAAAACGAATTTCGTTGTGAGCGCTGCATCGCCAAATGCGATGCAGTGCACGCAACGAAATTCGTTTTAAATTTAAATTTTAAACAAAGCTACAGCCTGAACTGCTGAATGGAATTACACCAAATTTGGCAAAAAGGTAGGTCTTGGTGTGGAAAGCGTGCTTTTTTAAAAATGGTGTAAATCTGTTCAGTAGTTGCTGAGAAATTAAAAAAATAAAAATATCGATATCTGAGCACCGAGGAGGGTTCGCGAACCCTCCTGAGCACAAACTCAATTCTGATTGGCTGCCAACACTCCAAACCAGAATGTGTTGGCAGCCATCTTGTGACTGAGTCACGAGAAAACAGTGGAAAAAAGGTAAAAAACAAGAAAAGGGGGCAGGGTAGAAACACCCTGACCCCCTAGGCCTGGTCAGGGGATCCCACAGGGACCCCGAGGGCCAAAAAAAGCATTTTTGTCTTTTTAAATCGGCCAAATTCGCGCTGGGTGCGCGAATCCAACCGAGAAAAACAAAAAAAAACATAGCGCGGGAGTCCACGCTTCGTTTTGTATAAGCCCCCGGGCGGGCCAGGTCCCAGGGGCAATGCGCAGTTAATAAGCGGGGGCCCCCGCAGCCCTGGGGATTGCCACCTCCCCGGGGCTTTATTCATTATGTGCGGGGGCACGCAGCCCCCCCATCAGCCCCGGGGACCGCCACCTCCCCGGGGCTTCTAAAAAAATGCGTGGGGGGGCTCCTGCCCCCCCACCCTGCCCCGGGGACCGCCACCTCCCCAGGACATTCATCAATATGGGTGGGGGGGGCCTCGCGGGCCCCCCCAAGCCCCGGGGACTGCCACCTCCCCGGGGCTTAAATTAAAAAAAAAAGTATGGGGGGGCTCCTGCCCCCCCCACACTGCCCCGGGGACCACCACTTCCTTGGGGAACTAATTATTTAAATATGGGGGTCCGTTGCGGACCCCCAGGCCCCGGGGACCACCACCTCCCCGGGGCTTTGAAAATGCTGGGAGGTGGGCCGCGCGGCCCCCCTCCAGGAGCCCTCTATGGCCCTGGGGACCGCCACCCCCAGGGCCGGCTCCTGCAATGTCCCGGGGTGCCCACCCCCAAGACATTGCTGTTTGCTATGGCAGGGCGGAGCACGGCTCCGCCCTGCCATAGCAAACTCCTGCTGCTTCGTTGAAGCGAGAGCAGGAAACCTGCTCTCGCTTCAACGAAGCAAAGCAGATTGCTTTTGGGCAAGGGGAGCTGCATGTCAGCAGCTCCCCTTGCCCAAAAGCAATGCCGGCTCCCGCAGGAGGCGGGGAGCCAGCAGGAACCGTGGGGGCATTGGGGCTCACCCCACGGTCCCCATCAAAGAGGCAATGCCCCGGGGGATGGGGTCCCCGGGGCCAGAACTGGACCAGGGGAGGGGGGCCACGCGGCCCCCCTCCGGAATAAAAGACAAAAAAATAAATTAAAAAAGAGGAAATGCCTCAGGGGATGGGGTCCCCGGGGCATATAAATGCCTCAGGAGGGAGGCCATGTGGCCCCCCTCCATTAAATAAATTTAAAAAATGTATTTGTGGCCATGCCCCGGGGGATGGGGTCCCCGGGGCCGAACTTGGTCTCGGGAGGGGGGCCACGCGGCCCCCTTCCCTTTTTTTTTTTTTCAAATGTGGCAGGCCCTGGGGGATGGGGTCCCCAGGGCCCCAAAAAGTTTGAAAGAAGTGGGTTCACACAGCCCCCTTTCTAAAAAGATATATAAAAAAAAGCCGGCATCTCGCCGAAGGCCCCGCCCCCTCCCTGCACCACTCTGCAAACGCGCCCCCTGGCGTGTTCTAAGTTGGGGAATTAAGTCCCCTTGAATACTGAGGGTCCCTGGGGGCCAACTAGCCCACCAGGTACCTCCAGTAAGCGCCACACAGCTGGATTGCAGAGAGGTGATCCGAGGCCACGCCCCTTTTTACACCACTCTGCAAACGCACCTCTTGGCGCACTGCTGGTGGGGCGATGAGGTCCTATTGTTTCCTGAGGACCTCAGGACACAAGTGGACTTCATCCCCTGAGCAGCAGTGTGCCAGGAGCCGCGTTTGCAGAGTGGTGTAAAAAGGGGGTGTGGCCTCGGACCACAGTCAGCAATCCAGCTGTGTGGGGGTTACTAGAGGTACCTGGTGGGCTAGTTGGCCCCCAGGGACCCTCATAAGGAAAGGGGACTGCATCCCCCAACCAAGAGCGTGCCAGGAGGCGTGTTTGCAGAGTGGTGGAGAAAGGGAACGTGGCCTCTGTCCACCTCTTAGCAATCCCACTGTGTGGGGCTTACTGGAGGTAAGAGGTAGGCTAGTTGGCCCCTAAGGACCCCCAGCAGTGAAGGGGACTTCAATCCCCATCCAAGAGCGCACCAGGGAGCGTGTTTGCAGAGTGGTGGGCAAAGGGGGCATGGCCTGTTATGAGAACTTAGCAATCCTGCTGTGTGGTACTTACTGGAGGTAATAGGAGGGGTAGTTGGCCCCCAAGGATGTCCTTGGGGGCCAACTACCCCTCTTGTTACCTCCAGTAAGTCCCACACAGTAGGATTGCTAAAAAGTCTTTGGAGGCCACGCCCCCCTTTCTCCACCACTCTGCAAACGCGCCTCCTGGCAGACTACGGGATGGGGGATGAAGTCCACTTTACTCCTGAGGGACTTTGGGGGCCAAGAAGCCCTCCTGGTACCTCCTGTAAGTCCTACGCAGCGGAATTCCTGAGCGCTGGTCGGAGGCCCAGCACCCTTTCTCTACCACTCTGCAAACACGCCTACTAGTTAAAGAAGCATGTTTCTGCACCTCTGACTTAGAGGTAGTTTTAATCCCCCTGCCCTATTATGTACTAGGGCCTTACAGGGGAGGTCATGCCAATCACAAGGGTACCCCAACCCATAGTGTACCCTAGTGTATGTAGGTGTTTTCACTGTATTCTTAGTGTCTTTTAGCATAGCACTGGCTCTAGGCCTGGTTAGTCAGAGTCAGTTACCACCGGTACCCGTCAGCAAAAAGTTGGGGGCACAGGATGAGCCTCTTTCTGCACCTCTGTTGGTTCTTTCTGCATATCTCTTGCTTCTTTCTGCACCTTTCTTTGTCTTTCTGGACTTCTGTTGCCTCTTTGTGCATTTCTCTTGTTTCTTTCTGCGCCTTTCTTCCTCTTTCTGCACATGTCCTACCTCTGTAGGCATAGTTAGAAATTAGCATTTAAAAAACCTTAGAAATTCACTGAAAAAACCATAGGTTTCAGGGACGTTACAGTTAGAAATTAGCATTTAAAAAACCTTTGAAATTCACTGAAAAAACCATAGGTTTCATGCACGTTATAGTTAGAAATTAGCATTTAAAAAAATCTTAGAAATTCACTGAAAATGTTATGTAATTTTTGGTTACATATATATATATATATATATAACATTCTTAAACTTTTTAGAAACACACAGTCACTGGGTGATGTCATCAGTGATGTCATTTGAGATGTCATCAGTGATGTCATCAGTGATGTCACTGACCATGTCATGAATGATGTAATATGTGACATCATCAGCAGTGCATTGCGTGGGCGCGAGTTATAGTTAGCTCAACTAACTATAACGGCCGAATTTCTCTGGTTTTGTACGAGTGAAATGTCCAACTAACTGTAACGTCCCTGAAACATGTGGTTTTTTCAGTGAATATATATATATATATATATATATATATATATATATATCTTCGTTGCGAGGCGCGCTTTTCGCTGCATGTGCGGCGCTCTTTAGAACGGTGCTAAACTCCTCGGCTGAGCCAAGCCGTAATTTGAATTCCACAACAATCCTCCCACTCGGAGAGAATAAACGGAGCGCACTCACGGGGAGACTTTTACAGCAGGTTTATTCCTTTACCGGTAATTTACACGGGCAATCCACAGCAAAAAACCAATGCGTTTCGGTCTCCATGAGACCTTGGTCATGGTTGAGTTTTAGATTTGACCCGACATACTTATTTCAAAAACAAGTCACATGACTTCCTGTTGCAACAAAACCATTTTTTTAAAAAGACACAACAAAAAAGTGGAAAAGAGGTGAAGAAGAAACACTCGGCATTCTGGTACTTGTGGTTTAGATTGACATTATTACATATCTCTATTTTTACAATAGTGTGCTATATATCTAAACCTTTATTATAATTAGCCACAAGTATATCTGCCCTCTGGTGGGCATTAACTCTCCATTTATCAATTTTTGTATTCCCTCAAATGGAGAAAGTAAATTCAATTTACTCTTCATCAAGTTTACCAAAATAAAAATTAATTTGAAAATTATAACTCCTAACAAAATTAGTGACTTAAAATTTGGTCTATGACCAAAAAGTACTAGGTCAGCGAAACTAACTTATTCTTGATTTATAAATGTACATAAAGTTCTTCGTCCTGGTTAAGACCGTGTGGCATATATGTTCGTAGTGCCAATATTTGTCGAGATTCTCTTTGTCGTAATTTTCTTTCACGGTTTCCTCCTCTCACATGTTGTTCCACAGTTTCAATGCCGTAGAATCTCAGCTGTTTCCAGTCGCTGTCGTGAGCTTGTTCCATATGTTTAGCTACAGAGTTACTTCGGTCCTTTGCTATGGTAGCTCTAACATGCTCCAGAATTCTTTTTTGAGCTCACAAATTGTGCTCCCAACATACTTGAGGTGGCATGGGCACTCAATAACATAAGCCACGAATTGAGTTTTACAAGTTATTAGCTTCTGTATTTTCCATATCTTTTTGTTTGCCCAAGTTATCTCCTTGATACTACGTGCAATTTGGCAAACTTTGCAGTTATGGCATTTGACGAAACCTGTGGTTTGTAGCCATTGTGAAGCTTTGTTTTTCTTTTACTAAAAATGTCTTTGGACTAGTGTCTTTAAGATTTTGGGCCTCCTGAAGGTGATATCTGGATGATCACCAATAAATGTTGCTACTGTTGGATCCAAGCGTAAAATTCTCCAATTTTTCTTCAGGATATTTTTTATTTGTTTTGATTCTTGAGATAATGTAGTGATCAATCGAATTTTATTTGTTTCCATCACTGGAAGTTTTTCTTTAAGTATCTCATCTCTTGATTTTGATTCTGCCCTATTTCGGCACCTTGTTATTATTTCCTCTTTATATCCTCTCCATCTGAATCTTTGTGTTGATCGGTCACGATGTTTGTGCCACTCTTCTTTTCTGAGCATAGTCGCTTGATACGCAAGAATTCCCCGTAGGGGATATTTTGGATCAATGAATTTTGATGGAAGCTTTGAGCATGTAACACTGCATTGGTGGCTGTTTTTTTTTGATGTAATGTTGTATGTATTTTGTCAGCTTTTACATAGATCTCTGTATCTAAAAAAGTTACTCTTTCCTGGCTGATTTCATAAGTAAACCGTAGATTAGCCTCTGTGTTGTTTAATATCTCAAAATACTTTTGAAATTCTGTTTCAGTACCGTCCCAGATTATAAAAAGATCGTCGATAAATCTGAGCCAACTCACGGTCTTGTTTACATATTCATCATGATCTGGGTGCCAGGCAAGGTGCTGCTCCCACCAGCCCATTGTCAGGCACGCGTAAAGGAATAAACCTGCTGTAAAAGTCTCTCCGTGAGTGCGCTCCGTTTATTCTCTCCGAGTGGGAGGATTGTTGTGGAATATATATATATATATATATATATATATATATATGCAAAAAAGAAGCAGAGAACTCTGGGTAGTTCTCAAGTTTAGGTGGAAAGCAGCTCCAGTCTATACTGGAGCTGCTTTCCATCTAAACCAGAGAACTACCCAGAGTTCTCTGCTTCTTTTTTGCTTCATTTATGCATCACTCTATGCCTGAAAGGGTATTCTTTTGATAGATATATGTATATACAGCTCAGAGTATTATAGTCTTTTCTATTCTTTATTATTCTGTGCAAAAATATATTTTTATTTATAACATCTTTCATGTATAATATACTAATACCGACACAAAATAAAATGATGGACAGTGTTGAAACTTTTCAAACACTCACCCCCAGTCACAGATCTGGGCTTAATCGATCGTTAAATTGCTCGCCACATCACCCCAGTTTGGACACAGCCATATGCAAATCAGTCTTAACCCTGTTCCCCACGGGAACAGTCCAGCCTGAACTG
The DNA here is from genome assembly GCA_963921515.1 of Calotriton arnoldi. Taxonomy (NCBI): domain Eukaryota; kingdom Metazoa; phylum Chordata; class Amphibia; order Caudata; family Salamandridae; genus Calotriton; species Calotriton arnoldi. The sequence continues at coordinate 1,126,140 of CAWUFW010002792.1, read as the reverse complement.
CCAAGCCAGGTCCTCCCCTGGACCGGAAACAAGCATCCTGGGGTCGGTTTCAGGGTATCTCCCCTCATCAGCCAGGCTAGCTTGACTCCAATGGTGCAGCAAGCAAGGGACCCATGCCCGGGCATACCCTTAGCCACTTAGGGCGCACATAGCAATATCACAAAATAAAATGATGGACAGAGTGTTAAAACTTTTCAGACACTCACCCCCTGTCACAGATCTGGGTTTGATCCATCGTTATTTTGCTCACCACGTCACCCAAGTTTGGACACAGCCATATGCCAATCAGTCTTGACCCTGTTCCCCATGGGAACAGTCCAGCCTGAACTACCAAGCCAGGTCCTCCCTGGACTTGAAACAAGTATCCTGGGACCAGTTTTGGGGTAGCAGCCTGTAGGTAAATTGAGATGGTAAATTCTGAGGACATGTGCCTTATGGGCCCGACCATCCAAAGATTGGTCGTAAATGGGTAGGTAGTAAAGAATAACCTGGATGTGATTATGGTGCATGATATCTGCCCTGTTGGTGTGGCTGAAAGCCATCATTGATTTCAACTGGAGGAACCACAGCATGCAAATATTCTGTCACTATTGCTACACTATACTATCTATCCACATAGCAGAGAGGTTGGGATAATAATACAGTATTTTACAGGCCCACAATCAAATCAGGTGTCCCATGAAAAACAAAAAAAGTGTGCAGTTTTGTTGAAAAAAAGTGGGTTCCAAAGCCGATAGTGGGGGTCTGAACCCAACAGATCATCAAGGAGCAGCTCCTTTTAGGAGCACAGCCCTCACCCACCAATGGTGGTGTGTTTCAACCTCGGGGTGTGCTTCTCATTGGGCTGGCGCTGCAATGCCCAATAGTCCCCACGCGGGGGCACTTTGCCGGAGATCTTCATTTTATTGCCTGTTGGTCAAAAATGTATGCCCAACAATCTCTTCAAGGAATGGTTCCAGAAGAGGAAACACATAGACTAGTCACGAAAAAGGAAATTTGAAACTAACTAGAGGTCTCCTCTACATCTATTTTATTCATGAGGCCTCTGTTAATGGGATGAAAATAATCAATGGATGCTAGGAGCATATTATGATTCCAAGATCCCTTCACTTGGTTGACATGTTTCATGCCTAATTTATCCTAATATGGTTCAATGGCACTTCTTCAGGACCTATCAGCAATCAAATCTACTTTGGTAGGGAAAACTAGTATTAAGGTGATTTTGAGAGTGGCGGGATCCTAGGCTACTCATTGGTCAATTCCAGTAGTCTCTGCCTTGTGCCTACCCATCCATCACCATCTCGAATTCAGGACAGACGGGTAGGTACAAGGCAGAGACTACTGGACAGTGAAGTGACCAACAGGTAGTCTAGGATCCCGCCACTCTCAAGGGGCCATTCTACTTTAGGATTAGGGTCATCAGTGCAAACACAAGGAACAAATCCAGAGAAAAGGTGGAAGTTCAGTACACAAACCTTACCACACATAATGTAGTGCAATTAGTATGCCACCTTAATACAAACATGGCACTACAGCACCAGCCCAAAAAGAGGAACAGCCCGATGAGGAAGCATTCCACCATTTTTGAGTGAGGGCTTGTGCTCCAAAAAGGAGCTGCTCCTTAATGATCTGTTGGGTCCAGAGTCCCACTGTGGGCTTTGGTACCCCATTTTTTTTCAACTGAACTGTACACTTTTTTGTTTAGTATAGTTCAGTTCGGGAGGACATGTGCTGGACTGAAAACTCTCCCTGACCCCTGTTTTATTTATAATCCCATGAAAGACCCCATCTGTTGGTTTTTGATTGCTATTAACCCCATCACTTACTGACCCTTTTCCAATTTGCAACTTACGCCATCATCTTTCATGTAATAAAGAGAACTGGGAAATTCATGATCACTGATACCCCCCCAAAAAGTTGGGTACATCTTAGCCTCATTTGTTTACATAGCCAACTTGGTGCTTACATTTCTTCACATACTTTGCGCTATGACATAATCCCATAGCGCAGTGATGTGAGGCTCCGGGAAGCAATGCTGAGAGTGCATCCTGGCTCTTGCATCATTATTTTCTTTAAAGCTGACTTAGAATGTAATCTCCTCCACTCCGAGTCGAGAATTGAAGGAGAGGGATTGCAGGTCCTGGAGTGGGTCAGTGCCTTGATGATGTGAGCAAATTAGATGCATTGTGGGCTTCATTTTTCTCTGCTACACTTCTGTTACATTCTAAATACCGAGCAAACACAAGGAGATGATGGACGGAGCACTGAAACTTTTCAGACACTCACCCCCAGTCACAGATCTGGGTTGAATCCATCATCATTCTTTAGCTCACTTTGCCACCCCAGTTCAGACACAGCTATATGCAAATCAGTCTTGACCCTGTGCCTCATGGGAACAGTCCAGCCCGAATTGCCAAGCCATGTCTTCCCTGGATGGGAAACAAGCATCCTGGGACCGGTTTCGGGCTGAGAGCCCTCATCAGCCAGGCTAGCTTGAATCCAGTGGCAAAGTGAGCAAGGGACCCACGTCTGGGCATACCCTGCCAACTTAGGGCGAACATTCTAAATACCTACCATTTTATAATGTCAGACAAAAGGGAATTACTATTTCCTCCATCCCATGTAACCTAAGGCCTTCACCTAGAGGGTAAGAAATAGTTATATGTTACTGAACATGCCTCAGTTTCTTTTGATTACATTAATTGAATGTTGAAATTTGCTTTAAAAAAAAGACTCACAGGTGCTGTGGTTTGCACTGTTGTTTTACACATGAATGTGTGTGTGTGTGTGGCACATTTCATATACTTTACTTGGCATAGTGCCTTATCTCCTGATCATATTACTCCTTCTCAAATTACATACAGAATACTCAAAAGATGACACCAAATGAGTGAATCACTTTTTCGTTTCATCATTTCGTTTATTGAGTTAATTGGCACTTAATTTTCCTTTCATCATACAGTAGGGCGACCATAGGGTGTGACTTACTTTAGATTTATACCCATCCTGACAAAATCCATTGACCCAGATGGGCATGTTGCAATGGCTGCAACATGTTGACAAACAGATGTAAGGAAAATTAGCTTCCTTTATATCGCCTTATGTTTTTTAATCATGTTGATTGTCTAAAAAAGACGTATGGATGCTAGAACTCAATTTTAACTTACCTCTACGGAGTTCACTGTTCCCATATTTGATTGAGGCTGGAGTTCCCCCAATGAGGTTGTGCCCATTCCATTAGAACATTACTTGGGCGAGACATTAACCCCAATGATAAAGAATACTACAAAATATGGGTGAGTGTTTATTTTTTCTTTAAAGAGGATTCTTTGATGAGGCACATTGTTCTGTCATACTGTTATATATCAGTTCGTTGGTGCCTTCTGTGTTTCATATACTGTCAGGGAGAAAGTATCTGCAAACTAGTTTTTTGTTCCTTCCTTCCTTCCTTTTTGTGGTTTATATCTTGGATACTTCTGCTTCGAGCCAGCCATTCCTACCTGCTGCCAGAGCCTCTATGTTGCTCAAAGGCTGGGTCTGAGGAGCAGCCTAAAACACATGTTTGAAAGAGAACCAAACCAAACCAGTTCTCAAGCCTTAGACAGGATCAACATTCCTTGACTGTAAAATGTTTATAAAAGTAGGATTAAAACCACCCAAATTTGTTTCAATCCAAAGTTCCTCATCACCAAAGAAGAGTTCTTCTCAGAATGCTCAGAGAGCTGTTGTGCAACCAGGACTTATGCCTGCTTAACAACCAGTCTATCAAAGGTGAGGAGACATCACCTAAAATCTGCACTTTCTGCTGGTGGAGCTCAGCATCTGCTTGAAGTGCTGAGAAATCTGTTTCCCTGCTGAGAGAGGGAAGAGACATGTATGGTCTTCAGGAGGAGAGACTGTTCAGGAGAAAAAGCCGAGCATGTTCCTGGAGTAAGGAGCACAAAGGCAAAGCAGACTGTCCCAGAAAGCAGAGCGAAGAGTAACCTGTGCCATGAAGGGGTTCCCCCCACTCTGGTTACAGTCATGTGAGATGCATTAAGACTTTCAAAGATCAATACCAGTGTGCCACCCGGCAGGCAGGTGAGGGCTCAAAAGACTAGTGCTGCCGCTGCTGATGTTGGTGAGGATGAAGCTGCATCAACTCAGAAGCAGGAAGCCCTGATCGACCTAGAGGCTTCAGCTTCTGAAGACACACCAGCATGGATGACTCTGCCTGGAGCCCTCAACTGCCAAATTTGGCCCCTGTATGTAACAGGTCAGGGAGGATGCCCCTGTAGAAAGCGAGTCAACCATCCTAACCTTATATATACCATTGAGTCACATATGGGATTCAACAGAAAAGCCATTCACTGGTTTTCCTCCTACCTTTCCAGCCAACACCAGTCTGTTTACATGGGCACCTTGGGGTCACAAAACATCCCTATCACATGTGGAGTCCCTCAGGGTTCCATACTGTCTCCTGTCATCTTCAACTTTTACATGTAGTCACTTGGTGCTATACTCACAGATAACAGCATTATAATGCACCAATATGCTGATGAATCAGAATTCTACTTGAAGGTCTCCTTTGCTTCAGGCACCCAACACCTCAAACACTACTTGCACATTATCCAGACCTGGATGTCCAGGTCCTACCTGAAGCTCAACCCAACCAAGACAGAATTCATATTATTTGCCAAGTACAACAAAAAACACAGCACACACCTGGCTCAATGAAAGGAACCTTGAAGGATTTGAACCCCAACTCTTACTGAATTCCAAATCACTTGGATTCCCACTGGACACCAAACTCTCCCTCAAGTAACACATTGCCAAAAAAGCAAAGATGGTCTCCTATCAGCTCTGTTTTCTACAGAATGTCAAGCCTTTTCTTCTAGAAAGCAATTTCAGAATTGCTGTTCAAGGCCTTGTACTCTCACATCTGGATCATGGTAATTCCCTACTTCATGGCTTCCCAGACTCCACACTGGCATCCCTTAAGGGCATCCCACATGCCAGAGTATGTCTCATTCAGGTCCTGAAGAAATAAGATCACATCAATCCATCCTAAAGCAACTCCATTGGCTCCCCATGCCAGTCTGCACCATCTTCAAAACCAGCTGCATCATTTACAAAGCCATCACAACCAGCACCCCGCTTATCTTGCAGATAATTCACCCTCTCTGGTAGTTCACCATCAGACTGCAGACTAAGAAGTGAAAAAGAGAAAAACATGGAAACAGGCCTTTTCCATCTATGCATGCAGGAGCGAGAAAAACATCCTGGTTTCCCCCAGGACCTCCTCAATGCTACTCCAATTTAGGAAAGAGTTGAAGACTCATCCATTTAAAGAACCCTACATCACAATGCATTTACCGTCCACAACTCAGTTTCCTCTCCTATTACTCACTGACTTTAAGCTTATCTTTGACTTTGTACAGTGCTCCTCTGCCTCTCGACTAGACTCACACTATAGAAATAAGACATACAAACATACATGCAAACATGCATACATGTAAATTTGCATACAAAAGACAAGTGTGGCTTGCAGGTGTGCCTCAGCAACTTCATTCCTGAAACTCTGTCCCAAAGCGAGGTTGCTTCGCAGATCCCTTTAGAAGAGAAGCCTCCACCATGAGGACGTAAAGGTGAATCACACCTGGTAAACGTTGGGTTTAGCCTGTACTTGGGACAAGAGGGTAGCATGTGCAAGCAAGTATGCTGCATATGTTTGAGACTTTTGCTGGAGGGTGTAAAAGGTACTGAGTTGTACCTTTGTCCCGTGTAACTATTTGACTTATTTCACCTGTTCCTGATCGATGTCTAGTATGCCGGAGATTGCAGTCTTCGAATCTCACCCTAACGGGGAGAATGGATATCAGATAAAAGACATGTAGCACCTCACTGATAAGCATAACTTAGCTTGCAAACCTATGTTAGATTCCCATTGAATAGTGCAGGATTGAGTTCGCAGTGAGCTACTTTATTGTATCTGTTGGTTGACTTTTGAATTTTGAGCTCTTGCCCCGCACACTACCTTCCTGAGAAGTCTGTGACAGTTTGTCCTCGCTCACAGAGAGTTAAGGGCAGCATGGGCTGCACATGGATCAGTTCAGAGAGCCATAGTAAGACAGAATGCAGGACACAAGTGGCAAACGACTTCAAACACCACAGATGGTGCTTAGTAGCCCATCTGCCTTATTATCCCCCTAACGGTGTCGGACATATAGTTATATATTTTTGTGAATGAATGAAAAATGTTGTATTGCACAATTACTTAAAACCATTTGCAATATTTCTTACATTTGTAAATAGGAGACGTGAGTAAAATTCAGCCGAATGCCCTGGTAAAACTGTTCAAAAATACGTGTTCATTTTAAAAAGACAAGGAATTATTTTAGCAACAATTATAAAATAAATGTCCGATTCAGTGTCTTAAAGCCATCAGGCGGCGGAAGTTGAAACAGAAATGACATCTGTGTCGACCACCGACCACCGTGTGTCTAAGCACCACTAGGTTTAAGATGACTGAGTGTCTTTAGTCATTTGAGAGTTTGATGTTAAAATTGAAAAGCAAGTTTATTTTCTGTTTATTTACTTTGCTACTGTACAAGCTTTTCAGATGTCGACCAAACCTTCTTTCTCAGAGAGCCGAAAACGAAACTCAGCCATATATTTCCCAAGTTTGGCCAGATCTGTTGGCGCGGTGGAGGCGAACAGAACTGTTACCGCTTCTTTGCTTGTCCGAACCCCTTTAGATAGACACATCGGTTTTAGGAGCTTCTGACGTTGTTGTAGCAAACCGGGGCAGCAACAGACTAAATGTAGAAGAGACTCCTTTATGTAATTACAAATTCTGCACCTGGTTATGGAGGCCAGGGATTTCCATCCAGGGTTTAATTCTTTGATTGGAAGGGGCACTAGCCTGGCCCATTGGATGTTTTTTGAAGCCCTCTCCCCCACTGCCTGCTTCAGGTAGGGCTGTAATTTATGCTCCTTATATGATGTTATCAGCCCCGGGAGCCCTCCCTGAACTGTGTAGTTTGCTAGTTCTGCTTCCCGTGACAATTGGTAGATGTGTTTGTTAAGTGCGTTTTTGATTGCCACGTATTAGGCCCTCTCTTCTTATATATTTTTGTGTATCACAGGAAACCACCTTTGCTCTATGACCTTATCTTGCTCCCATCAACACAGGTCATTTAGCTGCATCACAGACAAATACCCAACAGAACATATAAGGCCCTGTGCAGGTCAGTGTAAGTGACCTGCAGTATCGTTTATATAAATCTGGACTTGTAAGAAAAGGGCAGAAACCAGATCCGACTACTTATTGGCACTACAGCCAATTTGTGTGCAAAAACACACAAAAAATCGTACACGTCTGCATAGTTATTCGCCATTAATTGTTACAATTTCCTGTCTCATACTAAAAGCTTTTATCAGTTTCTTTCTGTGTTCCTTTAGTATTCAATTAAATAGGTGAAAAAACAATCGGCAATCTGCCCACATTATATATCTAATCTTATTTTACCCCCCCCCTTTTACTGGCGTATCATAGTCTTGCTTTTACAGTTATGGGTTCTGTAAAAAAAAGTTAAGAAATATAAATATATCATATTTATACCTATTTCTATTAAATATATATGGGTTGCCTTAAAAACAGTGGTGTAGGTGCCTTGGGCACTAATGCAAGCAAAGACAACGGGCTGCATACCAGTTGGTTTGGTAGTAAAACAGTTATAATTGTTGTGAAGTGGGCCCCAAAGACATGCTCCGATTGGGAAGTCAGGCATTCGGCCCAATGCTTGAGGCCAGATGTAGGCCGTTTTTTTCCTCCTGTATTTCCAATGTTCAGGCAGTGGCGTAGCAAGGGGGAGGCAGTCTGCCCCGGGCGGCACGAGTTTTGGGGGTGACGGACTCTTCCCGCTATTACCTGCTGCCATCGCGGGGTGGCAAACGCAGGAATTGCCAGCCCCCCGCTCTTATATGCAGCCGCCGCAGGGACTGCCACGGGCGGCCAAAGGTCTAGCTACGCCACTGTGTTCAGGGTGGCTCCTGGTGCTCCTCCGATCTTGAAAGGTTGCAGCCGACCCTCCCCAACCTATCAGGCAGCCCATTGTCACATACTGAATTACAATGGCCACTCCTGACTTGCCACAGCACCTGGTGCGCCTCCTTCGACTCATCCTTAGGGCATGATATGGAGGAATCACCACGGGAGATGCTGCTTCTGAGCAGCAGAGTCCATGCTCCCCTCCCGAGGACAAGTGGTTGGCATCGATTTTGTCCTCCCAGTGGATGGCGACACCTCAATCCTCTGCGGCCAGGAGAGGTATCTTTTCTACACCACCTTAGCAAATCCAGAAATAAAAGAGAAGGCAAACCAATGCCTGACCTGTTGTTGCAGTTTTGCCACTTAACGGAGAGGCTTTGTCACTCAGTATGTGTCATCAGCAACGTATTTGCTATGCCTTACAGATACGGGAGGCCAGCCCTTTGATTTCCTTTGTCAAACAAGGGTCCAACAGAAAGTATTTAGGATTTGTCAGAGAGATCAGATCTTCCATCATGTGTCCCCCTTTCTGAAAAAACATGTAACATAAAGCCTCTTCTCACAAAACGAGTGAAATTGAAAGTGACAATAACTGAGGCCTGAAGCTTAATAGTTACAGCATCACATTGAGTAATGTGCTCTCTGCTGGGATATTTTTGTATGTTGAACAGGTTTCGTTCTGGTCAGGTCCTGCTCAACTATTCTTTCTAAGGTCAACAAATGGAGCAGTGAATTAATGACACCTGTTACAGTTACAGTGCAACGGAATACTAGAAAATGCTGTGTAATACACTTTCTAACAACTTAAATTGCACGCACCATTCCTCTGTTTATTCCCTGTTTCTGCAATGCTCTGCCTTTTGACTCTATTACACCAGTGTCTGCAACTCATTTCATTCTTCCACACCAAACACATCACCGTCCTTTTATCACATTTTCAACACAATGTGCTGAATGTTTGCATTTGGTTGCCAGTGGTAGACACCAGCACTAATTTTTGGGGGCTAATGCTTACTTTTCAGAATGAGATTTTGACCAGAGAAAATGAGAGAATGGTAGAACAGAAAAAAGAAGGTAGAACAAAATGATAAGTAAACAGTGACAAAGGTATAAACTAGAAATGAAAAGGGCTTGCAAGAGTGAAACAATGATACAGGAAGTATATCGTGGTGGGATGAAGAGGCCAAAACTAGGGTTTATTGTTATTTAGCATCCCTGCATTCAGAAACGCTGATCAAGAGCTCCTAAAAGACAATTAGCAGTCCTGCATGCACTCTCTCTAAATAATGAATGGTGAGAGCCTAACTTCCCCAGTGGTGTATCGTGTATGGCTTGTCACCACTTAATGCTTGGTTGGGAGACCATGTGCCAACATAAAATACATGTTGGAGCCTGCACAAAAAGGCTGCACCCTTGCAGGTTACCCTTCTTTGAGAACACCACCATCTGCATGCTAGAGCCCCTATGGATCTTCTGAAAAGACACCATATATGTTTAGTAGGTGAAAATTCACCCATTCACCCCTTTTGAGTCAATCCCACCAATGCCCAGCAACGGTACTTCCACCCACCATACCCCTGACCTGTGCTGGGCATCACCTAACAACCAGAATGCCTTAGCAGGGGGAGTCTCAGTGCCACTCTGTTCTTATCCACTCATGCTCAAATCACCAAATTATCCAGGCCTCCAAGAACCGATAGTAGAGTGCATTAGTGTAATTGCCGGATTGAAATATTGTAGCACCCTGCCTGGCACATCTGTCAGATTGATACACCCTAAGAAGAAACACACAGCAAACCCAAAGGTTCCTGAGGCCTGCTGAGGACAGAGGCACCTTCTTCATTGGAAGGTACATTTATTGAGTTTGGAAGTTATTGGGTTGGCAATTTTAAAAGCTAAGCAAGTTAGTTTTATCAGGTATTTGTTCCTCTAACACATAGATATAAGAAACATGTACGCACCTCCCTATCTGAATTGAGGGGAAAAGAACACCTAGGCACGGTGAATTCAACAAATTACAGGCATATCAGCAACAGACAATTATAGAAATAACATTACATATGTAGAGCACATAACAAACTGATATTAAATATATTTCTTTTATTTTTTTATTTTTTTGCCACTTTTTTTATGATAATAAAAATATATGGTCACTTTTTTTTACATTTTATACATTACAAAAATATCTATTTAATTATTATCAATTGTTTAAAACAACTAGATTGATGTGCATACATTCAATACTAACTGATAATTAATTACACATAAATTTCACGGTGCTCTTATTTCAACATTCTTTGTATGTTCACAGAAACAATATCATCATATTATTCTGGTCATGAAATGAAAGATTGAAACCATACAGTGATTTAACACTATGATGAAAGATGAAATCTTTTTCAGCAATCGATTATACACACAATATGTTAAAAACATCCATCATTGTAATGGTATGAGGAGACTGGCGGCTTGTTATCTAATTTGTTAGTATGTATGGTTTCAATCTTTCATTTCATGACCAGAATAATATGATGATATTGTTTCTGTGAACATACAAAGAATGTTGAAATAAGAGCACCGTGAAATTTATGTGTAATTAATTATCAGTTAGTATTTCTATAATTGTCTGTTGCTGATGTGCCTGTAATTTGTTGAATTCACCGTGCCTAGGTGTTCTTTTCCCCTCAATTGTAATTCCCTGTCAAGGCAATTTATCCTAGATTCAGGGGCCCCGTTCTTTCCAAAATTCACACCTCCCTATCTGTGCATTCACTTTTGAAGAATAGTGGCCTTTTGTAGGTGCATATAAGCAGTAAGGTCTCATTGTTTCTGTTTGAAGGTTCAGAGAATGGTAGTAGGGAGTGTAAAAAGTTCTAAAATGTATGGATTTCTATCACAGAAAAGTGTAGCGTGAGCTGTGGTTCCAAACATATAAAAGCTGAAGTTATAAAGTAACACACAAAAATATTATTTTGCGTGTTGTTGATATACATTTGTCTTTTTCCTGAGTTGACCTTGTCAATTAATTTTTCCAACTCCTGCTTTTCTATTTCATTGTTTAGTAGGTAACACATATTTTGTGACCCATTCATTTCTATCTAGCCATAAATCAGAGACTTTTTTCAAAGTGCTATCTTATTTTTCATTAATGAATGAGGTGTTGATTTGAGATAAGAATTTAGGAACCTTGTAAGTATTGTCTCCTCTTAAAATCTCAGGCAGATCACAATGGCTATGGTGCTATCTCCTCAGGCTACTCTGTATATGGAGACATTTGAGGAAACGGAGGAGAAGACTTTGCTTTGTGTGCTTACTTTCTGCACTTGCTGGCTGTTAGAAATGACACCTTTTTGTGTGGTGTACTCACATTTTTACCATAACTGTTTTTGCTGGATATGCACTTTACACTTGCAAACCAGTGGAAAAGTGCCTGTGATCCTCCTTTCAACATGATGAAATTGGTATACTCCTAATTGGAATATTTAACTTTCCTATAGGTCCCTAGTAAATGGTACAAAATATGCTCAGGGCCTGCAAGTTAACTGTCACTAGTGGACTGTAACACCCATTGTGCCATCCACTACAGTGATAGTGCAAGAAATGGTTTCAGCCTGACTAAAGCAGCTTTTAAACTGCAATTTGACCTGTTAAAATAAAACCTTTTGACAGGTCTAAACCTTCCTTTTAAATACTATAAGGTTGTATCTAAGTAGCCTTTACTGCCCATATGGCAGGGTGCATGGTATTTAAAAGTTTGACATGCAGATAACTAATGTTACACATGTCCTTACACTGACTATACTTCAGAGGCTATTTTCACTTAAGCAGTCCTGGCTGTTCCATAAGAAAACACTTGGATGCAATATTACTGGGGAGGCCGAACTCGTGGAGTTTACTCTACTTTATTCAGCGTAGTTACGAAACAAAATCCACATGATTCCACAGAGTTCCGTCCACCTTACAAAGTTCCTGTATTGGTGGCCACATATTAGGAGTAGCATGATAACTTACAACTGGGGCGGCAGCTGCATGTTTTCCACGCAGAGGGCAGCTGAGTGAGATCTGTATAAACCACCTCAGATAACATCCCTCTGAACCAAGGGCTTGCTTTCATAAACCTACTGAGTTTATTTACACAAACTGACAAGAGGCGAGAGTGCTGCAGCGATATATTCCTGACTACTAAAGGATTACACAGACTTAAACCGTCTCTGATGATCAGAAGATTGCATACCATGCATGCTCATGTTTCCATGTAGCAAATAGCAAACAATTAAGATATCAAGGGGAGGGGTGTTGCAATAAAATGGCCCAGCAAGAGGGCTGGGCAGATGGCCCTAGTCAAAAAATGTCTTTATTAAACATGGTGGGGCTTTGTGCGGTACTTGTTCAAAAATGTCTTTATTAAACATGGTAGGGCTTTGTGCGGTACCCGTTCAAAAATGTCTTTATTAAACATGATGGGGCTTTGTGAGGTATCCGTTCAGGAGTGAGTGCCTGCGTTCCTAATGTGGCCCAATGAGAAGATTATCAGGTGCCCTTTGCCTCCCTGAATGGCTGCCATTCTGCGCGAGTCTCCCAGAGGTGTGTGCCCGACATCGATGAAAGGGGCTTACTGTGACTGATACATTCATTTTCTTGGAGGGCCTGGCTGGAAGAAAGGCCCAAGTCCAAGCTAATGTCCACTAGAGTGGCAGGGGGCGGATGCCCGAGCCGCCTACATTGGGCTCATCAGTACCAGAGGGGTGGATGCATTCCTAAGTTTAAGATTGCCTCATAAAATGCATTTAAAATAGAATATTATGAAATAGTACTTATTAATATAGTCAATATTTATCGCAAAAAGTTGGCATGGACACCCTGCCTTAGTGTGTGAAAGTTTGCATGTTTTTTAGGAGGTGTAATGTTTTTATAAACCATGAACCCTGTTCACTTCAATCGGAGAAAGTACATCTGAAGGGCACGTCTTGGGAAGGGGAAGCTGCTTGCGCCACTACTGAACCCAGAAATATACGCTGCTAGTTACCAGCTTTACATGGCATTGGTAACCAGACAATACATTGTTCCAGTGCTGCTCAATAAATTATCGAACTGACATGACAAAGTACACAAAATGCGCATGTACTCAATTACACTAAGATGCATTGTCTGGTGGATGGTGTGGTGTTGGGCCTTAGGCCCACATAGTAAGGAATGACGGACACTGGGCAGTATGGTGCAGTAACTGGCCCCGAGCACGTGGACCCGGGCCCTTTTATTAACAGGCTCACGTCACTCGTGACGCCTGTGAGGGATGCGTGTGGGAGTGCAAGTGTGCCCACTCCCATCGGGGAGTGGCTACCAACTCTGTGTCTGTCGAGGCACTAGAACGTGTCTCGCAGGACACAACAGATGGGTAATCAAGTCAGTAACCATCAACAGTCAGTAGGGAAAGTCCGAATCCTGCAGTAGTCTTTGTTCATAGTTCATCGCTTAACTTTTTCTAGAATGGTGCAACGCTGGACAGTAGAGACTCTACCCTCATTGTTTTTTCTCATTGTTTTACTTTTTATCAGCTTTAATGTCGTTTTCGTTATTAATTGGGTATCTCTTTGCAAGTAGGGCGCGGGGTGTAACTCCTACCCTGGTCTAAGAGCACCAACAAATGTGTACAGAGATACTACAAATTCTACTGTAATTATATTGGTAAATTGTAATAATGTCATCTGAAAAAATATGCTGAGCTGATGTGATCTATCGATAAGTCTTATTGACGAATACATTGTATCTGTTGTATTCTGTAACACTTCAATAAAGAAATATCCCCCCCAAAAACATTTTCCAGAAGGGACAGAATCGTTTTCTGTAGCCATTAGGGTCCTCTTGAAGAAAGATCAGGTAAGATATCAGGGTCTGGCCCTTTCCCTGTAGTCCGAAGGCAAGTGGATGTTTCCAGAGCAGGATAAGCTGCAGTAACCCCACCATGCCCACATTGGCTTATTGTAGTCGTAGCTCCCGGTAGGGTGAAGCTGGTTTGAATAATTTTTGCCGTGGTGGATTTTGGTTTTCAGTCCGGCCCCTTCTTCTACCTTCATTAAAGATTCTGCTAATTCTCATATTTGACTTTCCTCTTAAGCGTTTCCCTTTCAGGCATTTCTGGATTAAAGACAGCGCTTTGAAAATACATAGGGGCATATTATCAAGGGCTTTATCGCCGCTTTAGCGGCACTTTTTGCCGCTAAAGCGGTGATATTTTTATCGCCCTATCAGCAAGCTGTCGCTAACAGGCGTTAGCGACAGCTTTCAGGCGATAGCGGGCGCTTTTCCCATCGCCTTGCATGCCAGCGATAATTATCGCTAATGACATGCAAGGTAGGCGTTCCCTACTAAAAGCGACTGAAAACAGTCGCTAACACAACTACCCCCTATTAGCAAGGCAGGCGAAGCAATAAAATAAATCGCGCTAAGCGCGTTTATCGCTAGATTTTAACACCTGCTACTGAGGATGACTTACCTGTTTGTAGTATAGGGGGTGGATTGTAAGGCTAAATCCACCATAGCGTTAATGCGAGAATATTGCTGGTTTTCCAGCGATATTCTCGCATTTCGCCACTATCGCTGGAAATTTTATCGCAATGGAGATAAACCTTGCTAATAGGGTGTTATCTCAGCGATAATTTCCAGCGATAGGCGGCGTTAAAAAATTTCGCGCTGAGCACGGTTAGCGATAAATATCGCTACTCCTTGATAATATGCCCCATTGTCTTTCAAGGTAATCATCCATTCATATTTTCAATCATCTCTACCATAGATGCATCGGTCCGTTTCCAAGCTACAGTTATTTTAACCTGTAAGAGGAAAGACTTCAGTTCCATGCTCTCACTTGTGTAATATTCTATTTCTGCAGCTATAGAACTCAGTGCACATACACTGTAATTGCCAGGAGCCTCTTATAAACAATAAGTTGAAGGCCAAACTCGGTTGTATTGTTTTGTTGTTTACAACATAATGTTTTCAATGCCCTTCACAAGACATAATAGCGCTCCATAGCCCTGGTGACGTTGCAGAGCATACATTTGTGTTACTTCGGCCTTGACTTCCTTGAAGTGCTCTCCTCCGGAGGGTTCTTCACCTTCCCTTCTAAGAACCTGTGGATTCAGCCTGGTAACAATTTTCCACATTTGTATCTGAACTTCTTTTTCTTTCTCACATCTGTACGAGTGTCCACCACGTATACAGTATTACCAGACCTTAAAAGCTGTGCGTTCTTGGATCATTTGGAATAAAACGGCTTCCATGAAGTCTCTGAGGGACGAATGGCACTAATTAATTATTCAAGCTGGCTACTTTTGTATGAAGTGATTGAGGATACGCATCGACGTATCATACATCATCCAGACTGGATAATTATGATTTCAATTTCTGAAAAATTATTGGAATTACGCCTTATATGAATATGCTATAAGCGTGTTCTCTTTTGTGCCAAACACAAAGCAACTGTCTCTGGACCGACATTCGGGTATGCATATTAACATTGCTGAGTGTTCATTTCTTCCTTTAGTTGCAATAGAAAATATGTACTGTAAATTAACAAGTCACAGAGTTCTTTTGAAAGTTCTGAATTAACCTGGTAGCCCTCGCTTTCAAAAGCTACGAGGTACTAATCCCGAAAAATGGACTAGGCTGTCAGGGGCCGAACAAGTCACCAGATTCCTCGGCCCCAACTCCTAAAATCAATTAACCCTTTCAAAGGAATGCAAGAAAAGATGAATTCTCTTTTAAGCTAAACCCCACTAATCCACCTCACTAACTCGAAAATGCCCCAAACGATAACCATCATTCACAGTTGATGTAAGTGAGGATAAAGAAGAGAAATATTGGACCAGGTGTATGTAAATACAATTCTCAAACAGCGGGCGTAGTTTGCACACCTACTTTTTGCAACCTGCCTTTCATTTTGTGATGCAACCTATGTGCCAGTTGGTCGGATTGCAAGCTGCCACTCAACAGGGGTTTGTAGATTAACCTGCCCAATGAATATTAATTAAGCGGGTCACTATTTCCGACAATCCTGCAATTGTCTAAAAATAGATGGATGGTGGCCTGTACGGGATTTGAATGTATAAATGGGAATCCTCTTTTGTCTTCTCCACAGCCTAAGTTCCTTCAAGGAACATCTGCAGCTCTTTCCATTTTGGAAGACAATGTGTGGTGCAGGAAGTGACTTCTCAGACCACTACCTACTCCCCACAACCTGCCCAACGCATTTCCCAAAGGAGAAGCTGCCCAACAGGGGCAGTTTCCCCTTTGCAAATGAGTCAATTTCTCCTTTAAGGTAGCTTAGCAATGGTTTACGACAACAACAGTGGTAAAAAACATTGATCCATCTCATTGCGAATCACAAATATGCATAGACACCTTTTTCACGTTCCCTACTCATTGAGATTCGGAATGGGAATGAGTACCCTTTGCCAGTGAAAAAGTCTTTTTGTGGCTTCAAACCCTGTGATTTTGTGAATCGCAGAGGTTGAGACCACAAAATGGTTTTCTACATCTGGCCTTTAGAACTTTACTACTCTGAAATTTCATGCTCCAGGTTTGTTATCCAAGCCACTGGAGCCAAGGAAAAGCAAAGAACGAAGACAAACAAGCAGAATTATGGTCTACTAAGGGCTCTTTGACTATTAAATAGTGTACTGCCAGTTGAACCACACCCAATAGAGTGCTATGCCAAATAAAGCAAGAGGAAGGAGGGCACAGGATGTCAAAGTTCTAACCTTCTGCACAGTAAACCACAGTGGAGCCATTACTGTTGTATTGGAATTTTCTCACCAAGGCCCACTTGGATTAGCTTGTTTGTGACAAGTTTGTTTGGGAATAGGACTGATAGAGATTTTCCTTGAAGGGGATGGATTCCATGCTATCATGTGACACCCAGGGATCTCCAGCTGTAGGTGAACAGAAGATCCCATATGATATTAGTTATTGCTATACAATGGTGCCATGGCTGTAAAGCATGCACCATGGTACCTTTTTCTACCATTCCTGGAAATAAAGCATTAACTATATGTAAATACTTCCCATTGTGCCTAGTGGTAAATATGTGACTTCTCTTCATGGGGTTCATATTTCACAAAATGTGTCCCTTGATTAATGCCATGTTTTAAAATGTATGTCCATATCCATGTGCAAGGAGGCAATTCTAAGTGAAGGATGTGTTGAAACACATTTCTTCCTTCATTTTTCATCGCTTTCTGTGTTGCCTTGCTTCCAATTTTGTCCCTGGCTTTTGCTTTTAGCAGCTGGAAAATTCTGCTTGATTTACTTTTGGAATTTGTCCTGGCTTTCTCCTTCTGGCTCCTCAGTAGGAGTTTGGTGCATTGCTAGTTTCTTCATTTGTAATCTTCATCTTCAATCAAGAATCATGATTACCAAGGAGATTTAGTCCCCCTTTGTGGTTATTCTCTCCTATCTGGGCCCCTCTAAAGGAGACCCTTGACATCTTTCACACATACTCTTCTGTTCAAGGTGGCACTGGGGCTACTGGAGAAAGCTGATGTTTCTTCAGGCAATCTACAGGGGGGTAAACAGATCGCCAAAGCATCCATGACTTCACAATCAATTAGGGAAGTATTTAAAACTCTGCGTAATGCTGTGGAGAGGAAACAAATGATAGCAAATCAGCGGCTAGACTTTTTCTACCCTAGAGTTTTCTATATATTTTCCATAATCATTGGGGGCAGCAGCAATAATATCTGGAGGTTCCTGCACCAGAGCACTACATATGTTTCTTGTGGTTACCTGGAGCTGCAAACAATGTGAAGAGGTAGGTATTCCAGTAACACCATGCACATGCGGGGCGTTAATGCAAGTGTCTTTGGCAACTTGCTGAAATGACCGGTGAAAACTATGTTTGTTCCACTATTCCCTAAATCTCTGGACATGTCCAGAAAATGGCTTTTGGTTGTGTTAATACCAGGAATGTTTCCTGACAATTTTCTACATGGAGACGGTAGCACCATGCATCGGACAGGGCAGAGGGTGAGTTGAATGGTACAAAAAGTGCATGCAGAGGTACATTTCCTTCAAGCACAAATGATGTGAATATTTTATTAGGTGTAAGTACGGCAACATGCCATTGAGGCAGACCGTGCTAATTTCACACCAGAAAAAGATCCTGCAGAACAGACTGATGCTGCTAAAGCTTCACTTATGCAAACCCAGCTGTGTCAGTTCTACTTGTGATATAAAGCCCAACGTTTTTTTTTGCCCTTTGTATGAAATAAAGTGGTCCCAAACAGTGATTAATTTGTAAAATAAAAAGTGTCGGGGCTCTCCTCAGGAGGCAGCGCTAACAGGAGAAATGTGCTGGTGCAAACTGCCTCCTGACTAGGGCCCCGGCACTTATTAACCTGGAGAGGACTTGGCCTAATGGGTAGAGCTGCTGATTTCGGAGCTGGAGAACCAGGTTCGAGGCTCGGGGTGGCTCAACATCCTGTGAGTCTGGGGAAAATCATGTGTGTTCTAAATAAGTGTGTCCTTAACTGGTGCTATAAGCACCGGTGCTGAGGATTAGGTGCCGGTGCAGAGCACCGGCTCAAATTAAGCACTGACCCCAAATGATTTGCAGATCTCCATTATGCATTGTAGGCGACAGTTTGTAAACAGCACACAGGAGTTTTTGGATCCAGGCTCTTTGCCTTTCTCGGCCAGTGCTAATGATTGCACCTGAAACTGTTTTTGAGCAGTTTTATTTACAGATATGTGTGTGCAAAGGTATGACATATGTGCAGGTGTACATCATAAGCACCATGCCTCTATCCCTGGCTTATGTGTGCCCTCACCACTTCTCTTTGTTTTGGAGAGAAATGAGGATCAGAACCTTCTTTTCTCTTGCCAATGGATTTTTCCTACACTACAATGCTCTGGTTTTGAGCCGAGCTTGTCGAGCTATTGCCCACTTGGAGCAGGGTTCCCACATAACCCTCCGCATCATGTGCTTTTGGAACAGTCACATGTCCTCCCTTTGCCATCACTGAGACAAGTTCTTTCCAGAAGGACCTGAGATGCATTGAAAGGACGGGTGCACTGATCCTCAATAGGATGCTGTATTTTATCCATGTGAAGATGAGTTAGCAGGTTCAATGTCAAGTATTTGTTTATGTCGATTTAAACATGAGAATTAATCATAAAACAACAGTACATAAATCACATGTAACTCAATAGATCGTCAATCTAATCAATTATTTGTCAACACTAGAAAGTGTTAAAACACACGAATGAAAATATACTTCATTCTATAATTCTGAACACCCTGAAAGCAGAGCATAAATATGATTTTATCAAGAAAGTTGTTTTTAAATGAAAGTAAGATCCAACACACGGTTTCCCAATTTCCAATAATTGTCTTGAAATACGTCTCCTTTCTATAAATGCTTTCACCACGCCCTCTCTCACTTTCACAAACACACCCTGACTTTCTCTCTCTCTCCCTATGTAATGACAGCATATTCATTTCCTTTAGTGCTGACAATATTTCCATAGATGTGTATACCCTTTAACACAATTTCACTAAAAATATTAATTACAATTGGCACATATGTGACCGTCACTCTTAAAGCTCAATAGAGAAGCTAAGGACTTTATGAGCATCTGGTCCTTTATTACTCACTGGCAAGCCTTTGAAAATCTCACACTACCTTGAGTCTCAACTTCAGAGCTATCTTTCCCATTCGAATATACAGCAACAACTTGAACTTATTCAGACACCTAGAGTTGACCCAGTACACATTATGGAGTATACAAGAGACCTCTATTGCATGAAAAAAGCTACAGAAACAAAACATCTAAAAAAGCAAATACTCTTACACAATCTAAGATGGAGTAAAAGGTGAAATATAAACAGGGGCTGCAATGCTGATATGGATTACCTTAAGGGTTTTTACAGTCATTGTTGAGGAATCAATAAGTATTTTTGTCTCTAAAGTGAAGGACATGAAAGTAGGGCCCAGAATGGGCACGTTTCATAGTCAGTTTTAAATGACTGCTGGGTCTGAGACCTGGCAGGACCTGCCCCAAATTAGCCCTGGGGGCACATTTGCTAATCTTTTACGCAGGGCAGCAGGCTAAGTTGCACCATTTCGTTGTGTGAAAGATATGGAGCCTTTCTGCTCTCTCCTTGCACTGGTGCACTGTGTGCTGCCAACACGGCCACACTTGCACTGTGGTGCAAAGGTGCCTGCGTTACGGGCCTTAGAGGCATTTTCCTTATTCTGCATGTGGAATACATCATGCAGAGAAAGAGGAGGTACCGAGGCGAAATAAAGATATGTCCCCTTATTATGCCTGACTGGGGAAGGCGTGGCATTTTGACACATTCCCAGGTTTGCAAGCTTTAGGAAATCTGGGAATGCTCCATAATTCATCTGTGGATGCATGGGAATGCCCATGATGCACCCATGGAATGCCTCCCAGGTTGAAATGTAACTTAATGCAGTGCAAGCCACGCGTGGCTTTGAAAATATTACTGAATATTTTCTGAAAGGCTTGATAATTGTGGGCCCTGGAGTGGTTCTACAGAATCTTCTTTAATAGTAAAACTGCATTTATATGATTGCATTATGCTCTTATTTTTACCTTCAAAGCTGTGCATACTTGCAACAAATTATGGTGCAATTTATTTTAAAAACTTTTAAAAGGAGAATTTAAATTCCCCATTGTATACTTTGCGTCCCGATTCTAAGAAGTCAGTAATTGTCCTATTATCATTGAATCGGAAATTCCGCTGAAGAAATGATTAGTTCTATGATCTGGAAGGAGATTTTGAAGAAAGCACACTTTGAAAAAGGCACCATCCAAAAAGGCTTTACATTTTTATGCTCTCACTGAATTGTGGAATTAAATGACAATTAATAAAATAATGTTTGAAAAATAAGTCAGTTTGCTTGTAGCTAATAACAAAGGTCGCACAATTTTTTGAATGAATTAAAAAGGAAATCAATGTAGGGTTATGGCCGTGGACCATTGTGCATCACTGAGTGCACTGAAGTAGTTACTGGGAGAACTCTAACTACAAGTAATACAGTCATTTTTGAGTATACGCTTCAGCATCTGGTAATACTCAAGGTAATCAGTCATTCGCAAAGTAAGATGGACCTGAGTAAAAATTTGCGTCTGTGTAACCATGACAAAGAAAATATACACATCTGCTCACAGTCTGCCCAGGGTTGGAGGCACTTAGAAACCGCTATTTGTTAACTACCTGTAAAACATTTTCTATGAATTCCTGTAATGTGTTTGCATGATTATAGTTAAAGGATGCTACAAATTCAATTGTTCATGGAACTGTTAAATTTTTTGGTGGTGCAGTGAGGACCTTGCATGTATTTTCCAACCCCGGGTTAGGGTGACTAGAATTCTGTGGCAAGGAAGAGTCAAATACGCAGGAGGGTGTACTAAGATATGAGTCAAAAGAAAAATACCCTGTGAGGAATAAAGCCAAATTACGTTCCTGATTCGCAAAGGGCCTCCTGGCGGAGGCCCCACAGTTGTGGGAGAGTCTTCGCACTCGGGCGGAATCTCTGCAATGAGAATTCTCATTGAGGAGATTCTGCCCCGAGTATGGAGACTCCACCACGACTGTTTGATCTCCGCCACGAGTGCCGAGGTCCTTTGTGAATCACGCCCTCTATGTCATACTATGCAAGCAGAGTCAAAGTTCGTGGTAGATTTTTATATCGCTTTTTTACTTGTTTTTACATACATGCATAGACAGAATCATCAAACAATAATAAAAATGGCATGTTTCAACAATAATTTTGTGCTGCATGGAAGCATGAGAACACCATTGCATTTGCACTGTTCTTTCTACTTGCAAAGTTACATAGAATGTGAAAAACACATACAAAGTCAAACTCAGCAGAAAACAAGCCTCCGTGTGCAAACTTCTTGCACTGAAGTGTGGGCTCCAGTTATATTTTAAAAGTTGCCTTTATTTTCGAATTTATCTTGTGTTCACAGGACAGGGCCTCCGAAAGAACCTATATCCATAAGAAACAGTGCTGCCCACAGAGTATTTTCCAATACAAATCAATTATGTATGTGTCTTAGTAGGGGGCGTGGCCAAGATGGTGACCATATCGGACATGTTGTAATGAGCTCCGATGCTGGCCTGCACAATATCTTATAGAATCCTACGCGTGCCAGCCTGGGAGCAACGGGAAAACTGAGGGTGACCCCCGTGCTATTGTCGGCAAGTGGTTGGATCCGGGCTCAGATCCTATAAGGTTGAGGGGCTTATAGAGCACACCAAGAGGCACGGCCGTGACCGGCCAACTGACGGAGCTGCTCCGTCAGGCGTGGCCATGGTGAGAGGCATTCACTGCTATATGCCACTGTGAAGTGAACAGAAGGAGTCGGGGGCCCACCGCAAAATGGCAGTGGAGCCTCGAAACACTGATTTTCTCCACCTGATCATCTGCAGCAGCCCACAGCGGTCTGACTGCACGATGACTGCTAGGGCTGAGGAGCTGAAGCAGCTGTTTCTTCATGAAGTGACAGCACTGGGGACAAAAGGAGCTGCACCCACCACCGGAGTAGGCCCCAGACTACGCCAATAAGGGGCTGAGGGCTGAGTGCAGGAGGACCAGGCGGAGTTGCTTTATACCCATATATACCTGGTGCCACCCAGAGGCATTGCCTACCTCTCTCCCAGTGACTTCTTTGGCCTACTTGTTGAGAGACATCCGGTGTTGGGGGGCTGCTAAGGCTGAACTGTGTGAGTTAGCGGCAGCAGTAGAAACTCGCCTGGAGCCTCATTGCTCTTGGGACATGGTGACATAGCTGGTGTCGACCTAACTTTCGAGACAAGGGTGTTGCAACAGGGGGACCCATTGGCTCACCTGGGGCCTGGTATCAGTCCTTGATAGATTACTTGTGGAGCAGGGAAGTCACCGTGCTCCTTGCAGTAGCACCCCTAGACGGAGCGAGGACTTGACAGCGCAGCAGGCTAGTGATGGCCTACACTTCACTGTCTGCTTGGTCTTTGCCACCCCTCCCGCCCAATTTGAGTGAATCCCGACAGGTAACCTTGGCTGGTGCAGAACTGTTTCCCCCCAGGAGGTGAGAAGGGGGAAAAATTGGGGGCTAACAGGGAGCTGACTAGATGGAGTTTTCTCAGAGCTTAATGGCGCATCTGGCTATTGGACCTTACCCGCCCACCTGAAAACTAAGACTACCAACTGCTCTGCCTGAGGCTGTGGCGGATATGGGCGAGCACAGACCCGTGGACCCATGAGTGGAGTGACGATCAGCTGATTATAGCACTGTGACCCCAAGGTGCTTGCTGGGAGCAGACCTCATTGGAGGACTTTAGGACAGGGAAGGATACCATCTTTCTTGGCAAACTTTGTAGTGTCCTCCTCTACGAGTGATGCAGTGATGAAACCCAAGCCTACCAAAAATCTGGACTTGGACTCCATGCCATCATGGACACTAAAACCACATTGGAAGCAGAAATTGACACTGTCTTCCTGAAAAATATATTTCCTTAAGACAGACCACCGGAAGTTAACAGAGTGAGTGAATGTAGTGGAGTTCTCCGTGACATCCATCCGCCCCATGCTGCAAGATCTTCAGGCTCAACTGAAAGGCATAAAAGATGAGATATCCTCCCCCCACTGAAGTGTGGAAGATGCAGAGGGCCGCTCAAGACAGAATAATATTCACTTTTTAGGGTTCTACGAACGCTCAGATGGCCCGAGCATGGAGCTCTTTCTGGAGAATTGGTTGCTGTCCATGCCGCTGGGAGGAAGAGTCTCCAAGTTCTTCTCTGTGGAACATGCCCACCACACACCGGGCAGCCCACCATCATCGGGGGCTCCCTAACGACTAGTGATTGCTCGCTTCCTGAACTCCAGGGACAGGGATTTAATACTCCAGTTCTTCAGAATGAAAGATCGCTGGAGGTTTGGGGGATCATTACTGCCTACCTGGACTTCACCATGGAAGTCCAACGCTTTCGCGACTCCTACACTGTGGCTGGACATCAACTCTGGGAGCTACAATTGTAATACGCTCTACTATACTCTGCAAAGCTTAAAATAATGGACAGCTAGACTTCACACTTCTTCTCCTCCCCTAAGGATGTGTGGACCTGGCTCCATGATGCATTTGGCGCAGGAGTGGCCCATGCCGGTAAAAGGAGTGGGTGGGTGGGGGGGCTCGACAAACAACAACGAGGGAAAATAAATAATTTATTTATTATTCCCTTGTCATCTGTTGAGTACCCCCCACACCCCGCCACACCGCTCTTACCTTCACGGGCCGCTCCTGAGTTGGCGACCGTCTCCACTGATGCTCAAATGAATGGCAAGTGGCTAACACCCAGACCCCACTGCAGGAAGTGGAGATGTATCAGGAATCGTTCTACATAAGACCAGGTGGCCAGGGAACAAGCACAGGCCATGGAAGAGGCATTGCACCATAGTAAGAATCCATTTCAGATACTGCGATCAGACTGTATGTCAGACGTTAGTCTAGGGCCTCGACGGAGGACACATTCCGGGGCCCTGACTTGACACAGAGGCTGACTGATGACCTGCTCTGAGACCCTGAAAGTAGCTGTTTTTGTACACCTTCTGCTGTGACTTGCTGGGAGGCACATGCTGGGATCCTCCAGAAATCTTTACAGATGTGGACTGGATGCATTACATCCGCGGTGGGCCCACCTACAGGAAAGCGCATATTTGTGGCATACCACACCCCACATGGTGTCCAACTTGGACTGGATTTTCTCTGTATTTACTCCTTTTGTTTTTGGATGTTGGCTGAGCAGTTTTTGACTTGGGACACATTGCCACCTGGCCTGAGAGGGGATGAGTTGGTTATAGTTACTTTTTCTTTTTGTGAATCTGTGGAGTCACATATGTATAGTATGAAGCCTTGACCTTGAATAGGGTGGGACGTATAGGGGATTGGCCCAGCGCAAAGCTGTACATGCTTATTCCTCAACAGAACAGATGGGTACACCCCCAGGTATATATATTAAGAGGGAGGGACTCGCGCGCATAAAGGTTCAGCATACATACTCCGATTAGCTAATCATGATCACCTGGGTATCCAGTTCCTAGCAAGTACGGATTTGTCTGCTTAGGTCGGTTAAGTTCTACAGAGTCTGCAGCCAGCATTACTCTGTAGGAAAAAATGCCCTCACACACCTATATAGGTGTCATGCTTCATTATTGGGCTTTTGCTCCATGTCGTGCCGTCGCTGCAATGCCTGAAGGGCACCATCAATGGAGGCTCTTTACCGGAGATCTTTTTATAAGCCGTATGGTGAAGTGTGGGTAAAATAGTAGATTGGTGTATTTTAAAGAGGGGGCACGCGTCTGTAAAGTTAATGTGGGCTAACTTTGTCAGTACAGTCAATCTTAGTTTTAATAGTCGGATTGAAATAAAAACACTCCTATTTTAGTGACATGACGTGGTTTTTTCAGTAGTGATTCACTTTGTAGATTAGGTTTTTATGGTCCTGAAGAAAAGCCGCTAGATTATTCTCATGACTAAATTAGGCTTGAAACATGTCGACCTTCAGCTACCTTAGATAATCTCTTCTAGTAGGTAGCACCAGATATTTTAACATATGTAGTAGGACTCAATCATTAAAATATTTCTGTAAAGTACCCCTGTCCCACTCTTTCACATATTTACTCAAAATACAATAATCTACTATTTTACCCACACACCCACACTTCACCATACGGCTTATAAAAAGATCTCTGGTAAAGAGCCCCCTTTGAGGGTGCCCGTCGGGCATTGCAGCACCGGCCTGACGTGGAGCAAAAGCCCAATGATGAAGCATGACACCTATCTAGGTGTGTGAGGGCATTTGTTCCTACATAGCAATGCTGGCTGCAGACTCTGTGGAACTTAACTGACCTAAGCAGACAAATCCGTATTTATTAGAAACTGCATACCCTGGTGATCATGTACACCCCCAGGTAACCTGACCCCATGATATAACCTGATGATGTGAAGTGTGTGGGGCATGGCCACCCCCCACGAAGCGTTATTGGATACATGCTTACCTTATGGCAGCGCACACACTTTATGTTTTTGCAGGAGACGCATTTAATGCGGTTGGAGGTGCATAAAGTGCAGGTAAATAGGAGGGCTCAGGTATATGGCACCCCGTCCTCGGCTTATGCACGAGATGTACTGATCTGGATTGCCCCGGGAACTTCCTATGTGGTAGATGCAAACAAGATAGACGAGGAGGGCTGTTACGTGGTTTTTGAGGGCCATTTAGATGGAATGTCACTCGTGCTGGTGGGCACTTATGCACCAAACTCTAACCAGGTGGCCTTCTTTGACAAACTTATACCTGCACTTTTCCAAGACCCACACACCTGGCATCTGGGCCAGAGACTTCAACTGTGTCCCTGATATCACCTGAGACCGCTCTATCGCCCAACTACATAACGCCCCTTGCATTTGTACATCACAGCAGTTCTGGGATTGGATGACACATAGGCGACTGTATGACGTGTGGCAACTGGGACACCTGACCAATAGTGAATTTTCATTCTACTCACCGTTACATGGCATCCATACTAGATTAAACCTGTTCCTATGCGATGAGGCGCTGAGCACATGGATTGCTCGAATGGAGTTTCTGGTGCACACAATGTCAGAAGACTGTCTGCTGCAGCTGGCACTGAGCTGGAGAGACCACTCCCTGACATACCCACATGGAGGCTCCAGACAGATGCACTCTTAGACCCCCCCTTCTGGGAATCCCTAATGACACATATTGATCAATACTTTGCCCTTCACCAGGACTCCACCCTTTCCTGAGCAATAGATTGTGATGCTCAGAAGGTAGTTATGAGGGGGCATGTTTACTACTATAGGGGGTTTTCACTGGGAATTGAATATGGAATTATTGACACTTGAATGGGAGATGCGCTGTCTCGAGACCAGGGTGCTTGAATGGGCGGCTGAGCTTGAAAGGCTCCAGAACTAGAGGAAGGAAAACAGGGAGTCATAGATGCGGCAGGGGAAACATGATTATAAGTGCTGGATCACCCTCCTACATGCTGAGGGCGATCGTTCGGGACGGCTTTTGGCATGGCTGGTTAAAGGAGACCAACAGAGAACACCGATAGGTGCCATTCGATTAGAGGATGGCACGACTGCTAACACACATGTTGCTATTAAAACTGCCTTATGTGAATACTATCAGACCCTAAATGTGACAGATGATGTGCCATCCCTTGATAGGGCGATGGGTTTCTTGAGGGGACTACAGCTGACTCCGCTTCAATGACCTGACCTGGACGAGCCACTCCAAATCAAGGAAATACAGGCAGCTATTGCCCAACTTGCCCAGAATGAAACACCAGGAACAGACGGTCTGCCAATCAAATATTATGCCACCTTTGGCATGCACCTCTCCCAGAAACTCCTTGACACATTTAACAAGACCAGGGTGTGAGGCCAACTACCAAATTCGCTTTGTGAAGCATTAATAGTGGCCCTTCCCAAGCCGGGTAGGGACACCCTAGATGTTCGCTCATACTGCTCGTTGTCTCTATTTAATATTGACCATAAGATATTGGGTAAGGTGCTGGCCAATCGGCTGCTCCCCTTAATTGGTAACTGGTGCACGAAAATCAATCCAGGTTTATACCTGGAAGCAGCACCTTCTTAAATATTTACAGACTACTACGCCTGGTGAATGGAACTCCTCCTGAGACCCATTGGCAAGTTGCGGTACCGCTTGGTACTAAAAAAGGGTTTGATGCCTTGGAATAAGACTACCTATTGGCGACGTTGGAGATCATGTGTGTGGGATCGGGATACTAAAGTTGGCTCCGAGCCCAATACAAGAACCCAATGGCAAGAGTCCAGATGGGTCAGCTGATTTCGGATAGCTTTACCACACAGAGAGGCACCAGGCAGGGCTATCGGCTGTCCCTCACTGATTATACATGAATCCTGTCTTGAACTTTTAACGTATCATAACCTTGAACTCATTTTGGTGATGATTCATTTAAGGGTTTGGATTTGTTATCTTACTATTAATAAAAGTTGGCACTCGGTGGAAGTCTTTGTTATCACAGTTTTGATGCACATGAGTGCTAGTGTGCACTATATTACAATACAAACATTCAGAAAATGTCATCTTATGATACTTATTTGTATTTCCCTCTTTTTTGTATAACCACATGAGCCCTGAAAAAGTCCAAGCTTGGACGAAAAATGTGTCGACTGAATCATCTGTAATTTATCATTACCGGACCAAATGTATTGAATGTTTGATTGTATCAAGACAAAGTAAAAATACAACCGACCACTCCATGCAAATTCTGGACTTTTGTTTTCAAAAGGAATGTATAGGGACTGCAATTATTCTACATAACTGTTGCATTTGTATTCACTAAGGTGTCATATTACAAATTGAATGCTCAGAGGTACAACGAGTGCTCCATTATTTATTTTTTTGATATGCAATTGATAGTACTTGGAGAACTGGGGGAGAGCAACTGCCTCAATCGCCGCCACTGCACTCACTACTGTACTGTGGCGGCACACAACTCGCTATCTCTGTACCGTACTGTTGGACTTGGCCCTTTTGGCAAGTTCACCCCTAAACTTTTTGCCTTTTCTGTGACCTGGTGTTGGTGGTTTTAGGCCTCTGGTCACTTTAGCACTGTGGTCCAGTGTAAAGTGCGTGCGCTCTCTGTGTTACATTGGTGAGATTGGCCTGCCCTCCCATAGGAATGCATTGGGGATTCCCTGATCAGTGTGTGTCAGTGGTAATTCATGGTATGGGAGGAGCAGAGTGGTCGAGTTTGGTATGTATGAAATTGTGAGAATAAATGCTGCGCAATGGTGTGCGCAGATTTATTATGACTGTTGGAGAAATGCCACTTTTAGAAGTTGGCATTTCTGTGTGCTATGTGTCTGCCTGCCTGATGTGAATTGCATGTCTGGCTTGTGAGTGACAGGGGCTGGGAGGTGTGTGTGGCTCCAGGAGGGGCAGGGTGAGCCAGCGCTGGGCTGAATAGGACATCTCTGCTGGGAGTAGTGGGAGGAGTATTCCCCTGACTCTGAATAGGAGTGTGCCTGCCCTGTACAATGCTGGCTCCGCCCCCTGTGGTGTGTCTGATCACCTAGCCCCCACCTGACAAAGGGGAAGAGGAGCTTGCCAAACAAAGTGCTCCAAATCCCCCTGAACCAGTTGCATCTGGTTCCCCAAGCCCTGCGCTGAAGACAAAGAGATTATGTAATATAAATATAGGGGCTGTGACCCCATGTTCTTGTTCAGTTCTCTCTTCTGGTGCTGTTCCTGATCCTGCTGGGGCGTGCTGCTGCTGGGGCCCAGGAGGAACCGCCATGAGGGCTTGCCTCCCTGGGCCCAGCTATGCCCCAGGGACCTTTTGCTGCATTTTGCGACCTGAGAGACCTTTTGCTAAAGAGCTGTGGCTCCTAGCGCCTGGTGAGCGCTTTATTTTAATTTTCCCCAAGAGAAGGAGCACAAGGGCTCTGCAGCGCTGAGCTGCAGCCCCTTCTGGAGGGAATCCCGCCGTTGGGATACCCACGTGATGCCGTAGCGAGGCGGGAGCCCACCCCGCGTTCTGAGGTATTTGGCGGGTGCCCACCCCGCTATGAGGGATTTCACGTTGGAGAGCGGGTGCCCAGCCCGCTCTCATGCTATTTTGGACAGTGGGTGCCTGCCCCGCATAGTGCCGCCAAAGTAAGGAAAAGCGGCCGCCGCGATCGCGCGGCGACCAGGAAGCCAGGCTGCCTTGCCTGACTCCAGGTGGGGCCACTGAAGGAAGTGGCTGCGGCTGCCAATCGCAGCGCGACCAGACCCGGAAGCAGCTGAATGGAGGCGGGGCTCCCGCCGCCGCGAGGAGAGCCCCGTGTGTGGCACAGAGGCGCCACCAAGCTTTCTCCGACCGGAGGAGAAATGGATCTCCCGCCAACGAGGATGTCCAGTGAAGAGCCAAGCTTCCGCCCGCTGTGCAGAGGAGAGCGAGACTACAAGTGAGGAAAGAGCCCCCGAGGGGGGGTGGCTCTCCTGATGCCCGCCGCCGAGATCCCCGGTGAAGTGAGGAGGATCCCCGGCGCCTGTCCCGAGTCCAGGGGAGACCGGTGAGTGGGGCCGATCAGGAGGCAGCATTTGTTTAGTTAGGAGTCCAAGTGGGGGCTCCAGGTGCACATTGTTAGTACCTGAGCGGTCCCGCCGTTGCGGAGCCGCTCCAACGATGGGGCAACATTTGTTTTTAGAGGGCCCATAAGGGCCCGTGCCCTCCAGATTTGGCCATTCTTACAGCTGCCCCGCTTGCTAGAGGGCAGCTGCAACGTTTTGGGGGCAGTTGGATTTAGAGAAGCCCAGTGGGGCTGAAGAGGCACAGAGGTGCCCGGGCCCCTTCATGTTGTTTATTCCCAGCTGCGCCGCACCCGCGCGGGCTGCTGCAACGCTTTGCACATTTGTTCCAAGGTCACGGTGAGTGCCCAGGCCTACAATTCTTCACAGCTGCACGGCAATTAGCGTCAGCTGCTACGTTTAGGCTGTTAGCTCTTTGGGGGCACTTTTGAGTGAGATAGGAGTGAGATACACTCCTCTGCCCTAGCGCAATGGCGCACTTTAGATTCCGCTGCCTTGGCAGCAGCCCTGACATTTTGGACATAGGGCATTTGAGCCCCTTTGAGAAGGCCAGTTGGCCAGGGGGATTGTTAGGTTTATAGGGCGCCAGGCCCTAATGTGATTTATGTGGTGCTAGGAAATGTGATTCATGTACTATGATTTACGCACCCTGTTTTATGCCTCTAACTGTGGTTTATGTATGAGGTTATTTGCATACTGTGGTTTATGCTAGTGAGATTATTCCCTAAAGTGATTTATGTTTAGGAGGTTATTCCCTAATCTAAGAGTTCTGTTTATGTGTTACTGCATAATGTAGTTATGCTGGTGAGAGTATTGTCTAATGCGTTTAGACTTATGAGATGATTGCATAATGTGTTTATGCTGGTGAGGTTGGCGCAGAATATATTTCACGCCTAATGTGATGATGACTGCATAATTTGATTTATGATTGCAGGACGATGCTGAGTACGAGGTTTTGCCAGTAATTACTGGTTGTATTCTACATCTACAATTTGTGCTACATTTATTATAAGTTCTACATTTACTAAGTTCACTTTGTGATGGTTCTGACAGTGGTCCAGTTGGCCCTGTCAGGTGTACATAATCCCTTGTAGATATTACCTAGTGCCAGGTGGCACAATGTATATTATGTGATTACTATTCTAATGTGTATGAGAATACAAAGGCTATTTTTGATATAACCTTGTGTGGAGTTCCTTTTGTGGTGTGCATAGTATGTTGTTGCTGTGTGCGTGTTGCGCAAACGCTTTACACATTGCCTCCGGGATAGGCCTGACTGCTCGTGCCAAGCTACCAAGGGGGTGAGCAGGGGTTATCTTCGGCGTGTAACTCCCTTGCCCTAACCAAGAGTGGTGGTCTCTGCCTGGCTTTGGCGCAAGCCTTAGCCAACCAGAGATCCCATTTCTAACATTGGTTGTCAGCGGTGAGGATAGGACTTGCGTTTGCGCAGTACCACAGCGACAACTGGTTGCACTACAAGCTCTGCATTTTAGATAGTCACATGTATGGGGATTATTGTTTCTGAGTTTGTTTTAAGTATCATTTCATTGAAATGTGTTTTATTGTTGCACTATGAGTTGGGGGTCCTGCCAAGGACAGAAACCAGAGAATCTGGAGGAGTGACTGCCCTTGTGCAGACTGCTATTTCTTGGGTTGGCCTGAAGCTGAAGGAGTGACTGCCCTTGTGCCATCGTGCTATTTCTTGGGTTGGCCTGAAGCTGAAGGAGGGACTGCCCCTGTGCTGTCTGCTATTTCTAGGGTTGGCCTACAGTGGTGACTTAATTGGCATGGAGTAACTGGCTCGGGAGGGTAGATTATCCCCTAAGTGCAGTGTGAGTTTTCTGGAATCCCCAGTAAGGGTGGAATCCAGTGGTGGCAGCGAGATGAAGTCCAGTGCACGAAGTCCCAGTCCCAGTTCCCAGAGGATGGTACCTTGCTCCCGGATAAGAGGGGGACAGGTTGTGATTCAGGGGCAGTGAGGAGCTGTCTCACGAGTCTGGGGGGGGCGTATGTGGATGAGTGGTGTGTTGCACTGGACGATTGAGTGTGTAAGTTCTTTGATTCTAGGGAGCTTGCATTGGGGAGTGATACTAGAAGAATGGTGCAGGTGTCTTCCAACCCAGAGTGGTGGAAGTGGTTCAGAGTAGCCCAGCTAGGTGTCCTTATAGTGAGGAGGTTGTAGGGTCTCACATCCTGTCTCGCAGGAGAAGGAGTGAGATTGGGCTGTGTCCCGAAGTGCCCGCACCTCAGTCTCCAGTACTGGATGGTTCTTAGAGGGAACACCAGGTAGGGAGCCTAGTCTGTCCTGTTGGACCGTTCTTCGAGGGGATCTCCCGTGTTAGGTGAGCTGGGAGTGTCTGTAATCAGGCCTCCATCAGTTCTAGTGTCTGGCAGTGCCACTCCTAAGTGGAGGGTGCAGAAGTCCAGATTGAGGGGTGAGAGGGGAAAGAGTCCTCAGTTGAAGAACCAGTGGGTCAGGGGCCAGCCAGAAGGGCTGAGTCACCAATGATTGACCAGGGTGATGCCACTTCTGTCCTGGGGCATCTTCACACACTGTCAGAGGGACAGGAGGTTGTGAGCTCTGCGCCAGGCAGACTGTCACACGACACAGTAGTTATGTGTCACCCTCAGGGGGGGGCATGCGTGCTCCCCACGAAGTCCTGGTTCGCCGGGCATCTGACCAAAGGGTACCGTCCCTGGATTGGGGAGCCAGGTTCAGGTGTTTCCTGTCCTGGACGGAAGGGCAACTGTAATCAGT
Organism: Calotriton arnoldi; assembly: GCA_963921515.1. Lineage (NCBI taxonomy): Eukaryota > Metazoa > Chordata > Amphibia > Caudata > Salamandridae > Calotriton > Calotriton arnoldi. Next base: position 1,093,194 of record CAWUFW010002792.1, on the reverse strand, counting down.
GTCCTGACCGGTTTGCCTTCTAGGGGTACCACTCCAGTTGGGAGGGTATAGTGCTCTGGAAGGGGGTGCAGAGGGAGAGAGTCCTCGCCTCTGACCCCGGTGCGGCCGAAGAGTTTAGATCCCAGGTGGTAGACCAGTTGATGGAGAGAGGTCCTGAACTGGTGGGAGAGTTGTGTTCTGGGGGTGCTTCTCCTGGGAGAGTGCGGAACCTCAGAAGGGAGGTAGGGTGAGGAGACGCTTCGCCCGTGACCTCTGGTCAACCTGAGGGTGCGGACCCTAGGTTGGAGGATCAGTGGTAGTTTGGAATTACACTGAGAGGAAGAGTGGAGAGTGGCTACTATGTGCCAGGGGTTACTGCCCCCACTCTGTGGATTGGCAAGGACCAGTGACATCTGGATGGCCTAGGGCCTGGTCCTGGCCGTGGACGACTAGGGAGTACCAAGTGTGGTAGCCTAGTTGGGCCTGAGAGATTTTTTTACAGAGGGAACCACGTGGGTTCAGAGTGGCGTAGAACCGGAGGGTGTCCCTGCTGTTGCGGGCCCGCGTCCATGTTCTATCGCCCAAAGCAGGAAAGCCCATCAAGGGAGTGATTGGTCTACCCTGCGTTTTGGCTGGAAGGGGGTTGTGTTGGACTTGGCCCTTTTGGCAAGTTCACCCCTAAACTTTTTGCCTTTTCTGTGACCTGGTGTTGGTGGTTTTAGGCCTCTGGGCACTTTAGCACTGTGGTCCAGTGTAAAGTGCGTGCGCTCTCTGTGTTACATTGGTGAGATTGGCCTGCCCTCCCATAGGAATGCATTGGGGATTCCCTGATCAGTGTGTGTCAGTGGTAATTCATGGTATGGGAGGAGCAGAGTGGTCGAGTTTGGTATGTATGAAATTGTGAGAATAAATGCTGCGCAATGGTGTGCGCAGATTTATTATGACTGTTGGAGAAATGCCACTTTTAGAAGTTGGCATTTCTGTGTGCTATGTGTCTGCCTGCCTGATGTGAATTGCATGTCTGGCTTGTGAGTGACAGGGGCTGGGAGGTGTGTGTGGCTCCAGGAGGGGCAGGGTGAGCCAGCGCTGGGCTGAATAGGACATCTCTGCTGGGAGTAGTGGGAGGAGTATTCCCCTGACTCTGAATAGGAGTGTGCCTGCCCTGTACAATGCTGGCTCCGCCCCCTGTGGTGTGTCTGATCACCTAGCCCCCACCTGACAAAGGGGAAGAGGAGCTTGCCAAACAAAGTGCTCCAAATCCCCCTGAACCAGTTGCATCTGGTTCCCCAAGCCCTGCGCTGAAGACAAAGAGATTATGTAATATAAATATAGGGGCTGTGACCCCATGTTCTTGTTCAGTTCTCTCTTCTGGTGCTGTTCCTGATCCTGCTGGGGCGTGCTGCTGCTGGGGCCCAGGAGGAACCGCCATGAGGGCTTGCCTCCCTGGGCCCAGCTATGCCCCAGGGACCTTTTGCTGCATTTTGCGACCTGAGAGACCTTTTGCTAAAGAGCTGTGGCTCCTAGCGCCTGGTGAGCGCTTTATTTTAATTTTCCCCAAGAGAAGGAGCACAAGGGCTCTGCAGCGCTGAGCTGCAGCCCCTTCTGGAGGGAATCCCGCCGTAGGGATACCCACGTGATGCCGTATCGAGGCGGGAGCCCACCCCGCGTTCTGAGGTATTTGGCGGGTGCCCACCCCGCTATGAGGGATTTCACGTTGGAGAGCGGGTGCCCAGCCCGCTCTCATGCTATTTTGGACAGTGGGTGCCTGCCCCGCATAGTGCCGCCGAAGTAAGGAAAAGCGGCCGCCGCGATCGCGCGGCGACCAGGAAGCCAGGCTGCCTTGCCTGACTCCAGGTGGGGCCACTGAAGGAAGTGGCTGCGGCTGCCAATCGCAGCGCGACCAGACCCGGAAGCAGCTGAATGGAGGCGGGGCTCCCGCCGCCGCGAGGAGAGCCCCGTGTGTGGCACAGAGGCGCCACCAAGCTTTCTCCGACCGGAGGAGAAATGGATCTCCCGCCAACGAGGATGTCCAGTGAAGAGCCAAGCTTCTGCCCGCTGTGCAGAGGAGAGCGAGACTACAAGTGAGGAAAGAGCCCCCGAGGGGGGGTGGCTCTCCTGATGCCCGCCGCCGAGATCCCCGGTGAAGTGAGGAGGATCCCCGGCGCCTGTCCCGAGTCCAGGGGAGACCGGTGAGTGGGGCCGATCAGGAGGCAGCATTTGTTTAGTTAGGAGTCCAAGTGGGGGCTCCAGGTGCACATTGTTAGTACCTGAGCGGTCCCGCCGTTGCGGGCCGCTCCAACGATGGGGCAACATTTGTTTTTAGAGGGCCCATAAGGGCCCGTGCCCTCCAGATTTGGCCATTCTTACAGCTGCCCCGCTTGCTAGAGGGCAGCTGCAACGTTTTGGGGGCAGTTGGATTTAGAGAAGCCCAGTGGGGCTGAAGAGGCACAGAGGTGCCCGGGCCCCTTCATGTTGTTTATTCCCAGCTGCGCCGCACCCGCGCGGGCTGCTGCAACGCTTTGCACATTTGTTCCAAGGTCACGGTGAGTGCCCAGGCCTACAATTCTTCACAGCTGCACGGCAATTAGCGTCAGCTGCTACGTTTAGGCTGTTAGCTCTTTGGGGGCACTTTTGAGTGAGATAGGAGTGAGATACACTCCTCTGCCCTAGCGCAATGGCGCACTTTGGATTCCGCTGCCTTGGCAGCAGCCCTGACATTTTGGACATAGGGCATTTGAGCCCCTTTGAGAAGGCCAGTTGGCCAGGGGGATTGTTAGGTTTATAGGGCGCCAGGCCCTAATGTGATTTATGTGGTGCTAGGAAATGTGATTCATGTACTATGATTTACGCACCCTGTTTTATGCCTCTAACTGTGGTTTATGTATGAGGTTATTTGCATACTGTGGTTTATGCTAGTGAGATTATTCCCTAAAGTGATTTATGTTTAGGAGGTTATTCCCTAATCTAAGAGTTCTGTTTATGTGTTACTGCATAATGTAGTTATGCTGGTGAGGGTATTGTCTAATGCGTTTAGACTTATGAGATGATTGCATAATGTGTTTATGCTGGTGAGGTTGGCGCAGAATATATTTCACGCCTAATGTGATGATGACTGCATAATTTGATTTATGATTGCAGGACGATGCTGAGTACGAGGTTTTGCCAGTAATTACTGGTTGTATTCTACATCTACAATTTGTGCTACATTTATTATAAGTTCTACATTTACTAAGTTCACTTTGTGATGGTTCTGACAGTGGTCCAGTTGGCCCTGTCAGGTGTACATAATCCCTTGTAGATATTACCTAGTGCCAGGTGGCACAATGTATATTATGTGATTACTATTCTAATGTGTATGAGAATACAAAGGCTATTTTTGATATAACCTTGTGTGGAGTTCCTTTTGTGGTGTGCATAGTATGTTGTTGCTGTGTGCGTGTTGCGCAAACGCTTTACACATTGCCTCCGGGATAGGCCTGACTGCTCGTGCCAAGCTACCAAGGGGGTGAGCAGGGGTTATCTTCGGCGTGTAACTCCCTTGCCCTAACCAAGAGTGGTGGTCTCTGCCTGGCTTTGGCGCAAGCCTTAGCCAACCAGAGATCCCATTTCTAACATTGGTTGTCAGCGGTGAGGATAGGACTTGCGTTTGTGCAGTACCACAGCGACAACTGGTTGCACTACAAGCTCTGCATTTTAGATAGTCACATGTATGGGGATTATTGTTTCTGAGTTTGTTTTAAGTATCATTTCATTGAAATGTGTTTTATTGTTGCACTATGAGTTGGGGGTCCTGCCAAGGACAGAAACCAGAGAATCTGGAGGAGTGACTGCCCTTGTGCAGACTGCTATTTCTTGGGTTGGCCTGAAGCTGAAGGAGTGACTGCCCTTGTGCCATCGTGCTATTTCTTGGGTTGGCCTGAAGCTGAAGGAGGGACTGCCCCTGTGCTGTCTGCTATTTCTAGGGTTGGCCTACAGTGGTGACTTAATTGGCATGGAGTAACTGGCTCGGGAGGGTAGATTATCCCCTAAGTGCAGTGTGAGTTTTCTGGAATCCCCAGTAAGGGTGGAATCCAGTGGTGGCAGCGAGATGAAGTCCAGTGCACGAAGTCCCAGTCCCAGTTCCCAGAGGATGGTACCTTGCTCCCGGATAAGAGGGGGACAGGTTGTGATTCAGGGGCAGTGAGGAGCTGTCTCACGAGTCTGGGGGGCGTATGTGGATGAGTGGTGTGTTGCACTGGACGATTGAGTGTGTAAGTTCTTTGATTCTAGGGAGCTTGCATTGGGGAGTGATACTAGAAGAATGGTGCAGGTGTCTTCCAACCCAGAGTGGTGGAAGTGGTTCAGAGTAGCCCAGCTAGGTGCCCTTATAGTGAGGAGGTTGTAGGGACTCACATCCTGTCTCGCAGGAGAAGGAGTGAGATTGGGCTGTGTCCCGAAGTGCCCGCACCTCAGTCTCCAGTACTGGATGGTTCTTAGAGGGAACACCAGGTAGGGAGCCTAGTCTGTCCTGTTGGACCGTTCTTCGAGGGGGATCTTCCCGTGTTAGGTGAGCTGGGAGTGTCTGTAATCAGGCCTCCATCAGTTCTAGTGTCTGGCAGTGCCACTCCTAAGTGGAGGGTGCAGAAGTCCAGATTGAGGGGTGAGAGGGGGAAAGAGTCCTCAGTTGAAGAACCAGTGGGTCAGGGGCCAGCCAGAAGGGCTGAGTCACCAATGATTGACCAGGGTGATGCCACTTCTGTCCTGGGGCATCTTCACACACTGTCAGAGGGACAGGAGGTTGTGAGCTCTGCGCCAGGCAGACTGTCACACGACACAGTAGTTATGTGTCACCCTCAGGGGGGGGCATGCGTGCTCCCCACGAAGTCCTGGTTCGCCGGGCATCTGACCAAAGGGTACCGTCCCTGGATTGGGGAGCCAGGTTCAGGTGTTTCCTGTCCTGGACGGAAGGGCAACTGTAATCAGTGTCCTGACCGGTTTGCCTTCTAGGGGTACCACTCCAGTTGGGAGGGTATAGTGCTCTGGAAGGGGGTGCAGAGGGAGAGAGTCCTCGCCTCTGACCCCGGTGCGGCCGAAGAGTTTAGATCCCAGGTGGTAGACCAGTTGATGGAGAGAGGTCCTGAACTGGTGGGAGAGTTGTGTTCTGGAGGTGCTTCTCCTGGGAGAGTGCGGAACCTCAGAAGGGAGGTAGGGTGAGGAGACGCTTCGCCCGTGACCTCTGGTCAACCTGAGGGTGCGGACCCTAGGTTGGAGGATCAGTGGTAGTTTGGAATTACACTGAGAGGAAGAGTGGAGAGTGGCTACTATGTGCCAGGGGTTACTGCCCCCCACTCTGTGGATTGGCAAGGACCAGTGACATCTGGATGGCCTAGGGCCTGGTCCTGGCCGTGGACGACTAGGGAGTACCAAGTGTGGTAGCCTAGTTGGGCCTGAGAGATTTTTTTACAGAGGGAACCACGTGGGTTCAGAGTGGCGTAGAACCGGAGGGTGTCCCTGCTGTTGCGGGCCCGCGTCCGTGTTCTATCGCCCAAAGCAGGAAAGCCCATCAAGGGAGTGATTGGTCTACCCTGCGTTTTGGCTGGAAGGTGGTTGTGTTGGACTTGGCCCTTTTGGCAAGTTCACCCCTAAACTTTTTGCCTTTTCTGTGACCTGGTGTTGGTGGTTTCAGGCCTCTGGGCACTTTAGCACTGTGGTCCAGTGTAAAGTGCGTGCGCTCTCTGTGTTACATTGGTGAGATTGGCCTGCCCTCCCATAGGAATGCATTGGGGATTCCCTGATCAGTGTGTGTCAGTGGTAATTCATGGTATGGGAGGAGCAGAGTGGTCGAGTTTGGTATGTATGAAATTGTGAGAATAAATGCTGCGCAATGGTGTGCGCAGATTTATTATGACTGTTGGAGAAATGCCACTTTTAGAAGTTGGCATTTCTGTGTGCTATGTGTCTGCCTGCCTGATGTGAATTGCCTGTCTGGCTTGTGAGTGACAGGGGCTGGGAGGTGTGTGTGGCTCCAGGAGGGGCAGGGTGAGCCAGCGCTGGGCTGAATAGGACATCTCTGCTGGGAGTAGTGGGAGGAGTATTCCCCTGACTCTGAATAGGAGTGTGCCTGCCCTGTACAATGCTGGCTACGCCCCTGTGGTGTGTCTGATCACCTAGCCCCCACCTGACAAAGGGAAGAGGAGCTTGCCAAACAAAGTGCTCCAAATCCCCCTGAACCAGTTGCATCTGGTTCCCCAAGCCCTGCGCTGAATACAAAGAGATTGTGTAATATAAATATAGGGGCTGTGACCCCATGTTCTTGTTCAGTTCTCTCTTCTGGTGCTGTTCCTGATCCTGCTGGGGCGTGCTGCTGCTGGGGCCCAGGAGGAACCGCCATGAGGGCTTGCCTCCCTGGGCCAGCTATGCCCCAGGGACCTTTTGCTGCATTTTGCGACCTGAGAGACCTTTTGCTAAAGAGCTGTGGCTCCTAGCGCCTGGTGAGCGCTTTATTTTAATTTTCCCCAAGAGAAGGAGCACAAGGGATCTGCAGCGCTGAGCTGCAGCCCCTTCTGGAGTGAATCCCGCCGTAGGGATTCCCACGTGATGCCGTAGCGAGGCGGGAGCCCACCCCGCGTTCTGAGGTATTTGGCGGGTGCCCACCCCGCTATGAGTGATTTCACGTTGGAGAGCGGGTGCCCACCCCGCTCTCATGCTATTTTGGACAGTGGGTGCCTGCCCCGCATAGTGCCGCCGAAGTAAGGAAAAGCGGCCGCCGCGATCGCGCGGCGACCAGGAAGCCAGGCTGCCTTGCCTGACTCCAGGCGGGGCCACTGAAGGAAGTGGCTGCGGCTGCCAATCGCAGCGCGACCAGACCCGGAAGCCGCTGAATGGAGGCGGGGCTCCCGCCGCCGCGAGGAGAGCCCCGTGTGTGGCACAGAGGCGCCACCAAGCTTTCTCCGACCGGAGGAGAAATGGATCTCCCGCCAACGAGGATGTCCAGTGAAGAGCCAAGCTTCCGCCCGCTGTGCAGAGGAGAGCAAGACCACAAGTGAGGAAAGAGCCCCCGAGGGGGGGGCTCTCCTGATGCTCGCCGCCGAGATCCCCGGTGAAGTGAGGAGGATCCCCGGCGCCTGTCCCGAGTCCAGGGGAGACCGGTGAGTGGGGCCGATCGGGAGGCAGCATTTGTTTAGTTAGGAGTCCCAGTGGGAGCTCCAGGTGCACATTGCTAGTACCTGAGCGGTCCCGCCGTTGCGGGCCGCTCCAACGATGGGGCAACATTTGTTTTTAGAGGGCCCATAAGGGCCCGTGCCCTCCAGATTTGGCCATTCTTACAGCTGCCCCGCTTGCTAGAGGGCAGCTGCAATGTTTTGGGGGCAGTTGGATTTAGAGAAGCCCAGTGGGGCTGAAGAGGCACAGAGGTGCCCGGGCCCCTTCATGTTGTTTATTCCCAGATGCGCCGCACCCGCGCGGGCAGCTGCAACGCTTTGCACATTTGTTCCAAGGGCACGGTGAGTGCCCAGGCCTACAATTCTTCACAGCTGCACGGCAATTAGCGTCGGCTGCTACGTTTAGACTGTTAGTTCTTTGGGGGCATTTTTGAGTGAGATACACTCCTCTGCCCTAGCGCAATGGCGCACTTTGGATTCCGCTGCCGTGGCAGCAGCCCTGAAATTTTGGACATAGGGCATTTGAGCCCCTTTGAGAAGGCCAGTTGGCCAGGGGGACTGTTAGGTTTATAGGGCGCCAGGCCCTAATGTGATTTATGTGGTGCTAGGAAATGTGATTCATGTACTATGATTTACGCACCCTGTTTTATGCCTCTAACTGTGGTTTATGTATGAGGTTATTTGCATACTGTGGTTTATGCTAGTGAGATTATTCCCTAAGGTGATTCATGTTTAGTAGGTTATTCCCGAATTTAAGAGTTCTGTTTATGTGTTACTGCATAATGTAGTTATGCTGGTGAGGGTATTGTCTAATGCGTTTAGACTTATGAGATGATTGCATAATGTGTTTATGCTGGTGAGGTTGGCGCAGAATATATTTCACGCCTAATGTGATGATGACTGCATAATATGATTTATGATTGCAGGACGATGCTGAGTACGAGGTTTTGCCAGTAATTACTGGTTGAATTCTACATCTACACTTTGTGCTACATTTATTATAAGTTCTACATTTACTAAGTTCACTTTGTGATGGTTCTGACAGTGGTCCAGTTGGCCCTGTCAGGTGTACATAATCCCTTGTAGATATTACCTAGTGCCAGGTGGCAGAATGTATATTATGTGATTACTATTCTAATGTGTTATGAGAATACAAAGGCTATTTTTGATATAACCTTGTGTGGAGTTCCTTTTGTGGTGTGCCTAGTATGTTTTTGCTGTGTGCGTGTTGCGCAAACGCTTTACACATTGCCTCCGGGATAGGCCTGACTGCTCGTGCCAAGCTACCAAGGGGGTGAGCAGGGGTTATCTTCGGCGTGTAACTCCCGTGCCCTAATCGAGAGTGGTGGTCTCTGCCTGGCTTTGGCGCAAGCCTTAGCCAACCAGAGATCCCATTTCTAACACGTACGTTGTATTAAGGTCGGGTCAAATAGGTGTAACCGCTAGAGCTTGGGCAGATGGACCAATGACTTACCGCATCCGCTGACAGACGCTCAAGGGGTCCGAGCTCTTCGACAGGTTAAGGAAGTGTCCTGTAACCCAAGATTTCATTTTACTCAATTTAATTACTTACATCAGGCATACCTCTCACCGCAATGCATATAGTGCATGTTTCCCACAGCACCCTCTGAATGCCCCAGATGCAAAACAACCGCAGCTGGATTCTATCATGGTTTGGTAGTGCTCAGTGATACAGAGAGTCTGGGCGGAGGTCAAAGGTATAGTGACCGAAGATGTAGATCACTCGCTCACACCCTCACCTGAGTCATGTGTACTTGGAATCAGACCTAAAGCTAAAGGGGAGAAGCATTTACAAAGGTTCATTGACCTCACCTTTGTCCTACTTAAACAACACATTTCACTGTCCTGGAAGGCCCCAGCGGCTCCAGATGTCCAATGCTGTCTATCTTCTCTGCTGAAGTGGTTGCACGCTGAGGCTACACTAATAGCAGGGCTAAACATTCGAGGAGGCGAGGCAGCAGGAGGAGGGTGCTGGGAGATCTACATCAGAAGTGTGGAGGCAAAAAACAATACCTGTCCCCCTGAGCATTATGTGGGTCTGGATAGGAATCTTTATGTCATAACATCTGTCGTAGAGCTGCACACTTCCCGGTCTACCCCCGTAGGGCTTGAGTATCCAAAGCTACAGCTTAGGCCTTTCGCTTGTGTGTTTGGAGGGATGGGTCCCCATAGGAGACCATTAGGGGTGAAACAAGCTTATCATTCATGTCTGTGACACCCGCCCATGCTGGATGGTCAGTGGTTCTGAAATCTAAGAAAATCACATGCCAGGGCTGGGGATATGGGTGTTGGAGGGATACCATCATCAACAGGGTGAGAGTTATATTGCGTGATGCTATGCTCACCTTTGATCAAAGATACAGTGAAGGCTGACTATACATCTCTCAGGTGTCTTATTCTGCTCTTTGGAGACACAATCTTCTTCCTCCTCCTAAAGACGCCACTATTATTGTTGTTGCTGTTTTTTATATTTCTTATTTTACATCTTTCTGATCATTGAGCTTGGAATGTGGATACATGCGGATTATGCTACACTATCACCATCCATCAGAATGCATTCCTTACCTTGTTTGTATTGAAAACAATAACATTAATTAAAAGAAAATGTATGTGTCTCAGTAGAAGACATTTTACGATTTAGGACATCATATCTTAAAAAGAGGTGCATCTATTTTGGGATTCACACATTAGCCTTTCTCTGGGTTTCCTTTTTTACGCTGGTGTTCCACACATGTAACTACTGGGTGATTTGAGATTCCAAAACCCAGGGGAAAATCCCATTCCGGGTATTTCACCCCATCCCCAGTTATTTCACAAGGTCGAGGCTAGTGAAGTCTCCAAGTAGGAAACCAGTCAGAAAAGGGGAATTACCATGACAGTCAGGTACAGTATTATTGATTCGTGCAGTACATCCATGTTTTACAGAGAGTACTGACAGTCAAATTAACATGGTAATGTTGTGTCCCAAAATTACCAGTACCAGTGGTAGCTGGAATTTTAGAAGGAAAAAGACCACATTGGTATTCTCAACAGCCTCGGATTGATGACCACAGTGAGTTAAAAAACAAAAAAAGAAGAAGTAAATAACTTGAAATCATAAAAAATGATGAGATTTAGGACCAATAACAGTACCACTGTAGCTTTATGTGCTTCGGGTACATGATTGTTCATTTCTTTATTAACGCAGTCTGAAAATTATTATGTGGAGCACGTGTGGGATTCTTCTCAATTTTAGCTTTAAACTTTCAATGCCCTATTGAAGTTAGCTGCTGTTTGAGGTACAATGTTTTGTAAAATAACTGCTGCTTTTAGAACAGTGTTTGTGATCTCAACACGAATATGCATAAAACATCATAGGAGAAATCATTCTTTCTACACTGAATTGTTCTTCAGAAGATGAAGTTTTGATTTTCTGCTCCAGATAACAGCCAGTCTGTCAGTTAAAGGTGTTAAACTTATATGGGCAAAACTATCACGTCTTTAAAATCCTGACTATGGCTATCAAGAGCTTCATATTGAAAAAATACATTCTAAAGTTTTTTGTTTTTTTAGCAGACTTGCCTCCCTCGTGCAGTGTTTTAATAACCTCTCATGCATTCGAGAGTCTTCTGAATCCGAAAATAATGCCTGGGGTGTGGCATTGTGTAACAAGAAAATTCAAAGTAGGTATAAAAGTCTATACTAGATCGAAATGGTGGATTTGGGGAATTGCACTTTACCTAATTGAGTTTTAAGCAACGTGCCATTGACAGGACAAACACATTTTTGTTGCCTTAAAACAAAAGTATTTTTTATTTGAATACATTTACTTGGCATTTTTATCAAATGTAGTACTTCACCAGAATATCACACCTATGAAAACATTTGGAAAACATCTCATTCAGACGCATGGAACATCTCCTTCCATCACAGCCAGCCACATCAGAGAGTACACTAAGGGGTCGATTCCGATCTCGGCCGGTAGGGCTCCGAATCGGATTCGGCTTACCGGATCCGATTCGGAGCCCTGTTTCCCGACCGATCCGTACGCGCGTCCGGACGAGCGAGTACGATGCGAAATCGCCGACCGACTCGTCCGGGCATCCCGACCGCTCCGACCGACTCGTTCCCGGCTCGAACCGCACCGACCGACTCGCTCGGACTCGACTCGCACCGCGCAATGGAGACGTTTCCCGGCCGGGTGAGTACGATGCGCGCCGCGAGCAGTCCGACCGAGCCGCACACTCCGACTCAGAAGAGCTGTCGGAGCCGTACTTCGGGGGTCCGTGTCGGACCCCCTGAACGCGTAGCCGCGCGAGTCGCACACAGGGGGGACCCATGGGTCCCCTACCTGTGCGTGTACGGGGCGAATCGCTTCGCCGCGTACACGCTGTGGGGGGCGCCCTTGTCCGCATCGCACCCATTGAGTCAATGGGAGCCCGTGTACGCGTCGTACAACAGGCTCCCATTGACTTCAATGGGAGTCCGACCGAATCGAGTCCGACAGCATACGGACGCATCGTACTCGTTCGGTCGGGCTGCACGGGTCCGATTCGGTCGGAAATCTCTCCGGGTCCGGCTCGGTCGGAGAGATTTCCGGCCCGAATCGGAATCGGCCCCTAAGTAGTTCCGAACTTTAAAAGATGTTCTGAGGCTTATGGTGATTGAAAGCCTTGAACTAATTTTATGTATTGCATTATTCACCATATGTTACTCATTCACATCTCTAATGAATGTACATTGCAAATAGCGTTAGAATTCCGGTTCTCATCTAGATCCTGGAAATCTATGTAAAAGTAAACATACTTCATGCTTACCAATTGCCTAGTTACTTTTTAAGTAATTAGGTTTGCTTATTTTCCTATCAATTATATCTGCGTCCTTCTAAATGCATCACTAGCAAGGTAATTGTAGGCTCTTACACTGTCAATGCATGTTATAATTGGCGAGGGAAGAAGGAAATGAGTATTTTACATCTAGATAGCATGGATTAAACAGCAGGGTGGTGCTATGCAAATATAATCTCGAAAATCCCAGGCTCAATAGCAAATCAAATCTAAATATATTGGGGTCAATAGAAGTGTATTGTGGCTCAGTGGGAGTCTCCGCAAATAAAAAGATAGGTCTTTTTGTGTGCGGAGACTCCACACTCATAAATATACTACTTGTAAATCCCTCTGTGAATAGCAAACAATCGTAAACTGGCACGAAAGTGTAAGTTTGTCTTTGTAAATCCGGGCCCATGTTTCTTAAACGATAATAGCTTGCACTGGACTTAGGTAGTTCTGTGACTTCAGCATGTGACACATAATTAGGGTACTTGCAATATTTTCTATATAATCCATCATATGCGACTTACTTGGCTCTTATCAGCAACAGATATATTTATTTCTAGCTGAAACAGCTTGCATGGAAAATACACAGGAAATAGAAGGATTCAATCTTGTTATTCACATGTGTGTTATTCAGATATTCCTATTGAATCACACTCTTGAATTATGCTTTTTGTTCAGGTCTCGAAATGAATGTACAGAGTCTGGTATAAACAAAATATTTAAAATCACAAGATGGGAAGAGAGCGATCAGTTCAGTATTTTGCTATCAAATGAAGAATGGGTTCATAATGAATTAATTTGCAACCTTTTCTGCTTACCATGTATAATCTTCCAGATTTTCTAACACTGTCTTCTATCAAGTTGCTATTTAACTAACCATGTGAGAAAATGTGGAACTTCCTTAGTTTCCAGAGAACTTGTCTACTTTTAGCTCATGATTTTATGCTACAGGTTAAGTGATTTACCAGCCATATTCTTGCAAGTAATAAGAACATTTGAAGAATTCGAATAACTCTGGTTCTTTAGCCGCTTATAGAGCTGTCTTTCAATCCATGACTTTACTAAAGTCTTTAATTGGGTTTTTGGCATCACGGATAGAAAGTGGCTCAATTTGTTGACCGATATCCTCAGAACTAATCTTTAACGTCAATAGGATCATTTACTGTCACAGAAGACAGCTTGTTTCACCTTATACAGGAGTCAAAGTAGAATCTCAGCCATCTAGAGACTGAAAATAGTTGGAAATGTGTTAAAGGTGTGGGGGCCCTATGTGCATTTATTTCGGCATTTTGAGAACGTTCTGGTCTTTTGATGAGATATTTTCATCTCTGTTTACTTTTTTCTAGTTTACCTCTCCTATTGAGTCCAGAACCATGCTTTATTAATGATCCGTGTGATTCGATTCCTATGTCTTATTACTCCCCATGGGTTAGGGGTGCTATTGGAAGCCTACAAGGAAGTTTCAGTCAGAGAAATAAATTGATGGGATGTCATAGCTAGCACCGTGAAATAGATCACATTCCCGCCTAGACTAGAAACCGGCACTATCTAGAGTGTAAGGCAAGATGTTCCCCATTTTTTCCCTCGTGGTGTCATATGTTTATGTAAAACTCTGCTATATAACACTATACTATTTAGACTTGTCTATTACGGTTAGAGTATTAAATGTTTTTGAGGTTGGTTCCACATATTAATCTGATATTAATGTTACATGTTATTGCTTCTGTTCTATTCGCTCTCCTGATGTAGTAAATAGAAATAATATACAATAAACTGTTGAATAAAAAAAAAAATTCTGAGCACAGACATATAAATTATATTAAGAAAAAGAAAACTGCAAACTTCCAACACACCATGACAAACATCGCCACCTGGATCAAGACCAACTGCCTCAGGCTCAACTCAGATAAGACAGAGGTCATCATCTTCAGAAAGAAGCCCTCCCATGGGACGACACATGGTAGCCCACCGCACTCGGCCCTTCACCCACCCCAACAGCCAAGCATGCAACCTCGGAATCATCCTGGACTCCCACCTGACCATGAAGCAACAGATTAACGTAGTCTCCTCCTGCTTCCTCACCCTACACATGCTCCGCAAGATCTTCCGATGGATCCCTGTCTCTTCCAGGAAGACAGTCACCCGGGCCCTCATCGCCAGCCAACTCGAATATGGTAACACACTCTATGCCAGAACCACCAAAAACTCCTGAACCACCTCCAGACTATCCAGAACTCAGCAGCACGACTCATCCTCGACCTCCCCAGAAGGACCAGCATCACCCCCACCTCAGAGCTTGCCACTGGCTGCCCTTCCAAGAAAGATGCCTCTTCAAGCTCCTCACTCATGACTACAAAGCCCTCCACAAGTCCAGACCCGCCTACATCAACGATGCCTAACATTCCACCGACCTACTAGTAATCTCCGATCCTCCACCCTCACTTTGGCTCTCATCCTCCACATTTGCCACAGCCAATGTGGAGGACGCTCCTTCTCCTACCTCGCAGGCAGATCCTGGAACGACCCCCACCTTCGCACCACCCCTTCTCTGAAGGACTTCAGGAAGCAGCTCAAGACCTGGCTGTTCGACCAAGTCTTACACAGCTCACCAACGCCTGGAGACCCCCCGGGGTGACAAGCTGCGCCATACAAGACCTTCTGATTGATTGATTAACTACCTGTCATGAGGTTTTAAGAGGTAGCTTGGCAAGACTACCATGAGCCTGTAACGGTTTGCTGCATCAAATTCTGTCATGCAGTTCTAGAGATATTCATATTTAAACCCCTGGTCCGTTGTCACCAGTGCATTGCCCTAGCTGAACATGCCACCCAAGTCTTTGCCCCTTAACCTTTGGCCACCACCGGCACTATTAAATTACAACTAGCAGTTCTCAAGATAAAGAGTTGAGTATGCAGCTTAACTTGTCTCTGTCGAAGTACATGGTCAACCTTCTGTGAGCCTTGGGCTCAGGCTCTGTAAAGCCATCAGATGATTGCAAATGCTCACATTGAATAACTAACACTGGCTATAGACTTCAGTTTCATAAACAATTTGGAGTCAGGTCTTTGGCTAGTGAGGAGCTAGAGAGTTCAGGTTTTCTTTGTGCATCTGTTATTTTATGCATAGTATTTAATTGTTGTTACTTTCCTTTTAAACAGTAAAGTACTGCTATGGAATTAATTTATTAAAGTGTATTGTTAGTTTTACAACTTCCTAAGTTTTGTAACCCTCATCACCTTCTTCAGTAAATATTTGACTGCCTTCTTCCCGACCTTGAAAGAATCAAGTCTAAATGAGAGCATTTGGTGATTCAGCATGGGGGTCAATAGTCATGTGAGTCAAGGACATCTAAGGTAAACAACATCAATTGGCACGAATGGAGTCCAGTAACACTAGATTGCCCTGGGACCTCAGGAATCAGGTCCTCCAGGTGCTAATGTGGGTTCCTTCAGATCAGTTCATTACTAAGCTATCTGTCTTAAACCAAACTAAAGAATGGATTTACAAAGCACTGTTTTCTTCAAAGGCATTTCAGAGCCCTAATTTAAAGTTGTGAGCTGCAAGTACATAAATGCGCTAACAGATTACTTCCGTTTCATATGCCTTTCCACACATATAAGGTCTGTTCACTACCTATGGCTGTCTAGTGATTGTTTTGTTTTGTTTCAGTTATTCTACTGGAGCATTTTATAGAGCATGGACATGACCCTATGGGTTAGAGAAATCTGGGACAGCCTTTACCAAACACTGAATGCAATGATAAATTAATTTAAAAAAATGTAAAGGTCCTGTCTTACATGACATGAGGCAATGCATATATACATATTTTTTTTTAAATTGAAAAATCCATATAGATATACATGGAGCATTAGCTTTAGAATACGCAATTATACCAGAAGTATTGATTTTTGGTTAACCAGAGTTTAACTCTTAGTGCAGGACAAGGCAAAATAGAAGGGTAGATCTTTGTCGGTCAAAAGTTTGTATAGGCATAATAATAGGGGTGGGGGGATTTTACAGAGTTGATGTGCCCCTTCAGATCATGTACATTCTCTCTAAAAAAAGGCTTTTATTCTTGTCACTTTTTTTACATTTCTTTATTTGTCCAGGCCATGATTCATTTTCTCCGTGAGGATTTTGTTCTTGTCATGTGATCTTCAGTGTGGTATGAAAGTGGATTATAGAAATAAATTACTCACTTAGTGAAAAAATCCTCAAATGTGGAAGTTTAATGCTCTCACACTTTTTAATCTCTCTCCCTTGTCTCATTTGTCTCTCTGCAACCTTCACCGACATTATTAATAATTTAAGTCTTCACTCAAAATTCACTTGCATTGAGGCTAAATCCATTCGCAGATCTTCTCCTCTTTAAATTTCACTTCCTTGTGCAGTGCTTTCTGCAGTTCTTAGTTAAATCTCAAACCCTTCATGTGCTTCCTCTCATTTGCATTCTTTCATTAACCTGCCCCTCTTCATTCTCCAACATTCCCTACCAAACTCCACCCTTTATCCCCTCTCTTTACATTTCCCAACACCAACGTAAGCAGGGGCACTGGAGCAAGATGTGCGGGGGCTGCAGCACCCCCAGACTGACATTGAAAGAGCTCAAAAGGAGAATAGACAATACAGAGACCTATCAGCCTTGTTATTATCTTGTAGCATTCCTTTTGTATTCAAAGGCAGTGGTCAAACGGTAGGCATTGTATTATGACAAATTGCTTCTTATTCTTTTTCTTAATGGAAACTGATGTTTATTTGTTTTTTCTCTTACTGCAGTCTGTTAATTTTGCAAACAAGTGACAATCCTCCTGGGCTTCAGAGAGTGTGAAAGGAGAATGCTGCATATGTAAATTCATTTTTTAACACAACAAAAATTAAATGTTGTAAATTAACTTTAAAAAGCAAGCAGAAAGCAAATAAGCCATATTGTTTTTTTTCGAATTTTGAACTGTGATGGATACAAAAATGTTAATAGGATCAAAACAAACCAAGACACTTCATTTGTGTGATAAATATGCACAGAAAACAAAGTTCCCAAGTTCTTGTTTGTGGCTTCACACATTTAGCAGTAAAGATGCATGCTGTATTACAAATGTAATGGCCATTTCAAGAGAGCATTTCAATGAAAAATGTGCTCTCTGTACATAGCAGTACCCTACCACTCCATGCTTTACTCATATATTTGGGCCAGTGTGCTTCAAAATGCATTGGTGCTCACATGCTACAACTCTACCATACTCCTACTGAATGGATGTGGCTCATTGGCTTCACTTAGTGAGCTTTGTGTAGTGTTTTGATCTTTCACTAACTCTGTGACTTGGGTGAGGTAACATTGATGGTAGCGCCCCACTCTGAAAATTATTGCAACATTACTGAACTTAAGATAGATCTTTTTTGTAATGTCAAAGTGTTTTAGTTTCCCTCTAGGAGGCCTTCATTTTTTTTTCTGCTTTGTGTACAGTATCGTCTCCACCCACCACATTATAGGGACAGTATTTTTTATGAATGGGAAATGAAAAACACAAAAGGCCGAAATAAAGGAATAAACTCACTCATGAAAATATACAAAAACTAAAAGAACATCAAAAGTGCAGCTCCTGTTCTGGAAACACATGCTAAAATCATAATCCTGCTGTAAATATGTTTTACTCAGACCGGGTTTTTTAGGACTGGATTGGAATCTGACGAGCATGAATAGCAGCACATACAAAGCGAGATGTATTTAGGCACTGAAACGAGAGGAAAAAACGGATGGTAATATGTGTTGATCTTTTAATTTATGAGGTATATACAACATCATGGTGATACGACAAGCGAACTCTGCTGTGCCCTGTGAATTCACCATCGTGAGGAAATTATTTTAGACGTTCCCCAGATTCCATCAACTTTTAATTCCAAGAATTTGCTCCCATGGCTGTCAAAAGCCAAGCCTGTTTCCTGACATCCGCTGGCTGTAATCACATCTGGTCCCAGCGCTCTCCGTAGGAGTTAGACGATTGATCAACATCGTATGGTCTCAGGATGAGAAACGGAACCACTTCCATTCCACTTTAAAAAGTATTTTGTTCATATAAATTCCACTGGAGCGTGCAGACAATGTCAATGTGAAGCACGAAAGCAGATTTCGTGTGTTCCAATGCTCAGAGGAAATAGGGGTGTGAAAGGTTACGATCCTACTAGTGTACATTGGTAACATTTGAATTATGTAAAGTTCATAAAATTGAGAAATTATGTGTTCCAAATTATGCAGCAGGTGAAAGTCTTGTGCTTTAAGGGAAAATCTTCAATTATAGAGCCAACTTGCGAGGTTTTGCTCAGCAAAAGAAAGGAAGTGAAAAATATGAGTGTGAGAATGCAGGGCTGGGGGGCACAGAGGGTGCGGAATCTGGTCCAGGACAAAATGTCGGGGTTTTTGAGAGTGTGACTGGGCAGCTGGGAATTTTAGAGCAGCTGAGTGGAAGTGACTCAGCAGGGCACAACAGGATATATATATATTACCTACTAGTTATGGTTAGGACCTAGTTTCCATAGGAAAAGCGT
This sequence comes from Calotriton arnoldi, assembly GCA_963921515.1. NCBI lineage: Eukaryota > Metazoa > Chordata > Amphibia > Caudata > Salamandridae > Calotriton > Calotriton arnoldi. Next base: position 1,074,700 of record CAWUFW010002792.1, on the reverse strand, counting down.
TTTTTGATTTGCCAATATCTTTGGCGCCATTTGACGAATCTTCACAAAATCTTCAAAACTAATAGGGCACTCCCGTCAGCTCTTGTCTTGAAAGTTTTGGGATGATTCGTCAAGCGGGGGCCGAGAAAAAAGGGGGGTCCCAAAACGTGTTTTCTCCATGGTAATTTCCATAGGAAACTTTTGTCGCGGCTACAGCCCGAACTGCTGAACGGAATTACACCAAATTTGGCAGAGAGGTAGCTCTTTGTCCAGAGTGCACTCTTTGCTTTAAATGGTGTAAATCCGTTCAGTAGTTCCTGAGAAATTCCAAAATATATTTTTTTTAAAATCTGGTGACCGCGGTGGATCCGCGAACCCTCCCAATCACGAGCTTCATTTTAGTTGGCTGTCAACACTCCAAACCAAGAAGTGTTGGCAGCCATCTTGTGACTCGGTAACCGAGTCACAAGAAAAAAGGTAAGAAAATGGTTAAAAAAAAGAAAAGGGGGCAGGTTAGAAACACCCTGACCCCTTCGGCCTGGTCAGGGGGTCCCACAGGGACCACCAGGGCCAAAAAAAGCGTTTGCAGAGAGGTGTAAAAAGTGGGCGTGGCCTTGGACCACTCTCAGCAATCCAGCTGTGTGGGGCTTACTAGAGATAACAGGAGGGCTAGTTGGCCCCCATGGATCTTCAGGAGGCAAGGGGACTTCATCCCTCAACCAAGAGCGCGCCAGGAGGTGCGTTTGCAGAGTGGTGCAGAAAGGAGGCATGGCCTGTGTGCAGCTCTCAGCAATCCAGCTATCTAGGGCTTACTGGAGGTGTCAGATAGGCTAGTTGGCCCCTAAGGACCCCCAGCATCGAAGGGGACTTTAATCACCCTCCCACAGCGTGCCAGGGAGCGCGTTTGCAGAATGGTGGGAAAAGGGGGCGTGGCCTGCTATGAAAACTTACCAATGCTGCTGTGTGGGACTTACTGGAGGTAATAGAAGAGGTAGTTGGCCCCCAAGGTCATCCTTGGGGGGCAAATACCCCTCCTGTTACCTCCAGTAAGTCCCACACAGTGGTATTGCTAAGAGGTCTTTGGAGACCACGCCCCCCTTTCTCCACCACTCTGCAATCATGCCTCCTGGCACACTACGGGTTGGGGGATGAAGTCCACTTTACTCCTGAGGGACTTTGGGGGCCAAGAAGCCCTCCTGGTGCATGCTGTATGCCCTACGCAGCAGAATTTCTGAGCGCTGGTTGGAGGCCCAGCCCCCTCTCTGCACCACTCTGCAAACGCAACTACTACGTTATAGTTATAAATTAGCATTTAAAAAACCTTAGAAATTTACTGAAAAAACCAGAGGTTTCAGGGACGTTATAGTTAGTAATTAGCATTTAAAAAACCTTAGAAATTCACTGAAAAAACCATAGGTTTCAGGGACGTTATAGTTAGTAATTAGCATTTAAAAAACGTTCGAAATTCACTGAAAAAACCATAGGTTTCAGGGACGTTATAGTTAGTAATTAGCATTTAAAAAACCTTAGAAATTCACTGAAAACACCATAGGTTTCAGGGACGTTATAGTTAGTAATTAGCATTTAAAAAACCTTAAAAATTCACTGAAAAAACCATAGGTTTCAGGGACGTTATAGTTAGAAGTTAGCATTTAAAAAACCTTAGAAATTCACTGAAAAAACCACAGGTTTCAGGGACTATAGTTAGTTGGACATTTCACTTGTACAAAACCAGAGAAATTCAGCCATTATAGTTAGTTGAGCTAACTATGTTATGTTATGTTAAAAGTTCTTGTATAGCGCACGTACACCATGCGGTTTCATGGCGCTGAAAAGGCAGAAAGAAGGTTGCAGAAAACTGAGGTTAGATGTTAAATGATTGAACAAACAGACGGGTCTTAAGCATTTTTCTGAACTGTGCGTAGGTAGGGGTCAGTCTAATCTCCACGGGGAGAGAGTTCCAAAACTGGGGGCCAAGGACAGCAAATCTAAGGCCTCCAAGCTTTTTACGTTTAAAAGAAGGAATGGTCAACAAATTTTGATGAGAAGAACGCAGATCCCGGGAGGGGATATATCTTAAAATCATAGACGAGATAAAAGCAGGGCTGCAACCGTGAAGAGCTTTAAAAATGGTGCAACCCAACTTGAAAGCACACCTTTTGGCCACGGGAAGCCAGTGTAAATTTTTCATTATGGGAGTCACATGCTGCCATTTGGGTTGATGAAAAATGAGTCTGGCAGCTTGGTTTTGAACCAGCTGAAGACGTCTTAGTTGGTAAGAAGGACTGCCACAGTATAAAGAGTTGGCATAGTCCAAACGGGAGATCACCAGGGCTAAGATGACCAAGGTCAGGGCTTCCCTGGACAAAAATCTGCTGATCTTCCTTATTCTCCATAATTGGAAGAAACTTGCGGAAACTACTGAGCTTATTTGGGCATTCATTGATAGATCACTGGAAATCACGATGCCTAAGCTTTTGGCAGAGTCCGCAGGCTTCGGGGGGTTACCTAGAGAAGGTGGCCAAAAATTGGAATGCCATGGATTGGAGGGGCCAGCTGTGAGAATCAGCTCAGTTTTATCGGGATTCAACTTGAGTTGGTTGAAATTCATCCAATCACTAATAAAAATCATAGTAGATTGAAAGTGGGTAACAGACGATAATGATGAATCGATTTCGAACACCAATTGGAGGTCGTCTGCATAGTTGAATGTCCCAACCCTTTTTTCTCTTAAGGATCGAATTAGAGGGAGAAGATACAGATTAAAAAGAAGGGGGGAGAGAGAGGAGCCCTGAGGAACCCCACAGGTTAGTTCCCTCTTGTTGGACGAAAAATTAGCCAACCGAACTGCTTGACAGCGGTTACTAAGGAAAGAGGAGAGCCATCTCAACGCCAGACCCTGGATCCCGGCACTTCCGACACGGTCCACCAAGATATTGTGGTCGACCGTGTCAAAGGCTGCTGACAAATCCAGGAGAACCAGGGCCTGGGTGATGCCGTTATCGGCTCCTCTTCTTAGTTCATCCATAACAGTGAGTATAACTGATTCAGTGGAATTGACAGGTCTAAATCTTGCCTGATGAGAGTCCAAAATCTGGTGGTGTTCAATAAATGAACTAAGACAGTTGGCTACATATGCCTCGAGGACTTTGCCTAAATAGGGCAAAAGGGAAATGGGGCGGTAATTACTTAAAACTGACGGATCCGCACCCGGTTTCTTCAAAATAGGGACGATTTCCGCACTTTTGAAAATGTCAGGGCCAACACCGTATTTAAGTGAGTTGTTAAGGAACGAAAGAGGGGGGTCAGGACAAATAGAGAAAGCTTCTCGAAGAATATAAGGGGGGCAACAGTCAGTGGGGGAACCAGAATCCACCTTTTTAAGTAAATCAAGAAAGGTCTCCTTCGAGATCAAAGGAATTTGATCCAACTGATGTTCATTCTGACAGATGTTTGAGTCAGATAAAGGGAAACTAGATGAGGGAATGCTGGCTTTAATGACTGCGATTTTCTCAAGAAAAAAGGAGTTAAGGGAGTCACAGAGGCTTTGTGTAGGAACTGGTTTTGGCATGATCCTGTCTGGTTTGGAGAGCTCATTCACAATAGAGAAAATTTCTTTGGGTTTATTAGATGAATTAAGAATTTTATTTGAAAAATAATCTTCCTTAGTTCGGAGAATCTCCTTTTTGTATTCTTTCTGGAGGGCTAGATATATAGCCCTCTTATCAGGGAGATAATGATGTCTCCAACTGCGTTCGGCCTGTCTTAAAATAAGTTTCTTGTTTTTTAAATCATCAGAAAACCAGCGTTGAGCGTCATGCGGTCTTAAAATAGTGATTTTCTTGAGAGGAGCAATGCGATCACTGACCCGCTCGAGTCAAGTCTTAATGCTCTCTGCTTGGGTTTGAAATGCCTCCTGTGCAGATGGAGCCGTGTCAATTAGTAAAGATCTAAATTGATCAGTATTCATACGTCGCCAATTTCTTGACAACACGTTCCTTGAATATTGAGATTTCAAGGGGAAGGCATTAGTAAGAGAGAAGGTTATTAAAAAATGATCGGACCAAATACAGGGGAAATTGATAGAGTAGAGATCTCAAGATTGGATGTCCATATTTAGTCAAGGACATGGCCCTTTATATGTGTTGCAGTCTTGACGTGCTGGGTACAATTCATCCCAGTTAAAAGATCAGTCAGTTCTTTCGAGCTAAGGCCCTCTCTCGCATCATTAGGCCAGTAATTAAAATCTCCAATTATCAGGATTCTGGCATTATAGATGGCAAGGTGAGATATCATTTCGCCCAGTGCCTGGGGAAATGTAGGCATATGTTGGGGCGGTCTATAAAAGAGGGCACAGATGAAAGGAAATTGGGGAGATTCAAATTTTAAGACTAAGCTGTCAACTAAGGGTGGGCCCATTATCGCTAAGGAGGTAAACTGACAATCATGGTGGATTATAGCTGCCACCCCTCCGCCACTTTTTAGTGGAGGGCGGTTGGCCTGCAGAATATAGTACTTGTCCGGGACTGCAGCCAAAATGTCGGGGGCAGATTCCTCAGTCAACCATGTCTCTGTGAGAAGAAGAATGTCAGGGTTGTCGGAGTCTAAGAGCTGAAAAATTTCCAGCTGGTGTCTCACCATAGATCGAGTATTCAAATAATAAATTTTAAGGTCCTTAGACTCCTGGATTAAATGGGTAACAGAGGCAGGTTGTGAGGATGTGCTGAGCATGGGAAAAAATGTGACGTCAATTTCAGGGAAAGTGTGTCTAGAAACTAAAATGTTCACTATAACTATAACTCGCGCCCCCGCAATGCACTGCTGATGACGTCACATATTACATCACTCATGACATGGTCAGTGACATCACTGATGACATCACTGATGACATCTCAAATGACATCACTGATGACATCATCAACTTAATATCTGCAGCACCTCCTCACACCCAAATATACATGCACCCACTCTAAAATACAGACTACCATTCTCGAAACCATAGACACAGCAATACCTGTTAGTACATACTCACTCACTGATTCATAGGTCTACACACATCCACTCACTCACCCATACAGCCACTCATACACGCAGTCACTCACCAATACAGCCTCTGATACATGCACTCATACACCTATACAGATACTCACACACCACCACTCACCCATAGAGTTACACACACACCTAGTCCGTCACCCAAAGACTCAATCACAGTGCCATTTACTCACCAATACAGTTATATACACACCACCTCACGTTTTCATACAGATACTAACACATACTTACTCTCTTATACAATCACTGACACAAGCATACACTCATCCATACAGCCACTCTCACAATCACTCACTCTCACATATAGTCAGTTATATACTCCAACACTCACATATACTGCCTTTTACATATGTAGTTACTCACACATATACCACTGAGACATCCATTTACTCTCCAACACAGCCATACGCACAATCACTGACCCATAGAGCCCCTTGCAGATGCACTCATGAACCCATACATCCACTGAATCACCCCCTCACACATCCATGCAGGGAGTTACACCCCCCCACCCACCCACACAGGCACTCAGGCACCCATACAGCTACTCAGACAACCAATCATTAACCCATATAGACACTCATGTAGCTACTCACCAACCCATGCAGCCATTTACATACTAACTGACAGACTGATACAGACATTCACACAGATTAGTCATTCACCCATGCATTCACTAAGACACATTTAATCACTCAGTTATACAGTTAGTCACGCACCCACTAAATCATCCATTCAGAAACTCATACACCCACTCATTCTTCAATACACCTTCCCTATCTATATATAACATTCTTAAACTTTTTAGAAACACTCAGTCACTGGATGATGTCATCAGTTGTGTCATCAGTGATGTCATTTGAGATGTCATCAGTGATGTCATCAGTGATGTCACTGACCATGTCATCAGTGATTTAATATGTGACGTCATCAGCAGTGCATTGCAGGGCGAGACTTATAGTTAGCTCAACTAACTATAAAGGCCGAATTTCTCTGGTTTTGTACGAGTGAAGTGTCCAACTAACTATAACGTCCCTGAAACCTGTGGTTTTCAGTGAATTTCTAATATATACATATATATATATATATATATATATATATATATATATATATATATATATATATATATATATATATATATATATATATACATACTGGCAGTAGGTAGTTATAGTTAGACCTAGTTTCCATAGACTTGCTTATAACTTTTGCGCCATTTGATGAATCTTCACAAAAGTTTCCCCAAAAAGTGCCCCACTTTGCCTTGTTGCACATGGAAAGTTTCACGGTGATCTGTCAAGCCGGGGCTGAGAAAAAGGGGGGGATCAAAAAAATTGTTTTTACCTTGTTAATTCCCGTAGAGATTTTAGACACGACTAAAGCCCAAACTTCTGGACGAAATAACATCAAATTTGGAAGAGCTAGCTCTTGGCCGAGAAAGAGCCCTTTTTTGGTGTTTCAGTAGTTTTTCAGCTATTACAGGAAAACCAAATTTGTATATCTAGGGGCGCGTACTCTCCGCGAATCCAATGCTGGACTTCGTAAAAACCACATGCCAACAGCAATCCCGTGATTGTCTGGCCGCAACCTGAGTAGAACGTTTCGGCCGCCATTTTAGATATCGGGGAATGGTCCCCGGTTGGGAAAATTGAAATGAAATGTAGTAGAAGTGGGCAGGGTAGAGGTACCCCCTGGGTGCAATATAGGGGTCCGTGAGGGACCCCTGAAGGGCAAGAAAATGTCCAGAATTCTTTTTTTCCATATGCGAGTTTGCAAATTAAATACTAATAGAGGCATTGTAGCTCTGATTGTGCTACCCAAAGACACTTCCATACACATATACAGACCCATAGAGATACTAAGACAGCCAGTTGTATAGTAAGATAGTTACTTATACACCTAGTGACACACCCACTGTGGTACAGATACAGTTAGTTACATATTTACTCAAATACTGACACTCCTAGTCACCCATTCAGACAAGTAGACCTTTAAACATGCGTTGGGCCTGCTAATACAGAGCTTGTGTGTGTAGTTTTACTGGCAGGTCGACTTGCCATTGATAACTCCTCACCAAGCCTTAAACTCCTCTTCTACTATATATAAGTTAACCCTAAGGTAGTACGTAGATAGGTCATATGGGGAGGGTGCTATGTGCTTAGAAGGTAAGACATGTACTTTCAAGTTTCAGTGAGTTGCATGCACAGACCCATACACCCGGTTATACATCCAGTCTTCCATCCATACTGTGAGTCACATACCTATTTACAAAAGCATAGAGTCACTCAAACACCCAGTTAGACAGTGACAGAGGCACTTACACATTCACTCACACCCCCCACACAGCACTTATGTATCCACTAGTTACAGAGCAGTTGCACACCTAGTTACATATCCCTACACTCATTAATACAGCAAGTAAGCAATCCATACATCCAGTTACATACACATATACAGGCCCACAGAGATACTAAACAAGCCAGTGACACACCTACATAGTTACTTACACATCCAGTGACAAACCCACAGAGAGACTAATACACTCATTTGGATATGTAGTCAAATACTAACACTCCTAGTCACCCATCCAGACAAGCAGTCTTTTAAACATGTCTCAAGCCTGCTACTGTAGAGCCTGTATGTGCAGTTTTACTGCCTGTTAACTTGGCATTAAAACTCCGTTCCGCCTTAAACGCCCTTTTTTCTACCTATAAGTCACCACTGAGGTAGGCCGTAGCTAGCCCATGGGGCAGGGTGCTGTGTAAGCATGAGGTAGGACATGTACTTTGAATTTTCAGTGAGTTACACGCACACTTACAGACCCATATGCCCAGTTATACATCCCGTCTCCCAGCCATACTGCTAGTGACATACCTATTTACAAAAGCATAGAGCCAATCACAAACCCAGTCAGACAGTGGCAGATGCACTTACACATTTACTCACACACCCACACAGCAGTTATGTATCCAGCAGTATCACAGCCAGTTGCACACACAGTTACATACCCAAGCTCTCGCTAACATAGGCAATAATCAATCCTCACAGCCACTTACATACACATATACAGGCCCATAGAGCCAGACATATAACAGCATAGTTGCTTGCACATCTAGTGACACACCCATAGAGGGACTATTAGACTCACTCACATATGCTCTCAAGTACTGAAACAACCAAGTCACCCATCCAGACAAGTAGTCCTATAAAACATGTCTCGGACCTACTAGTGCATAGGGCAGGGTGGGATGTGCTTAAATGGTAAGATATCTACTTTTAAGTTTAAGTGAGTTACACACACACTTACAGACCCATATGCCCAGTTATAGATCCAATCTTCCACCTACAGTGCGACTCACATACCTATTTAGAAAAGCACACAGCCACTGTTGGAGAGAAAACTGTTTTCTCATGATTTTCCCATAGAGGTTATGGGAGGTGCTCCTGAAGCTAAAATGAGATCATATTTTCTGTAAATTCACACTATCTTTGTCAGCCATATGAGAATGAAGTCTGACATTCTCAGAAAAACATGTACTTTCAACAAGAGCAGCCTGTCAGTTGATTCCCTTATGTTCTACTGCAGCCTCCCAGCGTATTCTATAGAACAACTAGAGCGCTAACACTCTTACTTATGACAAAAGTATGATACACCTGATAACATCTTGATTGAATAAACTGGTAAAACTCAAAGCATTTAATTTAGAAAGGAACAAAATGAGGGGGTTCATTTTGTCATAGAAATTATGGTTAGTTCTGTAGAAAGAAAAATTAGGAAACATTTTAAGTGAGTTCTCAAATATCTTCCTCTTCAATTTCATTAAAACATTATGACATGCAGACTGAAACATGCACTTTCAACACCAGCAGCAGACTGCCAGTTAACTCCCAGGTGATTAGCAACTTTCATACAGTGTTCTAATGAGCAACTAGAGTGCTACCATTCTGAATTTATGCCAAAAGTATGGCATATCTGAACGCCATGTTGTTGGAATTGAAGTGGAAAACTGAAAGCATCTTCTACTGAAGGATACTGCAGTAAATGAGTGTTAGAACTGGGGGTCTCTAGTTGGCAGAGGTAGGTACCTTTGTCCAAATAGGGACCCTTGGTTCTAGTCAGGGTAAGGGGCTACACTCCTAAAATAACCCCTGCTCACCCCTTGGTAGCTTGGCACGAGCAGGCAGGCTTATCTCAGAGGCAGTGTGTAAAGCATTTGTGAACACATACAGTAATACAGTGACAACACTACAGATGGACACCACACAAGTTGTATATAAAAATAAGTACTCTTTATATAGACTTAACACAAGACCAGACGACAAAAATCCACAATACAATAGAAATATGACTGTCAAAATGGTAGAAAATAGTTCAGTTCAAATGCATGTGATAAATGCGACACTCTACGTTCAATGTACCTTTGGGTGTGTAACGCGATACAAACAAAAGAGTTGCAGGGAAGGTGATGCGTCGGTTCCTTACACGCAAGAACGGTGATGCGTCGGTTCCTTGCTCCGGGGGAGGTGAGGCGTCAGTTCCCTACTGCTGCATAGGGGACGGTGATGCGTCGGTTCCTTACCGGAGAGGAGGTGATGCGTCGGTCCTTCACTGCGTGGGGAGGTGATGCGTCGGTTTCTTACTGCGCTTCTGTGGCGATGCGACCAGCAGCGCCTCGATGTGATGACGACCCGGTGCAATGAAACAAACTGGCGTCTTCCTCTCGATGCGACAACGAAGGGGGCAATACGTGCACGCCCGACGGCCGTGCGGCGACTTGGTGAATCTTCTGAGCCGCGACAGGCCCTGCGACACGCTTCTCCGATGATGCGACGGCGTCTCGGTGATGCGATGGCGACAGCGGCAGCGGCTGCACGCTTTCTCGGCGATGCGACGACAACTGCTGCGGCGGCGACACGCTTCTCCTTCGTGAGTCGCGCTTCCAGCTCCGAGAGACACGCACTCTCTCAGAAGGCCCAACACAACAGTAGGCACTTCAAATTCCCAGCAAGGGAATTCAGGGGAGCTGGTTGGTGAAGTCTTATATCCCTGAGACTTCAGCAGAAGGCAAGCTCAATCTTCAAGCCCTTGGAGATTTTCTGCAAGATGATGAAAGTAGGCACAAAGTTCCTTTCTCCTTTCTTTGGCAATCAGGCAACCACTGCAGGCCAATCCCTCAAACAGCACACAGCATAGGGATAGTCTCCTCCTTCAGTTTCTCTGGTTCCTCTCCTCAGCAAAGGTTCTTCTTGTTTCCCAGAAGTGATCTAAAATCTTGGGGTCTGGGCCCCAGTATTTATACCCATAAATCCTTTGTCCTCTGAAGGCAGAGGGTCCTGTACCTAGTCCAAACCAGTTCTGGGTGCATTCTGCCAGTGCACAACTTCTTCCTTTGTCAGTGTGGGCCAGGGTCATCAGACACACCACAGGAGGTGGAGCCAGCATTGTGGAAGGCAGGCACAGCCCTATTCAGGCCCAGGTGCTACTCCTCCCACCACTCCTCATGCAGATAGGTCTATTCAGCCTAGTGCTGACTCACCCTGCCTCCTGGAGTCCCTCAGCCCCTGTCACTCACAAACCCAGACACACAATACACAAGCTAGCAGAGGCAGGCTGGATGGTTAGGCAAGAAAATACCTACTTTCTAAAAGTGGTATTTTCAAACACAGAATGTTAAAACCAACTTCACTAAAAGGTGTATTTTATCATTCTGAGTTCAGGCATACTAAATTCGTTTTTCTACCATGTTCCCTGGGTCAGTTAGGATTATAAGATGTTATAATCAAACTGCCCATTCTGGCCTATGGGAACAGGTAGCCTTGCAATAGTGAAAAACGAAATTGGCTGTAATTCACTATCAGGACATGCCACACACACCAGGGCATGTCCTACCTTACACATAAAATGCACCCTGCCTAGGGCCTACCTTCGGGGTGACTAATATGCAGGAAAGGGAAGGTTTGGGGACTGGTAAGTGGGGGCACTTACCAAGTCGACATGGCAGTACCAGACTGCACACAGGCTCTGCAATGGCAGGCCTGAGACACACTTTACAAGCTGCTCCTGTGGGTGGCACAACCAGTGCTGCAAGCCCACCAGCAGCATTTGATTCACAGGCCCTGGGCACAACTAGTGCACTGTACTAGGGTCTGACAGTGAATCAAATAGGCCAAACATGGAGTCACTAATCCATACATCAATTTACCATAGGGAGCACTTGCACTTTGGCACTGAATAGCAGTGGCAAAGTGCCCAAAGCATCTAGACCAGCAAAAACATATCAACAACAGTGGAGGCATAGTGAAAAAATGGAAGGGAGACCCACGCCAAGGATGCCAGGTCTAACAATGAGGAAATTAGGGAGCTTCATAACACATAAGTCTCCCAAGTTGGCCCCCAGAGAAAAAATAGCCCAAATGAAGCACAAATAACACCCAAATGTAGCCCAATGACAGAAGTGTGCAAAACACTTAGGACCTGATTTCGATTTCAGCGGGCAGGTTACTCCGTCACAAAGGTGACAGATATCCCATCCGCAGAAATATAAATCCCATACAATATTATGGGATTTATTCTTCAGTGAACGGAATAACCGTCTTCGTTGTGATGGAGTAACCCACCCACCGAAATCTAAATCAGGCCCCAAATGTATTTTTTTTTCCAGTTTTATATAGCGCAGACTTGACCCAAAGTTGTTGGAGTGCTTTACATGAGCATCAGTTACATTACAGAAGGACACATTCATTTTGGTTTTAGGCATGGGGAGATTAAGTGATTTGCCCAGAATCACAAAATGTCGAGCTGATGCCGAAACTTGAGCCTGATTTCCCAGTTGCAAAGTCTGCAGCTCTGGCCGTAATGCCACATCCTCTCCCCTAAGTGTAACATATAATCAAGTGATCAACTGCATAAAAAACATAAAGATAGCAAATAATTTGAAAGTGCTTTGTGTCTATTTGAGAAATCAGAAAATGTTTTGGGTTTTTAGAGCACTAACCATATTTTCCATGGGAATAAGACCCTCTCATTCTTTCTAAAGGAAATGCTTTAGGTATTATAATTTTGATTACATCAAGATTACGTCAGATGGGGCACTTTTGTATTAAATAAAGAATGTTAGCAGTCTAGTTGGTCAATTAAAATACTGTTGGGAGGCAGAGGTCAGGGGCACGGACTCTGATATTTGAGGGCACGGAGGAGGGTGCAGAGGCAACAAGTTGACCACGTTGGGCAGGCAGTAAGGGCAGTGGCAGCACAATGGACTATTGAGGGCAGGGGCATCAAACTAACAATGCATGACAGGCAAGAGAGGCTGTGGCAATATAACAGACCATTGAGGGCAGTAGAAAAGGCAGTGGTAGTACAACCATACATGCCAACAGACCCGATTCAGGCAGGAGATTCTTGATGTTTTTAAGCCCAAATGGGCTTTATTTTATCTGTCTCCTGCCAAAAATCTCCTCTTTTTCAATGTAAATCAATGGGGAAAATCAATTCCCCAGGTTTTTTTTTTTCAAAATCTCCCTCCTTGCAAGTTCAAAATGTTGGCAAGTATGGTATATTGGATCATGGAGGGCAGGAGGAATGGGGTAGGGTCATGGACTCGGATAACAGAGGGCAGGAGAGAGATGGGCAGGGGCACCAAACTGGCCTTACATGGAAGGCGTCAGGGGTTGCAGCAGCACAATACACCATACAGGGCAAGAGGAATGGCAGTGCAGTACAGTGGACCATGGAAAGCAATAGGAAGGGGACAGGGCACATGGAAAACAGAGAGCAGAGGGGAAAGAGGCAAGTGCAATAAGCTGACAATACCAGACAGACAGGAGGGAAAGTTGCAGCATAACTGACCATGAAGGGCAGGAGGGAGGGGGCAGGGGCACGACAATGGACCATACAAGGCAAGAGAGGGGGTATAGAGGTGTGGACATGGAAAACAAAGGGCAGGAGGCAAGGGGGCCGGGAAGGAGCAACAAGCTGACCATGAAGGGCAGGTGGAATGGGCACTGGAAGCACAACACACCATGAAGAGCAACAGTGAGACTATAATGGCATACACATAGAGAACAGAAGGAAGGTGCGGGGGGATCGGGGCAGGTGGGAGGGGCTGTGGCAGCACGGAAGTCCATGCATGGCAAGCTTGAGGGTTAGTGGCAGCACACCAGCCATGGTGGGCAAGAGGGAGGGGGCAGGAGCATGCACAAAGGACCATGGAGGACAGAAGGGATGGGTAGGGACTGGACACAGACAAGAGAGGGCAGGGGAAGACACTTCACAACAGACCACACAGGGCAGGTAGAAGGAGCAGTTGCGACACAGAGGGCAGAAGGGAGTGGCAGCAAAATGGACCATGGAGGGCAGGAGGGAGGAGATAGGGGCATGGAATTCGGACAGGTAGGGTGGAGGAGGCAGGGACAGGTGACAGCCATCTGACCATGCTAGGCAGGTAGGAGGGGCAGTGGCAACTCAACAGAACACTCAGAGTAGATAGGAGGGGTAGTGGCAGGTCCATGGAACATGGTGGGCAAGGAGAATAGGGGCAGCAAGCTAAGCACAGAGGCTAAGCAGGAGGGCAGTGATGGGGCATAGAATTGAGCAACAGAGGGCAGGAGGAGTAGGCAAGGACATCAAGCTAAATGGAGGGCAGTGGCTGCTCACCGGATCAGGCAGGGTAGGAGGGAGGGGGCTGGTGCATGGACTCAGACAACAGAGCATAGGGAGGAGGTTGATAGGGCAGCAAGCTATCTGTTCAGGGCAGGCGGGAAGGGTATTTCCTGTGTGGAAAATAGATCTGCAGCAATTGAACCTCCGTGAGGGCACAACTTAATTTCTGGCCATCTGGAAGCTGTAGAAAATATTATAGCGTGAGACCACTCTCATGTGTCATTGGACCCGCTGTGCCTATGGAGCAGGGGCTTTTGGTGGAACAAAGGAACAAATATATATATATATATATATATATATATATATATATATATATATATATATATATATATATATATATATATATATATATATATACATATATACTTATATATTTTCCACACAGCGAAATATCCAGGAAATCCAGAATAAATCAAGCGGCACACCACAAGGACAGCACAACGGTTTATTGTGCAAACAACGACGCGTTTCGGCGAAGCCTTTTTCTAGTTATGTGACCTACGCCCAAATGCCCATAGAAATATGGGTTACAGTGCATAGACATAGAGAAAATATTATTTACAAATTCTAATGCAACTTAGGACAAACATTATTAAATTCATAATGCTATGGAAACAGTGCTAAATTACCTTCAAGTAAAATCAGATAAAAACGCACAGGCAATTGCAGAATTTCAGATTGAATTAAAAAGGTTTTCTTTTGCCATGTAATGTCGATGTTAATGGACATAGAGGACAGACTATACTGATTGTATCCCTTCACAGTATTACCTTTCGTTCATCTTAAAATAAAAGGCGGTTAAGCTATAAAGTCTGGTACAGTGATGGGCACCTGTTTCGCCCCCAGCCTGGCCAATCTTTTCCTGGGCTGGTGGGAGGAACTGGTGGTCTGGACCGATATTAACGAGAGGGTCACCGAGCACATCCCTATTTGGATCAGGTATATAGATGACCTGTTCCTGATATGGGATGGGCCGGTGGACCTAGCACAGAAATTTATCACTGAGTTCGGCAAGAATCAGCTGAATTTAAAATTCACCCACAAGATCAGTTCCACCTATTGCGAGTTTTTGGATGTAGCAGGTAAAATAGAAAATGGATTAATTGTGACCAGCCTCTTTCGAAAAGACACTGCTGGCAATACACTGCTCCACGCTAATAGTAACCATCCTGTTCCCTTATGCAATAGCATTCCTTATGGCGAATTTCTTCGGGCCCGCAGAAATTGTAACACAGAAGATGGCTTTGTGAAGGAACGACAGGTTATGACAAAGAGGTTCCTTCAGCGTGGGTACAAGAGTAAAGTAATTACAGCAGCCAGCGATAAAGTCAGTAATATCACACAGAATGAGGCACTTTTCTCATTAGAAAGGAGAAAAGATAAGTATAATAAGAATGTAACGAAGGCACCTAGATTGATTACCACCTATAACACCCAGTCTAATGCTCTGAAACAAACGATGAAACGACATTGGGGTCTGTTATTAACCGATCCTGTGATAGGGTCGTCTGTGGGCACAACACCCCTGGTGACCTACAGGAAATCGAAGTCACTAAAAGATCACCTCGTTCATAGTTATCGAGGTGCACCCAGCCCTACTACCTGGCTAGGAATGCTGAAGGGATTCAGGAAATGTAATTCCTGCAAAGCCTGTAGGTATAGCCACAATAAAGACAGCTATATGGCAGGCAAAGGCAAAATCCAGAAAATCACAAAGCTCATCACTTGCACAAGTGACTTTGTTATTTACGCTCTGCAGTGCCCATGCGGCCTAAAGTATATTGGCAGCACAAAATTGCAATTAAAAACTCAAGTTTTGCAGCACATGAGGGCTGTCACGAATGTTGATTTGAGCTACCCAGTGGCCAGACATTTCCAAGAGAAACATCAAAGCAACTGCAATCTCTTGGAGTGCTTTGGTATTGATAGAATTTTGCCACACCCCAGGGGAGGTGATAGAGAAAAACTTCTAAGAGTGACAGAATCGAAGTATATCATCGAGCTCAATACGAAGTGGCCTAATGGGAGCAATTAAGGAGAAAAGCTAGCAACCCACATTGGATACAAATGATGGGATGGCATTGATATATCTTCCTGGCTATGTACACGTATGACTCTGTTCAGTTTTGTCTGATTTTAATTTCACGTTATTTTTAATATGGGAGGGATGATGAAGCATCCACAGTAGGGAACACATTCTATGAAATTAATTGTGATATAATTGGCAATGGCCCATCACATTTTCATAAAAGTTCCTTGGTGCCAGATTGAGCCCAGTAACTAGATTCCCTCTATTTTGAGTGTTGTCACATCCCTTGCCAGTAGAATTCCTGTTCGAAGATTTAAATCAATTTAATGTAGTTTATGTTCACTTAGGTGCATCACATTTATTCAGTACCTGCCCATTACCTGTTTCGCCTAGTGTAGAATTAGACCATGACCATTAGGAGCCAGTTATGTTGCAACTTTGACTATTTGAATTTCTACTGCGGGATTCTAAAATCATTGGTTTGTGATCTTTGCTATGATGTTTATTTGTTTTGGACATAATGATTGCACAGTGTTTGCTGTATTAATTGCGTTTATGTGACAATATTCTGTGTCTTGTTCACTTTTGATATGTATTGTTTATGGGGTACATTACTCATGATTTTACAGAATCAATTGTGCCTATTTGACAGAATTTGTGCCTTTATTCATTCATAAGACGTATTTTTAAGGGGTACATTACCCATGACATGGCTGAATTAACTGTGCCTGTGTGACAGACTTCGGAATCTTTGTTCACGTATGAGATGGGGTACATTACCCAGGATATGGCTGCTCTGTGCGCATTAGTCCAACGGAATTGACATGAATATTATGCACACCTTTATATAATTTCAGTGATATGAATTATATGCGCAGAGAGGGCAGCGCTTATTTATAGCTTAACCGCCTTTTATTTTAAGATGAACTTAAGGTAATACTGTGAAGGGATACGATCAGTATAGTCTGTCCTCTATGTCCATTAACATCGACATTACATGGCAAAAGAAAACCTTTTTAATTCAATCTGAAATTCTGCGATTGCCTGTGCGTTCTTATCTGATTTTACTTGAAGGTAATTTAGCACTGTTTCCATAGCATTATGAATTTAATAATGTTTGTCCTAAGTTGCATTAGAATTTGTAAATAATATTTTCTCTATGTCTATGCACTGTAACCCGTATTTCTATGGGCATTTGGGCGCAGGTCACACAACTAGAAAAAGGCTTCGCCGAAACGCGTCGTTGTTTGCACAATAAACTGTTGTGCTGGCCTTGTGATGTGCCGCTTGATTTATTCTGGATTTCCTGGATATTTCGCTGTGTGGAAAATATTAGCGGGTGTCATTACCGCTGCTGGCACCAACATCGAAAGGAGGAGTAGTGGCATTAGTGACAAGCTGTTTGACATATATATATATATATATATATATATATATATATATATATATATATATATATATATATATATATATATATATATATATATATATATATATATATATATATATATTCACTGAAAAAACCATAGGTTTTAGGGACAGTTATAGTTAGTTGGACATTTCACTCGTACAAAACCATAGAAATTCCCCCGTTATAGTTAGTTCAGCTAACTATAACTCGCGCCACGCAATGCACTGCTGATGACGTCACATATTACATCACTCATGACATGGTCAGTGACATCACTGATGACATCACTGATGACATCTCAAATGACATCACTGATGACATCATCCAGTGACTGTGTGTTTCTGTAAAGTTTAAATATGTTTAATATATATAGGGAAAGGCGTATTGAAGAATGAGTGGGTGTATAAGTGTCTGAATGGATGATTTAGTACATGAGTGACTGACTCTACAAGTGAGTGATTAAATGTATCTTACTGAATGCATGGGTTAGTGACTAAACTGTGTGAATGTCTGTATCCGTCTGTCTGTTGGTTTGTAAGCGGCTGCATGGGCTTTCTGAATAGCTACATGAGTGTCTACATGGGTTATTGATTGATTGTCTGAGTATCTGTATGTGTGCCTGAGTGTTTGTGTGGGTGGGGTGTGTGTGACTCTGTGCATAGATGTGTGAGTTGGTGATTCACTGGGTGCATGGTTTCAAGAGTGCATCTGTGATGGACTGTATGGGTGGGTGAGTGTGTGTATGGGTGTGTTAGTGATTGAATGTATATCTCAGTGGTACATGTGTGAGTAACTACATATGTGAAAGGCAGTATATATGTGTGTTGGAGTATATAAATGGCTATAAGTGAGAGTGTGTGATTGTGAGAGTGGCTGTATGGATGAGTGTGTACTTGTATCAGTGATTGTATAAGAGTGTAAGAATGTGCTAGTATTTGTATGAGTAAGTGAGCTGGTGTGTGTATAACTGTATAGGTGAGTAAATGGGTGTGTGATTAAGTTTTTGCATGACTGACTAGGTGTGTGAGTACCTCTATGGATGAGTGGCGGTGTGTGAGTGTTTATATATGTGTATGAGTGCATATAATAGTCCTGTACTGAGTGACTATAAGTATGAGTGACTGTACAGGTGAGTGAGTGGATGTGTGTGTAGACCTAAGAATCAGTGAGTGGGTATGTAGTTTTTGGTGTTGGAGTGTCTATGGTTTTGAGAATGGCAGTCTGTAATTTAGAGTGGGTGTATCAAAAGTTATATTAGGGTGTGAGAAGATGCATGAAATTATCACATGGATGATGTCATCAGTGATGTCATTTGAGATGTCATCAGTGATGTCATCAGTGATGTCACTGACCATGTCATGAGTGATGTAATATGTGACGTCATCAGCAGTGCATTGCGGGGCGCGAGTTATAGTTAGCTGAACTAACTATAACGGGGGAATTTCTATGGTTTTGTACGAGTGAAATGTCCAACTAACTATAACTGTCCCTAAAACCTATGGTTTTTTCAGTGAATTTCAAAGGTTTTTTAAATGATAATTTCTAACTATAACGTGTCTGAAACCTATGGTTTATTCAGTGAATTTCAAAGGTTTTTTAAATGCTAATTTCTAACTATAACGTGCCTGAAACCTATGATTTTTTAAGTGAATTTCAAAGGTTTTTTAAATGCTAGTTTCTAACTATGCCTACAGAGGTAGGACATGTGAAGAAAGAAGAAAAAACGCACAGAAAGAAGCAAAAGATGTGCAGAAAGAACCAACAGAGGAGCAGAAAGAGGCCTTGGTGCAAAATCATCCTGTGCCCACAACTTTTTCAGACGGGTACTGGTGGTAACTGACTCTGACTAACCAGAGCCAGTGCTATGCTAAAAGACACTTAGAATACAGTGAAAACACCTACATACACTAGGGAACACTATGCGTTGGGGTACCCCTGTGATTAGCATGACCTCCTCTGCAAGTCCCTAGTACATAATAGGGCAGGGGGATTAAAACTACCTCTTAAAACGTGCTACAGGGCGCGTTTGCACAGTGGTGAAGGGAGGGGGCCTGAGGTGACATGTGTGCAAACGCACCCCGTGGCGCGTTTTAAGTTGCGGGATTAAGTCCCCTTGAATTCTGAGGGTCCCTGGGGCCCAACTAGCCCCCAGGTACCTACAGTTAGGACCACAGAGCTGAGTTGCAGAGAGGCGTTCCGAGGCCACGCACCTTTTTCACCTCTCTGCAACACAACTCTGTTGTGCTTACTGAAGGTACCTGGTGGGCTAGTTGGCCCCCAGGGTCCCTCAGGATTCAAAGGGAATTAATTCCCCAACTTCAAACGCACCACAGGGCGTGTTTGCGCACATGTCACCTGAGGCCCCGCCCCTCCCTTTACCACTGTGCAAACGCGCCCCGTGGTGCGTTTTAAGTTGGGGGATTAGGTCACCTTGAATCCTGAGGGTCCCTGGGGCCCAACTAGCTCACTAGGTACTTCCAGTAAGCACCACAGGCCTGCGTTGCAACGCCTGTAACAAATTGTGCAGTTGTGTTTAGGTAGTGAAGAGGGTCGTGCTGGGGGTAGTGCTTTAGGGTTTAGGGTAGTGCAGTGGTGTTTGTGTAGTGTAGGGGGTCATGATGGGGGTAGATTTAGGGTTTAGGGTAGTGCAGTGGTGTTTGGGTAGTGTAGGGAGTCGTGCTGGGGGAGTGTTTTAGGGTTTAGGGTAGTGCAGTGGTGTTTGGGTAGTGTAGGGGGTCGTGCTGGGGGTAGTGTTTTAGGGTTTAGGGTAGTGCAGTGGTGTTTGGGTAGTGTAGGGGTCGTGCTGGGGGTAGTGATTTAGGGTAGTGCAGTGGTGTTTGGGTAGTGTAGGGGTACTGCTGGGGGTAGTGTTTTAGGGTTTAGGTTAGTGCAGTGGTGTTTGGGTAGTGTAGGGGTACTGCTGGGGGTAGTGTTTTAGGGTTTAGGGTAGTGCAGTGGTGTTTGTGTAGTGTAGGGGGTAGTGTTTTAGGGTTTAGGGTAGTGCAGTGGTGTTTGTGTAGTGTAGGAGGTCGTGTTTTAGGGTTTAGGGTAGTGCAGTGGTCTTTGGGTAGTGTAGGGAGTCATGCGGGGGTAGTGTTTTAGGGTTTAGGGTAGTGTAGGGGGTCATGCGGGGGTAGTGTTTTAGGGATTAGGGTAGTGCATTGGTGTTTGGGTAGTGTAGGGGGTCATGCGGGGGTAGTGTTTTAGGGTTTAGGGCAGTGCAGTGGTGTTTGGGTAGTGTAGGGGGTCGTGCTGGGGGTGGTGTTTCAGGGTTTAGGGCAGTGCAGTGGTGTTCAGGCAGTGTAGGGGGTCGTGCTGGGGGTGGTGTTTCAGGGTTTAGGGCAGTGCAGTGGTGTTCGGGCAGGGGGTGGTGTTTAGGGCAGTGCACGGGGGAGGGTTTCTGCACACAATAAACATCAACGTTGGGATTCCCGCGAGTGCCTTCTCTTTCTTTGGGACCAGAATTGTCTCGAATGTGGCTACATATATATATATACATATATTATCTACTGGCGGTCGCCAGTAGATAGTTATAGTTAGGACCTATTTTCCATAGGAAATCCGCGACATTCTATTTGAAATAACTCTTGCGTCGGTTGACGAATCTTCGCGAAATTTTCAAACTTTATGGCCCGCTCCGGTCCGCTCCTACCCTGAAGGTCTCAGGGTGATTCGTCAAGCGGGGGCCGAAAAAAAGGGGGGTCCCAAAACGTGTTTTCCCCATTCATTTTCACATAGGAAACTTTAGACACGGCTACAGCCCGAACTGCTGAACGGAATTACACCAAATTTGGCAAAGAGGTAGTTCTTGGTTCAGAAAGAACCCTTTTTGTTAAATGGTGTAAATCCGTTCAGTAGTTGCGGAGAAATTAAAAAAATAAGAGTCAAAAAATCAATTTCCCATAGGAAACTTTATGCAAGGCTACAGCCCGAACTGCTGAACGGAATTACACCAAATTTGGCAAAGAGGTAGTTCTTGGTTCAAAAAGAACCCTTTTGTTAAATGGTGTAAATCCGTTCAGTAGTTGCTGAGAAAATCAAAAGTAAAAACACATATATATCTGGGCGGAGCCTAACCACACATGTCATCGTGAGATCTGATTGGCTGTCAGCACTTCATCCTGGAATTGCTGGCAGCCATCTTGGGACCAATATAAATGATAGTACCCCATTGAAATGCATTTTAGTGAATCGAAGATTTTGAGGGTTACCAAAATGAGAACTATAAAGGGTGATAACAGACTTTAGTTACATTAGAATTCATTTGTTGATGGTACCATACTAATTTCAGGAATTGTGGTGTGTTCTAAGGTGATTTTACCCTGTGAAAAACCTTCTGCTGGGATATCATGAATCATGTTTGAGAGAAAACTATTTTCACATGCTTGTCCCATACAGTTTTGGAAGGTGCCCCAGAAGCTAAAATGAGAGCATATTTTCTGTAAATTCACATTATCTTTCTCAGTCATGTGAGAATGAAGTCTGACATTCTCAGTAAAACATGTACATCCAACAAGTGCAGAGAATGTCAGTTGATTCCTTTGTGTTCTACTGCAGCTTCCCAGAGTGTTCTAAAGAACAACTAGAGTGCTAACAGCCTTACTTATGACAAAAGTATGGCACACCTGAAGCCATCTTGATTGGAATAAACTGGTAACACTTAAAACATTTAATTTAAAAAGGAACAAAATGATGGGGTTCATTTTGTCATAGAAATTATGGTTAGTGCTGTAGAAAGAAAAATTAGGACATGTTTCAAGTGTGATCTCAAATATCTTCCTGTTATATTTCAACAGGAGCAGCCTGTCAGTTGATGCCTTTGTGTTCTACTGCAGCTTCCCAGAGTGTTCTAAAGAACAACTAGAGCGCTAACAGTCTTACTTATGACAAAAGTATGGCACACCTGAAGCCATCTTGATTGGAATAAACTGGTAACACTTAAAACATTTAATTTAAAAAGGAACAAAATGAGGGGGTTCATTTTGCCATAGAAATTATGGTTAGTGCTGTAGAAAGAAAAATTAGGACATGTTTTAAGTGAGATCTCAAATATCTTCCTGTTATATTTCAACAGGAGCAGCCTGTCAGTTGATGCCTTTGTGTTCTACTGCAGCTTCCCAGAGTGTTCTAAAGAACAACTAGAGTGCTAACAGCCTTACTTATGACAAAAGTATGGCACACCTGAAGCCATCTTGATTGGAATAAACTGGTAACACTTAAAACATTTAATTTAAAAAGGAACAAAATGAGGGGGTTCATTTTGCCATAGAAATTATGGTTAGTGCTGCAAAAAGAAAATTTAGTGCATGTTTTAAGTGAGATCTCAAATCCTCTTCTATTTCATTAGACAATTCTGACATGCAGACTGAAACAATCACTTTCAATACCAGCAGTAGACTTCCAGTTAACTCCTTGGTGAGCAGTAGCTTTACTACAGTGATCTAATGAACAACTAGAGTAATAACATTCTGAATTTATGGCAAATGTGTGACACATCTGAATGCCTTCTTGATGGAATCAAAGTAAAAAACTGAAAGCATTTCCTACTGAGGAGACTGCAGTAAATGAGGAAATTAGGAAACTTCATAACAAAGAAGTCTTCCAAGATGGCCACCAGTGAAAAAAGAGCCGAAATGTAGCACAAATATTACCTAGATGTAGCCCACATATAGCCCAATGACAAAAGTGTGCAAAACACTTTTTATTTTTAGTTTTTTGCAGTTTTATGTAGTGCAGACTGGTCAGGTATTGGAGCGTTGCATCTTAAAACATGACCCCCTACACTACAAAAACACCACTGCACTACCCTAAACCCTAAAACACTACCCAGCACGACCCCTACACTACACAAGCACCACTGCACTATCCTAAACCCTAAAACACTACCCCAGCATGACCCCCTACACTACACAAACACCACTGCACTACCCTAAACCCTAAAACACTACCCCAATACCACTGCACTAACCTAAATCCTAAAACACTACCCCCAGCCCGACCCACTACACTACCCAAACACCACTGCACTACCCTAAAACATGACCCCCTACACTACACAAACACCAATGCACTACCCTAAACCCTAAAACACTACCCCCAGCACGACCCCTACACTACAGAAGCACCACTGCACTACCCTAAACCCTAAAACACTGCCCCCAGCACGACCCCCTACACTACACAAACACCACTGCACTACCTTAAACCCTAAAACACTACCCCCAGCACGGCCCCCTACACTGCCCGAACACCACTGCACTGCCCTAAACCCGGAAACACAGACCCTAGCACGACCCCCTACACTGCCCAAACACCACTGCACTGCCCTAAACCCTGAAACACTACCCCCAGCAAGACCTCCTACACTGCCCGAACACCACTGCACTGCCCTAAACCCTGAAACATCACCCCCAGCAAGACCCCCTACCCTGCCCGAACACCACTGCCCTAAACCCTGAAACACCACCCCCAGCAAGACCCCCTACACTGCCCGAACACCACTGCACTGCCCTAAACCCTGAAACACCACCCCCAGCACGACCCCCTACACTGCCCGAACACCACTGCACTGCCCTAAACCCTGAAACACCAGCCCCAGCACGACCACCTACACTGCCCGAACACCACTGCACTGCCCTAAACCCTGAAACACCAGCCACAGCACGACCCCCTACACTGCCCGAACACCACTGCACTGCCCTAAACCCTGAAACACCAGCCCCAGCACAACCCCCTACACTGCCCGAACACCACTGTACTGCCCTAAACCCTGAAACACCAGCCCCAGCACGACCCCCTACACTGCCCAAACACCACTGCACTGCCCTAATCCCTGAAACACCACCTCCTGCATGACCCCCTACACTGCCCGAACACCACTGCACTGCCCTAAACCCTGAAACACCACCCCCTGCAGCACCCCCTACACTGCCCAAACACCACTGCACTGCCCTAAACCCTGAAACACCACCCCCTGCACCGCCCCCTACACTGCCCGAACACCACTGCACTGCCCTAAACCCTGAAATACCACCCCCAGCACGACCCACTTTACTGCTCGAACACCACTGCACTGCCCCAAACCCTGAAACACCACCCCCAGCACGACCCCCTACACTGCCCGAACACCACTGCCCTAAACCCTGAAACACCACCCCTGCACGACCCCCTACACTGCCCGAACACCACTGCACTACCCTAAACCCTGAAACACCACCCCTACACTGCCCGAACACCACTGCACTGCCCTAAACCCTGAAACACCACCCCCAGCACGACCCCCTACACTGCCCGAACACCACTGCACTGCCCTAAACCCTAAAACACCACCCCCAGCATTACCCCCTACACTGCCCAAACACCACTGTACTGCCCTAAACCCTAGAACACTACCCCCAGCACGACCCCCTACACTACCCGAACACCACTGCACTACCCTAAACCCTAAAATACTACCCCCAGCACGACCCCCTACACTACCCAAACACCACTGCACTGCCCTAAACCCTAAAACACTCCCCCAGCATGACCCCCTACACGACCCGAACACGACTGCACTGCCCTAAACCCTCAAACACTCCCCCAGCACGACCCCCTACATTACCCAAACACCACTGCACTGCCCTAAACCCTAAAACACTCCCCCAGCACGACCCCCTACACTACCCGAACACCACTGCACTGCCCTAAACCCTAAAACACTCCCCCAGCACGACCCCCTACACTACCCAAACACCACTGCACTGCCCTAAACCCTAAAACACTACCCCCCGCATGACCCCCTACACTACCCAAACACCAATGCACTACCCTAATCCCTAAAACACTACCCCCGCATGACCCCTACACTACCTTAAACCCTAAAACACTATCCCCGCATGACTCCCTACACTACCCAAAGACCACTGCACTACCCTAAACCCTAAAACACGACCTCCTACACTACACAAACACCACTGCACTACCCTAAACCCTAAAACACTACCCCCTACACTACACAAACACCACTGCACTACCCTAAACCCTAAAACACTACCCCCAGCAGTACCCCTACACTACCCAAACACCACTGCACTAACCTAAACCCTAAAACACTACCCCCAGCAGTACCCCCTACACTACCCAAACACCACTGCACTACCCTAAATCACTACCCCCAGCACGACCCCTACACTACCCAAACACCACTGCACTACCCTAAACCCTAAAACACTACCCCCGCACGACCCCTACACTACCCAAACACCACTGCACTACCCTAAACCCTAAAACACTCCCCCAGCACGACTCCCTACACTACCCAAACACCACTGCACTACCCTAAACCCTAAATCTCCCCCCATCAAGACCCCCTACACTACACAAACACCACTGCACTACCCTAAACCCTAAAACACTACCCCCAGCACGACCCTCTTCACTACCTAAACACAACTGCACAATTTGTTACAGGCGTTGCAACGCAGGCCTGTGGTGCTTACTGGAAGTACCTAGTGGGCTAGTTGGGCCCCAGGGACCCTCAGGATTCAAGGTGACCTAATCCCCCAACACTACCCCCAGCATGACCCCTACACTACACAAACACCACTGCACTACCCTAAACCCTAAAACACTTATCCCAACACCACTGCACTAACCTAAATCCTAAAACACTACCCCCAGCATGACCCCTACACTACCCAAACACCACTGCACTACCCTAAAACATGACCCCCTACACTACACAAACACCACTGCACTACCCTAAACCCTAAACACTACCCCCAGCACGACCCCCTACACTACACAAGCACCACTGCACTACCCTAAACCCTAAAACACTGCCCCCAGCACGACCCCCTACACTACACAAACACCACTGCACTACCTTAAACCCTAAAACACTACCCCCAGCACGACCCCCTACACTGCCCGAACACCACTGCACTGCCCTAAACCCTGAAACACATACCCTAGCACGACCCCCTACACTGCCCGAACACCACTGCACTGCCCTAAACCCTGAAACACCACCCCCTTCATGACCCCCTACACTGCCCGAACACCACTGCACTGCCCTAAACCCTAAAACACCACCCCCAGCATGACCCCTACACTGCCCGAACACCACTGCACTGCCCTAAACCCTGAAACACTACCCCCAGCAAGACCTCCTACACTGCCCGAACACCACTGCACTGCCCTAAACCCTGAAACATCACCCCCAGCAAGACCCCCTACACTGCCCGAACACCACTGCCCTAAACCCTGAAACACCACCCCCAGCACGACCCCCTACACTGCCCGAACACCACTGCACTGCCCTAAACCCTGAAACACCACCCCCAGCACGACCCCCTACACTGCCCGAAGACCACTGCACTGCCCTAAACCCTGAAACACCACCCCCTGCACGACCCCTACACTGCCCGAACAGTACTGCACTGCTCTAAACCCTGAAACACCATCCCCAGCACGACCCCCTACACTGCACGAACACCACTGCACTGCCCTAAACCCTGAAACACTACCCCCAGCAAGACCCCTACACTGCCCGAACACCACTGCACTGCCCTAAACCCTGAAACACCACCCCCAGCAAGACCCCCTACACTGCCCAAACACCACTGCCCTAAACCCTGAAACACCACCCCCAGCAAGACCCCCTACACTGCCCGAACACCACTGCCCTAAACCCTGAAACACCAGCCCCAGCACGACCCCTACACTGCCCAAACACCACTGCACTGCCCTAAACCCTGAAACACCACCCCCTGCACGACCCCCTACACTGCCCGAACACCACTGCACTGCCCTAAACCCTGAAACACCACCCCCAGCACGACCCCCTACACTGCCCGAACACCACTGCACTGCCCTAAACCCTGAAACACCACCCCTGTACGATCCCCTACACTGCCCGAACACTACTGCACTGCCCTAAACCCTGAAACACCACCCCCAGCATGACCCCCTACACTGCACGAACACCACTGCACTGCCCTAAACCCCGAAACACTACCCCCAGCAAGACCCCCTACACTGCCCGAACACCACTGCCCTAAACCCTGAAACACCACCCCCAGCAAGACCCCCTACACTGCCCGTACACCACTGCACTGCCCTAAACCCTGAAACACCACCCCCAGCATGACCCCCTACACTGCCCGAACACCACTGCACTGCCCTAAACCCTGAAACACCACCCCCAGCACGACCCCCTACACTACCCGAACACCACTGCTTTGCCCTAAACCATGGAACACCAGCCCCAGCACGACCCCCTACACTGCCCGAACACCACTGCACTGCCCTAAACCCTGAAACACCACCCCCAGCACGACCCCCTACACTGCCCGAACACCACTGCACTGCCCTAAACCCTGAAACACCAGCCCCAGCACAACCCCGTACACTGCCCGAACACCACTGCACTGCCCTAAACCCTGAAACACCAGCCCCAGCACGACCGCCTACATTGCCCGAAAACCACTACACTGCCCTAAACCCTGAAACACCAGCCCCAGCAAGACCCCCTACACTGCCCGAACACCACTGCACTGCCCTAAACCCTGAAACACCACCCCCAGCAAGACCCCCTACACTGCCCGAACACCACTGCACTAAAGCCTGAAACACCACCCCCAGCAAGACCACCTACATTGGCCGAACACCACTGCACTGCCCTAAACCTTGAAACACCACCCCTGCACGACCCCCTACACTGCCCAAACACCACTGCACTGCCCTAAACCCTGAAACACCAACCCCTGCACGACCCCCTACACTGCCCGAACACCACTGCACTGCCCTAAACCCTGAAACACCACCCCTCAGCACGACACCCTACACTGCCCGAACACCACTGCACTGCCCTAAACCCTGAAACACCACCCCCAGCACTACCCACTACACTGTCCGAACACCACTGCACTGCCCTAAACCCTGAAACACCACCCCCTGCACGACCTCCTACACTGCCGGAACACCACTGCACTGCCCTAAACCCTGAAACACCACCCCCAGCACGACCCCCTACACTGCCCGAACACCACTGCACTGCCCTAAACCCTGAAACATCAACCCCAGCAAGACCACCTACACTGCCTGAACACCACTGCCCTAAACCCTGAAACACCACCCCCTACACTGCACGAACACCACTGCACTGCCCTAAACCCTGAAACACCACCTCCAGCAAAACCCCTACACTGCCTGAACACCATTGCTCTGCCCTAAATCCTGAAACACTAGCCCCAGCATGACCCCCTAACTGCCCAAACACCACTGCACTGCCCTAAACCCTGAAACACCACCCCCAGCACGACCCCCTACACTGCCCGAACACCACTGCACTGCCCTAAACCCTGAAACACCAGCCCCAGCAAGACCCCTAAACTGCCCGAACACCACTGCACTGCCCTAGACTCTGAAACACCAGCCCCAGCAAGACCCCCTACACTGCCCGAACACCACTGCACTGCACTAAACCCTGAAACACCAGCCCCAGCAAGACCCCCTACACTGCCCGAACACCACTGCACTGCCCTAAACCCTGAAACACCAGCCCCAGCACGACCACCTACACTGCCCGAACACCACTGCACTGCCCTAAACCCTGAAACACCAGCCACAGCACAACCCCCTACACTGCCCGAACACCACTGCACTGCCCTAAACCCTGAAACACCAGCCCCAGCATGACCCCCTACACTGCCCGAACACCACTGTACTGCCCTAAACCCTGAAACACCAGCCCCAGCACGACCCCTACACTGCCCGAACACCACTGCACTGCCCTAAACCCTGAAACACCACCCCTGCATGACCCCCTACACTGCCCGAACACCACTGCACTGCCCTAAACCCTGAAACACCACCCCTGCAGCACCCCCTACACTGCCCGAACACCACTGCACTGCCCTAAACCCTGAAACACCACCCCCTGCACCGCCCCCTACACTGCCCGAACACCCCAGCACGACCCCCTACACTGCCCGAACACCACTGCACTGCCCTAAACCCTGAAACACCACCCCCTGCACGATCCCCTACACTGCCCGAACACTACTGCACTGCCCTAAACCCTGAAACACCACCCCCAGCATGACCCCCTACACTGCACGAACACCACTGCACTGCCCTAAACCCCGAAACACTACCCCCAGCAAGACCCCCTACACTGCCCGAACACCACTGCCCTAAACCCTGAAACACCACCCCCTGCACGACCCCTACACTGCCCGAACACCACTGCACTGCCCTAAACCCTGAAACACCACCCCCTACACTGCCCGAACACCACTGCACTGCCCTAAACCCTGAAACACCACCCCCAGCACGACCCCCTACACTGCCCGAACACCACTGCACTGCCCTAAACCCTAAAACACCACCCCCAGCATTACCCCCTACACTGCCCAAACACCACTGTACTGCCCTAAACCCTAGAACACTACCCCCAGCACGACCCCCTACACTACCCGAACACCAGTGCACTACCCTAAACCCTAAAATACTACCCCCAGCACAACCCCCTACACTACCCGAATACGACTGCACTGCCCTAAACCCTCAAACACTCCCCCAGCACGACCCCCTACACTACCCAAACACCACTGCACTGCCCTAAACCCTAAAACACTCCCCCAACACGACCCCTACACTACCCGAACACCACTGCACTGCCCTAAACCCTAAAACACTCCCCCAGCACGACCCCTACACTACCCAAACACCACTGCACTGCCCTAAACCCTAAAACACTACCCCCCGCATGACCCCCTACACTACCCAAACACCAATGCACTACCCTAATCCCTAAAACACTACCCCCGCATGACCCCCTACACTACCCTAAACCCTAAAACACTACCCCCGCATGACTCCCTACACTACCCAAAGACCACTGCCCTACCCTAAACCCTAAAACACGACCTCCTACACTACACAAACACCACTGCACTACCCTAAACCCTAAAACACTACCCCCTACACTACACAAACACCACTGCACTACCCTAAACCCTAAAACACTACCCCCAGTAGTACCCCGACACTACCCAAACACCACTGCACTAACCTAAACCCTAAAACACTACCCCCAGCAGTACCCCCTACACTACCCAAACACCACTGCACTACCCTAAAACACTACCCCCAGCACGACCCCCTACACTACCCAAACACCACTGCACTACCCTAAACCCTAAAACACTCCCCCCAGCACGACCCCCTACACTACCCAAACACCACTGCACTACCCTAAACCCTAAATCTACCCCAATCATGACCCCCTACACTACACAAACACCACTGCACTACCCTAAACCCTAAAACACTACCCCCAGCACGACCCTCTTCACTACCTAAACACAACTGCACAATTTGTTACAGGCGTTGCAACGCAGGCCTGTGGTGCTTACTGGAAGTACCTAGTGGGCTAGTTGGGCCCCAGGGACCCTCAGGATTCAAGGTGACCTAATCCCCCAACTTAAAACGCACCACGGGGCGCGTTTGCACAGTGGTGAAGGGAGGGGCGGGGCCTCAGGTGACATGTGCGCAAACACGCCCTGTGGTGTGTTTTAAGTTGGGGAATTAATTCCCTTTGAATCCTGAGGGACCCTGGGGGCCAACTAGCCCACCAGGTACCTTCAGTAAGCACAACAGAGTTGTGTTGCAGAGAGGTGAAAAAAGGTGCGTGGCCTCGGAACGCCTCTCTGCAACTCAGCTCTGTGGTCCTAACTGTAGGTACCTGGGGGCTAGTTGGGCCCCAGGGACCCTCAGAATTCAAGGGGACTTAATCCCGCAACTTAAAACGCGCCACGGGGTGCGTTTGCACACATGTCACCTCAGGCCCCCCCTCCCTTCACCACTGTGCAAACGCGCCCTGTAGCGCGTTTTAAGAGGTAGTTTTAATCCCCCTGCCCTATTATGTACTAGGGACTTGCAGAGGAGGTCATGCTAATCACAGGGGTACCCCAACGCATAGTGTTCCCTAGTGTATGTAGGTGTTTTCACTGTATTCTAAGTGTCTTTTAGCATAGCACTGGCTCTGGTTAGTCAGAGTCAGTTACCACCAGTACCCGTCTGAAAAAGTTGTGGGCACAGGATGATTTTGCAACAAGGCCTCTTTCTGCTCCTCTGTTGGTTCTTTCTGCACATCTTTTGCTTCTTTCTGTGCGTTTTTCTTCTTTCTTCACATGTCCTACCTCTGTAGGCATAGTTAGAAACTAGCATTTAAAAAAACCTTTGAAATTCACTTAAAATATCATAGGTTTCAGGCACGTTATAGTTAGAAATTAGCATTTAAAAAACCTTTGAAATTCACTGAAAAAACCATAGGTTTCAGACACGTTATAGTTAGAAATTAGCATTTAAAAAACCTTTGAAATTCACTGAAAAAACCATAGGTTTTAGGGACAGTTATAGTTAGTTGGACATTTCACTCGTACAAAACCATAGAAATTCCCCCGTTATAGTTAGTTCAGCTAACTATAACTCGCGCCCCGCAATGCACTGCTGATGACGTCACATATTACAACACTCATGACATGGTCAGTGACATCACTGATGACATCACTGATGACATCTCAAATGACATCACTGATGACATCATCCATGTGATAATTTCATGCATCTTCTCACACCCTAATATAACTTTTGATACACCCACTCTAAATTACAGACTGCCATTCTCAAAACCATAGACACTCCAACACCAAAAACTACATACCCACTCACTGATTCTTAGGTCTACACACACATCCACTCACTCACCTGTACAGTCACTCATACTTATAGTCACTCAGTACAGGACTATTATATGCACTCATACACATATATAAACACTCACACACCGCCACTCATCCATAGAGGTACTCACACACCTAGTCAGTCATGCAAAAACTTAATCACACACCCATTTACTCACCTATACAGTTATACACACACCAGCTCAC
The DNA here is from genome assembly GCA_963921515.1 of Calotriton arnoldi. Classification (NCBI taxonomy): domain Eukaryota; kingdom Metazoa; phylum Chordata; class Amphibia; order Caudata; family Salamandridae; genus Calotriton; species Calotriton arnoldi. The sequence continues at coordinate 1,042,625 of CAWUFW010002792.1, read as the reverse complement.
TTACTCATACAAATACTAGCACATTCTTACACTCTTATACAATCACTGATACAAGTACACACTCATCCATACAGCCACTCTCACAATCACACACTCTCACTTATAGCCATTTATATACTCCAACACACATATATACTGCCTTTCACATATGTAGTTACTCTACACATGTACCACTGAGATATACATTCAATCACTAACACACCCATACACACACTCACCCACCCATACAGTCCATCACAGATGCACTCTTGAAACCATGCACCCAGTGAATCACCAACTCACACATCTATGCACAGAGTCACACACACCCCACCCACACAAACACTCAGGCACCCATACAGATACTCAGACAATCAATCAATAACCCATGTAGACACTCATGTAGCTATTCAGAAAGCCATGCAGCCGCTTACAAACCAACAGACAGACGGATACAGACATTCACACAGTTTAGTCACTAACCCATGCATTCAGTAAGATACATTTAATCACTCACTTGTAGAGTCAGTCACTCACGTACTAAATCATCCATTCAGACACTTATACACCCACTCATTCTTCAATACGCCTTTCCCTATATATATTAAACATGTTTAAACTTTACAGAAACACACAGTCACTGGATGATGTCATCAGTGATGTCATTTGAGATGTCATCAGTGATGTCATCAGTGATGTCACTGACCATGTCATGAGTGATGTAATATGTGACGTCATCAGCAGTGCATTGCGGGGCGCGAGTTATAGTTAGCTGAACTAACTATAACGGGGAATTTCTATGGTTTTGTACGAGTGAAATGTCCAACTAACTATAACTGTCCCTAAAACCTATGGTTTTTTCAGTGAATATATATATATATATATACACATATATATATGTACATATATAAATATACTAAGACTCCTTAGTCTTAATTTCATGTCATGCCTCTTTCATCCACTACCAGACACTCTCTGCCTCTTTATCTCACTCTTGAAGGGCTCTACGTTCTACCTTTGTCACAATGTTTCCGTCTTTCTTGTCCTCCTTCTTTCCCCCTTGCATTGTTTTCTCTTTCTTGTTCTGGATCAAATTCTGATGAGTAAAAATAAGTTTCTGTCCCCAAACATGAGTGCTCTTGGGCCCACCTGCAACCACTGTCTCAAATTAATTTCTCCTCTTGAAGCCATTAGAAAGTGACATCAGATAACCTTCCATGTCAGTTTCATGATGCATCATAGGTTCTTTCTAAACAATTGTTGTTTGAAGACTGTAAGTTGCAGAATGTAAACATACTTGCATTATAAAAGGCACAAGACAGTAGTGAGTAAAACCATCAAAAGCACTTTAAAATGATAAGACTTCGGACAGGTTACATCACAAGGGTTGCGAAGTGGCCCACATGGATACATCTATCAACTTATGAGTTAAGTATTATAGGTAAATATTAAATTTTAAACACCTCAGCACTTAAATGTGGATTGACATTCTGCTTAGTGAGGTTAATACATTTACTCTTTTGGAGGTTAGTTTCATCTACATACCTTTTTTGCAAAGTATGCTTTTGTATACAGTGAAATCCAGTAAATGCAGGGAAACAGATCATGCTCAAGGGCTAAGATACATATCAGGGTACCTGTCTTTTATTTAGGGTTGTGTAAAATTCTCATAATTTGCTTTTGCATAATTGTTAGACCTGTCAGCCTTAGGGTGGTCTTCCCCCAAACTGTTTGCCTCCCTCCTCCATTTTTGATTATCCTATTTGTGCTGGCCTTAGGACTCTGCGCACCAGTGCTAAAGTGCATTTGCTCCCTCCTTAAAACATGGTAACACTGGCTTGTCACCAATTAGCATATTTATTTTAATTTACTTATAAGTCCCTAGTAAAGGGGTACTAGATGTGCCAAGGGCCTGTAAATTAAATGCTACCCGCAGCACTGATTGTGCCACCCACTTAAATTGCCCTTTAAACATATCTCAGGCCTGCAGCCTGTATGTGTGCAGTTTTAAACTGCCATTTCGAACTGGCAAAGTAAATATTTTGCCAGGCCCTAACCTTTCTTTTTAATACATACAAGCCACCTCAGGGTAGGCCGTAAACAGCCCAGAGGGCTGGGTGCAGTGAACTTAAAAAGTAAGCAATGGGCTTTTAAGCCCTGGTAGCGAAAAACTCTTACACTTGTTTTTCACTACTGCGAGGCCTACCTCTCCCATAGGATAACACTGGAGATACCATATTACATTTTATAAGTGGAATTTCCAAATGAGAATAAGTAACCAGTTAATTTTTGGTGTCTCTGGAATCCTAATTTAAAATCCTAATTTATTGTGAAGTCAGATTTTAAATGACAGTTTTGAAAAATGCCACTTTTAGAAATTTGCATTTTCCTGTCTTAGCCATTTAGTGCCTGTAGCCTGTCTCTGGTCACATGACTGGGTGTGGTGTATTTATTTTTTGGGGGCGTTTTATATAGCGTGAACTTGACCCAAAGGTATCAGAGTGCTTTACATGAGCGCCAGTTACGTTACAGACGGCCATATTCATTTTGCTAGGCACAGGGAGATTAAGTGATTGATTTATGTATTCCTCCGAGACAGCCATACAGAATAGGGAGCTTAGGTGTGCCTGGATGAGCCATCAATGGCAGGAAGGGAGGAAAGAGCTGGACAAAGCCCCACTTGCTCCTGAATAGGCTGTGTCTTGCCTCCACACAAAGCACTAAATACTCCCTGTAGTTAGTCTGGAGCCAGGACAATGAAGGCCAGGGAACTTCAAAAGGGAAACCTCTAGAAGCTTCTTCCCACTTCCAGTGCAGCACTCGGTATAAATACTGGACCCCAAACACCACCACTTCAGTACACTTCTGGACCTGTGGATACTCTGTTAGAGTGCCACTCTGCTGGACTACTGCTTTCCTGTGCTGCTGCTTTGCTGTGCTGACCTGCTCCCTGCTGCCCTCCTGCCTGGGTGAGAAGGACTGGACCTTCAGCTCTTAAATCCAGTACCCCAGAATGACTCCAAGGGCTAGTGGGCTGGCCTCCTGAATTGAGCGTCAGGGACAGAAGGCTCCAGCAACATTGCACCTCACCTGGACTCTGCCATTTGGAAGTCTACCCTGCAAAGTGGTGCCACCCCGTCCTGGACCCTTGGAATTGGGCCTAAGGTGCTTTGCCAGCCTCTGTGGATCGAGCGGAATGACATATGTCCTCTGCGGCATGGGGCAACCCAAGAAGAACAGACACAACTCCTCTGCTGCATGGATTGGACCCATCACAGAGACCCGCATCGCTGCCACAGCCCGCATTGTATTCAGAACCAAAGCTGTGTGACCAATCTTCAGCGCAGGCCCTCGCATCTCTTGCCGACTGCAGCCCTTACGACAATGCCAGACTCCTCAGCGTAGCCTTGCAGCTCCTCAGAACCGACGCAGCTACCTGACTGCGTGACGCATCCCCTACTCTGGACTTCGCACTGCAAGCCCTTATCAACAGGATCTTCGACGGCGAGCAACAGACCTTGCTCTGCAGCCTCGCAACACTCTGCAAACCAGGATTGAAGGTACTTTGTTCAGAAGGCCTAATGGGACCCATGTAGCCGGCCTGCGCTTCATCTTGGTTGACCTGAACTTGTGAATTTGTCCTGATCCGGTGCGACCATATACACACAGTTGCTGCTTTACACCTTTTGGAGCTATTTTTACTAAAATCTTTAAAATGTAATATCTCCGGTTCTAGTTATTGGAGTTTTGTCATTTTGGTCTTGTTTTATTTATTAAAAATTACTCTATTTTTCTAACTCTGCTGTGGTGTGCTTTCACTGTATTGCTGTTTGAAGTGTTGTACAAATACTTTACACTTCCTCTGAGTTAAGACTTCCTGCTCTGTGTCAAGTTGAGCACAAGTTAATTTATGGTTTGCTTGTGACTTCACCCTGAGAAGAGTTGCAGTTGCTGCTTGAGAAGGGTTTCACTCCCTGGACAAGTAACCCAATTTCTTACAATAATCATGTGAAATTCTGGAAAGAATTACACGAAATTATGCTTAATTATGTAGCATTCAAAGCCTGCACTTAGCGCTATATTTTAGCGCCTAATATCAATGCATTTCACAGTAAAAAAGAACAAAAAAGCATGTGCTCCAAATAGCAGCCACTAGCGTTCTGGTTGTTCATGTTGTTCTGATGCGCTTGCACTAAAAGTTTGCCACTAACAGTGCATATTTATGTGAGGTGATAGCATAATTTCAGGAATTTTACATAGCAAGTGTATCACAAAATCACCAAAATTACACAAGATTACGCTGTCATAACTGAAATTTCTCCAGGGCTAGCTTGAATCCTGGCCTTGCCGTTTAGCTGCAAATCATGCGATTCTGTGCAAACCACTTAATATCTCTGTACCCCTCTTAATTTCTCTGTGCCCCTCTTATGACAAGCCTTATAAGTCACTCCAGAGCACGTCTGCTCTAGCAAGACAAGGTTGGTGCCTTTTCATTTCCTTGTAGGCACGCAAGTTCCCTTTTTAGGAGTTGCCTGGCTCCACTAGCATAAGTGCCATCTTGGACCAAGGGCTTGTCCCTTTTAAGTGTTTTTAAATGGTTTATGCTTTATTACTCCCTTTGTTATGCCTTCAAGTTAATTTCACCAGTAGTCATTAAGCACAGAGGAGCCTGAGCATGATGACAGAAGTTGCTGGATCTCAGTTTTAACTTTACTTTTCTCCTACCTGTTTTCTTTACTCGAGCGGATCACTAGTGCTGTGTTTGCCACTCCCTCTGACACACCCCTCTTATGACGGGCCTTATAAGTCACTTAATAGCACGTCCGCACAGTGGATGCGCACAGCGGGTGGAATGCTGAAGGCATGCCTAAGGAAAGCCCACCCGTGCCTGGACTGCGCCCAGTGCCCGTCTCCCTGGCTGTTTGAACCCTGACCAGCAACAGCATCTAACATATCACAGTGAGGCGTTGCTGTCACTCAGACCCCTTAGTAAGTCAACAGATGGCCATTTACGAGTCCTCAGATTCCACTTGTCAGACCTGCAAGACAAAAATTACTAATTCCAAACTCTGGATGCAGGTGAAGGGACAGGAGAATCCGCTCTATAGAAAGAGTAGCGAAAGGCCAGTGGCCCACTTAGCTATGAAATGTGCCTTGGTGAACACCAGGTCCCTGGTTAAGTTTCATTTTGAAATTTTCGAGTTTCTAATGACTCACCAAAGTGACCTGGTCTTCATCACGGAAACTTGGGGAGACCAGAACTCCGACCCAGAACTCATTGCAGCAGTCCCCCCCTGGATATGATATCTTACGCCTGGACAGATCCAACAAAAGGGGTGGTGAGATCACTTCCCGGTTGTTTTCACACCTAGCTGTGGAGAGGGGTTTGAATGGTGACTGTTCAACCTAGAACTGACTAAGAGACAGTAATTCAATGGAATGCTTGTCTATCATGCCCCAGGGCCCAGAACTAGCTTTATAGATCAAATCAGCTCTCTCCTTGAATCACCTATTTTGAGTTCAAACTTCACCATTGTCGGTGATTTTAATTTTCATTTAGAAAACTCCCCAGATCCAGATGCAGAACAATTAGTAGGCACTTTAGCCTGCTTTGGATTAACACAGAGATTTAGCAGTCCCACCCATTGTGCGGGGTATACGCTTTGATAGGGTTTTTTCCAAGAATCCCAACATTACCAATCTGACCTCCATCGTTTTGAGTTGGATGGACCACTATGCGACGAATTGGCAGATAGCATCCCAGGAAAAGCCTCTTTTAGCACCCCTATAAAAAGTGTTTAAATAGAGCCTGCCATAAAATACAAGTCAGTGAATTTAATTACCTACTTGCCGCCTCTCTACCAGAACCAGCGGATAGTGTAGAACAGATGGCAGAGGATTACTCCAATTGAATGAGCTCAGCCCTCGATATCATAGCCCCGGCTAAATACAGACCCACGAATACTAAAAAAGCATCTCAACCATGGTTTGACGAAACACTCCGAGTCTCTAAACAAGGATGCCAGGGGCAAGAGCGCAAATGGTGCAAAGACTTCGAGCTTTGAGAAAAAAAATAAAAACAATGTCTGGCTACACATAAAAAGCTTGTTCTGGCTGCAAAATCTGCCTACTATTCAGAGCAAATCTAAACAGCCAGCGACTCCTAAAAACCTTTTTCAAACTATAAAAACTAACCATACCCCCAAATAGCAATGCAGTAACTATCGGTCAACATTTTTGTGACTCATTAGCTAGTTTCTTTCAGGACAAAGTTGCACCATTTTCAACAAATTCACCGCTACTAGCACATATAGTAATAACAACAAGCAGCCCTCAGAGATTATGGGCTTTAGGAACTTTAAGTCCTCTATAGTTGAACAACTTATCAAGACAATTCCAAAATCAAATCCGGCTCCCCCAGGATCCTTGTCCCCATAAAACAGCACACTTGATATCGGAGACAGTATCACTACACCTGACAACATTTTTTGTTGCTATGTTCGAGGCTGGGGTTTTTCTTTCCCACTGGAAATCAGCTTCAGTTCATCCTCTATTAAAAAAAGCAAACCTCAATAGGATGGATTTGAATAATTATTACCCTATCTCCTGGCTTCCCTATTCTGTGAAGCTAGTGGAGAAGGTGATGAACGGCAACTTTCCGCCTTCATAGACACAAACCATCTTCTGGACAACACCCAGTTCGGATTTAGACAAGTAAACAGCACAGAATCTGCGCTTGTGGTGGCCACTGAGGAAATTAGGGTGACACTGGACAGGGCGGAATGCAGCCCTAATCCTGTTAGATCTGTCAGCGGCCTTTGATATGGTCAAACATGTACTTCTGGGTGACCGTATGTGGACCCTGGGGATAGACTTACAGTCATTCCTCTTGGATAGGCAACAAGTGGTGACAGTCGGAGAGTTCACTTCAAGACCCTACTCATTGCCCTGTGGAGTTCCACAGGAATCATCGTTGAGCTAACGATGTTAAATATGATTGTAACTCCCCTGGCCGCGCATATAAAATCTTTCGACCTTTCATTAGCATCTTATGCTGATGACACTCAAATTGTTGTTTCACTTGCTAAAGACAGGGCCAATTCTAGCTACACATTTAGGAAGTGCATGAGTGCAGTAGGTAAATGGATGGACTGTAATTGCTTAAAATTAAACTCATTCTATTCAGGAATAATCATCCTTCTGGGCCCCTGTCTGGTTGGTGGCCACCCGATTCAGGAGTACTCCCCACCCCTGTGTCAAAGGTAAAAAACCTCGGGGTGATGCTGGACACCGACTTGAAATATAAAGAACAAGTAAACAAGGTCACTTTAGCATATTTTCATGCTCTTAGAGTGATCAAAAAATTGAGAGATACATACCATTCCATTTTTTAAAAACAGTGGTCATTGCACTTGTACTGACGAGACTTGACTTCTACAATAGCCTATACTTAGATCTGAAGAAACATCTGACTCTCTATAACACCACAGCGCGATAACCTCTGAAAATCCCTTAATTCCACTTAGCAAGAGCAGCCATTAGCAAACTCCACTGGCTGCCAGTTAGGCAACACTTTGTCTTTAAAGCTTTCTGCACAGACTGTAAGACCCTTTACCGGCAAAGTCCATCTGACTTTTAGAAAATACTGAGGTGGACCCTGCACTCCAGTTCTGCTAAAAGTCTGGTGGTCCCAGCTTTCAAACGTGCCTCCTGGGTGGTAGAAGTATTTTCAGGTCCACTGCCCTACTCTGGAACCGCCTTCCTTTTGAACTTAAAACAGCTGCATCCCTCCCCATTTTTAGAAAGTCTCTGGTTCTTTGTACAGAAATAGGTTGGTAAGTGCATTCTGTATCCCTGTCTCGCACAGCGCCTATACGCCTCCGGGTATTTGCTCGCACTCAACAAATATTAATTAATTTATAAATGTAAATATGTGAATTGTACTTTGTGTAGTTTTGAGATGAAAATCCCCTCTTGGTGTGCATGCTCCTGTATCATCCCACAACAATCCCCATAAAAAAAGCACTTCATTGCCCGCCAACTAGGTTTGCACTGTATATATTCAAAACCACACATACAGTATAAATTGCTTCCTTTCATCTTGCGAAAATACTATATTTCTGCAGCTACATTGTGACAATGTGCATGATTGAACATCTTACCTTCTTTCTTCTAAGGGTCATCAGGAAAGCTAGCATACTGTTTTATGTGAAGCTTAATCTATGAGACACTTCAGCTCAATCTCTACATTGCTCTTGACAACATTAGTTGAACAAATACGCTGGCTTGGTACAATTGACAACTTGTAGAATTTCGCAGTGATGTGACCTACTGTGCTTTAACTTTTTTGCAGATTAAGGGGTGCTAAACCAAGACATCCTGGAGATATGCTGGACTCCTTGTTTCATAGTCTTCATTTCTGTTCTTATATTTTAGTGCACTAAGGGGTTGGCGAAAAAAAATTATTCGCTATGTTTTTAAGTATTTTATACAGCTTTAATTTCTGTTAAGCTTCCCAACTACTCAAAAATGTTGTAGGTATCCTGATACCTCCCAAGAGATATATTCAAAGTATATATGGCCTTCTGACACTCACTTTCAGCCTCCTCCTTGAAGATCTGTGCCCATGCCCACAAGAGACGCAAACATATGCACACAGATTTGCGCATGCATACACGCACACACTCAAATACACACAATTTATACTTGGCTGATAGCATGCTCCACAGCATCCATGGTTGGAAGGAAGGCTAGAGTGGATCACCTGTGCTTTACGAAAGCAACCTTGAACTTGTTCCTAGCTTCAAGAGTGAGTCGGTGGAGGTATCATAATACAGGTATAACGTGGTCAGATTATCTGGTTTCAGTGGCCAATCAGCCAGCATCATGCATGAAAGCCTTTAGCAGCACAATAGTAGATTTGGGGGGTCCCATTAAGATTAAAATTGCCTCCATCAAGATAGCTGGTGAGCACAGGTGCTAGAATTACTTATCTGCAGTTTGTATGAGAGATGAATACTTTAAGCTTCTTGAGATGATGTGGTTGGTTAGTAGGAGGCTGATTTTTTCAGTTTGGCAATGTAATTGACCAGGGCAAGGAAGCGTATTGAGGCATTTTTTGGGAATAGTGTAGAAAACGTTTGGGGTTGATAATTCCTTTTCAGAAGTGTTCATTTTCAGTAAGAAAGAAAACATCTAATTCATTGATCATGCAATAAAGAATTTATACTTACAATACTATTAAAATGTGATACCCTTAGGTAAAGCCTTTCACCAGCATACTGTAATACTGTAGCCAGGAGTTTCGCATACACATTGAAGCAAAGAGGTGAGAGGATGATTTGAGAGTTCAATTTCATAAATTGAGATCCTTATGAGAGGAATGATTGAAACCATTCAGAAAACATCCTTCTATTTCCCTCCTCCATTAGAGAATATATGGAAGTGAGCGATGGTCTCCAGTATCAAACACTGCTGAGAGTCCTGGAATAACCAATAGGCAGGCACTCCATTCATCCAGAAATTTCAAAGCATCATCTAGGCCCTGAATTGTGACAGGCTCTGGGCTGTGTATGGCGCAAATGTGAGATTGATGTCAATTAGATCTGTTGTTGCATAAATAGCACAGGGCAGGAGTTTTGTAGCAACAGCTATCTTCATGATTTTGCCTAGCAGTGGGATTTTAGAAACAGGTGTGCGATTTGAATAGGTGTGCCTTGACAGGCTTTTAAAGATGCGAGAAGAAAGCCTTTAATAAGTGATATATTTACACATTTGTGTAGGGGAGCAGAGATATCTTCTGTACAATGATTTATTATCAAGAGTGATATGGGGTCCTAGGAGTACTTAGGGTAAGAGAATGGGGTGGCAACAGAGGGGATTTGTGTGATGACCTGGAGATGAAGCTTATTGAAAGATTTCTGTTTTGGAGCTCCTTTATGGTATTTGGTAGGTTGGTAGATACTTGGATATTTTTGTGTGAAAAGAAATTCCAATTACCATTGGCGACTGTTGGAGATGTGGGGAGCTTAAAGTGAGGACTTGGATTTGAATCCACACACAAAATCTCTTACAAGTTTATCCTATACCTTGCAGTTTATTTGACTATGATCACCTGCTTAAAAGAAACATACTTACATTTGGGCCAATTCACAAACTGGATTTTGTAATACTTTTGTAGTACTACTAAAGTACTACAAAATGCTATTCACAAACCTACGAGTGTAAATCTTCACTTCTTTCTCAACTATCTTTCCTATGGGGAGAACCTTACACATGTAAGGGGAAATGCACCCACCTACAAAAGAGTAAGCACATTGCTATATTCAAACTTCTAATGTTACTACAGCTAAAAAGGAACCCAAAGTTGTAGTAAATTACTCCAGCTCAGAGCTGGAATATGTCCAGCCTCACACATGGCCAACTACTGGCACTGCAACACCCTCCCATAGAAATAATGGATGTAGGGACTTAAAATAAAAATACACAGGAAATAATGTTAAATTAAATTAAATTATTTAAAATTGTTAATATTATAAATAAAATAATTTTGTGGTAACAATATCCAAAATAAAACATATTTATGATTTAATTCTAAAATATTTTAACAAGTTTTTCAAATTTATAAATTAATGTAACATTAATTTATACCAAATATATTTAAACTAGTTTTATTTAGTTCTGTACATCAGGTTTCATCATTCTCAAAGCAGAATTTTTTTTTTTTTTTTTACTTTAGGTGAGTGTTTCTTTTTATTTAAACCTGAAAAAATAATTCTTGTTTGATTTATTTCAATGAATTAAGGATGTAATAAAAAATTAAGTTAATAGTGAGGTGCCATTTTTTATTTGTTCTTCATTTAATATAAATATATACAATCAATTTATATTAATAATTAACATAACATGGTAGTAAGGTTTTGATCATAGTATTCCTGTTTGTTCCTCTTGTGTTTTCAACCTTGTGAACATTTGTCCCTTGGTCTTCTTGCAACATTTCAATGAATATTCTTCTACATAAAGATAGATGTTGGCTTTTCTACAATACGTTTTCACAAAATGGAACCTGCACAATTTGCACATATCCTGCCATGACAGCTGAGAGGATATTGATCACCAGGTTGTTAGCCTTGCTTCCCTAGTACAGCTACATCTTCACACATTGATAATAAGTGCCTTACCTTGTTTTCGTCCAGTTCCAGTCAGTGTCAGATGACTAATTGCTATAAACTGTACCTTAGTTTGCTAAAGTATCATTCAAAAGTCTTCCGTCTTATTTTGTGTGAAGTATAATTAGACTAGTTTCTGTGTACGGAATATTTATTTGATCCAAACAGCATTATCTCACGATATGTTATTGCTTCTACAGAGAAAGCATTTTGGACTCTTTTAATGTTTTAGTCACAATGCTTATTTCTCACAAGGATGACTTTTTTGATTTCCTTCATCTGAGAATAGTAATACAAAGATTGAATATTACATACAATATGGCATATTTTATTTTAGGTCTCGAGAGCAAAGAACGCCCACAATCAATTGGCAATCTAATCCTTTTCTTACACACATGAGATTCATGCATTCAAAAAATCAATAGGCCTGGCTTTTTTGTAGCGGATATACACATTCACTGCCAAACAAAACTACAATTACTGAGTCACAGACAGAGAACATACATAATGGCACATTTGACCCCGCAGCCAACATTTGAATATATACACAAGGCATCATACATGTATGCTTACATCTACAAAAAAACAGTATAGGCGAGTATGCACACAGCAATACAGCTAGGCAAACAGGCGCGCAGTCTAATAAATTATTTATTCATTCTAGGTCCACTGGAATTTTGTCATGATCCATGGCCTGCTTTAACATCTGTGAATGCCAGGCGGGAATGGAGATGGGTTTTTCCAAACAGCTCTAGTTTTCTGCTGCAGAGGAGGTCAGCTGTGCCTGCAGCATGTGGGTGCTACTTGTTGCAATGCTTTGTGGTTGCACTGCCTACACTATGTGAAATGCACAAGCGGAGTCATGACGAGCTACATTTTCCAGAGATCCACGGGACTCCCATGAGACTTGCAATGGTGGCAACCATTTCAGATCCATAGAATAAAAGTGCACAATTTAGTTTGGTGGTGAAGTAAAGGCAGTCAGGGTGGTGGAGGACTTTTTGTCTTTCACACTGCCTGCCAAATTTAGAGTTCACCCCCGTTCCTATTTATGAACTTTATAGGTGTGCATGAACCGTCATCACTGCAGTTCATACAAAGCTATTTTAAAGTTTGGTGTACATCCGTCATTAGAGACAGACGCTAACATCAAACTTTAAAAGTTCTTACGTGTTCACAATTTATTTTTATGAGTGAAATCACATATGATATTAAGGTGTTGATAGTGGTGGGGGAGTGAATGCATATTGTCAGGGATGTAAGCACTATACTAATATACTAATATGTATTCCTTATGTTGCAGCTGATTAACTATATATATTGAGAATCAATCATATGAGGTAGTCATTTATATAGGAACATGTATTGCAGTTCAGTTTATTTCATGTATCTTTTACAAAGGTATGTTTTATCTAGAAGCTCTTGGAAATCATAGAGTTTTCATCAACCAAAGAGAGTGGGTTATACCGAGATTGTCCCAAACTATATCATAGTAGAAATAGTCAACTGCATTGTAATTAACAAACTACTAAAGAGTTATTTCTTCTTGTAGATATCAATATCTCTGTAGTTCAGGTGAAGCTCAGCAGTAAAAACAGCCAGCGTGAAGATGTGCAGTGTCTCTGTTTCTCTCACTCCTGTCTCATTCCCCCTTCCCTGTGTCTTGTTGACCTTTGCATGGTTGACAATGGATTAAGGGAAATGTGGGTTCTAGCATCATTCTTGTTGGATCTGGATTGGCAGGTTAGTACAACTTAAATAAGTTGGCAGGATGGGTGTGGAGGTCCAGGTATATGGCACATGTTGAAAGTGTAGGTTAGAAAACATTTAAGATGCCTATTCGTTGGACCTGGCCCTCTATGTAGGGTCTCCCCAGATTTTTGACTTCCTTTGCTGAACCCGATTTTGTTGGCTTTTAGCACTCTGTGTGATTTTTCACTTCAAATCAGTGGCAAAGTGCTTGTTTTTTCTCTCTTAAACAGGGTAAAATTGCCCTACATCAGATTGGTACATTTAATTTATTTATAAGTATATCATAAATGGAACTACATGTAGCCAGGGCCTGTAAATTAAATGCTACTACTGGGCCTGCAGCACTCATTGTGCCACCTACTAAGGTACCACTGTAAAACATGTCCCAGGCCTGCCAATGCAGCCTGTAGTGCAGTTTTAAACTGCCATTTCGGCCCACCAAAATAAATCTTTTGGCAGGCCTAAACCTTCCTTGTTAGTACATATAAGTCACCCCTAAGATATGCCCTAGACTCAGAGGCTTATAGAGCTGGGTGCATAGTATTTAAGCAGCAGGACATGTGTATTTAAGTTGTACATGTTTTACATGTCCTGACAGGGAAAACCTCCTAAAGTAATTTTTACTGTTGAAAGTCTAGCTCTCCTTCAGTTTAACACTGGGTTACCTTATTACACTTAATAAGTGATAACTTCAGTTTGGGACCAGATAGAGAAATGCTTCTTTCACCCAAACAAATTGTAATTTAAAATGCTCTTTAATGGTAAAGTCAATTTTTAAGTTACTATTCTGAAAATACACTTTTAGAAAGTTGGCATCTTTAGTCTTCTGTGGTGTTTTGTGTATTCCTTCCAGACTCTGGGAGAAAAGGGCCTTTGTTGTGGGGCAGGGTGTTGCTCTCCTGAGCTGGATGTCCTGGGTGTTCCACTCAAGCCATATTGAGCTTCAAAGGATAGACCCGGTTCAGTGTGACCAGTTAACCACACTTGGCTTTTTGACACTATTTTCACTAGAAAGTTCATAAATTCGTAACTCTGGTTCTACTTATTGATTTTTTGCTGTTTAGTGGCATTGTATTTCGTAAAATTCATTCTATATTTCTAAATTGGGTTGGGATTTTATTGATGTTGTGTTTTTACTTTATTACTGTTTGAGTGCTGCATAAATACCTTACACATTGCCTTTAGGATGAGCCTGACTGCTTTGTTCCAATCTACCAGAGGGTTAAGCAAACGTTTATTTAGCGTCTTTTGTGGTTCACCCTGACAATGATTGTGTTTAATTTTTGAGTCGGGCTTCCACCTCTGTCAACTAATAGCCTAATTTCCTACACTATATTGCCAAGTGATTTTATGATTTGTTGAGGCGACATGTCAGATTTCATAAGAATGAACTCTTTTTTAGACTTAGGAGGTGTATGTTAATGTATGCTCCATGGGAGTGACACCAGATAGTTATGTGTCATTGAAATGCCGGTGTAAGGAAACACCTTACCCTGCTTTGGCTTAATCCACAACTTGGTATCTACACACCAGCAGCAAAGCCAGGTCCCGTGGGGGCAGAAATCCACTGCGATCCCGGGCCCTCATTTTAGGAAATTTCACAATGACCCCTGATCCTTCCCTACAACTTTACTTCCTCACAACTTCACACCAATATTACCCTTTTCCCATGCCATTACTTCAACATGACTCTTGACCCTAAACAGTCTAAGAGTGGAATCGACCTCATAAATCAAGCATCTCCCAACAATGGCATAAGGAAGCAAATCAGTTGAACTAAAGGCAGATGAAGGCAATTCATGTTGAATTATTGACATTCATCTGTTTTGTCACATTAGATCTGGCTAATAGTTGTCATTGGGGGCCTCAGGTTACTTTCAGGATTCAGTCCAAGGCATTCTATGTTGCTTGCTATTTTGGGGGTGTTTTTCCATTGCAACCTACTGCCTGTGTTCAGTCCTCCACTGTTTTCTTTCCATTCTAAAGATTTTGATGTGACTAGAGACTATTTACTGTTGTTCTCTTAGAACTATTGATCCATCCTTTAGCCACATTACATGTACAGGTATATTGAGCTTTGAGATGAGATTCATATGTACTTTGCTTCAATTTAAATAATTTCATGGAATCTCTCAAAGGCCAGGACAATAGTGGCTGGTGTCCTAATGAGCGGTTGCTTTTTATATGTATCCCTTGATACAGTATAGATTTGTATTATTTCAATTGTACTCAGTTTACCAAACTCAGTAGGATGGATGTATGATTGGGCCTTGCTAGAATTCAAACTCACGACCCGCAGATCACTGAGCATTTAATTCATTGGGGCATCCTTCTGTTACGTCAGGCAAAGCAAATATGCGTTTTTAATTCAAAAGAAAATACCTTCCTAAGATCTGTCTAAGGCAGTGCAAAAAGTCCACTGACCGCTTTGAAATGTTTTGTCTGTGTTTCATAGCCTGAAAACCTAAAGAACACTATTCAGTGGACCCTAGGGGCAAACTGAAAATATGCTTGGTTAAAGAGAAATTGAATAAAAATACTCTGTTTATACTCTCTGCCCATCCTTTGCTTATCATTGGTTGGCTTTTCTTGTCATTCTCATTTGCCTGCTTCTTATTCGTGTCTCAGCTTGTCAACTTGTGTTTGTCCCTCACAGGGAGAATTTCCTCTTTACAATCGCTTGGATTGACTGGCATCGCTGATTCCACTACTTGCCTTTCAAGCACTACCGTTCACTTTTGTATGAAGCACTTCATTAGAGTGCTTGTGTTTTTGAGCCGTCTCTCTTGTGGATGTCTCTCTCCCACACTCCATGTTACTCTCTGTTACATGACTGCTTCTCACTAGCTCCTCTCTCTTGCCCTTGCCCATGTGTTTCTCCTCATTGCTTCCCCACACCCATGATCTCCATGTCACTTTCACCCAACCCCTGTGTTCCTTTTCCTGTGTCTCTTTCCCTGTTGCTTTTTAATCCCTTCCCGCACTCCGCCCACTGCTTTTGCATCTCCTCAAAAGTTGCTTGGTGTCCCTCAAACCCACCCCATGCTGCTTTGCCACCCGTCCTCTGTAATAGTGCAGAGGGAGGAAACAGTCCTCTGTCAAATGCAGATGTTGCACGCTGCAGAACATAGATGCCTGTTAACGATGTATTATCACTTAAGGTCTTGTTTATTGAGGGTCCAGGAAACCAAATGCCGAACATATGTCATTAATTTCGATTTGTTCTATATGGCTGCCCTGGCTTTAAAAAACACAGATTATCCATCATAACAAATGTCTTCTGCATGTTTGACTTTTTCCCTTTGCATTGAACTGGAGGCTCTCTGGATTCCAAACTAAAGCCAGGCCACCTGGAAAAATATCACGTCTCTGATTGCATCAGTGAAATCCACAGGGTTCTTAGCAGTTACATGTGGAACAATTGCTGCAGTACTAACTGTGAGAGCACAGAGGGGAAAAAACGAGACAGAAACAGATTATAAAGAATAGCATGTTTTTGGTTCCAATCATATCTAATTTTATACAAATGGATTTTGTCCATGAGGCGTTATGCATAAAGAAAACTGAAGTAATGTTCTTTGGAAATCACAAGATGTCACACGCTGCCTTGAATATATGGAAGAAATGTTTTACGGACTAGACAAGTATTGAGAACATTGAGACACACAGTCTCACGTTTTATAAGATACAGCAACAGTAAGGAGAGGAAAATGTGAAGCACTTGTTTGTAAAGCTTGTAACTGGGAACATACACTAGTGTCAAATTGCAATAATGGAGATCCTTCCCTTAATCCTCTTCTAATGGCCTGCCTTTTCTACAGTGAAGCTTAACATGTCAAAGACAAATACTTTGAAAGCACCAGGTTAAATGAAAGTCATTGTTAGCTTTAGCTATAACATATTAATGTATATAACAAAACTCGGAAATTCACAAAAAAAACTCACAATAATACAGTTGTGATTACATATTAAAACCCAAAATTGCTGATAGATTGAGTATATTTTGTATTTATTTACATTATGATTTACAGTGTTTATGGTTATTGATACAAAATATTGTCAGGTCATAAAGGATTGCATTGTTTTATCAACAATCTATTCATGAAAGATAAACACAGTCTAAAATATTCAAATTCAAATCAGTGCCTATTGTCAAGTGCACCTTCAAGAGAACAGCTTCAAATATCTCAGGTAATTCACTTTTTACCCATCTATAATTTTATGTTATGGTCCCCAAAAGCATCTGCCAAAATAATCTGCCCCTGCTTTCAACTGCTACATAGGGGCAGAGGGATAATGGGGAAGCCAAACATAACATGGTAGATCCGCCCTGTCCTAAAACTAAATTTAAAAAATGCATGGCCTCCTGCCACCCATACTCACCACATGCTGAGACTTCTCTTCCATCTCCTCCAGAAGCTCTGATCCCTCCTTTCTAGTGTCGCTCAGACAGGATCTCACAGAGCCCAGCCAGAGAGAGCAGCCTGGAATTCCTTTATTACCTACTAACATTGGGTTACAGCTTTTGTTAACAACTGTTATTGAGTCATTGCAGTGAATTACTGAGTTACACAGATAGATAGATAGATAGATAGATAGATAGATAGATAGATAGATAGATAGATAGATATTCCTGCTTCCCAATATCAATAATAAATCAAAGAACTTTATTTTTGATCACCATAGATCATAAAAGTACATCATAGAACAAACACAAACATGAATATAAATAAAACCCAAAACATTAAAAATACTCATTCACTCGGGGCGTGGCTTGGGAAGCCAACATGGCGGACGCAGCCTGAGAGGGCTCCGAACGTCCACGCCATAATCCGCCGAAAATCCGCTAATTATCCTGTCCGGAGGACCTGCAAACGGGTGATCCCTACTCCTGATCCCGCCAGGCACAACATTTCCGTAGCTCGGAGGTCGCAGAGTCTCGACACACGCACTGCGCCGACTGAGAGCTGAAGGGAGCTGCGGACCGGGACCTGGCGCGCACCTTCCATCTGGAAACGGGTCCGGCGCTCTGAAGTGCACCGAGGGCTGGGGCTTGGTCGAAGCCCTAGAGGTGAGCGAGCCGGAGGGCGGGGGGGCACGCGCAGTCCGTCTCTGCTCCCCAACATTAAGCGGGGCCTGCCGGCGGCGGGGCCGCCCCTCCCCCCCGGGACACGGGGCCTTTGCCTACGGATCCGAGGCGCTACCGTGCCATGCAGGCGCTGGAGCGGCCCGGCGGCCGTGGACACGGCCGCAACTGATCTGCTCTACATACTGGCTTGTGGACTCCGCGAGTCGCGGCTGAGACTGGAGTGCAGCTATGCCACGGACGGCCCTAGCCTTCACTGCAATTGTCGTGTGGCCATTTCCCCCTACCACGATGCCTTTGATTCAATGAGGCCCACCAACCCTGAATAGCACCTATAAACGTATGTGCTCCGAGGCCCAGTAACCGGGGGCATCACACTCGGCCGACTTTACTTGCATTCCCGGCAGGAGGAGCCCCACGGGCAGTGTCCACAAGAGGCTCACAGCCGGTTGCGGGGGTCCCCAGGCCCTCCCTCCACATACGGACATGATCGCTAATTTACCATCCTCCTCCATTGACAGCGTGCCCGTGAGAGGGGCAGAGCGGGGTGGACCTCCCAAACACGGCACCCCTCGACGGATGGGAGGGGCCCCCTTCTCCCTTTAATATTCAATGGAGGAGTGCGCGCGGCCCCTTAAGGCTCCACCACACCGCCGAATACCAGAGGCAAGAGGGCCGGGAAGGGGGTGCTGTTGGCGGGCAGTCCGGCGAGTCTGGTCCCCTTACGGGGCCTCCTTGGCGGGTGGTCGTGGACTGCAGAAGCGGCCGGGCTAGGCTCGGTGCGGCTTGCGGCCCAGGGACCGCCTGATTCCGTGAGGACCCGCTGACGCTGCTCCACTGCAGCGAGCCCAGTGCCGCCCCTCAGGCCGGAACCATACGTACCAGCGACAGTGCAGGCACAGACCAGGTGTCCCACCCCACGAGTGGCCCCGGCACCGGCTTACCTGTGCAATTACTATGGGCAGAGATAAACCCGGCGGCTCTGGCCCCAAGCAAGGCACCCTGGACCAGTACACTAACCCCGCCCGGGAAGCCACCGGTGGTGATGGAGGGGGCGCGGTGCCCGACAATGCTGCCCTCCTAGCAGCGATTAATGATGCCAGAGACCAACTAGACACTAAAATAGGTGCGGTAGGCTCAGAGGTCTCGTTCCTGCGCCAGGACCTTCGACAAGCTGTGGACTGCATCACTGAAGCGGAGGCCCGAGTATCGACGGTGGAGGATTCGGTATCAACCCTCCAGGAAAAGGTCAACAAACTGACGGTGGTCTCCAGACAACTAGCCTCCAGGCTGGAAGATGCTGAAGGGCGCGCAAGACGCAATAACCTGCGCTTTGTAGGCTTGCCGGAGGGGTGCGAGGGATCCTCTATGACCCGCTTCATCTCCCGATGGTTAGTGGATCTTATGCCAGCAGAACTGCTATCTACCTGTTTTGTTGTCGAGCGGGCCCACCGGGCGCTGACAAAGAAACCGCCCCCGGGTGCGAACCCCAGACCAGTGATTGCAAAACTTCTGAATTATGCTGACCGGAACGCTATCCTGCAGTTCGCCAGGTCTCATAAAGAAAAGCTCCAATACGACTCGAAGCCCATAATGATTTTTCCGGACTACATGCGCCTGGTGCAACAGCAATGCCAGTCCTTTATGGCCGCAAAGCGCAGGTTACGAGACCTTAACCTGCAGTATATGCTCCTGTATCCTGCCAGGATGCGAGTCATCTTCAACTCTAAATCATTCTTCTTCGACTCACCGGAGGAGGTCTTTGCATGGACTGATGAACACTCACATCTCCGACCACATACGCCTCCGCCAAGGGAATCGGACTCTTCCCCGTGCTCACAGCGCAACAGGTCCCGTAGGTCCAAATCTAAACGGCGCCACAGATCCGGCTCCGACAGGCGGTCCTCAAGCCCAGATCATCTCACCTGAGCCGTTAAGTTGTGCCATGGCGGCAAAACCTGCTAACTATAAACCTCTTCTCTCTGAGACTGTATTTGTAGTGAATGTCCTCTGAACAAGCGTGGATGCCTAGCCATTGAGTGGCTGCGCCGCAGACTTCTATCCCCCGTAGTTAATGTTTTGTGGGTGGGTTGGGTATTGTTGGCATAGGGGCCTGGCATCCCCCTGTTGGGGGCCCGGTGCACCCTACCCCGCGACAGATTCTCCTAGTTTTCGGAAGTGTCGGGTGGGGGGAGGTGGGTATGTTGGGGAACCAAGTTATAAAGTTGTTGGATATGCAGACCTTCTTTCTAGACTCAGTCAGTATCCTTACTATGCTTACAGAGACACGGGATGACGGCACTATCTGACAGTCCCCCTTATGGGGACCTTACAGTAATTTAGTGGAATGTCAGGGGACTTCTCAATAAGATTAAAAGAGGCGCGGTCCTACGTCAGGCTAAACGCTTTGGGGCCGACATTCTACTCCTCCAGGAGACTCACCTCCTGGGTACCAAAACCCCCTGTCTTGCCAGGTTCGGGTTCCACCAAGTATACCACACAGGATTCAGCAGAGGGTCACAAGGCACGGCCATCCTAATTCACCACAGAGTCCCCTTCCAACACTCGCGCACCTGGGAAGATGCGGGGGGCAGGTTTGTCGTGATCACGGGCACACTCCACGGGGAACATATCACCCTGGGCAGTATTTATGCCCCCCCTCTGTTAGGAGCCACATTTGTTAACAGGGTCACCAGACTGTGGGGGGATCTGCCGGGGGGCTTCACCCTCCTGGGCGGCGACTGGAACGACACCATGGGCCCCGCTGACAGGCAGCGTAGCACAGACCGTCCTTCACCAGTGGGTCCCTCTAAACTGAATATCTTGGCTTCCACCCTAGGCTGGGCCAACGTATGGCGGGCTTACCACCCCACTGAGCTCGGATTCACATTCTTGGCGGTGGTGCACGGCTCCCAATCCCGCCTCGATCATTTCTTTACGCCCCATTCTTTTCTACATAGAGTTTCACAGGTCACGCATCTCCCTAGAGGGCTCTCGGATCACTCTCCAATATCTTTAAAATTACACACCACCTCCCGTAGACCCCCCTTTAGGTGGCGGATGTCCCCATGGCACCTTAGAAACCCAGACTATCAAGACATGCTACATACGGCTACAGCGGAGTATCTGGACACGAACGTCGCTTCCGCTCCTTCAAAATGTATCATCTGGGAGGCTCTGAAGCCCACTATTCGTGGCATTGAAATCAGCTATAGGACCAAGGAGAAACGCGCGCAGCGAGAGCACTTAGTAGACCTTGAGGCGCGTCAGGCGTCTCTGGCGGCACAACTCAACTCAGCCCCCCGCCCATCTCTTCGGCGCAATCTGCTACACACGCAATCAGAAATAAGTCACTATCTACTGGAGGAAGCCAGGGAGATATGGGTGGCATCGCAACACAGAATATACCAATGGGGTGACAAGTCGAGCAAAATGCTCCACAGGTTATGCCAAGCCGACAAATCCCCCACAGTGGTCCCAACCATTCGTGATGCGGAAGGAGACCTATGCTCTTCGCCAGACCGGGTGGCACGGGAGTTCGCCCGGCACTTCTCCTCATTATATGATCATCACGAGCAGCTTTCGGAGGCCCATATAGCAGAATTTCTTACAGACATCCCACCACGTAGACTCGCCGACCACGTGCGAGACCATTTAGATGCCCCTATCACGCTTGATGAGCTGACTGGGGCATTACACGCTCTCCATCCAGGGCGAGCCCCTGGACCCAACGGGTTCCCTATGGAGTTCGTAAGCCCATATATGACTATGCTAGGCCCCCACCTACTGGCTGCCATACAAGATGCACACAAACAGGGTATCCTACCTCTGGATTGGAGACATGTGGAGATAGTTCTGTTCCTCAAACTAGGGCGCCCCCCCGGAGGACCCGTCATCGTATCGTCCCATTTCTCTCATTAACTTCGAGCCCAAGTTACTAGGAAAGGTCCTTGCTGACCGTCTTTGGACGTGTGTGACAGACCTAATTCACCCAGACCAATCGGGCTTTATGCCCCATAGGGCCACCCGCCATAATATACGGAGAGTACATAACGCCATAGAGATGGCCCACACATTGGGGCGCCCAGCAGCCCTGTTATTAGCGAACATAGATAAGGCGTTTGACTCCCTCAGCTGGGTCTATCTGTTCCAGTTACTCGAGGCGGTAAACTTCGGTCCTCGCTTTCTAGCATATGTCCGGTTACTTTACACTAGCTTAACTGCTTCTGTTCGTATAGCGGGGCATCATTTCGATCCATTTCCCATCTGTTGAGGTACAAGGCAGGGCTGTCCCCTATCCCCGCTACTGTTTGCTCTAGGGGTGTAACCCTTGGCGGCATGGGTACGTGGGGACCCGGTGCTACGAGGGTTTGAATGGTCCCAATCACACTCAGACCACATCGCGTTATATGTGGACGATGTCCTCTTTTTTATGACGGATCCGTGGTTCTCCGGACCACGTATCCTACAAATCCTCAGAGTGTTTGGGGAAACTACCAGCCTACATACCAATCCTGCCAAATCTGTGCTCTTCCCAGTATGCGGCAATCAGGGACGGGGCACCTGGGCGTCATCGCTGTCCCATGCAACGGACGGTTTCAAATATTTGGGCATCTATATATCACCAAGCCCCAAGATCTCGTGGGCCAACAATATCAGCTCACTGCTCACGAGCCTAACTAATGAAACAACAATATGGTCCTCCCTTCCATTATCATTATATGGTCGATCTGCAATCTTCAAGATGGTCTCCTTACCCAAAATTCTCTATAGACTGCAAAATTTCCCTTACAAGATTCCGCGCTCCTGGTTTGCGCAAGTAAATGCCATTCTTCATAAATTTCTCTGGAACAGCGGTGTGATCAGAGTAGCGCTACGCACATGCACACAGTCCACATATTGTGGGGGAATTGTAGCGGCAGACGTCTATGCGTACTATGTCGCATCTCATGTCCTGATAATAAATGAATGGTGGTACAACGCCCCAATCGACCCGGCTTTCGCACTCGAGCAAGCTGCAATGGGACGGACTCCCCTTCTTCAGCTCCTCTATAGCCCCGACTCCTTGGCGCTGCTTCCCTCGGCATGTAAGGTGGTCATACAGCTCTGGCGGGACACGGTCCAGCAGATGGGGTGGCGTGGAACACTAACTCAAACGACTCCCCTGTGGCACGGTACATACCTCTGTCCAGTGGTGGCCTTGCGGGGTTTACGTGGGTGGGACTTGGTGGGGATCTCTACTCTGGGCGATGTGATGCGGGGCACCACACTGAAATCCTTCCAGCAACTCCAAGTAGATTTTCAATTGTATAGGACCCAGTTCTAAAAATACCTCCAACTCCGCCATGCTTTGACCCCTCTGATCCAGACCCTGGAGTCCCTACCGGAATTCCATCCTCTAGAAGGGTGCTTTTAAATGGGAGATTTAGGCCTACACAAAATCAGACAAATTTATCAAACACTGACCACTCACACTCAGACTACCCTCGACAGGACCAGACGCGCGTGGCAGGAGGACATTCCCAACCTGACCGATGATGACTGGGCGGAGGCCATTGCTAGCCCTCGGGGCGCGGCAGTTTCCACACGGTACCATCTCATTCAATTCAAGTACTTACACCGGGCATATTATACCCGAACTCGGCTCTGGAGGATGGGTGCCATTCAATCCCCTGCATGCTTACTATGCGACAGAGAAGAGGGGACATTTCTCCATACAGTCTGGGGCTGCTCTGCGTTGCAACCCTTCTGGCGCAGGGTATCCTCTTGCCTCAGTGAGGTACTATCATGGGAACTCCCATACGACCCGCGACTCTTCCTCTTGCATAGCACGGATGGGATAGGGGGCAATAAATATAAACAACACTTACTCTTTTTGGCCCTTACTATCGCCAAACGCGACATTGCACAGCTCCGGAAAGGGACTTCCTCCCCGACTTTAGGCAAGTGGAAGGCAGAGCTAGATAAATGTATGGGTGCGGAGACTGCAGTGTTCTTGGCACGCGGTTGCCCCCATAAGCACCGGAAGATCTGGACTCGCTGGGCAGAGTATCGTGGGATTGAGCTCCCTCCCCTCCCCGGACCCCTGACCGAAGTTGCCGCAGTGGTATGTTCCTCTGGATATAATCACTCCACGCTACGCAATTGTTTGTCATTCTGTAATCATATCTTAGATATAGAAACATATGTCTGGAACTCTCTGCATATTGTTTTGGTTGTATTTCCCTGCGTGTTTGCAGGTATTGCAAAAGCTTTGAAATATTGGTATTCCTGTCTACTTTGCATTTCTACAGGTATTTGTGGGTCTTGCCCAAATATTATCCGGAATAACCAAATAAAATTTGTTTTAAAAAAAAAAAAATACTCATTCACGGTCTGTTACAATAGCAGCACAGTAAAGCGATAAGAATTGCATCATTAATTGGACTGGAGAAATCCATCATAAAATACTGTAAAAAAAACAATGTACACATAATATAGTACAAAATAGTACAAAACACATGATCTAGCTCTAGCAAAACCCTGCAGTACGGCGCAGCCTAAGGACTGTCAAGGGAACACTTGGCACGCCTGATCCACATTGCCATTAAAAACTTGGCTGTACAGAATACGATCATACAAGATGTATTTGTCTGCAGTATTCTATACGCCTCCTTGTACTGACTTACTCCCAGATTTCTACATAGTGGGGCCATCCATTTGGATCGAGACTGATTGTACAAGGGGCAAAAAAATAGAACATGCTCAAGTGACTCAAGTACCCCTTGCCAGCAAGTACAATTTCCATCGACCCTGTCTCCTGCTTTGCTCCATTTACCTTTAAAATTATTTATGGGTAAGCAGCCATACCTAAACGGCAGGTATAGTTTCCTTGCTAACAGGGGTACAATTTCATCTATTGTGTCCTCAAATGACAATGTCGGTTTAAAATTTATAAAAACAGCCGAAAGCGATCCTTTATAGTTCACTATCGAATCAGTCTCTACAGTGCCCGAATATACAGCTTTGAGGCTGGATTTATTAATCTGACTATAGGTTTCTGGTTGACTCCAGTATGCACCTATCAAATTCTTAAGGGTACGCAACCACAGGATCTTGTCCACACAAGTTGGAGTCATTAGTTCGCAGAGGCCCCCCATATAAGACTCAAGTGCTATGGTAGACCATAGACGGTGCCAGAACATAAGCATTCTAAGCACAATTTTATGAGTAATTTTTTTCTGGCTAGATCTAAGTAGAGTGGAATCAACGGGGTGGACACCAGAAGGTTCAGCAGGGATCTAAAAAAATTTTTTTCGATTACTGACATGTCACTGGATTTTGAGCAGCCCCACAGCTCCGCACCGTATAAAACTGCACCTAGAGCTTTGACGTTATAAATCTCTAGAGCCAGTGCCACCTTTCTGGATATAGTTTTCCTATGGATTTTCTCTATATTCACCATTTGTTGAATCAGGGCTAGCTGAACTCTTTCCAGCTGTGGGACCCAACTCAAATTCTGTGTAAGTTTAATGCCAAGGTAGTCAAACTCTGTCACTAATTCTAGGGGGGTGCCATCCACATACAGCTGCTTCTTACATTTAGGGGCCGATTCCGATTCGGGCCGGAAATCTCTCCGACCGAGCCGGACCCGGAGAGATTTCCGACCGAATCGGACCCGTGCAGCCCGACCGAGCAGTACGATGCGCCACGTATGCCATCGGACTCGAGTCGGTCGGACTCCCATTGAAGTCAATGGGAGCCGGTCGTACAATGCGTACGCGGGCTCCCATTGACTCAATGGTGTGCGAGGCAGAACAAGGCGCCCCCTACAGCGTGTGCGCGGCGCGAGCGACTCGCGCCGTAGCACGCACAGGTAGGGGGACCCATGGGTCCCCCCTGTGTGCGACTCGCGCGGCTACGCGTACAGGGGGTCCGACACGGACCCCCAAAGTACAGCTCCGACTGCTCTTTCGAGCCGGAGTGCGCGGCTCGGTCGGACTGCTCGCGGCGCGCATCGTACTTACCCGGCCGGGGAACGTCTCCATTGCGCGGTGCGAGTCGAGTCCGAGCCAGTTGGTCGGTGCGGTTAGACCCGGGAACGAGTCGGTCGGAGCGGTCGGGACGCCCAGACGAGTCGGTCGGCGATTTCGCATCGTACTCGCTCGCCCGGACGCGCGTACGAATCGGTAGGGCAATAGGGCTCCGAATCGGATCCGGTTAAGCCGAATCCAATTCGGAGCCCTACCGGCCGAGATCGGAATCGGCCCCTAAGTCTTTAGTCTGGGGGAAAAAAGCATACATTTCGTTTTGGAGCTATTTAGCTCCAGCCCCCGTTCCAGGCAAAATGCCTGAAAGTCATTCAGCAACTGTTGGAGCCCCTGCGGCGACTTAGATATAAGCAGAGTGTCGTCCGCAAAGAGGAGTGCAGGGACCCTTCGTCCTCCTATTTTTGGTGTGTCACAACCATCCCTGCTCAAAACATTTATAACATCATTTATGAACAGGGTGGCTGCTAATACGCACCCCTGTCTTACTCCTTTATCAAGGTGAATCGTCTCCGTTAAAGCCTCGTTCTCCCCCCACCTCACTTATGCCAGGGTGTCCGCATGTAGCCTTTTTAAGATATTCAGAACGGGAGCCGGCACACCCGTACCTTCTAGGACTTCCCATAGCTTTGCTCTCAGGACCATATCAAAAGTGACTTGCAGGTCAACAGAGGCAACATGCAAGTTGCCGTTGTTGATAGTCACTTCCCTCCAAAAGATGCACATGAAACGGAAAATTTGATCTTGGGTGCTCACTTGTGCTCTGAAACCTGCCTGCCACTCTGAAATAATATTCCCCATACGAATCCAATCCTGGAGATGGGCAAGCACCTGTTTGCAGAACATTTTCTATAGTCTATGAGGGTGATGGGCCTATAGTACACTGGAAGTAATCGATCCCCCTTCTTAAAGATGGTAACTATTTCTGCCAGCTTCCATGATTCGGGGATTTCCATGCACAAGAGGATACTATTGGAGAGCTTCCCAATATCATCTGATAAAGCACTCACTCAGGGCAGATTAGTGTAGCAAATATTTATTCATTCAGTGCACATTTTTGTGCTGAATAACTAAATATGTGCAAAACTGCATCTGCCATCATGGAGCGCTTTATCAGATGATATTGGGAAACAGGAGTTTATATTAACTGGCGCGCAACTCCAGTTTTGGTGTTCTACCCCTGCAGGGTGCAATGGGAGCCGGAGGAAGATTGAATATATACATATATATCACTGAAGTCACTGAAGAAAGCAAGGTTAATAGAACATTATAATCAGGTGAAAAATTCAGCCATAACGTGACATTTTAATTCGCCAGTTATAGTTCTGTAAACTATGACTTGCGCCCCTGTTAAGCACTGCTTATGACCTCACATATAACAACACTCACAACATGTCACTGATGACATCTCAAATTATATAATTGATGACATCACTAAAGACATCATCTAGTGAGTGTCACGGTTAAATCTAGACTTATCATTATGAAAAATATTTAGTGATCTACATCTATTGAAAACTTTCTATAGCATTGCACTGCTAATGACTGTAACCTTTGCAACATGTTTCACTTCGTAATGGCATTTCATTGTGAAGAAGGAGTGGGCTCTCTGTAAAGAGTAGTCCACTGGGCAAAGGTGTTGTATGATATACGCTTGACTACATTTCAGGGTTTAAGAGTTTGGAGGCAGTGGGCTCTCTATAAAAAATTCACCTCTTGTTGATGGATATGCGGTACCCATTAACAAGCTTCACTATTTATTGCTGTGTAATAGGTTCAGCAGGACTCTCGCGATAATACAAGGGGGTTTGTGCTAAGTCCCTTAAAAGTCTTGGAGGACTCATGAGGAAGACTCACTGTTAACACTTTTGTGCAAGGTGTACGAAGTGCATAGTACATGCTCAGCCCTGTAAAAGGAGCTTGAATGTCTCAAAGGACACAACTCTTCATAAGAAATTTTGTACAATCTTTATACTGAAATTGTAGACACTGGGCCACAAAAGGGGGGGTTTCAATATCTGGTAGGATATCTCCTCTGTGTGAGGACTTCTAAACAACCTATTTATTGAGCGAAGTACTGACTGACCACGTTATGGGATCAGAGTGTTCTGTAAAAGTGGTCTCTCTGTGAAGACTTGTCTAAAAAGAATAAGGTATGCATGGCAACACCATAACCATCTTAAGGGGGCATGAGAATGTGGACGGAATCATCTCTTTGTGAAGACATCTGTACAAGGTGTAGCCTGTGTGTTGTAGAAGTTTCACCACTTGCATCTCATTAATTATAACCAGTATACCACCTACTTGCAAAATGTCTTCAAGGCAAAGGGTGTGCATACTGCGCACTTGCACACATCTAACGGGTACCTAATTGAGCATTGGGGGCAGTCTCTCCATGAGAAATTCTCTACAAGAAGTAGGTTGTGTATAGTAGCTGTTTAGCTACCTAATGAGGCTTAGGAGCCTAGAATCACCTCCGTAAAATGTGCTGTACAAGGTATAGGGTGTATATAGTAGGAGTTGGGTCCTAAAGGAGCTTGGGTGTCTGGACAGAGTTGATTATTTGTGACAACTTTTGCACAAGTTGTAGAGTATGTGAAATATATGCTTACCCACCCATGTCAAACTATTTTCCAAGAAGTGTATCAAAGTGTATGTGCGTAAGTGATTCCTTGCTCACAGAGAATCATCCGCTATTGGGATTCTTCATACAAAAAAAATCAGCTATGACTATTGAGGAAAATGCACATCAGCCAGCACAGAAAGGTTCACTTATAATAGGCATTAAACCCGTCCTCCTATGACAGTGCTCTAGAGCAGTTTTCTTAGGCAACCAAGTTAGAGCAGAATACAAGCATGCCAGTTCAAACGTTCACCAAGAATAGTCTACCCTGAAGTAGTGTTAAATATTTCAATTGGCAGCCCACATCATATCTTAGAGACTGTAAACCAAGAGCAGTCAACACAGCACTCAAAATTCCTTTTACTCCAATCAGAATTAACAAACATAATAGCAGTTACCAACTATCTAGCTTACTCTTTTATCACACAAACAACAACCATTCAAAGACCTGGCAATGGGAAAGGATTTTTTCCTCATTAAAATGCATGCACTTCCAGAATATTTCTCATTCTGCTGCTGACACTTCCGGTATTCTTCCCAGCATACCAGCATGGATGGTTTCAGTGTGGATTGTGACTGTAGCTTTGTCTTCTGGGCTAGAGTAAATGCCTAAAATTGTGGAATTGACAGGAATCTTGGATTTCCGCAGGTGGGCTTTATTTGGATTGGCCACAGAGGTATGAAATTGCATCAACTTTTACGTATGGCTGAAAGCATTTCAAATTGTGGGCCCACAGATCTGATTATTTTGCACGGTGGTGGTAATAATGTGGGCGCAATTCCAATAGTTGGACTTAAAATTCAAATGAAGGAAACACTAGCACACTTGATTCTCTTCCCTCACACTGCCTTTCTGTATTCAAACGTATATGAAAGGCAGAAGTGACAGTGTTCAAGTCAATTTAACCCAAAGATTGAGAAATCCAGGAAGAATATCAACAAAACAATTATGACATTACTCCGTGATCATGGAACGGTCTCATCATACCACAATACCATCCTCTTTGACATGCCTGCTGTTTACCGTAGGCAGCGGCCGCCCCTCCATAATGATGGAGGCGTGCCATCCCCCCTGCCACCACCCTCAAATAAAAAGAGAATAAAATGGGTTTTGAACCTGCTTTATTATCATTTTATTTAATTCCCCTTGACCCACCCCCAGGACTATGATGAGTCTTGGGGGTGGGTCCAGGGGGATGACACTGCTGGTGGGGGAGTGGTGGGCACTGTTACAGTGCACATGACGGTTTGGCCGGCCATCTCAGGCCAGCCAAACCGTTATGCACACTGAAGCTCTCTCCAGCCCCGGCTGCGTTGCTGGGGTTGGAGAGAGCAGACACAGGCTCCCAGTCTGCCTGGGAGCACAAGTTGACAGTGCTCAGGCCAATCCTGACGCTGCTTTCATGCAGCATCAGGATTGGCTGCAGTGCAGTCTGGGAGTCTGTGCCCAGAAGAAGACTGGAAGAGCGCAATGCGGTGTGGCGTTCAGGTAAGTTATTTTATTGTTTTGTCCCGTTCCTCCCCCGTCCCTCTTCCAGCCCGCCCGCCACTTTGGCTGTGGGCAGGCTGCTACTGACCGTAGGTATGGAGTCCTTTTAAGTTAAGAGCAGAAGGGAGCAGTATCTTCCTTGACAACATCAAGGAAGCGTGCAAAACACACTATTAACACAACAGCTCTTTTCAGAGACACTATTTAACCCAATTATGGAAATATTTGTTCAAAAATATTTTCTGTATGATTTTATGAGTCCTGCGGGACTGTCGCAGGACTCAATCGGGTAAATAACCCATTTTCAGAGGAATTTACCAAGTCTCCCAGTGTCCTGTGGGAGTAATTTCACATTAAAAAAATATGTATTGCTCCCCAACCTACTGCTCAAAAGCACAAGTAGCAAACAGTCAGCACAATGTATAGTGAAGGTATCACACCTAACAAAACTTTAGTAAGTTGGCTATCCGTGAACACTTCTGTACAAAGTGTAGGCTGTGCGTGCAGGGACTTGGCTACTGATAACTCATTGATTTCACCTGACCAATCTTCTACTGGCAAATAGTCCGGTACAAGGCGAAGGGTGTGCATAGTAGGGACTTGAACACCTAATAGAGCATGGGTGTCTGAAGTGATTGGCCCTTCTTGAGGTCTTTTCATCTAGGTATATGGTGTACGCTATAGATACTTTGCCACATAAGTGAGCACGGGTCTTTGGATGGAGTGGGCTCTATTTGGAAACTTCTGTACAAGGCATAGGCTGGTTGTTGTAGGGGCATAGCTATTGGCATGTCATTGATTGCACCTGAGAGATCGCCTACCTAAGCAAATGGTCCGGTACAGGGTGAAGGGTGTGCATAGTAGTGGCTTGAAAACCTAATAGGGTGTGGCTGCCTGAAAGGAGTTGACTCTGTGTGCTGTTTTTTACAAAGAGTAGAGTGTGCATAGTAGGGGTTTTGCCTCCTATGTCGGCATGGATGTCCGTAGAGAATGGACTCTGCTTGAAGACTTCTGTACATGGGACAGACCAATGTTTTGTAGGGGCCTGGCAACTTGCATTTCATTGATTGTGCCCGAGAGGTAGCCTACTAACAAAAAAGTCTGGTACAGGGCAAAGGTTGTGCGTAATAAGGGCTTGAACCTTGAATGGGACGTGAATGTCTGAAGTTAGTGGACTGTATGTCAGGTCTTCTGTACAAAGTGTAGGTGTTCATAGTAGGGGCTATGCCCCCAAGGAGGTGTAGCTGTGCATATGAAGTGGACTGTGCTACACAACTTCTGTACAAGACATAGGCTGTGTTTTCTATGGGCATCGCCTCTCGCATCTCATTAGTTGCATCCAAGAGATCACCTACCCGCCAAGGGTCTGCTACAGGGCGAAAAGTGAGCATGGTAAGGGCTTGAACACCTAATGAGGCATGTGTGTGTCTCAAGGGAGTGGGCAGTCTGTGAGATCTTCTGTACAAGTCATAGGGTGTGCACAGTAGGGACCTAATGGATCTTGAGGGTCCAGAGGGAGTGGGCACTGATTGAAGATTGAAGACTTCTGGTCAAGGGGTAGGCTGAGTGTTGTAGAGGCTTAGCCACTTGCATCTCATTGATTGCACACAAGAGATCGTCTACTTGCAAATGGTCTGGTACAGGGAGAAGGATGTGCATAGTAGGGGCTAGCACACTTAATGGGGCATTAGTGTACAGAGGGAGTGGGCTTTGCTTGAAGATTTCTGTACAAGGCGTAAGCTGTGTGTTGTAGGTGCTTGGCCACTCGCCGCTCATTGATTGCACCTTAAAGATTGCCAACCAGCAACTGGTCTATAACACGGTGAAAAGTGTGCCTAGTAGGGGCTTGCCACCTAATGGGGACATGGGTGTCTTAAGGGAGTGGTATCTCTGTGAGGTCTTCTGTACAAGGTGTAGGATATGCATACTAGGGGCTTTGCCAATAAGGAGGGAGTGAGCCTTGCTTGTAGACTTCTGTACAAGGCGTAGGCTGTGTGTTTTATACATGACATCAGTACAGGGAGTGGGGGAGGGGTAGTAGGCACTTGAACACTTTAGAGTGCTTTTGTTTTGTTTTTTTAAATCCCGTCCCGCGATACTCCCATGGGAGCCAGAGTGGCCTTGGGCGCTCTTGCAGGAGTCCCACAGGACTACTAGTTGAATTTTTTTTATTTTGTCTTGGCCTACTGGGAGGGGTCCCTCTGGGACCCCAAGCCCCATAACTGCAAGGAGATCAATGTAACCTTACCCTGCCCCTACCATATTATTTATTATTTCATTGGCAGCCGCAACATTTTTCTTCATTTTGTTTCCACCAATCTCTTCCCTGGGTCTTGAGGGACTGTTGCGGGTTCAGCCAATCAGAATGGTTTATTTTCCCTCAAGGTCCTGCAGCAACAGAATTTGCTGTAATGGTGCTCAGTTGTTTTGACTCAATCGCTGTCTAATTTTGCCTACGGAAAATGCATGGAGAAAACTGTTTTGGGACTCCCTTTTTTCTCGGTCCCACTTAACAGATCACAATAAAAAATTCCAGGAAGGCGCTGAGGTAGAGAAATTCACAACAGCACCCAAAATTCCTTTGAAAGTGGCTCTTCAGATAATAAGGAAAAACCTAAAGTTCAAAATAAAACACCTGCTTGGCATGCTTGAACCAAAAATTTAAAAATCCATGAAAAGGAAAAAGGGGAAAATTAAAAGAAGAATAAGATAAAGATCTACGCAAAAGGAAATTTCAGACAGAACCAGAGCAATCAATATCTGAAACAAAATATCACGAAACAGGTTGAATGGAAGAAAAAGAAAATGAACCTTCCGTTACTAATACTTATATATCCAAATATAAAAAGTGCTCTAAATTATGATTATATAAAACTATGACACGGAAAGCATCACAAACAGATGCTACAAAAGTAATCAAACCTTGAGACGAAGGTCGTAATATAGTTATATTATGAAAAAATCTCTAATTGAGAGACTCATATGGACAGCCGAATGATCAGTTTTGTTACATTATGCTAAATGAAAATCCCACAGTTACAGAAAAAATTCAATACTTTTATAGACTATTGGCTGAAGAATAGAGGTGTTGATGGATAGCATAATTTGTAACCCTATAAAAATCCTGTTTTTACCAGCCATATTTATCCTTCCTAAAACACATCATTAACTGCACTTCCAGGATGGTCCATTGTTAGTAGTAGAGGCTGTTTAAAGGAACATGTCTCAAAATATTTGGACACATTTCTGATGTCAAATGTCACAGCATTGTCTTTATTACAGACATTAAGGGGCCGATTCCGATTCCGGCCGGAAATCTCTCCGACCGAGCCGGACCCGGAGAGGATTCCGACCGAATCGGACCCTAGCAGTCCGACCGGACGAGTACGATGCATTCGCATGCTATCGGACTCGATTCGGTCGGACTCCCATTGAAGTCAATGGGAGCCGGTCGTACAACGCGTACGCGGGCTTCCATTGACTCAATGGGTGCGAGGCGAACAAGGCGCCCCCTACAGCGAGTGCAGCGTCCATGTGCATCGCGGCGTACATGCACAGGTAGGGGGACCCATGGGTCCCCCTGTGTGCGACTCGCGGCGCCTCACGCGTACAGGGAGTCCGACGCGGACCCCCAAAGTCCGGCTCCGACAGCTCTTTCGAGCCGGACGGCGCGAGTCGGTCAGACTGCTCGCGGCGCGCATCGTACTTACCCGGCCGGGAAACGTCTCCATTGCGCGGTGCGAGTCGTGTCCGTGCGAAGTCGGTCGGAGCGTGTTGAAGCCGCGTACGAGTCGGTCGGCGATTTGCGCGGAGCTTGCATCGTACTCGCTCGGCCGGACCAGCGTACGATCCGGTCGGGAAACAGGGCTCCGAATCGGATCCGGTAAATCCGAATCCGATTCAGAGCACTACCGGCCGAGATCGGAATCGGCCCCTAAGTGTGATACTTAAACTGTTTTTTTTAACATATTAAAAATGTTTGGCTTCTTGGGACTCTATGGATATTTTCTTTCTATACACCCGTTAATCGGGATGATGGCAGTCTAGCGATGAAATACTTTTCATCTGATCATTAAGCCTTATTCCTGTTACATACTGGTGTGGTTCAACTAGCTAAATTCATTTTAGAAAATATGTATTTTCTCTCTGAGGGTCAATATTACTTGCAATGGAGGAGCAAAGGTGTGAGGATAGCCTTTTCCCTTTGGTGTGCAAACCTGATTATTTGTTTTTTTAACTCACTTATGCATGGAGTCGAGAATTACAGAAATCCCAGGACTATATCCAAACATTTATTAGATATAGCAATTGATTATTCTTCATTTGAAGTGAACAACAATCCTTGGATACTTCAGATTACAAGTACCATTGCCATGGATGGTATTGATTTCCTACAGGTGCATATTTCAGTGGTTAATCAGAGTGTGTGATTTTATTTTTTTCTGCAAAAAAAAATTCAATTCAATATGCAGGGCAGACAATTGTCATACAGTCATACAAATAGCACTATTATTGCTAGCCCTTACTGAGGATTCATTAGGGGCAAAAGGTACTGCACTGTTACTGATTAATACAAGCAAGCAGCTGATGAAAGGATATGCAGATTCAAAGACACAGGGTAATCTGAAATTTTTTTATCACAAGCTAGATATAGCTAATTTCAAAAACAGATCAGAACTGATTAGGTTAAACATTTTTCTTTTATTTTTGTATACCCTTGTATATGCCTTATTGCCCACAAGGCAGGGTGCTTGGTCTTTAGAAAGTAGGACACACTGGGTCAGAGGAGGCGATGAAGCACTGCCCGTGCTGGTTTCACTGCTGTGAAGGGGTGCTTCTTCTGCAGCGATGGATGCCCTCGGATATGAAAGCAAATAAGCACTCCACTCACGCTGGGGCAGAAGAGCAATCCAAACTCGCTGGGGAAGAGGAGCAGACAGGGCTCCACACACGCTGAGGGCCGAAAATAAACAGCACTCCATACGCTCTGTACTGAGAAGCAGGGAGCAACAACCAGCTCTCACCACACGCTGGTATTGAAGAGACAAGGAGCAGTAAACAGCACTCACCACACACTGGGCTCCATGGAGAACACTTGGGGGCACACATGGAGTGGCAGGCAGGCCAGCACATAAAGATCCTTAGCATAGTGGCAGTCCCTCCAGCAACCCCACAGGCAGAAGGCCAGCACAACAAAGTTGGTAGGCCTGATGGCAGTTCCCCTTAGCAGCACAGCCGTCCTCTGGTAATGTGTAGAATGTAGAGCCATCAGCGTCTGGTTATAAGTCCCACGCAGTGTCTAAAAACATGGAGTCAGAGCCCCTGTACTTCTACTCAGAAATGTCTTTGATGAAGGGGTGACTTCAAAGGAAGCCTTAGAAGTGTGTAACAATCCCTTTCAACCCAACCCTGGATCCAGACGATCAGTAGGGGCTAAATCAGTCCTTTCTGTGAGGGCCGAACACAACCTATACAAATGTAAAGTGTGAACGACCTCTACCTCTTCCAGTCCTGCAAGACTATCAGTATGCAGATAAATGCCCTGTCACATCCAGCCATTCCTGTGTTGTGGCTGTCTGGAAAGAATGGATCAAGTGTAGCTGTCACCCTAGCTCAGACGTGTATTGGAGTCAGGCTGTAAAGCATAAAGAGTCATAAGCACAGAAAAACGCCCACTTTCTAAAAGTTAAACAGGTAATGGTGCCTACAAGGGATTTGTTTTTCAGGAACATTTTTGTTACTTTATCACTTATTCAGGATGTCTCACCATGACATCGTAAATCAATTAATCCAATACATATATCAACTTGTCTGATTAAATAAATTACATTTTCAAATGAATTTATTTCATCAAACAAGTTGATATATGTATTGGATTAATTGATTTATGATGTCATTATGAGACATCCTGAATAAGTGATAAAATAACAGAAACTTTCATGAAAAAAAATCCTTGTAGGCATCATTACCAGGGCATGCCACACATAAAGGTGCATGTCCGACCTTTTACTTACACACCCAGTCCATAGGGCTACCTAGGGCTTACCTTAGGGGTGACCTATGCGGAATAAAAGGGGAATTTAAGTCTTGGCAAGTGGCTTTAAATGTCAAGTCAAAGTGGCGGTAAACTGAGCACACAGGCCCTGCTGCAGTGGCATGCCTGAGGCAGGTTTGACAGGCTACTTCTGTGGGTAGCACAAGCGTTGCTGCAGGCCCACTAGTAGCATTTAATTGACAGGCCCTGGGTATATGGTATACCTCTTTACAAGGGACATACAAGTAAATTAAACATGAACACAGGTGTAAACCAATCATACCTTATTTAGGGGAGAGAGTACATGCACTTTAGCACTGTTTAGCAGTGGTAAAGTGCCCAAAGTCTTAAAGCCAACAAAAAGGCGAAAATAGAACAGCTGTGATTACTTCGTATTTGCATATCTATGACTAAGGCTCATGGGATGGGAGCCAAAACGCGTCAGATGTTACCGCCCCTTCTGATGCCTATTAAAAAACTTTGATTCCCAAGTAGAGTTTCAGCGCTTCTTTTGTGTATATATATCTATATCTATATATATATATATATATATATATATTATCTACTGGCGGTCGCCAGTAGATAGTTATAGTTAGGACCTATTTTCCATAGGAAATCCGCAACATTCTATTCCCAATAACTTTGGCGCCGGTTGACGAATCTTCGCGAAATTTTCAAAACTTATGGCCCGCTCCGGTCCGCCCCTATCTTGAAAGTTTCGGGGTGATTCCTCAAGTGGGGGCTGAGAAAAAAGGGGGGTTCCAAAACGTGTTTTCCCCATGCAATTTTCCATAGGAACCTTTAGTCGCAGCTACAGCCCGAACTGCTGAACGGAATTACACCAAATTTGGCAAAAAGGTAGCCCTTGGTTCAGTGTCGTGCCTTTTGGTTAAATGGTGTAAATCCGTTCCGTAGTTCCTGAGAAAATCAAAAGTAAAATCACATATATATCTATGGCCGCGGTGGATCCGCGCACCCTGAGCGCACCCTCCCGATCACGAGCTGTATGCTAATTGGCTGTCAACACTCCAAACCAGGAAGTGTTGGCAGCCATCTTGTTCCTCGGTAGAACCGAGGCACAGAAACAAGTGCGCAAAACGCAAAAAGGGGGCAGGGTAGAAACACCCTGACCCCCTAGGCCTGCTCAGGGCCCAAAAATTTTTATTTTTTTTTTTAAATCGTTGGGATGCATGCAGGGTGCGCGGATCCCACCATGAAAAAAAAAACGAAGTGCGGGCTCCCGCGCTTCGTTGTTATTTGGCCCCCGGGTGGGCCAAGTCCCGGGGGCATGCGGGGTTCATAGACATAATGTGTGGGGCCTCTAAAGCCCCCAAGCCCCGGGGACTGCCACCCCCGGGGCTTTGAATTATAAATGGTGCGGGAGGGCACTCGGCCCTCCCGCAGCCCCGGGGACCGCCACCTCCAGGGCTTCTTTTTTTTTACATAAAATTACCTGTGTGGGGGGGCTCGAGTCCCCCCCACATGCCCCAGGGACCAAAAACCTCCCTGGGGCACTAAAAATGTAAATATGGGGGTCCATTACGGACCCCCAGAGCCCCGGGGACCACCACCTCCTCGGGGCTTTGAAGATGTTGGGAGGGGGCCGCGCAGCCCACCTCCTGGAGCCTGTGATGGCCCTGGGGACCACCACCCCCCAGGGCCGGCTCCTGCAGTGTCCCGGGGTGCCTACCCCCGGGACACTGCTGTTTGCTATGACAGGGCGGGAGCCTCGCGGCTCCCGTCCTGTCATAGCTAAACTTGCTTTGAATTTTGGAAGAGAGAGCAGGAAAGCTGCTCTCTCTTCCAAAATTCAAAGCAAATAGCTTTCCACACGGGAGCTGCATCTAAGCAGTTCCCCGTGTGGAAAAGCAATGCCGGCTCCCGAGGACGCGGGAGCCGGCGGGACCGTGGGGGATTGGGGACCCCCACGGTCCCCCAATGGAGAGGGCCAGCCCCGGGGATGGGGTCCCGGGGCTACAAGTGGCCCGGGAGGGGGCCACGCGGCCCCCTTCCCCAAAATTATCGGGGGGGGGCAAAAAAAAAACAAAAAACAAAGGCCGACCCCGGGGGATGGAGTCCCCGGGGCCATAAGTGGCCTGAGGAGGGGGGCAACGTAGCCCCCCTCCAAAACATTTACAAAAAACAAATAAGGCCATGCCCCGGGGGATGGGGTCCCCGGGGCCGATTAAGGCCTCGGGAGGGGGGCCATGCGGCCCCCTTCCAAATTTTATTTAAAAAAAATAAAAAATTAGGGGGCAGGCCCTGGGGCATGGGGTCCCCAGGGCCAATAAATTAGAAAAAGAAGGGGGGCCACACAGCCCCCCTTCTTAAACAAATAAATAAATAAAAGACCGGCATCGCGCCGGAGGTCACGCCCCTCCTTGCAGATGGGGAACGAATTCCCCTTGAATACTGGGGGTCCCTGAGGCCAACTAGCCCACCAGGAACCTCCAGTATGCGCCAGGGGGCTGCGTTGCAGAGAGGTGTTCTGAGGCCATGCCCCTTTTTACACCTCTCTGCAACGCAGCTCTGTGGTGCTTAATGGAGGTAGCTGGTGGGCTAGTTGCACCCCAGGGACCCTCAGGATTCAAGGGAGTTAATCCCCCAACTTAAAACGTGCCACGGGGCACGTTTGCACAGTGGTGAAGGGAGGGCGGGGCCTGAGGTGACTATGTGTGCAAACACGCCCTGTGGTGCATTTTAAGTTGGGGATTAACTCCCCTTGAATCCTGAGGGTCCCTGGGGTGCAACTAGCCCACCAGCTACCTCCATTAAGCGCCACAGAGCTGCTTTGCAGAGAGGTGTAAAAAGGGGCATGGCCTCTGACCACCTCTCTGCAACGCAGGCCTGTGGCGCTTACTGGAAGTACCTGGTGGGCTAGTTGGGCCTCAGGGACCCTCAGGATTCAAGGTGACCTAATACCCCAGCTAAATCGCGCCACAGGGCGCGTTTACACAGTGGTGAAGGGAGGGGGCGGGGCCTCAGGTGACATGTGTGCAAACACGCCCTGTGGCGCGCTTTAAGTTGGGGAATTAATTCCCCTTGAATCCTGAGGACCCTGAGGGCCAACTAGCCCACCAGGTACCTCCAGTGCGCGCCACAGGGCTGCGTTGCAGAGAGTGGTCCAGGCCATGCCCCTTTTACACCTCTGTGCAACGCAGCTCTGTGGCGCTTACTGGAGGTACCTGGTGGGCTAGTTGGACCCCAGGGACCCTTAGGATTCAAGGGGACTTTATCCCCCAACTTAAAACGGCCAGAGGGCGTGTTTGCACACATGTAACCTCAGGCCCCCCCTCCCTACACCAGTGTGCAAACGCGCCCCATGGCGTGTTTTAAGAGGTAGTTTTAATCCCCCTGTCCTATTATGTACTAGGGAGTTACAGAGGAGGTCATGCTAATCACAGGGGTACCCCAACGCATAGTGTTCCCTAGTGTATGTAGGTGTTTTAACTGTATTCTAAGTGTCTTTTACCATAGCACTGGCTCTAGGCCTGGTTAGTCAGAGTCAGTTACCACCAGTACCCGTCTGGAAAAGGTGTGGGCACAGGATGATTTTGCAACAAGGCCTCTTTCTGCTCCTCTGTTGGTTCTTTCTGCACATGTCTTGCTTCTTCCTGGATTTTTCTTCATCTTTGTGGACTTCTGTTTCTTTCTACATTTCTTTTGCTTCTTTCTGTGCGTTTTTTCTTCTTTCTTCACATGTCCTTCTTCTGTAGGCATAGTTAGAAATTAGCATTTGAAAAACCTTTGAAATTCACTGAAAAAACCATTGGTTTCAGGCACGTTATAGTTAGAAATTAGCATTTAAAAAACCTTTGAAATTCACTGAAAAAACCATAGGTTTCAGGCACGTTATAGTTAGAAATTAGCATTTAAAAAACCTTAGAAATTCACTGAAAAAACCATAGGTTTTAGGGAAAGTTATAGTTAGTTGGACATTGCACTCGTACAAAACCCGTGAAATTCCCCGTTATAGTTAGTTCAGCTAACTATAACTTGCGCCCGCAATGCACTGCTGATGACGTCACATATTACATCACTCATGACATGGTCAGTGACATCACTGATGACATCACTGATGACATCTCAAATGACATCACTGATGACATCACTGATGACATCATCCATGTGATAATTTGATGCATCTTCTCACACCCTAATATAACTTTTGATACACCCACTGTAAATTACAGACTGCCATTGTCAAAACCATAGACACTCCAACACCAATAACTACATACACACTCACTGATTCTTATGTCTACACACACATCCACTCACTCACCCGTACAGTCACTTATACTTACGGTCACTCACAACAGGACTATCATTTGCACTCATACACCTATATAGACACTCACACACCGCCACTCATCCATAGAGGTACTCACACACCTAGTCAGTCATGCAAATAATTAATCACACTGCCATTTACTCACCTATACAGTTATATACACACCAGCTCACTTTCGCATACAAATACTAGCACATTCTTACGCTCTTATACAATCACTGATACAAGCACACACTCATCCATACAGCCACTCTCACAATCACACACTCTCACTTATAGCCATTTATATACTCCAACACACATATATACTGCCTTTCACATATGTAGTTACTCACACATGTACCACTGAGATATACATTCACTCACTAACACACCCATACACACACTCACCCACCCATACAGTCCATCACAGATGCACTCTTGAAACCATGCACCCAGTGAATCACCCACTCACACATCTATGCACAGAGTCGCACAGAGTCACACACACCCCACCCACACAAACACTCAGGCACCCATACAGATACTCAGACAACCAATCAATAACCCATATAGACACTCATGTAGCTATTCACAAACCCATGCAGCCGCTTACACACCAACAGACAGACGGATACAGACATTCACCCAGTTTAGTCACATTATCCATGCATTCAGTAAGATATGTTTAATCACTCACTTATAGAGTCAGTCACGCACCTACTAAATCATCCATTCAGACACATACACCCACTCATTCTTCAATACGCCTTTCCCTATATATATTAAACATATTTAAACTTTACAGAAACACACAGTCACTGGATGATGTCATCAGTGATGTCATCAGTGATGTCACTGACCATGTCATGAGTGATGTAATATGTGATGTCATCAGCAGTGCATTGCGGGCGCAAGTTATAGTTAGCTGAACTAACTATAACGGGGAATTTCACGGGTTTTGTACGAGTGCAATGTCCAACTAACTATAACTTTCCCTAAAACCTATGGTTTTTTCAGTGAATTTCTAAGGTTTTTTAAATGCTAATTTCTAACTATAACGTGCCTGAAACCTATGGATTTTCAGTGAATATATATATATATATATATTTATGTATATATACACAAAACCTCTGTCCCTTCTCCTCCAAGAACAGACACGGTTCACCGTTGTGAATTTATTTGGCTGAAAAGAATCTCTATGCATTTTGGTTGCTTCGTGCAGTCTTGTTCACAAATTACACACAATCTTGGATTAAAGGTTCATAAATACAGTGTCATCACCAGTGAAAGTAAAAAAAGAATATATATATAAAACCTACTGGTGGTCGCCAGTAGGTAGTTATAGTTAGGACCTAGTTTCCATAGATGGAGCGTTTTTTGCTTTGCTAATAACTTGCCGTCATTTGACGAATCTTCACAAAATTTCAAAACTAGTATACCAATCAGTTCAGTTGCTGTCTGTGGAGTTTGGGGGTGATTCGTCAAGGGAGCCGAGCAAAAGGGGCAGGGTTCCAAAACGCGTTTTCCCCATGCAATTTCCTATAGGGATTTTTAACATGACTACAGTCTGACGTTTTAGCTAGTTTCACATTTTACATACACAAAACCATAGAAATTCAACAGTTATAGTTAGAGTTATCTTAAGTAACCATAACTTGTGCTCTAAGGTAACTATAAGTCAGAACCCTCGCCATGCACTGCCATTTACCCCACATATTACAACACTCATAAAATCTTCTATGGCATCATTGATAATATCTCTGTAACATTTGCTCTAAAATTATTGATGAGAAAACTCTGCATGGTGGGGGCCCGAGTTATAGTTACGTAAGGAAATGAGTTATAGTTACTTGAGATAACTCTAACTAAACTGCTTAATTTCTATGGTTTTGCGTGTGTAAAATGTCAACCTTACCATAACGTCCCTGTAACCTTTGGTTCTTTAGTGAATTTTGAAGGTTTTTGATATTCTATTTCTTCACTCTAATGTCCCTGTTATCTTACACACAAATATATATATATTTTGCTAAATTCCAAACAAGAGAACTAGTATTATTTGTTAATCCAAAATATTAGTGAATTTTGCACAAATTGTGGAATCAGTCATACTGGGATTCAACTGGGAAATATTGGAAATATTGACACTTTATAACATGCGGCGAAGTTTGCACAGCTGCACATAATGTGATTCATTGCACAATTTCAGTACTGTAAAAAGCACTTGCACTTTTTCTATTGATTGTTCGTTAGATCTAGAATGGATAATATATTGAATATATGAATCAACGGGTAATCAATTAATCTTATTATGATTTTACCAGGAGAATGCAAAGCAGCTCAGGTACTTGACCAGGAGAATGATAAGGCATAAGGCACTGACAAAGGACAAAGAACTGTACGGAGTACTTGCGGGGTTTAAGTTTAATCCACTGTGAGCTGGTATACACGTTTTGGCTTATGCCTTTTTCAGTACTTGCTTTCAGATTCGTATCATGTGGGTGAAATCGAGTCTTTTACGTTACATTATGCGCTCTTATTGAGAGAGGAAACACAGCACATAGGCGGGGACCGTTGATGTCCTTGTTTAAATACATTTCCTGTAGCGGCCATGTTTTAGTGGTGAATGTCCATGATTTCAAATGGTTGTACCCCCATTCTCTAATAAATTGCGATTAATTCCATTTTTATTGATAATTCATTAATTCAAAATTCGGCAGAGGAACAGGTAGGTACAATTCCAATATCCCCACCTTGATTGTCACATTTGCTTAATCCTCACCCCATTGTCCCCCACATTGGGTATATATATATTAATACCGTTAGAAATATTTAAAAAATGACATTTTGGACTTCATTAGTACTTAAAGTGGAAACAGTACCATTAAGGCGATATCCTATGTTTATTTCATATAAAAAACTGGTAAATTAAAATCAACATGCCAAGTCCACAATGGGTAACAGATATTGCTGACTATCCCATTGCCTTCGCTTGGAGAAGATGAAACTTAATTAGACAGCTTATTGTGAAAGCACTGACACTTTACATTTATTAATCTGCACAAGATTTTGTAGTTAAAATGAGATCCATTACGAAGCATATGTATAGCTCCTGTTTTATGAAAAGTACAGGATCGAGACATGGAATGCAGATTACAAGAGAATGTTTGTTTAAAGAATGTGATAATGTAATAATCTGTCATTGCGCTTTTGAAGGTAGAACATTTTAAATGAAAAATATATTGACTAATTGTGACTGAAACTTCTCAACAATGTACTTTAAAATGTATATCAAATCTCCTTTGGAATTGGTGGTCCAGTTGTTTTTTTAAATGACACGGTGTGGAAATGGTGGTGGTCTCTTTAAAAGAGACAGTTTGTACACACACACTCTATGACCCTGTGGAAGGCTGAGGCCGAAACGCGTCGGTCTTTCATTGTCCTGTTTGTTTATGTTAAAATAATAAAGCAATGCTACCTGAATGGAGCCGTGCCGCTTGTTTCCTTCGTTTCCAGTCAAAGCAAGTAGCTCCTTCCGGGAACCGGAGACCCGTGGAGGGAGGCGCGCTGACCGGCGGAGCGGGCCGGTAATCAATATTCAATCCGACGAGGTAATAGCGCGCACAAAGACAGCAACACGATGGTAAGGCACAAAAGGGGATTTATTGCTTCATAAACCCCGCGTTACGCATTTCGGCTTG
Organism: Calotriton arnoldi; assembly: GCA_963921515.1. Taxonomy (NCBI): domain Eukaryota; kingdom Metazoa; phylum Chordata; class Amphibia; order Caudata; family Salamandridae; genus Calotriton; species Calotriton arnoldi. The sequence goes on along the minus strand of CAWUFW010002792.1, from coordinate 998,493 downwards.
ACGGCCGAAGCGAGTAACGCGGGGTTTATGAAGCAATAAATCCCTTTTATGCCTTACCATCGTGATGCTGCCTTTGTGTGCGCTATTCTCGTCGGATTGAATATATATATATATATATATATATATATCCAACAAGCATTGTCGCTTAGGCTCCTGCCTCTTTGCGTGAGGAGTGTCCAGCGGGGTAGCGACCCCCAAACATCAAACAAAATCTGCAATTTTGCTCAGTAACCCCAATTCCAGGTCAGAAATCACAGCGCTGGCACTCTTGATTAGATAAACGTATGTTTTATTCACACACGGCAACAGATACTGTCCCAACGCGTTTCGGAGTTAACTCACTCCTTGATCACGGGTGCCAGCGCTGTGATTTCTGACCTGGAATTGGGGTTCCTGAGCAAAATTGCAGATTTTGTTTGATATATATATATATATATATTCCAAAACAATCTACTCCTTTAGCAAGTAGACAAGGGGACACAGCGGGGTCTCCAGGATACCATTTATTTAAGTAACGGCATAATGCGTTTCGGCAGTGAGCCTTTTCACATGCCCCTGATACCTAAGGTTAACTTCGCTGTTGATTTTAAAAGTGTCCCTTCATTCCCATTGGTGGGAACACAGCTGACCCAAGTTCATTTAAAGAGCCTTTATGCCGCCCTCATCGCGGACTGCAGATCCCATGATGCATTTTGTTGCTGGGATAATGTCTCTTTCTGCCCATAGATTTCTAAAATTTCTCAAAGTGAGTATGGGCTTATTAAAAACAAAAGCGGTCATCTTATATTGATGTTTTGCACCCCGGCAACCGTTACGGTGGAAAACAGTCTCCTGGCTCCCTACATCCAGCCACAAATACCGTAGACGAGCATACCCAGAGACGTTGAACAAGTGAGCACGCCTCTCCGTGAAGTCACGGACTGTAGTTTACAGCAGTACCTCTGCTACCTTTGGTTTGCGGTGGTCCCGAGGCTTCCAATCCCTTGGAGATACTTCAATTCGCTTTTGCCACTGATTTGCCTCCGAACACTTATTAACGGGTCCCCTGCGTGTCACTGGACGCACGCACAATATTCCAAAACAATCTACTCCTTTAGCAAGTAGACAAGGGAACACATCGGGGTCTCCAGGATACCATTTATTTAAGTAACGGCATAACGCGTTTCGGCGGTGAGCCTTTTTCACATGCCCCTGATACCTAAGGATAATTTCGCTGTTGATTTTAAAAGTGTCCCTTCATTCCCATTGGTGGGAACACAACTGACCCAAGTTCATTTAAAGAGCCTTTATGACACCCTCATCGCGGACTGCAGATCCCATGATGCATTTTGTTGCTGGGATAATGTCTCTTATATATATATGCACACACAGACACACACACACACATCAAGAGAGAGAAATTAGAGGCTTTAATGGGAAGAAGAGCAGAAGACGCATGCTGCCTGCTCATCCATGCTGTGTGCTTGGCACAGGAGAATTTATCCTCAAAGCGCCTAATATGTAGCAGTACAACACCAGTATTTTTTGCTTTGTATGATGAAGAAGCCAGCCTTCATTAGCACATAAATGTTCAGACACAATCGGGGGGTCTCTTTCGTGCATATACATCATTAGAACTACATACAATCTGTGCATTTAGTGAGACCCTGAATATTGATGGTCTCTGCCCTTTCTAGTCCAGAATGGGTAGAGTTTGTGGTTTGCTCAATGCTGCCCTGAGCCCCATGAGGTGATTCTAACTCTCACAGCACATTTACAGAGTAAGCAGATTTGTCAAAAAGACAGAGGGGCAGATTTACAAGCCCCTTGCGCCACTTTCGAGTCACTTTTCCCATGTTAAAAGTGACGCAAAAGTGGCGCAAGAGGCTTGTAAAACTGCCCCAGATTCTTTCGCGTTCCACTTTCTTCGTATTGCGGACATACCGTATTGCGGACATATTCGGAAGTGGTGCTCCAGCGGGAGGAGGAAAGAACAGTGAATCTCTAGACAATCTCTTTTCTCAAATATTGCAAACACATTGCTTTCTGACCCAAAACGTGGCATCCGGTACACTTGTCCTCTTTAGCCAACAATAATAAATTTAAGTAAAACATTCTACAAATAAATCATTTCCCCCGGAGGACCCCTTTTTCCGAACGCACTATGCCTGCAAACAGCTGCGTAAAAACAATTACACGGAACATCATCTACGCAGCTGTTGTACTTTCTAGTCCTGGCATGGTCCCACTTTCACCGCCAGGGCTTGCAGATGCTTCGTAGATGTGTTTTTGAGTACGTTCTCCTTTGTTACTTGTAACATACTTACCTCCCTAGCCCAGTTGAGGCATACTAAAATATATTAAATCATATGTATTTTTTAAGTGGTATTTTGAAGTGTCTTTGGTGCGCACGTCTCTGAAGATAGCATTCCAGGTCCGATTGGTTCTCCCACTTTCTATTCTGCTTTGTCTTTACACACTAGCCATTTTCATCATATTATTAAATTAATTATAAAGTTCTTGAAGACAGTTTTTGTTTTATTATGAGCTACTATCCTTACTAGTAATGCAATACTTTTGACAATGCGGAAGCCAATGCTCACCATATCTTTTGTTTCAAGGAGAATATGGATAAAGAAAGATGATTTCAGAACACAGTACACACATTATGACGCTTTCAGTAAAATTCTAATTTCTCCTTGCCACTCATAGAACCAATAGCACACTTGAATTAGATGACACCGGGAGGTTTCATGATGGGCTTTTCTGGTGCAACCCAAATCCGAGCACCTGTTTAATACACTTGCGGGTTCAAAAGGTTACAGCTCGGAAATAGTGAGGAAGCTTTGCCTCTTTCTGACAATCTTTTCTATTCTCTAAACCTCCCATGACAATCAAAATTCGAAAACCCTTCTTTCCATTGTTAAATGTGCTGGTGCACAATATATCCCAGCATCATGTTCCTCGCAGTGGCATTGGTACCCTGAGTCTCCCACATCTTGTTAATCAACCTTAGCCCTTTACAGTTATGTTCAGCACTTTACCGCACAATTCTACCACATACATTTATTTAGTTATGTCGGCAGACATCAGACGCGCCCCCTCCCTGAACACCTTCAGGAAGGCCTCAAGACCTGGCTCTTCGGCTAAACAGATCTGCGGACCCCCCCCTCCCCTCAGCGCCTTGAGACCCTCACGGGTGAGTAGCGCGCTTACAATTCCCCTGATTGATTGATTGATTGATGTCATTCTTTTATATAAAAGTGGTGTACGACTTATTAGCCATTTCACAGTTCTAGGGATAACAGGCAATTATCTATGTAGTCCATCCCTTGAGAGTGAGTATTTAAATTAGAATCCAAGAATGACATGATTTGAGAGTGAAGCCCTGTTGGAAATTGCCATCTTTTGTGTGGTGTACCCTCAGGTGTTTACCTTGACTCTTTCTGTGGGCTATAGAACACTATGCACTTTATCCCTTCTGGCCAGAGGGATAGTGCCTGTGGTGCCCCTTACAACATGATGAACTTGGCATACCCCTTCATTGGCATATTTAACTTACATATAAGTCTCTAGTATATGGTACAAAAGTGTATCCATGGCCCATAAGTTAACTTTCACAAGTGGACTGCAGCACCTGTTGCGCCATCTACTATAGTGACAGTGTAAACATGAGTGCCGGTCTACCATGTGTAGCCTAGCTGTGCAGTTTTAAGATGCAAATACGACCTTTTGACAGGCCTAAACCTACCTTTTAAATAATAATGCCACCCCTAAGTAGGCCTTATTGCACATACAACAGGATGCATGGTATTTAAAATTAGGACATGTAAAAATTTAATGTAAAACGTCTTTGCAGTGAAAAGGCCCTAAAAGCAATTTTTACTGTAGCAAGGTTTGCTGCTCCATAGGAAAGCATTGGGATACACTATTAGATTTAATAATGTTATCTCCGGCTAGGCAGCAGTTATAAATTTCATTTTTGGACATTTTGAGATATTTATTACAAACCTAATTCACTGATAAAGTCGAAATTGTAATACATTTTTAGAAAGTTACTTTTTCCCTACCTAAAGCCTGTGGGTGCCAATGGAATCTGGCAGCTAAATAGCCACCTCGATGAGGTGTGAACTTGGTGCCAGAACTGAGACAAAGGCCTTAAATGTGGTGAGGTGTTCTGTTCCTCTGGCTGGTTGACCATCTGGGCTATGCCCAGGAATTTGATTAACTTCAAAGAAGCCTACCCTTTCACAGGCAAATGTTAGCTAACTACTGGGCAGGACCGTCTTATGTTCCCCCAGTCAGGCAGGCATCAATCTCAGTGGCAGAGAAGCTGCCCACAGAACTGATTCAAAGTGACCACAGTGGAAGTGTTGCTCATTTACCTGGCCACACCTCCTGGTTATGCACACTGGCTCTACACAAGGATAGAAGGGTTTCTTCATCTTAGATTAAGGCAGATCGAGGTTCTTTGGGGTTTGTCTGCAGTAGGGCACACAGGCTGAGCTGCAAAAGCAGGAAGGGTTGCCCCTGGACACTTTTACCCTATTGGTTTAGGAAGGTGCCAAGAGTCACCCCCACCCACAGGCTGGTGCCAGGAGTAAATGTATCACTCACATAACCCTCCTCTAAACAATTTCTGGAGCTGTGGAAGACGGGTAGAGGACTGGGCCTGCTGTCTGTGACCTGAGAAGAGACTATACTTGCTCTCCCTTTTGTACTCAGGGCAAAGAAGTGGACTCAAAGGGATGTAAGGCTGACCTCCTGTTCCAGCTACAGGGACATGTCAAGAGGCCTTTTTTGTAATTGCCAGATGACTCATTCCAACTGGACCTGCAGAGGCCCAGGGCCAACCTGTCAAGCTGGTCCGACGAAGGTGAATTGCAACTGGGACAAAGATTCCGATTGCTACCACTCTGAGCTTTTCCACAGCAGCAAATCCAATGCAGAGGAGCGCTCTTCAGATACAGCCTGCAGCCTTGTCCCACTGGAAGAATCCGAGCTCCAAAAAAGTGATTAAGTCCAAAGGTAGAAATCTACACTGAGCGAAGGCTTGAACAGTATCTGGCTGGAGGAGGCACATTCTTTGGGCGTGAAATTCAAATTTCTCTTGTTCTGAGCTTTCCCATCAAAGTCAACAGCTTCATGAGACCTCATCCAGGGGTTAACAAATGATGTGGAGCTCTCTTCAGCCACACTATGCTGCCTTTCCCTGACAAGGATTTTTGGCTTCCATTTGAGAGATTAAGTCCAAAGGGGAAACTTTCGACAGGGATAAAACCTGATTTATGTTGCCATGGTACAGGTCAAGCACAACTAAATGACCGTGGTTGGTGCTTAAATTTTTTGGGTGCTATTTGTAACCTTAGAATTTAGTAATTCATAACTCCGCTTTCTCTTATTGGAGTTTTGCCATTTTGGTGTCATTCATTTATTAAAATGCACCCTATTTTTCTAAATTGGTTTAGGATTTTTCTTGTGATATATTCTGACTTTATGGTACTGCATAAATACCTTACAGAATGCCTCAAAGTTAAACATGTCTGCTCTGTGCCACAGCTTCCAGGGGTTTGAGCTCCGATTAATTTAGTGACTTTAAGAGTTTACCATGACAATTGTTGCGATTATTATTTGAGGTGGGTCTTCACCTCCCTCAACTAATACCCTAATTTCATACAGACCTGACCCTTATGTTGGGGGAAGAAGTCCAGCATTGTTGAGGTATGAGAGATTTGTTTTCACCCTTTTTGATAGCCCATGGGCTTGGTTGGTTACTCAGATCTTAGCAAAGTATGTTCCAGAGTTTGGGACCCATGACCTTGATAGTCCTGCCCACTTGAGTCTTCCACTCCAACCTGCAATGTGCTATCATGTTTATCTTGCTTAAACATAGAGTCTAATTGAAATGTAATGCAGTGTTCATTTTTGTAGGTAGTTTGGAATGAAGCCTATGTGCATAATGAATTCAGAGCACAGGAATTTTAACTTTATTCTGGGTGATAATGCTGGTGACTGGCACTCTTTGTGTACTGTTGGCATGTGTGATGGTGTTTTCGAAGTGGGATTTTCAATATTTTAATCTTTGGGTGCAATCATTCAATAACCCCTGCCACTGGTTTAGTGGACCCTTATTCGTCGACAAGGAGAAGTAAAAAGGAGCAAGCACCTACATTAAACGCATAGCTATAAATCATTATACACTTTTAGTACAGTAAATAAAGAGGAATTCGTGAGTTAAAGAGTTTTTTTCATTTCTTTAGCTTTTCATTATTTATTCAATGAGTATTTATCTGTTAAGTATCAGCATTACAAGTTAATATAGTTGAATAATCGATATTTTGAATAGAAAAATAATACAATATTGGTTAAAATTACAGTTACTATTAAGCAACTGTGTTCCATAAAGGAAGTTCCCTAATCTAAATTAAATGGGAATAAAATAGAATAAGGTGACAGCTCAGATACCCAATAAAGAGTACTGTTGAGAAAATCAATGCATAAGGATAAAGCCTGTGCTTATTAAGCTGGAAAGTATTTTCAGCTGTAAATCAGCAGACATCAATGACAAAGGCTAAGCTACCTCCCATGAAGAGAGGTATAAATAAACTCAAAGATGAGTTCCCAGCAAGTGCGAGAAGCTCCCCTCTAACAGAAAAGCTCAAAGGAAAAAGCCCTGGCCTTGTTCGCCCTAAGTTGGCAGGGTATGCCCAGACGTGGGTCCCTTGCTCACTTTGCCACTGGATTCAAGCTAGCCTGGCTGATGATGGCTGAATAGCCAGAAACCGGTCCCAGGATGCTTGTTTCCGGTCCAGGGAAGACATGGCTTGGAAGTTCGGGCTGGACTGTTCCCATGAGGCACAGGGTCAGACTGATTTGCATATGGCCATGTCTGAACTGGGGTGGTGGAGTGAGCTAAAGAATGATGATGGATTAAACCCAGATCAGTTGACTGGGGGTGAGTGTTTGATTAGCTCAAGCGCTCCGTCCATCATCCCCTTTGGTATCGCCTTGTTCGCCCTAAGTTGGCAGGGTATGCCCAGACGTGGGTCCCTTGCTCACTTTGCCACTGGATTCAAGCTAGCCTGGCTGATGACGGCTGAATAGCCAGAAACCGGTCCCAGGATGCTTGTTTCCGGTCCAGGGAAGACATGGCTTGGCAGTTCGGGCTGGATTGTTCCCATGAGGCACAGGGTCAGACTGATTTGCATATGGCCATGTCTGAACTGGGGTGGTGGAGTGAGCTAAAGAATGATGATGGATTAAACCCAGATCAGTTGACTGGGGGTGAGTGTTTGATTAGCTCAAGCGCTCCGTCCATCATCCCCTTTGGTATCGCCTTGTTCGCCCTAAGTTGGCAGGGTATGCCCAGACGTGGGTCCCTTGCTCACTTTGCCACTGGATTCAAGCTAGCCTGGCTGATGACGGCTGAATAGCCAGACACCGGTCCCAGGATGCTTGTTTCCGGTCCAGGGAAGACATGGCTTGGCAGTTCGGGCTGGACTGTTCCCATGAGGCACAGGGTCAGACTGATTTGCATATGGCCATGTCTGAACTGGGGTGGTGGAGTGAGCTAAAGAATGATGATGGATTAAACCCAGATCAGTTGACTGGGGGTGAGTGTTTGATTAGCTCAAGCGCTCCGTCCATCATCCCCTTTGGTATCGCCTTGTTCTAGGAACACGCACTGACATAAACACACAATATTTCAGGTGGCAACATATTTCTTTTGTCTTCTGCATCATCCAATAGGATTTTGGTAAACTCCCCATCGTCTCCATCTGTACAATTGTCTATAGACGTTAGTCCTTGAAAAGATACATCGTCCACATTCTGCGGTCCAGGCTGTTCTTCTCATGAGTCATATTTCCTGTTGTCTTCTCTCCTCCCAGTGAGAACCTTACTTTCAGTTGTCTAATACAAAACAAATGCCTATTTACTAACTGATGGAAGGCTTCTGGAAAATTACACCTGCAGCAAAAGAGAAAACCTCTTGTGCACAATGTCAACTCAAAGTGGAAAACATGCCTTTTAATGTTAATGTATTATTTCTTCATGTTAACATGGCATTCACATTTAAGCTAACTTAAATCAATATATTATTGTTTCTCTAATGTGCTTATAAGGTCTAAGGGGCACATGCATCAACATTGTAAATTGCAAATACCTAATTGCGAATTCCTGAGAATCAAAGAGTTTCAGATTACGATTCCTATGGGTCCCAAATCGCTCTACCTCATTAATATTAATGAAGTAGATCGCACTTTGCGACCCCCTAGGAATCGCAAAAATCACAGGGATGGTGGCCTGCTGAGGTCAGCAGACCACCATGTCCATGATTGTTTTTAAATAAAGCAATCTTTTTTTTTTGTAAAGCAGCCCGTTTTCCTTTAAGGAAAACAAGATGCTTTACAAAAAGTAAAATGAAAAGTTTTCTTTTCATTTTGTAAGAACAGGCAGTGGTCCGTGGGACCACTGCCTGCTCTTAAAATATGCTTTACAACCATTCACAAAGGGAAGGGGTCCCTCGGGGACCCTTCCCATTTGCGAATGGGTTACCACCTACTTGAAGTAGGTGGTAATATGCGAATGTTTTGTGACCGCATTCACGGTCACAAAACATTCATGCATACTGTTAAGATTCGGTATTTGGAAGGGACACCCTTAACACGCCCCTTCCAAATACCGAATCACAAAACCCAATTTGCGATTCGGTAACAGGTTACCGAATCGCAATTTGGGTTTGATGCATGTGAAAAGCCTTTATTGTATTCGCAAACGGACCGATTCTGCGAATCGCCCCGTTTGCCAATACAAAAATGCTTCATGCATGTGCCCCTAAATATGATTCCCTACTACAAAATTTACATTCAAATATATATGTTTATTTTTCATATACTTTTTGCATGTTCTCAGTTAAATGCATTTTATTAGAACAAGATAAATTCACCCCAGCAACTTCCCTACACTGGTAGTTAAATAACCATCATAATTTCTTCATCACAAATGAATCTCTAGAGTGCACCCATTTTCTTGTCTGAGTCATCATTTTTATTTTTCAGAGTTTCAACTTCCTTAAACTTTTTTAATTCTCTGTTCTTACTCTCTTCCATTTTTAATTCTTCTCTGATTAGTCGTTTTCTTTCTTTATTCTTCTTCCTTGTTAAATAGCATATATATCCTTTATACAAAGCATATATCTATATTAAACAGATGCCAATGATTTATACAGGTTTTAATATGACTCTAAAAAGTCCACCTCCTACCCTTGCAAACCAATAGCCAATAACAGAGGAACCTTTGCCTAGAGTCCCGAATACACCAGCAGCTTTTAAAGATTCTAATTCAGGTTTCGGGTCAGAAATTGTTTTTGCAAATTCTTCAATTCTTCTACTCTTGTCTGATTTGTATGAACATCAATGTTGAGCCTTCAACATTTTACAGACTCAGTCTTTCTCTGCTAATAATATATCTAAAGCTAACAAATCTTGCAAAACCATTGATCTAATAGCCACTAATTCTGTAGCCAGCAAAGCACCAGATGTGCTAGTAGCCAGTTTATCCACTACAGTGCATAACTTTCTAATTTTGTCTTCATTTACAACTACTCCTACTGGTGGTATGATTGTTCCAAAAACATCTCCCACTAATTGTGTCCCATCACTAATACTACAGGTATGTCTATGAGGTGGTGTCATTATTGAAGCATCTATGATAGTCACGTGATACATTCTGGGAAACAATAAAGCTAAATAGCAAACACCCTCGCGATCAGCATGTATCTGAAAACTAGGCGTCCTGTCCACAAGCAAAATAAACTCTGACAATAACAGCTTCTTCCCCTGTTAAAATTTGAACAGACCCTCCCAAAACTTCAAAAGTGTGTTTGAGGCTACATTTCCCAATGTGTCTTTTTCTAATCTGGTTTTTCCTTTTGTAAACACATAGGGGGATATTTACAGCAAAATGTTGGAGCACAGTGTTACTTCAAAATTGGTAACGCCGTGCTTTGACATTTTTAAAATGCAGGGATGCTCCTTATTTACAAAAATACGGCGCACCCCTGTGTTTCCCCTAGCACGGGCACTAATAAAGCTGCCTAGCATCAGCATATGCACCGTTGCACCATGTTGCAAGAGTGCCTGCGCTGCAAGGGTGATTGTTTATGTACAGGAAGGGACACCTTCCTGCACATAAACAATCTTGAAAGGCCATTTGCTCTTTCTATGTGTGCTGTAGATTGCAGCACACATGGAAAGAGCAAAAAACGAGGAGAAATTAATTATTTCTCCTCGTAGCGCTAGTCTAACACCATGTATTCCCTGGTCTTAGTTTTTGGCGCTGCTCCTGCCTTGTAAATATGGGGCAGCATAAAAAACCAATGGGAGTTGCGGCAAAACGCCCACTGCATCACCCATTGCATGCCCCTTTCACGTTAAGTGAAGCGTGAAAAGGGGCTTTATTTACAAGGCGGCATTAAGCCACATCAAGTGGCTTAATGCCGCTTTGTAAATAAGGAGAAGAGGATATCACCACCAGACAGTCACTAAAAGTAGCGTTCTGGTGGTGATATCCCTTTGTAAATATGCCCCATAACTTCCCCTTTTGTCCTCCATCAAATTTTAATTTAGGATTCATTCTTTTCGAAAGGGTAACCTTAGAAAGTATCATATCATAATTTGAAAAATAATATTCAACATGTTGCTGTTCATAAAATAAACCAAGAAAAATACTACATGTAATTCCATATGAAAGTGGGATGTGGTCATGTGTCAGATCTTCTCCAGCTGTCAAAGGTAAGTTTACATAGAGATAATCCTTAGTATCTAAAGCTTGAATATATTCCTGAACTAATCTAGAATAAACATTTGTTGAGAACTCTTCTTTTGAAACATCTATAAATTAAGCTATAATTTCTTCTCATCTGTTGTGTACAGGTGATGTAGGCGCAGGTGTACAGCTAAGAATTTCTATCTCTGGGGTAAAACTCATTCCAACTAGAAGAACTATAAATGTTAACACACCAATGATTAGTGTGACAATAATCACTATTCTACATCTAGCCTTGCTAAGGACCAACATGTTTATCTACAATCAAAACATTCGTAGAATATCGTAGCAGGCAGATTCAATAATCTGTGTTGAATTCTACTTGTGCAAACGCTAAAAACCTTTGAAGATTGCCCAGAGTCCTAAAGTCAACAAACGAAGGTCAGAAAAATAGGCAGAGAAAGGCAAAACATTTGGGGATAACCCTGCAAAAAGGGCCAGGTCCAACACCATGATCGGCAAATTGCAAGGACTTCCAACAATTTATTTTAAAATCCCTTGTTTTAGCATGTTTTCAATCAATTAAGTTATTATAGCCACTGTCTCAGGTGTTAGGTTATATAGTGTGTTCTCAGAAAAACTGCATTATTCAGACTGGTTATACACCTTTGATTAGTCCGATGTCTTTCCCTGAAAAACCCCATACTTCTGATTTTACAGTATCTCTCATATATGAAGGTAAATCCTCTACCGTTCTTACAGGATATAATCCTACAGCTGTTTCTTGTCGGGCCATTTTAAATTCAACATGTTCATCATGCATTTGAAATTTAACACCATGCAGTAAATGGGGCAGTTTAACTTGCACAAAGGATCCCTTCCAAACAGATCTACAGGACTTGAATCACATACCACAAACTGGTGATCTTCCTCAAATGAACTTATTTTTACATGCACTTACTTTGAAACAAGATTAGTTATTTGTTTATTTGTAACAACAACAACTTGGATCTTCTTTCACGAGAGGTAAAGGCCTGGGACTTCCGCTGTTCTAACAGTGGAACAAATAGCACATGTGTTGACGGGAAATGACACTTGGTGGCCATTAACCACTCCTTCTAAAAATGATCCACTTTGATCTACCTCTAAGACTGCGCCATGTATGCAATCTTCCTTCCCCCTCAGGCACCGTCATTGAGATTTGTCAGAATCAAAGCTCTCATTCTTCAACATGGGGACCTTTTGAATTGGGTCCCTAATTTGGAATGGATTTGAATTTGTTCTTGGTACTCAATTCATAGTGAATTTGGGATTACCCATATTTTGCAGGGCCATCGGAGCTTTTGGGATCTGATTAACAGGAACTTGTGACTTCGTTGACATCTGCATTTCTGTCCTCCACTCTGGAAACCAACACCCTGCATTCCACCAACATTTCCTGCATATGATTGATTTTGAAACCCCTTTTGAACCAACTTCGTCTGAGCCAACATACATTTCTCATCAAGCCTTTTCAGCTTCATCTCTTGCTTATCACTACAGAATTTTCCATTCCTTAGGATATCATCTAAGGAATTTGTCTGCCACCAAATCACATTCTGTTGTATGTGGATGCTGATTTCTTTTCACAACCCAAGAATGAGCTGTGGCACAAACCTCTCCATATCTCCCATTTCAGGATTTTCGTGTCCACTGTGCTGTTTAAACACCTGCAACACTCATTCATAATAAGCATGCACTGATTCTCTAGTATCCCGTATAGTTCTATTGATCTTTAACCAATCAATATCCCTTGCTGGAACTTTTCCTTTCAAAAAGTAATCACCTCGTCATAGTTTTTCATCACCACGGATGAAGGTGCACGTATACGTGCATTCCTTAGAGGTTCAGTACATGGCCATTGTACAGATATCTTACATTCAGCCCATAGCTCACTCAGTACCTCATTATCAAAGAAGGTATTCAAGTCTGTCCACAGAGCCTTTGAAATCTTCACAAATCTGTCAACTTGTGTATACCACTGGGCAGGACTCCCTCTTAATTTCAGGAAGTTATTTGTGAATGTCGCAGGCTCATCTCTGCTCCACGGTACATGAACATACCCTCCACCAGGTATCTAACTAATAAGAAAAGTTACAGCCTCATCTTCATCTTGGGATACTGGTGGGGGCTTACCATTTGCTTCTGTCGCGTCTGATTGTTTTTTTTTCTTTTCCTGTTTCTTTGCCTCTTGCTTTCTAACCTGTCAAAATGGCTCTACTTGTGGATGGGTTTTACTAACTCCACAATGGGTAATCCCATTCCTGAAGACTGCATTGCCACAATAGCTTTATCATCTAACTGTTCCCTAAACATTTCTGTAAAGTAACACCCTTAGAGAGAGCCACCTCGTATTTTCCTGAAAGCTCAGTTAATTTTTCATGAGTGGCAGCTGCTCGTCTTGTGATTTAATTTCTCAAATATATTAATTCATTTTCCTGCTATTGATTCAGATGTGCAAATGTCTAGACATCCTCTCATACTTTCTTCCAATTCCACCTTCAATTTTGGTACATCTAAAGGCCTTGTTCTTTCCTGGATGATAGTAGCTGAACTCTTTGTTTCTCTTATTCTTTTTTTCTGGAGTATTTTAAAACCATGGGGTAAAATTCCATCATCAAATATTCCTGTTTCTCTCTGTGCAGTTAGTGTCATACAGACAATCCTTCTCTTAATGACTGAACATTTTATTGTTGGGTTGATACAATAATCTGAGAGTTTTGCAACGTCAGAATAAACCCTGTTGGGGCTACTTCTCCTACAGTGTCAATTGGATTTGGTACAATATTTATTGGTTCAGTTGCAACGGGATCTGCTAATGTCTGAGTTGAAACAACCTGCAACACTGGTGCAGGAATAGTAACAATAGAAGCAGTGACACCTGGAGTAATCACTGTAGGGGCTGGCTCTATAGGTGCAGTTCCAGTCGGAAGTACTGGAAGTGGTCTGTTGATCTTAGATATATTCAGGACAAAAGGAGCTGTAGCCACTGTGATGCTAGTGGTTGTAAAAACATCTGTACTTGTTGTCGGAGCCACATATGGTGGTGGATGTGACGATGACAAGGCATCTAAAATGTCATCCCCTGAATCGCATTCAGTGTCTGTATTTCTTGCAGCTTCCTCATCATCATTTCCCTGTTTACAACTCTTTCTAAGCTTTTCTATTGCTACAGCTGGGTACATTTTATTTCACTGGACTATGCATTTTCTCCACCTCTGCTGTCCTTCATCCCATTGACCATCTGCATAATTTCGCACAGCTCTCTTTGCTCTATTCAGGTATCTTTCTTTCTCTTTGGCATGAGCTGTTCACTCCCATGCATTTAATGTGTTGTACTGTGTAGGTCTAGAAGGTGGCTTCATTTCATCTTACTTTTCCCTTAAATGTTCAATAATCTTTAAATCAAAAGTACCATACTGTGGAAATCTGAGTAGTCCTTCAGTTTCAGTGATCTTGTACCACTGGCGAAGCCACAATGATGTATGAAGCCCTAGATTTGTCACCATATAAAGACTTGCATACCTTCCGGTGGAACGTCTTCACACTCCCATACTGGTACTCGCACATCACCTCTCATTAATTTTTAAGGGCTTTAAACTTTTCATGATTGCAAATATGCAACAATAAATGAGCAATGATCAATTCAGGAAATGTCAATGTTTTAGTTCAATTTCCAATTGCACAAATGTCAATATCTTCCTCCAGTCCTGTCACAATCTTCTTTTCATAAGCCTATCGCAGCTTAGTACTTGATGACTCCTCAATAAATCTCAGCACGGTACTTCACGCCAACTGACCTATCTCAGTGCAGCACACTCTGATATAATTCTCACTCCTTGCAGCCTTTCACCCTCTGTTACAATTTCTTGTACACAAAATTCTAAAACTGTAAGCAAGCACTCAAAAAATATCTCTTATCTGCTCTACTAAAGTATTTGAAATAGTTCATTCATACAAGAAACAAATCAGAAATAAAGTTTTAACACCCTCCAACTTCTTATACACAAACTCACACAAACAAATAAAATCTCGACCTGATTAATATAGTTTTCCCTTTGCGCAATAGATTCTACTAACACCAATCAATATTAGTACAATCACAACAATTTGTTGTAGTCCCTGTCTCAATTGTGCAGTCAATGTTACATCATGAATCAGCACCATGTAAACTTAAAAGACAAATAACACCACAGCCTATTATTTCTTAACTACCCCAGGATCTTGGACTATGAGTCTGATAACAACTTCAACTGCTCAACATCAAGCCTTTAGACACGGCTAATCTATCAGCCTCTACCAAAATACCTAACGCATAGTTTCAACACAATGATAAACTGTTAATTAAAAAAAATTGTGATGCATAAACCTACCGATACTCACATCTCCACCACTGTAACCACCTTTGAAACCACGCACTCCTTGAGTCTTCAAACTCAGTCTATGGACTTAAGGGACATCGGCAATTGTAAACTTAGGCAATTATTTCAGCTCCTTTTCTCCTGTGACATAAACTGCCCTCTCTGTTTTTACTGGCGATATCAATCTATGATTTCCTAAAGTATATCATTATAAAATTAGTTTTTTTTAAAATTGAGAATGATAACTTTGGCCTCAATGGTTATTTCACTTTAAAAGGACAGTCATTAATTGAAAAAAAAGATGTACATGTTTATTTACTAAGCAATCTATGATGGGCTGCATGAGGGTTTGCAGTGTAAAAATAGTCTCCCTTCAAACAGCGATTTTTATGCAAGCTCTTTGGATTTTCAAATACCCTTGCCAAACTAGAGCTTCCAAACCATCAATCATTTATTAATTTTTAATGGTATCCTATGAAAATGCTCACTACAAAGGACATATTTATAGAGAGTTGATGCCCAGTCAATGTTTCATAAGTAGAGGTGCACCAAAAAGAAACAGATATTGCAAGCAGCCATGGTTCATGTTTACCAGACCGATCCACCACAGATTGTGGTTTCAAGTGACAGCAATCAATGTTTCATTTTCTTCTTCTCAAACATAAAAATATTTCAAATTTTCAACCCAGAGCTGTAAAACCGATTTCAGATCACTGAAGTTCCACCTTCTTTCTCATGAACTGTAATCTTGCTTGCGGTCACTGTCAACCACTCCCTATCAAGGGCTTAGAAAAAAAATCATACTTCTTACCGAAGCTAAAAAGAACTGCAGCTCATGCTCTAATCCTGTCATGACTGAACTTTTGGAATGCTGTTTATGCAGGCCTACCACAATCTAGCCTCATCCCACTCCAAAGCATAATTTACTACATACCCTACCTTTCTGAGCTCCTCAAATGATCAGGTGGCACGAGAAATAACCTCCTGCTGCAAAGCCCAAGCGTGAAAACATTGCATGCCCAGTATCAATTCTTCTCTAGAGCTACAACTCTACTATGAAACGGGCTTCCAGCTGATCTCTGGACTAAATCCACCCTACTATCATTCCAACAACATCTAAAGGCTCACCTCTTCAGGCTGCACTTTACTCAAAATCCGCTATTGCCACTTCCGTTCTCTCCCCACTACCTCCTTCATCTGATGTGCTTCTTCCTGTCCGCAAATTTAATATGTTTTGATTCTATATCACTGCAAGATCCAAATTGTTATCAATGTTTTTCTATTTCTATGGAGTATACATTAGTTATTTGTATTCTAATGTAAAGGGCTCACATACTATTCAATGCTTGAGAGCTATATAAAACTGATAAATAAACATTTGCCACACAAGTCCATCAAACATATCTAAGGTTAGGTTTATCATACCACCCCAATGTTTACCACAACCATTAACATCAAGTCACTGTGTTCATTTGACAGGTGAACAAGCACAAACGGCATCCGCAAGTGCCAACGGTCCTTGTTCACATGACTGATCTGTCATACAAATCACTACTATTCCATGATTTCATGCACCATTCCACCAAAGTGGCCACAGTAATTTTTAAATTACTATCCATCAAAACATAGAACAATGCCACAAGTGATCCAGCCTGTGCATATCAAGCATGTCCAATAAACAAAATATTCTTGTCACAAGCATCTATTGCATGTTTTTAGGTAAGGCAACGACCACAAACCCAGTCACGGTTTGTGTTCACAAGGCAGATGTTTTAGGTCAATTGACCCGGAACTTAACTCACAACTTGGCATCCATGTACATGTTAACCGGTTGCCATCTCTTGGAAGGGTCCATGGATTTGTTCTGGATCGGTGGATTCTTATCAAAATACCTCTGTTGTCAATGTTCACATGGGAAATATTTAAGCATTTGTGTGATGTTTTGGAAGAAATAGAGACCAGAATATATACACTGTGTACAAACTGTCATAGGATTTTTTGGGGGTCTGCAGATTGGGTATCAAATTGATGCAAGCATGGGCTCTCAAAATTTTCAGCACTTCAATCAATAGAATTGTGATTTGGGGTTATAATATTGCTTTTCTGGTCTCATACTGGCTAACTTGCAACCTTCCAAACCAATCAACGTAGCAATATTAGATTGGGTAACATCTAGCCCCTGATGCGGGTGGTGGTACTGTCAGAGCAACTGGATTTGTTTCTCAGAGATCGATGGCCTGTAGTTTACTTACAATGATGGCTGTTCTACATTGGATCGATTCGTGTCCACCTGCGGCAGACAACCTGCTCCATGCTGAAAAAGCATTTGATGATTTAGAGTGCCCATCTATGCATGAGGTACCTAGACACATGGAGTTAGGCAACTATTTCTTCACCTTTCTAAGTTTGCCTTATACGGGCCCTCTTGCTCGATGAAGGTTAGCAATCCATGCTCGGATACGATATCTATCTGTAACAGTACATGCCAGGGCTGTCCGTTGACCCCTTTGATCTTTGCATTAGTGGTAGAGCCCCTTGAATGCTTTCTTGGGGAGTTGCATACCCATCACAGGCTGTATGTGTGTGGTGAACCCCTTCTGGTATCCTCATACGCCAATGATGTGTTATATGTGACCCCCTATTACTAAAGAGGTTAATAAATTCAGTGGATACACAGGACTACAAATCAATTGGGACAAATCAGAAATATTTCCTCTAAAGGAGAGTTTCCACTCTGAGGACCATCAATAGGGAAAATATTTAGGATTTTATCTGGCTAGAAATTCAACGGTACTAATTAGGTGCAATTTTGGGGTAGCCTTGGAACTGTTCAAGATGCGAATCAAGCGTTAGTTTCTGCTCCTGCTGTCAGTGCTGGGGCTGATTTCACTTATTCAGCTGAACATATTATTGAAGATTCTCTTTCTGTTTACTAATATTACCATTCGAATACCAGCAAAAATGTTTTATCAGCTTCGGCAATTGTGAAAGAGGCTCACTTGGGGAGGTGGGTGGGCAACCACGTATTAAGTGTGAATTTCTGACAGCCAATTACGAAAGGAGGCCTGTCAGTGCCTGGCCCGATTTTATATTATTTAGTTGTGCAAGCACATTTTGCTAAACACTGGCTCGGCGAGCAGGCATCTCTTGTGCATGTAAGGATAAAATGAGCACTGGCGAGGCCTCCTGATATCAACAGTATTTTGTAAAAAGCCCTCTGATAGAAGAGATGAAGTTGATGTTGTTGGAATAACAAGATAGGCCTGGTGGGACATAACAAAGTAGGTCTATTATAGTTTATCCTACTCTCCTTTACTAAGTTAGTACAGAGCATGCTGCTTACACCCATGGCAGAGCAGACTTCTGAAGAGATACTGAATGGTATAGGAATAGTAGGGATGAGTGACTTGGTTCCTAATGGTGCCTTTATAAGTATCTCTGACTATAAAGCGGAGGGGGCGGGGGAAGACACTGCGTTGGTGATGCTGGTTCACTTCAGACTCTGAGTGGCCGTGAAGGCCATCTTTCCTGATTTCACTAAGCCACCTCAGGAATTAATGTTGCATAAAAAATGATTGAAGGAGTGGAGGCTGGCAAGACAAGCTCCTTTATGTAGTTGGAACTAACGGCCCTGGGGACTGAGTGTGTATACATGCGAGGCCGATTTTGGACATGCACTCACTGAAGTACTGCTGTGTACAGGTTGAGAATGCTCTGATACATTATAGGCGTAGGTTGATTCAATTCAAATTTCTTCATCGTCTTTATTACACACCAGAATGTATAGGGAAGTTCTGACCTGGAGGGATAGTGGAATGTAAGAAATGTAAAACGGCAGATGTAGCCTTCCTACATATTGCATGGTTGTGCCCTCTAGTGTTTAAATTCTGGGCTGAGATACTTGCCTCCTTGAACGAGATCTTGGGGCCACTATAACTCCATCACCTTAGTGTACCCCACGCTAAAAAAAGGTGGCAGGTTTGTGTCCATGCCTTTGCTTCTCGTTAAAAGACGTATGGCAATGTGTTGGATGAGCACTTACCTGCCTGCATATGCAACAAATCCCTGGCATATGGTGTATTGTAATTAGCTAATGGGTTCTATACTACTGCTGTGCATGCTAAGGCACATCCAAAGGATTTTTGGGAGCTTCTTCAGTTGATCCTGTCACAGCAGGATGCTGTCCCTGAGATGTAGGGTATTATGTGGTGTGTGTTCTGCTGTGATCTCAGGGTACTAGGCAAGCCCTGTGCACTGTTTTGATACCACTGACTGCAATAATGCAGCCCAGATGCAGTAATGCTTTGTATTATATCTACCATTAGACTCATGTTTTTGGTTGCCTAATGGCTCCTAGTTTCTTTGATTGTTTGTTTAAGTATACTGAAAATCTAAAGAAATGTAAAAAAAAAAAGAGGGAACATCTGCTTATTATAGTGCTAGAAAATGGAAAAAACGTTGTTCAAAAACATGGAATGAAAAATAAGCTATAGTTATTAGTAGGACTGCGCTTTTACATTGTAGACACTAAGAAGCATATTTAGGAGATTTGTGGCTCAGGGCAGCGCTGCAAGTTACCTTGATGTGTTGCCCTGTGTCACAGGGAAAGGGCAGGAATATGCCGTATTTACCCAATACCGCACACTTCTGTCCTTTTCCCCTGCGCTGGGGCCGTTTCGGCAGCCTAGCGCCAATGCAGGCACCCTTGCACCATGGTGCAAGGGTGCTTCTGTTGTAGGCAGGATTGGTTTTGTGCAGTAAGGGGCACCGTCCTGCGCAAAGCAATCCATGGAGGTGTTTTACTCTTTCTATGTGTGCTAGAGGGAAAAACGAGGAGAAATCAAGATATTTCTCCTTGTTACGCCTCACCTGGGAAGGCGTATCTTTTTGGGCACATTCCCAGGTTTACCAGGTTTGATCAATCTGGGAATACGTCACAAACCATGGAAGTTGCATGGGAACACCCCCACAACGCCCATGGAATTCCTCCCTTGTGCAGAGTAATGCAACGCAGCGATTTGCGCTGTGTTGCATTACTCCATATTTTTGAAGCCATTCAAAGCCACGCAAAGTGGCTTTGCATCGCTTTATAAATATGATGTTGAGCTTTGCATCATGCATGTACCACGTTGTGCTGTGCAAGCATGACGCAAAGCTCTCATAAATATGCCCCCTAGTTTATGGGAAGGTTCTCGAAATGTTGCCCATAATTTACAGCTTTCCCAATTGCTGCAGAGATACGCAGACTAGCCGAAGTGGTGGTTGGGCACAATGTGAAGTTTCTCTTCTGCTCTTGTTAAAGTGGGACCCTTCCGCACCACGCTCAGTCAACACGCCAGCCTCGGACCAAAGGGGTGTTAACCCTTCTGTAAAAATAGTGATGAAATGCTGTACATTGACATCCACCATCTATTTCCATCTATTTAGTTACTGGTTAACACCAGGGGCCATATTACAATAAGTGCCCCGGGGGCGCAACGGGCGTTTGCACCCACTTTGCGCTCCCCCGGGGCACTTTGGTATTATAGAAGGGGGCGCAGACACTTGTGCGCCCCTTCTATAATACCGATAGCGCTGGCGCACTTAAAGCGCCAGCGCTATCAACAGAGAGTGTTCCCTCATTGCATAGGGGCATGCCCTATGCAAATGAGGGAATTCCTTTGACTCTGCACCCGCGCCGTATTGCAGGTGCAGAGTCAAAGAAGCCCTCAGGAGGTGCACTGACAGTGCACCGTTAAAAAAGGTGGTGCACTGTCAGTGTGCCTCCTGACAGCAGCCCTCTGCAGGGGGTAAAGGGGGTCCCATGGACCCCCCTAGACATCCCCTTTCAGGCGGGTGCAGTCACTGACTGCACCCGCCTGCAAGGGGATCTCTATTCCCCTGTAAAAGTGCAGGCGGGTGCCGCCTGCGCTGTGAAAACACCAAGCGGCTGCTCCGTGTTTTCACATAAATGTGCTGCCCTGGGGGCAGCGCATTCATCATAATAGGGCGGATTGTGATTGTTTGCGCCCGGCGCACCTTTTCAAAAGGTGCGCTGGGCGCAAACAATCACAATGCATAATACGGCCCCAGATGTACTGCACTCTAGTTATTTTACATGTTGACTCTGTCCCCGCCCCCTCACTGCCCATTCGCTGCCCCATTCCCTGCTCCTCCCACCCACCACCCCATTTATGGCGGCCGCTGCGTGGTGAAGAGAGCGACCCCTGACCTTGACTGGTAGGTCGCTCCCCACCACACAGCTCCGTCTGTGTGCCCTGCTGCTGCCCCTGATTGTGCTTGTTTTTTTCCTTTCTGTGCCCCCTTGCTGCCCCTGATTGTGATAGTTTTTCCTTTCTGTGCCCCCTTGCTGCCCTTGATTGTGCTCGTTTTGTCCTTTCTGTGCCCCCTTGCTGCCCCTGATTGTGATCGTTTTTTTCCTTTCTGTGCCCCCTTGCTGCCCCTGATTGTGATCGTTTTTGCCTTTCTGTGCCCCCTTGCTGCCCCTTATTGTGCTCGTTTTTGCCTTTCTGTGCCCCCTTGCTGCCCCTGATTGTGCTCGTTTTTGCCTTTCTGTGCCCCCTTGCTGCCCCTGATTGTGATCGTTTTTCCTTTCTGTGCCCCCTTGCTGCCCCTGATTGTGATCGTTTTCCTTTCTGTGCCTGTTTCTCGCCGCTGCGCTCTGCGGACCCGCCCCCTCACTGCCCATTCGCTGCCCCATTCCCTGCTCCTCCCTCCCACCTCCCCATTTATGGCGGCCGCTGCGTGGTGAAGAGAGCGACCCCTGACCTTGACTGGTAGGTCGCCCCCCCACCACACAGCTCCGTCTGTGTGCCCTGCTGCTGCCACTGATTGTGCTCGTTTTTCCTTTCTGTGCCCCCTTGCTGCCCCTGATTGTGATCGTTTTTCCTTTCTGTGCCCCCTGCTGCCCCTGATTGTGATCGTTTTTCCTTTCTGTGCCTGTTTCCCGCCGCTGCGCCTGCGGCCCCGCCCCCTCACTGCCCATTTGCTGCCCCATTCCCTGCTCCTCCCTCCCACCTCCCCATTTATGGCGGCCGCTGCGTGGTGAAGAGAGCGACCCCTGACCTTGACTGGTAGGTCGCTCCCCCACCACACAGCTCCGTCTGTGTGCCCTGCTGCTGCCCCTGATTGTGCTCGTTTTTTCCTTTCTGTGCCCCCTTGCTGCCCCTGATTGTGATCGTTTTTCCTTTCTGTGCCCCCTTGCTGCCCCTGATTGAGCTCGTTTTTCCTTTCTGTGCCCCCTTGCTGCCCCTGATTGTGATCGTTTTTTCCTTTCTGTGCCCCCTTGCTGCCCCTGATTGTGATCGTTTTCCTTTCTGTGCCCCCTTGCTGCCCCTGATTGTGATCGTTTTTCCTTTCTGTGCCCCCTTGCTGCCCCTGATTGTGATCGTTTTTCCTTTCTGTGCCCCCTTGCTGCCCCTGATTGTGATCGTTTTTCCTTTCTGTGCCTGTTTCCCGCCGCTGCGCCTGCGGCCCCGCCCCTCACTGCCCATTCGCTGCCCCATTCCCTGCTCCTCCCTCCCAACTCCCCATTTATGGCGGCCGCTGCGTGGTGAAGAGAGCGACCCCTGACCTTGACTGGTAGGTCGCTCCCCCACCACACAGCTCCGTCTGTGTGCCCTGCTGCTGCCCCTGATTGTGATCGTTTTTCCTTTCTGTGCCCCCTTGCTGCCCCTGATTGTGATCGTTTTTCCTTTTTGTGCCCCCTTGCTGCCCCTGATTGTGATCGTTTTTCCTTTCTGTGCCCCCTTGCTGCCCCTGATTGTGATCGTTTTTCCTTTCTGTGCCCCCTTGCTGCCCCTGATTGTGATCGTTTTTCCTTTCTGTGCCTGTTTCCCGCCGCTGCGCTCTGCGGCCCCGCCCCTCACTGCCCATTCGCTGCCCCATTCCCTGCTCCTCCCTCCCACCTCCCCATTTATGGCGGCCGCTGCGTGGTGAAGAGAGCGACCCCTGACCTTGACTGGTAGGTCGCTCCCCCACCACACAGCTCCGTCTGTGTGCCCTGCTGCTGCCCCTGATTGTGATCGTTTTTCCTTTCTGTGCCCCCTTGCTGCCCCTGATTGTGATCGTTTTTCCTTTCTGTGCCCCCTTGCTGCCCCTGATTGTGATAGTTTTTCCTTTCTGTGCCCCCTTGCTGCCCCTGATTGTGATCGTTTTTCCTTTCTGTGCCCCCTTGCTGCCCCTGATTGTGATCGTTTTCCTTTCTGTGCCTGTTTCCCGCCGCTGCGCCTGCGGCCGCCGCCCTCACTCCCCATTCGCTGCCCCATTCCCTGCTCCTCCCTCCCACCTCCCCATTTATGGCGGCCGCTGCGTGGTGAAGAGAGCGACCCCTGACCTTGACTGGTAGGTCGCTCCCCACCACACAGCTCCGTCTGTGTGCCCTGCTGCTGCCCCTGATTGTGATCGTTTTTCCTTTCTGTGCCCCCTTGCTGCCCCTGATTGTGATAGTTTTTTCCTTTCTGTGCCCCCTTGCTGCCCCTGATTGTGATCGTTTTTCCTTTCTGTGCCCCCTTGCTGCCCCTGATTGTGATCGTTTTCCTTTCTGTGCCTGTTTCCCGCCGCTGCGCCTCGCGGCCCCGCCCCCTCACTGCCCATTCGCTGCCCCATTCCCTGCTCCTCCTCCCACCTCCCCATTTATGGCGGCCGCTGCGTGGTGAAGAGAGCGACCCCTGACCTTGACTGGTAGGTCGCTCCCCACCACACAGCTCCGTCTGTGTGCCCTGCTGCTGCCCCTGATTGTGATCGTTTTTCCTTTCTGTGCCCCCTTGCTGCCCCTGATTGTGATAGTTATTTCCTTTCTGTGCCCCCTTGCTGCCCCTGATTGTGATAGTTTTTTCCTTTCTGTGCCCCCTTGCTGCCCCTGATTGTGATCGTTTTTTCCTTTCTGTGCCCCCTTGCTGCCCCTGATTGTGATCGTTTTTTCCTTTCTGTGCCTGTTTCCCGCCGCTGCGCCTGCGGCCCCGCCCCCTCACTGCCCATTCGCTGCCCCATTCCCTGCTCCTCCCTCCCACCTCCCCATTTATGGCGGCCGCTGCGTGGTGAAGAGAGCGACCCCTGACCTTGACTGGTAGGTCGCTCCCCACCACACAGCTCCGTCTGTGTGCCCTGCTGCTGCCCCTGATTGTGATCGTTTTTTCCTTTCTGTGCCCCCTTGCTGCCCCTGATTGTGATCGTTTTTCCTTTCTGTGCCCCCTTGCTGCCCCTGATTGTGATCGTTTTTCCTTTCTGTGCCTGTTTCCCGCCGCTGCGCCCTGCGGCCCCGCCCCCTCACTGCCCATTCGCTGCACCATTCCCTGCTCCTCCCTCCCACCTCCCCATTTATGGCGGCCACTGCGTGGTGAAGAGAGCGACCCCTGACCTTGACTGGTAGGTCGCTCCCCACCACACAGCTCCGTCTGTGTGCCCTGCTGCTGCCCCTGATTGTGATCGTTTTTCCTTTCTGTGCCCCCTTGCTGCCCCTGATTGTGATCGTTTTTCCTTTCTGTGCCCCCTTGCTGCCCCTGATTGTGATCGTTTTTTCCTTTCTGTGCCCCCTTGCTGCCCCTGATTGTGATCGTTTTTCCTTTCTGTGCCTGTTTCCCGCCGCTGCGCCCTGCGGCCCTGCCCCCTCACTGCCCATTCGCTGCCCCATTCCCTGCTCCTCCCTCCCACCTCCCCATTTATGGCGGCCGCTGCGTGGTGAAGAGAGCGACCCCTGACCTTGACTGGTAGGTCGCTCCCCCACCACACAGCTCCGTCTGTGTGCCCTGCTGCTGCCCCTGATTGTGATCGTTTTTTCCTTTCTGTGCCCCCTTGCTGCCCCTGATTGTGATCGTTTTTTCCTTTCTGTGCCCCCTTGCTGCCCCTGATTGTGATCGTTTTTCCTTTCTGTGCCCCCTTGCTGCCCCTGATTGTGATCGTTTTTCCTTTCTGTGCCTGTTTCCCGCCGATGCGCCCCTGCGGCCCCGCCCCCTCACTGCCCATTCGCTGCCCCATTCCCTGCTCCTCCCTCCCACCTCCCCATTTATGGCGGCCGCTGCGTGGTGAAGAGAGCGACCCCTGACCTTGACTGGTAGGTCGCTCCCCACCACACAGCTCCGTCTGTGTGCCCTGCTGCTGCCCCTGATTGTGATCGTTTTCCTTTCTGTGCCCCCTTGCTGCCCCTGATTGTGATCGTTTTTCCTTTCTGTGCCCCCTTGCTGCCCCTGATTGTGATCGTTTTTCCTTTCTGTGCCTGTTTCCCGCCGCTGCGCCCTGCGGCCCCGCCCCTCACTGCCCATTCGCTGCCCCATTCCCTGCTCCTCCCTCCCACCTCCCCATTTATGGCGGCCGCTGTGCGGCCGCGCGCTGGCGCGCCCGAAGGCGCGCCTAAGGCAAGCCCGTATGCGCCCGTCCACGCCGTGGCCGCGCCCAGCGCCAGACCCCCTGGTCCGGGCATCCCCCGCGCCCGCCACATCAACAGACGCCGATACGACGCCAGCACCCTCCACGCACTCAACCCCGGAAAAGATCACGCCTGCTACCAGGCCACCCCGAAGCGCACCCAAGGGCCCTTCACCTGCCGGAACTGCAGCTTCGCCAGCACCCGCCCCGCCAAACCACCGTCCAGGAAAGAACCCAACTACCTCAGATGCATCCTCCTCAACACCCGCTCCGCCCGCAAACACGCCATCGAACTCTGGGACCTTCTCGACTCAACCTCCCCAGACGTCGCATTCCTGACGGAGACCTGGCTGAATCCCGCTTCAGCCCCCGACATCGCCATTGCCATCCCGGACGGATACAAGATCACCCACAGGGACCGCACCAACGGAGTCGGATGAGGCATCGCCATCGTCCACAGGAACACCCTCAGAGTCTCAACCAACACCGACGACACCCTCAGCACCGCCGAACACATGCACTTCCAGATCCACACCGATCCCAACACCACCCTCAGAGGAACCCTCATCTACAGACCCCCGGACCCCGACCACAGTTCAGCGATTCCATCGCTGACTTCATCAGCACACACGCCATCGCCTCCACGGACTACATCCTCCTCGGGGACCTGAACTTCCACCTCGAGAACAACAAGGACACCAACTCCACCACCCTGATCGACAACCTCGCCACCCTCGGACTCAGACAGCTCGTGACTACACCCACCCACGCCGCCGGCCACACGCTAGACTCCATCTTTTCCGCAAGCCCACACGTCTCCTTCAACCACACCTCCGAACCCCACTGGACTGACCACCACTGCATCCACTTCACCTACAGGAAGCCCACCACGCACCACCGCACCGAACAAATGCCTCGCCGCTGCTGGAGCAGAGTCACGGAAGACCAGCTAACCACAACCCTCGCCCTGAGCCCACCCGCCCGAACCCTCCGACCCCGACACCGCCGCCCGCAACCTCAGACAGTGGATCGGCGACTGCGCCAACACCCTCGCCCCGCTCAAGAATCCGCCCAACAGCCACACCAGCAAGAAAGCCACCTGGTTCACCGAAGACCTCCAGGCCTCCAAACGAACATGCCGAAAACTGGAGAAGATCTGGCTCCACGAACGGACAGCGGACAGCTACGCCGCCCACAAGAGCGCCACCCGCAGTCACCATCACCTCATCAGATCCGCCAAAAGGGCCTCACTCAAAGACCGCCTAGACAACAACGCACACAACAACAAAGAGCTCTTCAACATCGTGAAGGAACTCTCCAACCCCAGCTCCAACACCAACGACATCCAGCCGTCGCGAGACCTGTGCGACTCACTGGCCACCTCCTTCCACCGCAAAATCGCCGACATCCACGACAGCTTCAACACCACGACCGCCCCGGCAACCACCGAGACCACTGCCCCCACAACCACCAACCGCCTGCTCTCCTGGACCAACATCAACGACGAGGACACCAGCGAGATCATGAACACCATCCACTCCGGTTCACCGCTAGACCCGTGCCCTCACCACATCTTCAACAAAGCCAGTACAGCCATCGCGCCCCATCTCCGGAAAATAATCAACATCTCCTTCGAGACAGCAACCTTCCCGGAAAGCTGGAAGCACGCCGAGATCACCGCCTTACTCAAGAAACCCAAGGCAGACCCCAAGGACCTCAAGAACTTCCGACCCATCTCTCTGCTCCCGTTCCCCGCGAAGGTCACCGAGAAAATCGTCAACAAACAACTGACCCGCTACCTCGAGGAGAACAACATCCTGGACCCTTCCCAGTCCGGCTTCTGCAGCAACCACAGCACCGAAACCGCCCTCATCGCCGCCACCGATGACATCAGGACCCTGCTAGACAACGGAGAAACAGCAGCCCTCATCCTCCTGGACCTATCAGCCGCCTTCGACACGGTCTGCCACCACACACTACGAACACGCCTTCATGACGCCGGGATCCAAGAGAAGGCCCTGGACTGGACCACATCCTTCCTTTCCGGCCAGAACACAAAGCGTCCGCCTCGCCCCCTTCCGATCCAAGGCCACCAAGATCATCTGCGGCGTACCCCAAGGCTCCTCCCTCAGCCCAACGCTGTTCAACATCTACATGGCACCCCTCGCCCACGTCGCCCGACAGCACAACCTCAACATCATCTCCTACGCCGACGACACCCAGCTGATCCTCTCCCTCACCAAAGACCCTCACACCGCCAAAGCCCACCTCCACGAAGGAATGAAGGCCGTCGCCGAATGGATGAGGACCAGCCGCCTGAAGCTGAACTCGGACAAGACGGAGGTCCTCCTCCTTGGTTCCAACCCTTCAGCCTGGGACGACTCCTGGTGGCCAACATCACTGGGAACAGCCCCGCCACCCACCGACCACGTACGCAACCTAGGGGTCATCCTCGACCCCACCCTCTCCATGACTAAGCAGGTCAACGCCGTTTCCTCATCCTGCTTCAACATCCTCCGAATGCTCCGCAGGATCTTCAAGTGGATCCCCACCGAAACAAGAAAAACAGTCACCCAGGTCCTCGTCACCCAGCAGGCTGGTCTACGGAAACGCCCTCTACGCAGGAACGACGGCTAAGCTCCTGAGACGGCTGCAACGCATCCAGAACGCCTCTGCACGTCTTATCCTCGACATCCCCCGACGCAGCCACATCACACCCCACCTGAGAGACCTGCACTGGCTCCCTGTCAACAAGAGGATAACCTTCAAGCTCCTCACCCACGCACACAAAGCACTCCACAACTCCGGACCAGCCTACCTCAACAGACGACTCAGCTTCTACACCCCCACCCGCCAGCTCCGCTCGACCAGCCTCGCCCTCGCCACAGTCCCCCGCATCCGGAAAACGACCGCCGGCGGCAGATCCTTCTCCCACCTTGCCGCCAAGACCTGGAACACCCTCCCCACCAACCTCCGACAGACCCAAGACCTACTGGCCTTCAGAAGACTCCTCAAGATCTGGCTCTTCGATCAGTAGCAGCACCACCCCCCTCTTCCCCCAGCGCCTTGAGACCCTCGCGGGTATGTAGTGCGCTTTATAAGTGACATGATTGATTGATTGATTTCTTCATGGGCCCTAAACAGCTTTGTCAACCACTACGAACATACTTGTACACTGAAAGACGTCAAAATAAAAAATATATGTGCCAGGCACTAGTATACCAGTTTTGAAACTTCCTAACCTTGTATCTTAGGTTATTTAGCAACCATAACGCAAGGGCCTGAAAATGTGATGCATGGTAACCAGTTGTACACGAGAAATCTTAAAGGAATGCTCGTCGTTCAAGACACTGAGTACTTTTCGCTGTTCGAGGACAGTATGCATCACGTGTTGTCGTTACATAATCTGTTATGATGTACTCGTTATTGTATTATAGATAGTTGTCCATTGTTTTCACTAGTGCTAACTCGCTTAATTAGCATTAGCTCTGAGCGTGGAATTCACTCACTGTCTCTGCGGATTCCTGTGCAGTGATGGCAGCGCCCTGCTCTAATTGGCTGGAGGAACTGGAAGTCTCCCTTTCATTTTTCAGCCTAGGCACCCGGAAATGCATATTAGCCAACCTCTATTTGTAATGACTTTTAACTTCAGTGTTACTGCAATTAAAGTGCTATCGAAATAAAGTCAGAGTAAAATGTCACCGGCAAGTAATATTTTTCCACATCAATGCTGCTATGTGCTCTGATGAAGACTGGACGCTCCAGTGAATAACATGCTGTTTTTGGCAATTCGTCTGCATTAAAACTGATTTGTGAGCATTACATACAGTGCAACATGTTACCAGAGTGAAAATGCAATCAGACTGGAGTTCCCAAAGCAGATTATCAGGTTCTCATTTGCATATAAAATGCAGGCAAAATATATTAGGGCCATAAACATATTTTTATGGAATGAAATTGCCAGCAAAGCGTACATACCTAATCCAAATTGAATTAGTTTGTAATTGGAATTTTTGTGGAAGCCTCATATTCCTTTCTTCTATTCAAATCGTGCACCCTTAGAGATGCGGCAGTCTTACTGTAGCCATGGGAGCGATAGTTGTGGCTTAGTGCACAGCATAGCAAAAATATTCAGTGAGAATTAATAAAATGTGATCCAGATCACAGATGTCTTTGCTCACGGAAGTGGCACTGATGTGATCGGAAAAGCACTTTGCAGATGTAAAATCTGCGTTTTACGTTCGCAAAGAATACTTACGAATACAAAGAAGTAAACAACGTGATGGAATTGGTACATCAATAAGGCTAATTTTAGGGTGTGTGCATTTCTGGGTATAGAACTGTGTGAGCGCCCATAAACTCCTCATTTGTGGATATTCACTCAAAAACCAACTTCACCAAACAAAACAGACATGCTCTCCAGTTTTAGTCTAACAACAGTGACATCACATTACAAGTGAGAGATAAAGGAGGGGCACCAGTGGTGATGAACACAGAACACTACAGACATAAAGTTCTGGAACACATACAAGATACTAACACAGATACCTCTTGAAGCAGATCCTACATCCGATTTTCAAAAGCTCTCGAAATCATCATCTCTAACGCGAAAATATGGAGGTGATAACTAAGAAATCTAAACAGTTTGCTAGGAGACCTACACTTCCTCTGATAGTCTCAGGATGTGGTTCAGTTCATGTCCCTAAGGGGAGATACATAGACGAGTCCCTACAGCCTATTGCACAACTACTGCATCATATCTGAAAGGCACTTCAGATTTTCTTCACAAATTAGAAAAGGTTAACACCACCAACTCACACAAGATCGGGTTACGTACTATTGACATCAACTCCCACTATACATCCATCCCACATGCTGACGTATAGGAGCCATAGCATGGGCACCATTGAATACAGGAGATATCAGAACCAATAAGATTTTCCTTACTGAACTATTTCAATTTATATTTTATCATAACTATTTTCAGCGGGAGGAAGACCTTTAATTGCAAAAGAATGGAACCTCTAGGGTTTTTCCTCTGGAGCATAATGTTATGCACATATATACATGAGCAAAGTTGAAGAGGGCTTCATTCTAACAAATGATCAGTGGAAACAAGGGTTATTGGTGTACGCCAGATTTATCAAGGACATTTTTATTATATGGCGAGGAGAATATAGCACATTACAACAAATCAACTTAGAACTGAATCATATATAAGACCCTCTCAAATTCAGTCATAACATCAGCAACATCAAATTACCTTGCCTAGATGTTTGGTAATTCTGCAAGAAAACCAAATCATCACAGACGTTGGCAGAAAATCTACAGATGCAAACAACACTTTACTTTACCTTCATTTGCACCCAGAACCTCTTAAGAATCAGCTACTTTTTTCTCAATATCTCCGGTTGAAACAGATCATATAAGAACCATCCAGCTACATGACAATCTCTGCAGAATATGAAGAAAGAGTTTGCTGTTGTGGATACCGACAGACAATAATCACCACCCCTAAAATGAGAGCAGATCAATTACAGAGACAACAATTGCTAACCAAAATTCATAAGCCCAATAGGCCAAGGTTAACATTTGTCTTCAAATTCTTCACTCTAAGTGCCAACATTTGTCAAATTATCAACAAAAGATGTGAAAATTGAACAAGACGTGGGGTCGCTATATAGTGAAAATCTCTTGTTCACGTATGAGAGTACTAAAAGTAACAAAAGACAGTACTAAAAGTAACAAAGAAATTGTGGCAAGAAAATCTGCAAAAAAAGCACAACCTGAGGAAGTGGGTACTACATCTTGTGCTCAATGTGTGCACTGTAATTTTGTGGGCCATATATATATTATACACTCAAAGGATACAAAAACAAACTTAAAAGTACAGGTAACTGCAACATCACTAACTGTATATACGCACTGAATGTCCTTTAGGTCTCTTCTATATAGGGAAAATGGAGGGAAATCAAAATTTGCATTTCTGAACATGAGTAAAGTATGAAAATAGAACTTGAAATCTTCAGTGGCAACCCATTTTTCTGACCATCAGCACAATGTGAGTCAAATACAATTTCAGATATTAGAAGTTATAGAAAATATACCAGGCATCAACATTTCTAAGGGAATCCTACAGAGGGAGATATATTAGATCAGGCTATTAGACACTACACAAACGTGGGGTCTTAATGACTGTAGGGAAATGTCTTTTTCTTATAATTTTCTCTATATGTTCTATATAAATTGTTGTATAGACTACCAGTATTTTGTATTTAAGTAATTTTATTAATTTTATTTCATTTCACCTAGATGTCCAGGTATTATCCTGTACATTTTAACACCAGAAACATGTTTCACACAGATTGATGTTCAGATAACTAGTACGTCACACTCACCACGGAAGGTTACCCTATCTAGTTGTGTATGCATTGATTCCATATTTTTACACTGGAAGCACCCTTTAAAAAAAGGCTTTCAATCATAGGGTAGTGGTTCCCCTTTTCATGCACATTTGCTAGGGAAGACATATTGTATTTTACATTTGTCAACACGCATATAGATCACTTCATGACAGTTCAATTTCAATTTGAATTTTCATTTAGCATAAATATCATTCACAAGTGGGTTTTATTAGTTCGTTTTTACATGCTAATTGCATGTACTATTCCATCACAATCATTATGGATGGTATGCAATGGTTCTGTTTGCAGACCACTAGTCCAATGTGGCTGACACGTATACTCAGTGATAATGTGACCTTTGAGTGAGTTTAGTGTCTACATCTGTCTTTTTACTTGGTTGCACTTATCAGGTGACGCATTGGAGCACAACAAACGTGGAAACCCAATATGACCACACACTAATTTTCTGCTGGTGTTGCAAGTCTAAGAGCTTGTTGTGACTTGTTGAACAGTTTGAGAGACAATCTTTCTTGCAAAGTAGAGCTTTCTAGAGCTTGAATATTTGCCATCTAGGATTGAAGTCATTCAGGTATCAGCAGGTGACAGGGTTTCACAGAGTTTCACGGCTAAGGTTTTAATGTACCAAATTATGAAGATTTGAAGTACATCTTTAAATCTCCTCAATACTTTGCGCACATTCACACCTATGGTGTATTTGAAGCTATATAACATCAGTCATTGGCATGTGACCCTATATTGACCAGGCTGGTGTAAACACTGTTTTTGCTTCTTGCACACAATGTTGCTGTATCTCTAAGCACATCAATAACAGTTTGCACCAGCATTTATATGATTGTATTGAGGGTTCCAGCACATTTTGTGTTTACATTCGCTACACATGTTTGGTAAGATACCATTTAAGCATGTTACTAGGCGCAAAGATTAGTTAAAACACTTCACAAATCATCCAGGTGAATATGGTTGTTGACCTGGGTTTCTCTTAGTTCAAGAGCTCATATCAACATATATCTGATCTATTCCCAGATGGGCTAAAAAGAAGATTTTCCCCTGATGAAGGATATTCATATCCAAAATGCATGGGAGTTTACAATTGTTATTACTGATTTTCAGTCATAAAATATTCACAGTCCACCTAGTGTGAAGCATTAAAGGTCATTTGAATGTAAGAGACCATCCAAAAAGCATTGTCACAAAAAGGAATAAATAATTGATAATTAAACTTATTTGAGTTAAGTGATAAGATTGAAGCAGCTTCAGCTGTCAATCAGCTGTGCATATGGGCATCTTATTGAACATTTGACAAGAGGTTTATGAGAAACCATTTAAGGACAACCATACTTTCATAAGATTGTTTTCTTAATTACTCTTCTTATTAATATCAAGAGTTTAGTTTGGAATGCTCGCGATTTTACAAAATGACGTTTGTTTGGCCTTGAATTATAGATTAGAGAACATATATCACTTATCTGCCTTACTGTGAATGTTTAGGGAATTAAAATAACATTGCCTTTATTATAAAAGATGAGAGCAGAGTGAATTGAACAGGCTATAAATCATTTAGAGATTAGAGGGGGAAGTGTTTATATGTATACTGGTTTCCTTTTTAGAAAAGGTGTTTACATTGATAAATTACTGAAGAATTTGTCAAATGAGTTTGTTGAACTATGTTGTAGAAGCAAGGCCGTCCCTAATTTGGATTGACCGGGGCAGCGCCCTGGGCGGAAAGAAAATTTGGTGTTTGTTGTTGGGGTGGGAGGTCATTGCGGTGTGACGCCAGGATGGTGTGAGAAAGATGGGCGTAGGGCAGGGTATTGATAGCGTGCTAACAATTACGCTGACTTACATCAAGAATTCACGTATGTAGAACCAAATTCAAATGCATTAAACAATTCAAACGCCACTACAAAAAACAAATGATTTCTAATGATTTAATTTGCATCACAGAATCAAAATCAATCCAAGTATAAGAGTATACGATTAATCAACATTAATACACATTAGTGCTCAGAAAGAGAAAAAGAGGGAGGGAGGTGGGGTGTGAGTGGTCAAGGAAAAATGAGTGACGGTGTAAAGAAACGGAAAGGTAATGTGGTTCAGATACATTCAAATTTTTAGATCCAATCCGGCCTTTTACTTGGCAAACCAGTAAAGTAAACAAAACATAACATTATAGGCACAGATAGACATGTCTCTGTCGCCTATGTTTGATGCAAATGCCAATATGTCAACGTTTCGACCCCTGTAGTCATAAAGGTAGCGTCATCCTTATTGGGGGGTCTTCATCAGGACTCAAAGGAAGGTGAGTGAGGGGAAAGGGAGCACCTAGAAGTAAATAGGCTAAAATTAGGTGACGTTACAGGTAACGCGATTGCTAAAACACAAGGTAGTCAAGGTAATTACCATTAGTTGACAGCGCGTGTAATCAGGCTGTATTTGCAAGATGAGGGCCCGTAAGCTCCTAGACAGAGAGACAGAGGAGGAGAAAGCAGGTCAAACATTATGACCCATATAATTTAAATCCAGAACTGGTCAAAATCCAGTTACACTCACTTGAAAGAACTGCAAGATTCCAATAAATGAAATTAATGGGTGCCACAAGTACACCTGGGTGTCCGGACTGGGTTGAATAATCACCTAGAAAAACAAGCGTCACAATTGCTTTAGACCGCCTTATAGTGTATTAAAAAATGTATAAAAAATACTACCAAAAATAGTACAATAGGGCATGCGCAATACATCATATGGAAATGCGCAAACTTAATAACAAAGCGTGAATAGATATATCACACCGATGGTAAATCGCATTAATACCTCAGCAAAAAATATCATAATGACTGTACTGAAACGTGGATTTCCTAAACACCTGGAAAGACCTACTTGTGGCACCCATTAATTGTGGCCCAGCTTGCCCATGCCCAAGGCCGGCCCTGGGTAGAAGAGTTGCGTTACATGCGACGCAATACATAATTTATGATCTGATTTTATGGTTTGAATTCTAAGGCAAATTAAAATATGTAACAAATGAAAAATAAGTATTGTAAATGTTGGTATGTAGGCGTATTGACATTGTGTCAGTTGGACACACATGCTTTTAGTCCCCTCATACTGAAAAGCCGTTGCCGGTTGCACAGTGATAAATGGCGCCCCAATTTCTTTAGAGATAGCCCATTCTTGTCTGCCCTATTTAGAGTCTGCCAAGCACATGTGAAGCAGAGGAGCAATGCCCAGAAACATTTGTTCATCTCTGAATGGAAAGGTTGCAAACAAAGACGCTTCAGCTGTTTGCTATTAAATATAATCACTTTGGCTGTGACAGAAAGCAGGCACATTCAAGGCTACGCTGTTGTCGACAGAACTGCACTTTAATTACTGTGGAGACGAAATCACTTCCCTTCACACAACAGAGTTTCAATAGCGCAGAGAATAAGGGGAAAATAAGGTGCCATCTCCCCAGGCCTGGTTGCATAAAAACTGCGTGAGGCTACCTCTAGTGGTTGGTCTGTAAAGTCAGCCGCTGGAAGCGGATTTTTATTGCTAATAGGGAGGCCAGGAAAACTACATGTCTCGCTCTATTGTAGCCAAAGGTTTGCAAGAAAGTGGAGGGCAAATACATTCCTAAACAGGCAGCCCCTCCAGGGTAGATTTACAAATGTTTTGCGCTGGGTTAGCGTCACAAAAGTGAAATTAAGCAGCACAAAATGTTTTTTCCCTAATTTACTTTCCAGTGCAAAACTTGTTTTGCGCTGAAAAGTACCCTGAAAGTAACATTTGCGCTACTTAGCGCCAAGGAGGCACTACAAGGTTGTTACATGTGCGTTCCCATGCTACCACCCTTGCCTTTTGACCCCGAACCCAATCTACAAGCAATAGTAGACAGGGTTTAGCGCCAAAAGTTAATGCCATTTGAAATGAGAGGTTTAGAGGAGAAATCGTTCTCTTTCTCCTTTCTTTTACTACTTTGCATGCGTGCTGCACAGTGCAACACACATGCAAAGTAGGAAATGTTCTAAAGTGTGTCTAAGCATAGTATTTTGTACAAGAAGGGCACCCTTCCTGTACAAAACCTATGTTAGACACAGGCACGCATCCTGGCGCTATGGCGCTAAGGTGTGTGCTTGGCGCAGGGCAGCTGAAATCAGTGCTGGCGCGAGGGAGAGGGGAGAGCCATATCTCTGTAGATATGGCGCTCGCCTGCTCCATCCCTGTCATGCAATGCAGCGCAGCCTTTTTGGCTGCTGCACTGCATTCCGTGCCTTGTTTTTAAATCTGGGCCTTCATGCTTTCTCGAAGAAGTTAAATCAAAATACACAGTCGTTAAAACAACTCTGCTGTCTCCTGGTGCAGTACAAGATCAAATAATCAAATAGCAGATATCCGAATTCATTCCATGTAGGCAGTGGTCCAGACTAGCTACAAAATTCATGTACTCCCTACATTCCAAGATGAAACATGAGATCAGATATCTCACATTTGGTAAAGGTCGCTTAAAAAGGAAGAAGCCACAAGTTACAAAGCCTCACAACTTACAATTTTGCATATTGAAGTAAGCATGGGCAAAGCCAGTAGGTCTCGCCTATGTGAGATCGTTAGGCTGTGTCAATGTTTTTTTAGCCATGTTGTGAAGCAGCACGGCTGCTGTGCAGCATGGTTGAACATAAAAAAAACAATAAGACGGGCGCAGCTCTCACCACGTCATAGCACTTTTTTTTTTATGTTCAACCATGCTGTACAGCAGCCTTGTTACCATACAACATGGCTAAAAAACCTTGACACAGCCAAAAGATCTCACATAGGTGAGCCTATAGGCTTTGATAATGCTTGTTTTTTCTGGCAGGAGTGGGTGGGAGAAGGGACAAGCAACAACAGGGGTGTAAGAGGGGATGGGGCAAGCAACGATGAGAAAGGGGGTAGGGGATAGGGCATGCAATGATGAGGGAGGTGTAGGGGCTGGGCAAGCAGCAATAGGGAAGTAGGGTTGTGGGATGAGGGAAGCACTGACAGGATAGGGCGGGCGAGGGGGTACAGGTTAAGCAACAACGGGGGAGAGAAAAGGGGCAGGGCAAGCAACGACGATAGGGCAACGATTCGGTAGGGGAAGAGAGAGTGGGCAAGAAATGACAGTGTACACGGGTCAAGCTGCAATGCGGAAGGAGGAAAGGGGACAGGGCAAGCAACGATGATGGTTCAACAACGCGGGAGGGCAACAGGGTGAGCAACCATACGTAGTGGAAAAGGGTGGCAGGAGAGGATATATCCTGCAAACAAATGCACTCTTAGCGAGTAGTGCAAGTAGAAGAAAAAAGTTACTTAGGCCAGAAAGTGCGAGCATCAGAAGGACACTCACAAAGAAAGGAAGCAGTACTTGGGACATGCTCTAGGTTAATGAGAAACACATGAAGAGGCAGTGAAGCTGGCACGCACTGACCAAATAGGAGCTGACAAATAAGACTGATTATGAAGCCAATGATTATTCAGCAATGGGCAGGCTCTTGGTTGTGACATCAATTAACTGAAGCAGATAACGGTCTTTTTTATGCACCCTCTCAAGGGCCACGGAACACCAGAAGGTTCTGATGAGGGCAGCAGCTGAACCACTTTTTCTTTGTGTATTGAAGATGTTATTAAACACTTGCCAAAGGTATATACATTAAATATAGTAAGTATACAATATAATGCCAGAGAGCCAACCCGGTGAGTAAAAAGTAGCCATTTCCACTATGTGATAATAATGAACTGAGACACTTTTAAACTGTACCTTGTGTAGTTGGAGGAAAATAAGGAAACTGCCTACTAATCGTAGGCTGGAATATCCTGATTTTCCTTAACTACACATGTGTAATTAAGTTTGCGCACACATATAAAAAACACAGAGCCATCATAGAGCAAAGCAAACTGCATTAAAATAGCCAGGGACTGTTCCATATTCCATGTCTGCACGGCTCTCGCTCATGTCCAGTTTGAAGACTCAGAAAATACATTTCAGGTCAAGTAGGTACTGGAGTCCCCCTACAGCAACAGGAATAATCCCCTGCATGCAATAGAAATGTAATACAGTGTATGCAGGAGCCAGAGGCTGCCAACGCAACCCCAATGTGATTTCTCCCCAACTAGTGGCTATATTTCGATCTGGCTTCCTTCCATGAAGGCCATTTTTATCTCCTTAACAAAAGGGGTAATAGTCAAGATATATCGATTTACTACTAGCCCTTGCGAAGTCTGCTGCCCATGATTTACGCACAGAGAGCGCAGAATTACATTTCTATTTCATGCAGGGGATTATTCCTGTTGCAGTAGGGGGACTTTGGAGGAATATGGCGCAGTCCGTGGCTATTTGAATGCAGTGTGCTGAGATTTTCCCTTGGGACTGCTTGTGACACATCTACCGTTGTGGGTCTCTTTGCCCAGATTACCTGGTGTAATCTCCCCGTCTTATTCTGTCCTGATGATGACCCCGATCTAATTGTGCTATGGGGTCAAAACGTCGACAAAATTCTATGTGGACTGATTTTAAATTTTGACTGTGTCTCTTGACACTTGTACTGCGAGTGCCATTTGTAACAACATACCGTCACAATCAGTCATGTATAGATTTTGTATCTAACACAAGCAC
Source organism: Calotriton arnoldi (assembly GCA_963921515.1). NCBI lineage: Eukaryota > Metazoa > Chordata > Amphibia > Caudata > Salamandridae > Calotriton > Calotriton arnoldi. The sequence continues at coordinate 959,950 of CAWUFW010002792.1, read as the reverse complement.
CCTTTTTTAATCACTTTACCCACTCTCACTGCGCCATCACTCTGTAGGAGCACCTTATCTTTTGAAAAATATGAATGCTGTGTCATTTATGAATATAATTAATTAAATAAATGCACTTACCCCAGAATTGAAAAAAATCTACAGAAGATTTCTTTATGTCACTATTGACGTGGAAGTCCAAGGCTACACTTCCCCCATAGGGACCACCTTTTTGATAATAAGTTTGAGGAGTTCATCATATTTCGATTTTGAGATGTCTGATCTATCTACATGTCTTTCCAACCAGGCTCGGCAAACTAGAACCAAATGATTAAACAAATACACAATTTAAACAAATCTTTATTTACCTAACAATATCCATGCATCAATTGCAGGAACACATACCTTCTAAAAATACATCTTTCAACTAGTGGAATCACTCTACTCTTGTTGCTGGACTTTGTTCTGAGAAGATAACATTTTCTTCTTATATGTGCTCTTTGTACCTGCTATGAAATCTTTTAATTTATTTCTTCTTTAATTGGTAAGTTAGTGATTAAAATATTCTTACTACGTGAAAGCAAGCTAGCAGCTTTAAAATGTGAGACATTTTTGAAAGAGAGGATGTCTTGAACAGTAGGAAGTTCGTGCAAGCTGCCAGGGTCGGCCTGGGGCAGAAAGTCGGCCCGTGAAACCAAAATGAAAGGGACTCAGATTAGTGAATTTGATAGCTAAACGAGTATTGGCATAGACAATAGGTCTAGCTTTTGGGTCCTTATAAGTGTTTAGCCAGAGCTATCGGCTTTGGCAATGTCTTTAAAGCATTTCAGGTAGCCGTAGCAGGGTTTGCCAATCTGGGTACCTTGATTTTTGAGTGAATGATCAGAGGTGATAATACCTAGGTTGCGCACTGACTAAGAAACTGTCCGAATAAGACCTAATAAAAAAAATCCTATGCCTATTATTTTAAAATGGTGCCAAAACCTGGAGGGTGTGTACAGAGTATTTCTCTAGAAAAAGGTAGGACGTCATAGCCACACCCAAAAAAATGCATTCTAATACAATGCAGAGGTGTCAGAGTCGAAAGGCAGGATACCCCCGGGGCAATGGAAGCTTCGACGGGGAACCAGCAATGAACCAGAAACGAAAGAGGCAAACATGGACGGAAAGTGACTTCCCAGAAGCCATGAACTCATAGGAAGACAAACGGATAGAGGGCTTTAGAAACACCAGCAGCAGAGAGGGGGTCATGAGGCAAGCAGCAGGGGGCACACACACTTACTGGGAGACAGAGGGCAGTACCACAGAGGCAGCTTCACATACTGGGAAATGGGATCACAGCAACAGTCAAAGCTTTACAGACCGAGAGGTGGAGGCCCTGGCTAACAGGAGTTGGGGGGGCTGCAGAGAGTAATTCTCAGACCAGGAAGGGGTAATTGGCCTAGACTAGCAAGGAAGGGGCGCACTGAACCAGCTCACCACATGTGGAGCCATAAGAGCCATGTGAGCGAAGCAGGATGTTTGTGCAAAAGGCAACCAACTGTGTGTCCACAAGAAGGCGTGTGCTTTGCAGCAGTCACCGTATGGAGGAGGCATCGTGTAGAGCAGGCAGTGGGAGCAGCCGGCAGTGGGTGGCTGTTAAAAAAGCAGCGTGAGCAATAGGCAGTGTAGGCTGATGGGCACTGTGTGGAGGTGAGAATATAGAACATAAAGCGCCAGGTGCAGGGACTTTGCGGAGCTGTTGGTTTGTGAAGAAGACAGCTTCAGAACTGTCAGAGTGTGCCTCATGTAGGTCGAGGAGTACCATGTGCGTGCAGCATGCACCGTATAAAACAGGCATGTTGTGGACCATGTGGTGCTCAGCAGGCAGTGTGTGGAGTAGGTAGCATTGGCTGAATGGCAGTATGTGGAATAGATAGTGTGTGCAGCAGGCAGAAGCAAACACGGCAGCAGGAGGTGCTAGATTTAAAGTCAGCATTACTCTCAGGCAGGGGGGCAACAAGTCCAGTCGCAGGCCACAATGAGCTCCTGCAGATGAATAGAAACGTCTGGCTGCAGGCTTGGTCCCTCAGCACAGTGTGCCATGGGGACGTCCAGACCAGCTCCTTTAAGAAAATGATCACATTCAGCGCCACTGCTGCCAAAGGGCATTCAGGCGGTAGTGCTGCCAGAGCACGACTGGCGTTAGCACTGTGTATGTCATGCTACAGGGAAATACAGCAAGAGGAGGGGAAATACTTTATTTATCATCCAGCGTGGGCAAGCGGGCCTCCGGAGGAACTCTCTCAAGATCTGGCATCTCCCAGCATGGTGAGGTGAGGGAGGGGCTTTAGGCAAATCGATCAACAAGGACGGACAATGGGTGAGGGATGGGAGCGAGGAATTTAAAACACAGACAGCATGGAGAGGGGAGAGAAGGGCTAAAGGCAACATGGACAACATGGGGATAAACAATGGAAGGGGGGTGGGAGCAGGAATTTTCAATATGGACAGCATGGGGAGGGGATGGAGGGGCTAAAGGCAACATGGACAATGGGGGTACTCAACAACAAGCCAGCAATGACAGGGAAAAAAAACAGGGGAGACAGCGGCCGCAATGGGAAAAAACAATTAAAATAAGCAACGGAGCGGGAGGTGCAGGCAAACAGTAACACCGGCAGGAATCAAAGAAAAAAGTAGTGCCACAAAACAACAGATCAACAGCCAAATTGTAAGGATACAGTATTTAGGTGTTGCTCCGTGGGAGGAAACAAAAGACAAAAAGGAGGGACAAAGAGGAGGGATTGACCATTCTCAAGCAAGGATTTTTAAATGACACTGACATAGACAAATGAAAAGCAATGGGCAGACTTGAAGTACACAAAGAAACATATGCAAAGTACATACAACTGGTCCCGAGGCTGCAATTACAGATGGGTGATCCCCTTTGCAAGGTATGGAAGACTGCATGGAGTTGAGATTGCTGCAGGCAATGTTTATTTTAATATCAGGGAAATCAACAGTAAAACCCAGTCCATCAGACCATAAAACCAGCCTACGAACAGCCATAAAACTGGCCCACACTTTGACCTTTCAAACCAGCCACTCCGTACTGCCTGATTGTCCTTAGGCCAGTCTGACCCTGCAAGCTGCCATGCGAAATTGAAAGTGTGCTGGGGCTGAGGCAGAACAGCTCGATGTAATGCTTAGCCACGTCGAAACTCATTTGGCTGTGCCTAGCGTGTGTAGACATTTGACACTGCAATTTTGTGCACTCCTAGTCTGAATGACGTAAATGCAGCTTTCTCTGGGTTTGTTTGCCAGCTTTTGGTGAAAGATATAGCCTGATTTGCTTGACGAAACGTAGGGTTTCCAATATGTAAATAAGTTGAAGAATGGCAGTTTGTCACTAATGGAGCATTTTGCAAACCACACCCAAGACTATTTAGTAGTTGCAAAGAAAACCTTTCACAAAACAGCACCCTAAGTGCAAAATCTAGCATGCAGCAATTGAGCAAACAGCAAGTTAACAAAGTCTATGCGAGGATCAAAAAAGCAGACCGTCTATAGTACAGAAACAGGCACAGGAAAATGACCAGGAACGTATTTGTTGTAGGGGGATCACCCATCTGTAATTGAAGCCCAATGCCTGTTGTCTATAATGACACTTGTAATGGATACCATTTGCCCAAAATTTCACTGATGCCAGCCGCAACTCTCTGAGTGAGGCCTAATCGGAAAACCGCCTCCTCTGTCTCCAGGAAATGTTTTTCCCACTTCTGCCACTTTTTCATCCCTGCTGCATGGTTTCTCTGTCTCGTTGTTCTCCCTAATGTGGTTTTCTTGCTTTCTATTGTGAACAGGGGTGTCGCTTCAGGAGGGATATCTGGGATGTGACACCCCCCCAAAAAATGTATTCTTGGCTTGGTAGTTGGGTCTGGGGGCACCTGAGTCAGCTTGTTATCTCTGTGTAGGATAGTCATGAGCCAGGAATGAAAGACAAAACAGTGACCTTTGATGTAAACGAGAGAGACAGACACCCATCTGGTGACTGAATTATAAAAAGTGAAACCAGATAACCTGGAATCAACACCAGCTTCCCTGCTTGTACTAACTGTGTGATCCCAGGCAAATATTTTATTGCACAGAGCCTCCTTTTTCTTTATTACCACATATGAGCACACTTTAAATACTTGAGTTCAGGCTGTGCACTGGTCAAGCATCTCTTATATTTGATTTAATAGACTGTAACGATGGTCCATCTATTATAAGAATGTAGGCCAAGTTTAGGGTTTACATGACTATTGACTTGCCTCATTTCACAAATGGCATTGTCACTGGGGGTCGAGCCATAACTGTTTACACAAACTACCACTTTTAATAAATGTCTGTTAATGCAGTGATATAATCTGATGTACTAAGGTGAAATGCTAGCACATGTTAAAGAAATACACTTTGCGCGATATACTTGCCAAACGTTTTCATGCTCAGCTAGTACAAGCACTCTTAAAGCCAAGCCATGGCTCTGCATTGGCTCAGCTCACCCTATTAATTCTCCTGTGCTGCCTCCACTATTTGCAACTCTGGCTTAGTACATGGGACCTTCAGTCACTTGATAAAATGTTTTGTAAAAGGTGAGGACTAGAAACATGGTGCCTTGCCCACATGCACCAATTTGGCAACTCCACCATCAAGACTTGTTGTACCAGCACGCATGCAATGCAAATATATTTAAAATAAGTGATCCCAGATAGAGACTCCAGGCCGCTGTAGTCATGAGTTCTCAGGCAGAACTACCAGGCCCAGGTGGGATGGGCAGGGGCGTAGCTTCTGCGGGGGTGTTTATGGTGTGACACCCCTCAAATGCAGTCTTGGTTTGGTAGTTACGTCAGAGGCCCTGAGTTGGGTCTGTTATGTCTGTGTCAGTTTTTCTTGTCATTCTTATTTCAATGAGGTTTTAACTTGTTCATTGTTTGGATCGGGATCTTAAATATATGTAGTTACCAATTTACCCAAAAAAATGGCAATTCTGCACCCATAGAAATACTTCTTGAATGGGTGCAAATTTACTACTTTTTTAGATTCACAATAGTAGGCTCAGTAGTAGGCTTCTAAAGCTGTGACAGTCTTACGTTTCCAGGCATCCTACTGGCAAGCAAACACCCAAAAGGTGAAGGGATGAATGTTTACAAATAGATAAATCAGCGCCAGTCACTCGGGTAGCATTCCAACCTATCTTTTTTCCCCCATCCAATGCAAATCAGCACTGACCCTGTTCCTCATGGAAACAGTACATCCCGATCCTTGGTCATCTCAACCCCCCCCTCGTGAGGCCCACTGCTTTATTAGTTAGGAAATTTGAGATAAAAATCCCCCCGAATCTCACTGACTAAGCTAAGCCCCTGATTGTGCACATCTCACGCTCTTCTTATAGTGCACATCTTTCTCCTTGAATTGTGCCTCGCTCCCTCAGTATTATGCCTCTCTGTAATCTTTTAATTTTTCTCCTTAATGCTTGAGAAGATTGAACTGCTTTCCAGACAATAATGGGCCTATATTAGGATATGCATTTGCTTTATTTGCACATTTATTAACGGGTAGTTATCAGATAGCACTCATGTGATGGGACCTCTGCTTGCTTTTTTAAGATTGTATTACCTGCACCTAGGATGAAATAGTCAAAGGGAACTGGACAAAAGCATTATCATTATTATTATTGTGGCTTCAATTTAGAGCACAAAAAGAAAAGGGTCTCACCGGGAGATTCTGCGGTGGTGAAACGTTAAAAGCGAGAGGGGAAAGGGTAAGTAGCTAATGCTAGTAAAAAAACGTTGACACGACCCCTAACTAGGTGGGAAAGTCACTGATGTGTGCAGACACCACCACTAGTCTCAGTCTCTATTCCTGGCTTTACTACTTTACATGAAGATGCTAGAAATTAATACTGAATTATAAATCCAGACAGGGCCCACAATACAGTGACCTTTCCCTGGGAAGGTGGTCCCTTTGCCTTTTCATTAGAATCACTGCCATCACAGTTTAGTGGATTGCCTGGACACTGCAGGCAGGAGATATGTGGGGCCTATTCACAAAGGTAAAAATACAAGAGTATAAAACAATAGGAACAGATTTACTATAAAAATGGAAGTTGTTTACAAATAGTCTTTTACATTTTGCTAGTTTAGGGTGCAGCATTGACTGCTATGAAATTTATATCCATTTTGTTTCAGTTTCAATCAGTAGTTTGACATTCTGGCTTCATAGGAATCCAACATTATTACTTTTCAGAACAGATCATGCTGCGTGGTCAAATGATGCCTTTGATACAAGGTTCTCCAAATCTGTGGTCCAAGATCCCTTAGAACACTGGTACTCATAGTACGGCCCGCGGGCCGCCAGCGGCCCGGGAGGCCTTAATTGGCGGCCCGCGGACCTTGCCCTGCCGTTTTTACATTTCCAGTAAGGCCGACAGTAAACACAGAAGATGACCGCAGCAGCATACGTAGTGAATACGTATTAAATATGTATTCACTATGTATGCTCCTGCAGCCACCTTCTGTTTTTACTGCCGGCCTCTGTGACCTCACACATGGCACAGTCGGAAAGTTTCCTAAAAGGCCCTTTAAAAGTCAGCTGTAAGCGTTTTCACAGCTGACTTTTAAAGGGCCTTTGGGAAGCTTCGTGTTGCCAACAACGATGTCCTCTTCTCCCGCAGCCTCTACTCCACCCACAGGGACAGACACACAGAGACAGAGAGACACACGCACAGAGACACACACACACAGAGGCACATAGAGACAGAGACACACACACACACACACAGAGACAGAGAGACACACAGAGACAGAGAGACACAGACACACACACAGAGACACAGACACACACACAGAGACACACACACAGAGACACACACACACACACAGAGACTGAGACAGAGAGACACAGAGACCATGACACACAGAGACAGAGAGACACTCAGAGACAGAGACACGCACAGAGACAGAGACACGCACAGAGACACGCACAGAGACACGCACAGAGACACAGACACACACACAGACACACACAGACACACAGAGACACACAGACAGAGACACACAGAGACACACAGAGAGACAGAGACACAAAGAAAAACAGAGACACACACACAGAGACAGAGACACACACACAGACAGATACACATACAGAGACAGACACACACAGAGACAGACACACAGAAACAGAGACACACAGAAACAGAGACACACACACAGACAGAGACGCACACACAGAGACAGAGACACACACACAGACAGACGTGTGTGTATGCTGGGTCTGGTGGCTCAGTGGACTAATGCGTCGGCTGCAGGGGCCTGTGTTCGATCTCATGGTCACAATTTTTTTTACTGTAGCCCCGCCCCCACAGGTGCGGCCCTCGGACACAAACCACACTGTAAATTTGGCCCCCGAGACAAAGTTTGTGAGTACCCATGCCTTAGAAGGTGCAATTTTGCACGTTTGCTAGTTTTTTTATCTTTAAATAAACCAAACTACATATAATTGTTTGTACAAAGCTGTTAGGACTAAAGTACATAAACCTATCTGTTTACTATCATACATAATATTGTGTAACCCCCTCAGATGTGTCCATAAAATAGTGCTTTTGTCCTGAAGTTTTACACTCACCGTGGAGAATTTGTGTCCATGCCAGGTTGTCACCCTAATTTGTTGTGCCGGCCTAGACTCTCAGGGCAAGCAGAGCACCACTTGCAGTGACCCCACAACACTACTGCCTGACCACACCCTACCCACTGTCTCCTTTATTTATTTTCTGGCGTGCTGCTGGACCATACCAAATGGTCCATCAAACCTAGGGTGCAGGTGTTGCCTGCCCGACCCTGACGTCGCAATAGTTTCTCCCTGGAACATTACAGTATTTATTTTTAAAAAGTAGAATGTAACTTTGAAAAAAAGTGCCAGGACAAATAAAAACAAAATCAACTGACAGGTTCCAGAAAAATCACTGACTATGCAGAGCTCTAGCACTAAACATATAACAAGTCTGGATTAAGCGCAGAAGATTCCCACAAGCGTTACCTAATTGGGTCCAGGAGCCCCCTGTATAAAAACACAATTAACTGTGAGTACAATTTGTTCACCGGTATCATAAATGTGAAATGTACTTGCTTAATTGTAAGTTGTGTGTGTGTGTGTGTGTGTGTGTATGTGTATGCAACGTCTACATATTTCACTTAGCCGCTGTGTCTTGCAAAAAAAATATGTTTGTTAGTATACATTAATTGTCTTGTATAATCCACGCACAAAATTTATAGGAATCCATGTAAATCATAAGGAAAATTGACACATGGAGGAACTTATTCTAATGTTTGAACTTCCGCCATTTGTTCTGGTCAGTGGCATTCTAGATTGTAAGAAATGCGGTTTCAGAGCAGCGGTTAAGACATCCAGTGAAAATGATGATCTCGCTCACACACAGAGAAGCTGAAATTGTTGCACACTGATAACTGTCGGTGTTAGAAATAGTCTTCCCAGGCTCTCCTATTATGTATTTACTGGCAACTGCTTAGATTAGAAGACTTTGCACCTCTGTTAGACCATACATGCTATCCATTTTACCCTGATAGGCTGCACAAAATCATCTTGCAGTGGCACTCTAGTAAATGTTCATTTTAGCTCCTCTCCCTGTCCTGCTAAAGCAGGTGTTACCACAATACATTTATTGGTAGTGACAAACTTAAGCAGATACAGACATCATTGTAGAGGCAGCATCCCAGAATGGACAGCTGAAACTAGAGCGCAGTGACAGAGACAATCACATCTGAGTCACAGAGAATGGCAGGCCATGCAAAAACGTCTTCACATCAGTATTTTTCTGGGGGTGGATTCAGCGGCTGCTCCTCCGCTATGGCAGAGGAGTGTCACCCCCCGTCAGCTGCCTCAAAAAGGTAAAAAATAAAACGATAATAAAACGTGTTTATTATTGTTATATTTTTGCTCTCGAAGCCGAGGCTTGGGGAGGGAGCCATCAAAGGGGGCTGTCACAGTGGGAGTGGTGGGCACTGTTATCAGTGTGCATGACGGTTTGGCCGGCCATCTAAGGCTAGCCAAACCATCATATGCACTAAAGCTTTCCAACCCGAGTGGCATTGCCATGTTGGAGACAGCAGGCACAGGCTTCCAGTGTCTCTGGGAGCACCAATCGAAGGCACTCAGGCCAATCCTGACGCAGCTGGGGAGTCTGGGAGCCTGTGCTGCCTGCAGTGGTGCCTGAAGATCTGAAGAGCAGCGATGCGGCAGGTACGTTCTTATTTGTATTATTTTTTTGGTTGTCCTCTGTTGTTCGCCATCCCCCACACCCCCCTGCCCTGCCGCTCAACCCTGACACCAGCCACCACTGGGTGGATTGCTAAATTGTCCAGGTATAATAATTCGCACCAAGGTGCTATTTTACACCTTAGACTAAACATAACTATGAGCTCAATTCTATGTATTATTCCTTTTATGTCATGGAAATTCAGGAGCACATCACACCCAAGTCTGGAGATACTGGAATAAACACGACCCATCCATCTTTGAAGCAACAAAATAGCGGTAATCACACAATAGGAAATTGAGCAAAACAGCACACCCTTGCAATAAGTAACAGGGGGCTGTTGATGCTGCTGTGTGAAGAGACGAGCTGACGGTGGCTTGTGCTGAATTTCAGTGTGAGTGGCACAGTTCAGGTGCCAACTGGCCCGTTCGTAGTCTCAAAGAGCCCAAAAGCCTGATTCAAAGAGTTTGTGAGCCACACAAGGGTCCAGGACCTGAGAGGCACCACTTGGGGGTCAGGAACTTGCTGAAGAGGGCTCCAGGAGCTGTTGAGGAGCATTTTCTGTCCCTGAGGCTCAGCTCAGGCGGCCAGCAGACTAGCCCTTAGAGTCACTCTTGGGTCCTGGGTTCAAGTTGCAGATCCAGTTCTTCTTCCCCAGGCAAGAGGGCAGCAGGTCAGCATAGCAAGGCAGCAATTCCTTTAGAGCAGCAGTCCAGCAGAGTGGCAGTCCTTGTAGCATGCTAACAACAAGGAGAGACAAAAAGGGGCCTTGAAGGTCCAGCATACGTGCCCTAATACTAATAACAAAGAAAGGAGTATGCAGTTCCTAAGGAGGCTGACAGTAACTTAGGAGTGTGTGCAAATAACTGGCTACCAAAAAGGGGGATGGGGAATCCCTCCTTTCGGAATTAGGGCCCTCACACACCCAGCCCGCTGGGTGTCATGCTTCATCATTGGGCATGCTCCTCGTCGGGTCGGCGCTGCAATACCCGATGGGCACCCTCAGTGGGGGCTCTTTGGCGGAGATCTTTTTTCCTTGCCGTATGGTGAGTGTGTGTGAGGGGCCCTAAAGTGTAGAAGTGTTGTGTTGTGGTTTCTAAAAAGACCAAGTGAGTTAAAACAGGGAGAGGGAGGATCAGGGCAACTAATTTAATAATCCTGTCTCCCACCCTGATTAAAAGAAGTGATGGCGACTGTCTATAGTGATATTATAGCTAGTTGCTCTATGCTTCATGCGGTCAACATGTTTCTTGCCCTGGTTGTCCCAAGAAGGATCAGGCGGCAATTCTTCAGGACCTAATAAAGAAGTTGGAATCTACACTAAGTGGCTGATAATGAGGTCTAATAACCTAAATATTACCAATCGGCACGGCAGGTTAGGTCCTCCGCCGAGTGGGCGCGAGTTATTGACACACGTTGAATGAACGTGTCCACTTGATGCCGCATCCCGAAGCGGCGAGTCTTGAATAAATTATAGATTGGCTACCGCACCCATGGACATCACACGCCACTGGTGCTATCAGATTGGTAATATTTAGGTTATTAGACCTCATTATCAGCCACTTAGTGTAGATTCCAACTTCTTTATTAGGTCCTGAAGAATTGCCGCCTGATCCTTCTTGGGACAACCAGGGCAAGAAACATGTTGACCGCATGAAGCTGTGAAAAGCCTGGATGGGCATGCAGTAGTCATTGGAAATGGTTAAAAATAAAGACAAAAGTTGAAATGGCGCTGTCTCCGGAGTGATTTTACAAGATTGGAAGAATGAAATAATCGGTATTATTATTGGATTCCGAGTATGAAAATGGATGAACTAAGTTCTAAGGTGATAAAAAAGAGGGGAATTTTCACCCACTACGCAGTGCGTCAGATGGGACACGAAATGAGTGGCCTAAGGTTTACTTAACTTTCTAAAAGTGGCATTTTCAGAATTGTAATTTAAACCCGACTCCATCATAAGTTAGGATTTTAATTCGGATTCTAGAGACACCAAACATGAACTGGTTATTTCTTCCCATTTGAAAATTACACTTATAAAATGCAATAAGGCAACTCTAATGTTACCCTATAGAAGAGACAGGCCTTGCAGTAGTGAAAAATTAATTTAAGAGCGTTTCAATGTCAGGACATATAAATCATAAAAGTACAAGTCCTACTTTTTAAATACATTGCACCCTGTCCTCTGGGCTGTCCAGGGCCTACCCTAGGGAGACTTATAAGTATTAAAAAGAAAGGCTTGGGCCTGGCAAAAGCTTTATTTTGCCAAGTCGAAATGGCAGTTTAAACTGCACACACAAGCTCTGCAATTGCAGGCCTGAGACATGTATAAAGTGCTACTTAAATGAGTGGCACAACCAGTGCTGCACGCATACTAGTAGCATTTAATTTAAAGGCCCCGGGCACCTGTAGTGCCACTTTACAAGGGACTTACAAGTAAATTAAATATGCCAATTGGGTGTAAGCCAATGTTACCATGTTTTAGGGAAAGAGCACTATCACTTTAGTACTGGTTAGCAGTTTTGTAGTGTGTGGAGTCCTAAGGCCAGCAAAAAATAAATCAGCAAAGACAGTAGGTCTGAAGGCAAAAAGTTAGGGGGAAACCACACTAAGGATGCCAGGTCTAACAGGCTGTTTATGTAGCCTGGCCCTTGTAGTGAACATCTAGGTTTTAGATTGTAGAGAGTTCCATGCAGAGCTGCATATTTTGACAACTTTTCGCATGGAAAACTATAGTCCACTTGTGATTCTACAATTTTGCAGTGCAAGATGTTCCACTTGGAATAACTAGTATGTCTGCACAGAGCATACAGAATCAAATCATTTTGGAACAATTACTAACAGGCATTAGAATTATGTGTGGGTAAGCATTTTGCATCTTTGAAATATCAGTACAAATAAAAAGTGGAAAAGAATGGTGCCCATCCATTCAGTACACCGAAAAATTCAAAGTTCTCACCGCACTTGTTGCAATTTCAGTGAAATGTACGGAGGTTGTGAGGGTGAAATTCCATCTCTACTTTCCTAAAAACAGAATGGAGTAGTGCAGGATCATTGCACTATTTCTGAAACAACCAGGACATCAGGTGATTGTTAACTATGTTTCAGACTTTATACAATCATACTTCAAGGAAGTGTGCAGACAAAATATCGGAGAAAAATATTGTATGGACAAAATATCTTGTCAAGAATATCGGAGACAAAAATGTCATGAAGTTAAGTTTCTATAGGTAAGCAAAATGTTGCTACATATAACTCCACTTATATGTACCTTGATGATATATATATCTATATCTTCGAGGTACATATATGTGGAGTTAACAATAGTAAATCTACTTCCCTATTTAACTTACTTTCTTCATATTTTGGTCCTTGCTATTTTTGACACAATATTCTGTCCACACAATATTTTTATTGCCGATATTCTGTCAGTGATCCATTCCAGGAACCTCTCTTTCTGCTAATTGGGTAAGTTATAATTGTTTTAAGCATTTCAGATACTCAGCCAATCAAATTGACTGAAATGTCCCATGACTGATCGATAATTACATTGATCACTAGAGTGAGAAAATGGCCCTTTTTGCGTGGTCACCCAGATTTGTTTTGATGAATTCTTTAGTTGTGTTTATGACTCTGCACATTGGGGCACTGCTGTCCAGTGTATGTTCTCTGACCACTAAAACATGTAAAAATAGGATAATCCCACATTGGCATATTTAACTGATTAGGGAGTGTCCAGGAGTCATCACCCATGCACTGGCTACTGAGCTTTACTAAAATGGACCTCACTACCAGCTTCTCAGAGCACACTCTGGCCCTCTGGAAGAAAAGCACTAAAACTTGCTGTCTGAAACACGTAAGAAGACCTGAAGGGCTGCACCAGCTCCCACCTATACCCAGGACAAAGAAGTGGATCCACGAATCAGTTAGCTGATCTCCTTTGTGGCTACGGGCACATCAAAAGCTGCAAGAGACCTTGCTTCTAGAGTGACCAGTTGCAACTGAAAGAGGACTGAACCTTGCTGGTGGCCTCTGCTTTAGAGAGTCCTGGCCCCTACGTGCTGTCTCTGAGGTCCTAGAAGCCTTATTTGTGTTCAGAAGTATTCATTCTAAAAACTCTGAAAAATTTGACTTAGAAAAAATGTGGTCTTCCAGCCATCTGGAGGACCGGGGCCTAAGTCAATCCACTCAAGTCGTGACCTTTCATGGCAAGTAAATCAAGTTGGTCCTTCTTGGAGCTTTTTGCACCTGAAAATCCAGTTCCTCCAGACCCTCATGGCAAGCCTATCAGACTTCAGTGTGACCTTTCCAGATACAGCCTTCGGCCTTGCCCTGAGAGAGGAATTCAAGCTCCAAAAAAGAGATTAAGTCCAAAAGTAGAACTCACAGCTGAGTGAAGGTGCTAAAAGTATCTGGCCAGTGAGAGGACTTCGCCGGGTGTGAAATTTGGCTTTTCCGCTCTGAGTTTTTCCCACAAAACCAATGGCTTCAGCAGGACCTGGCTCAACACCTATCTGACTTTGGAGAGTGTGTTTGGCTACAGCCCCACTGGAGGATTTTGACTTCCATTTCAGAGACTAAGTCTAAAAGTAAAATCTTTGACTGGGATGAACCTGCTGGAGTATCTGACCCGTGCTCCATCGCGGACGGCCAGAAATCGTGCCTGAATAATGATTACTAATTGGTACTTTTTCTCTAAAATCTTTAAAAATTCATATCTTCGGTTTCACTTATTAGATTTTTTTCACTTTGGTGTCATTTTGTTTGTTAATTATTTCTCTGCTGTTACTATAATGTAGAGCAGCTCTCCAATAGATGATCCTGGCTCTTTTTACTATTTTGAATTCAATCAAAGGAATTTCACCTTTTGTGTCCTTTTATGACAAGTAACCTGGTATGAAAATGGTCCCATTCTGGGTGGAGATGAATGACTGTATAAGCATTGAAAGAGTTCCACTCATAAAACAAGTCTAGAAAACAAAAGGAAGTACATAACTCATTTCTAAGAGTACTGCCAGGCTGAAGTGTATCAATTGACAAGGCGGTGACCTGGTACAAGTCCAAAACCTGGTACACACACAGGACATAGTTTGAAAGTTCTTTAATGTAATAAAAATTGTAAAGATAAACACTAGGCTGTAGTTTAAGAAAAGGTCAGTTCTGGAGAAGGAATAGAGCAATTAATGAATAGCTAATGAATAGAATAAGCAAAGCTTATAGGCTCTTAAAGAGATTTTACTGTCACTATCTTCTGCTGCTTCAGGTAGGTCCGTGCTGCACAAATTAGGAGTGGGCAATAAATTCTGCTCCACCGACAGAGTTCACTGGGTTTTGGCCACTCCACATTACACTTGTAACACAGAGTTCCGGCCAAACTCTGCCAACCACCACATGGCGGAGTTTTTTCTCACGTGTGACTTGCCAATAGTAAGTTGGTGAGCGCGCTCGAGAATTGGCATCCCCCGCATGATTTTGGGGCGCAAGGCCGGCACCTGGTGAGATTTTCTCTTCTCACGGGCGGTGGCGACCGATCACAGTGAGAAAGCTGAGCTACCCAATTGACACTACATGAAGGTAAGTCAGTGGAGTTTTTCTCATTCTCAAGCCATACCGCGGCTGACCCTCAGAAGCAACAGATATGCACTTAAGGGGATTCAAGGGAGTTGGATGGTCCAAAAACTCTGTTAAAAAGGAAAAAAAAACATGAGAAAGCCAAGGGGAAAAATGAAAAAAATGAAGGGTTCTTGGACTTTCATCCCTACACTCTCTCTTCAAACTCGAGGTAGAATGCTATCCCACTCCTGCATATAGGAGCAAACTTTCTTTATCCATGCACCAGGTTATGAAAAATTTCTCTGTTATCTGGCTGGGGCCAGGTCATGTGGCCAACACCCTGTGGGTGGCCAACTCCCCGCGCTGGCCATCCCCCATGGCCATGGAATGCCTCATGCTCCCCTCCTTTTTCGTTGTGGTATCACAGGAATTACAAGGGGGGGCACAATGGGCCTCGCTGTACCATGCCACTGCAGAAAAAAAAACATTTTAATTTGACTCCAGCCGGATTCTTCTAGGACGCCCACACAATGGCCAAGGGGTCAGGGTACCCCCATCCTACCCCGTTATCCCTTTCTTTTTGTTTTCTACTACATGGGGACTGATTTCCCAAGTCATAAAATGGTGGCCACACCTTTCTCTTCATGTTGCAGCCAGTCAATCAGATTGGGCATTTGGAGCTCTCAGTTCCATGGTACAGTGCGGTACTAAAACTAAGGTTCTGCACCTGAAATCTCTCAAAAACAGATATAAACAAAATCACAAAAAGCACACTTTCTGGATCAAGCTCTTGCTTTTTGCCAAATTTGGTGTCATTCTTTTCAGCTGTTTTTGCTGTAGCGCTGTTCAAGGGGAGTGTAGCACTGACTGACTTCATAGCTCTTCTCTGTTGTCTAACGTTGCATGTGGTCGTAAGCCCATGCATCTGCTAAGGGAAATTCTATGCCTCCCACTCCTGATCTGACTCTGGAAGCTCACCACACCCCTACCATTAAGTCTCCTATGACACTATCCTGCCCTGCAAACAAGGTCAAGCTGTTGAGTTGGAACATTGCTGGTCTTGCCGCCAAATTGCAAATGAAGAATTGGTTGGATTTTATTTTACTTTACAATATTATTATTCTTCAGGAGACTTGGGCACCTAGGGATTGATTCAGTGACGGCTTTATCTGTTTCTCTCTCCCCGCTATATATTCTGGAATGGGAAGGGCCCGTGCTGTGGCTAGCTTTTGGGTACAAGTCCAACATCGATTGCACTATTCTGCTCATCCCCACTAATAGCATGTTAATTCAGGCATTCCAATTGAAGTGGTTTAAAACTTTTTGTTTTGTGCTTATTCATTTTTATAATGATAATTGCTTAGCCAACGACAACCCTAATTTTGCCTCCCTTTTTAATTTTATTGGCGACTTGAAATATAGTCCAGTTTATCCAGACAACGGTCTAAATATTGTCCTTGTCGGGCATTTTAATGCAAAACTTGGCATTGAGGCAGATGGCGCTGCATGTCCTGAATTACACATCTTCAAACCTTATCCTATGGTAGCCGTGGTTGGTTACAGGGAATTTAGAGGCTTGATGTCACTCCCATACCTGCTGAAACATGATCTCCGCAATGTGTTTGAATGGGCGCCACTCCACGCTGTCTTACAATGCCTACCTTTATTGGTGGGGCTGGTACATTGTTAATTGATTATATTTTTGTCAGCAGAAATTCTCTTGAACATATTGCAGTTACCCCTTGTACTTATAGTGAACATAATCCCCCTCTCCATTACATTAGTTTGCCTGAAGCTTTGCAATCGAGGCACTGCTGTGGGGGGGCATTAATGCTCTTCCGAGGAGTGATGGGCTTAGGACTCTTTGGAGAACTGTCAACCTGAATGATGTCCTGAGTTGGTTCTGTGCAGACCATGCCTGTCTCAGCCTGAGTTATGATTCCACTTGCAGTGTGGGTCCTTTGTTGCCTTAGGAGACACCATCAAAACATATTTCTTGAAGCCCATTGCATATACTACATCGGCCATCTATTCCTGGTTTGAGTGTGCATGTAGGAGGCTAACAGATGCCTGCATTGCACCTTAAGGGCTATCCCAAGGGATCTGAAGGCTGTGGTCTCTTGTAGAAGATCTTATAAATTGGCCATTGGCAGAAGGAAGGCGGATCTTAGGGAGGAAGTATGGACCACATTGGTTACTTCCTACAGAACCAGAAGTACTGGTCTGTTCTGGCAAACAAGTGTACCACACGTCCGACACCACCAGCAGGGAGCTACACTCTGGTCTGACCACCTTCCCACTAGATATCGAATTTAGGGTGGATGAAGTTGCTGAAGCGATCTCTGAAAGTCCCATGCACAAAGTCCAGGCCAGAAAGGGTACCTATGGATCTATACAAGCTGGAGATGGACCTGTGGGCACCTATTATCACAAATTATGCCAACATAGCTAGTAAGACTGGCTTGCCCAAGTCGTGGCATTCTACTATTATTGTTCCCATTTTCAAAAAGGGAACAAGGCATCTCCCAGCTGCTACTGAACGATCTCTGTTGGAATCACTGGGGCCCGACCCTGGTTTGGGGTCCTTCTTACGTGCCCTGCATTTTTTATCTTAGTGCCTCTATCAGATTCGGGCCAAACGGCAAATGCACTGAGAGCATTGTCCTGGGCTGTGGCATCCGGCAGGTTTGCGTCTTGGCTCCAATCCTATTTCTCATTTACATCAATGACTTAGGTTCCGCTTTAGCTGCCAAGAGAAAGGACATGCCAACCATGAGACGCCAGAGTATTTCTGTGCTTTTATGTGCAGACCACACTATGTTAATGTCAAGAACATCTAATGGCCTCCAGCTGCTGCTAGATCTATTTGTTAGTTTTATGGATGGCCTAGGTCTAGATGCAAACTTAGCCAAGACATTTGTCAAGGCCTGCAGCCCTAAAAATCTGAAGTGGTGTTAACTCACACTCCAGGTTTCCCCAATTGGTAGAACCCATGAATTTTCATACCTGAGGGTCACTTTGGACTCTTGGGGGTCTTCGGCTCCCTACCTCAAATAGAGAATACTCAAGTTCTGTTACTCGACTGGTTACCTTTTCAGCCCGGCATCCAAATTAGGTAACAAGCCCATAGCCCCTTTCATCGAGATTTACAAAAGGAAGTGCATGACCATTCTAACATATGGTTTTGGTCTGTGGGGGTATAAAGCAGCCAAACATTTGCAGGATGAGGAAAATAGAGTCTATAGGTCTATTGTTGGTTTGTCACCAAGATCACCTAAGTACGCTGTTCATGGGGAACTTGATTTACTGTATGTAATCAACTATATTAATTTGGCCCCGCTGATGCCATGATGCTTGCTCCATTTGGCGTAACCCTGAGGCTTCCCTGAATAGGGCGATCATCAGGGATTGCCTCTCATGTGACAAGGGTCTACTCATCCCCTGGTTAAAATACATCAAGTACATTAGCACTAAGGTAGGAAGATTTGACTTTTTTTCCTTGCCAGTGGATATCATTGCGAGGGACAAAAGCTGGGTCAAAAATTGCTTCAGAGAATTTGGAAGAGGGGAAAGAGAACAGTCTCAGCTGAAGAAGCCTGACAATAGAGAGTACTTGTAAGTTCAAACCACTCCTAGGATGGAACCATATCTGGGGATGGTGCCGAACGCTAGTGATAGGGTATTACTAACCAGATTTATGTTGGGTAAGATCAGTTGCCCCTGTGATGAGCACTCCCTGCAAACACTGGCACACTTTGGATTCTTTTGCAGGTTATATTGTCATTATACCAGAAGGTTTTTAATTCCGCTCCTCAGGGTCACCTCACTTTCAAGACACATCCCGGCACTTTTATTCCAGCAGATGCTTACCACTCCCGAGGTATCCTTGGGTATGGCTACTTTCCTCAAACATGCTCTCAGGGAAACACTACTGTTTTAGTTACTCCAAACACCCCCACCAATTCAGCGGCCCAACTCAAAGTTTTTACTGATTTTTATCCGTTGAGTGAGCTTTAGGCCTGTGTGCAGGTTTTTAGCATTTCACTATTGCACTGTCTTTTAGTCATGTTAATACGCTGTCTTGCTATTCACGTTGTTGTAATTTGGGGACTCAAAGATATGAAGGATGTTTTTGCCTACTTATTGGGTTGTCACTGCTTTTCGCCTCCCACTTTGCGCTTTTGTAGATGATATTAAGCCTGCCGAAAGAATATGTTTGACATGTTTGGAAATGTATTTTGCACAAGCCTTTTTTTATTTATTATTATGTATATGATGTTATACTATATGCTTTTATACTGAATTTTCAGGTGTCTGTGATTTTATGGTTTGATTTATGTACCGAATAAAGCTTTGATTGATTGATTAAAAATTCCTATGGGTTTGCATGGGGAAAACACATTTTAGGGCCCACCCTTTTCTCTCAGCATCCGCTTGATGGAACACCCTGAAACTTTCCATAATGGAGCTGAGGTGGATGAAACTTTTTTTGCACAGTTTTGGGAAGATTCGCCAATCAGCAGCACAGTTATTAGAAAATCAAAAAAAAACATTTCCTATGGAAACCTTCCCTAGCTCTAACTACACAGTGGTGATTGTCACTGGGTATTTTTTATACATAAATATGTATAGTAAAGATGTGAGGAATTGTTTTCCAGCCTGCAGAACTGTGCAGAGTGCACAGTTCCTCCTCCGGTGTCATTGGAACTTTTTATGTTTTATTAGGTCTAGCATTAGCCAAGACTTTTTGATTTTATTAAAACAATAAATATAATGCCTTTCTTTTTACCCTACCCCTCTCTTATACCGGCAGTAGGCAGGCCAAAAGCGATGGCCAGGAATTGGGCCGGGCTAGATATCCTTGCCCTTAACATATGCTTACCTAACTTCTTACCTCTTCTGGAACATAAGGCTGATCTAGACCAACCCACAGTTGATACCTGGCTACGCAACTCCCTAGACACAATCCTGCCAGCAAAACTTAAACCCTCCCGCCCCTTGGTTCAAGGAAACCTTAAAGGATGAAAAGAAGGTGTATAAGCAACTAGAAAGAGCCTGGAGGAAGTTGTACGATAAACACTCTAGACTAAAGTATAAAACAGTTCTGTCCCAATATCACACACACTGCAGGAATGCCGGGCCTCTTTTTACGCAGAACAAATTCTTAAAGCTCAAAACTGCCCCAAAACATTTTCAAAGTGGTTAAAGATTTTGTGGATCCCAGCAATACTGCTCTTTCACTCTTATTGTCACAAGTCCAATGTGAAGAGCTCGCTGACTTCTTTGTTAAAAAGGTAACAGACATTCAGCTCACTTTAGCCGCAGCAGGGACTAGCATCACTCAGTCAAGTAACTATGCCACAAACCTCAATCTCATCCTCTGTTCCATCCATAAAGACAAGCTTCCTGCTAGCGGCCTAACATTTGTAAAGCTGCAGACTTTGTTCCCTTTGGATTCTTCTCGTATCCTTGATTTACTGTAGTCAATTAAATCAGGCTCACCTTTAGTAAAAAAGAGGGGCACTTTAATGTGAAACATTGTCTGCTCCAATATTTTTTAGAGCAAAACCATACCCCAAAATTTGGGCTGCAAAAAATTTCCCTCAGTTGGTTATCCCACTGGTTACTGGATCAAGACAGTGTTAAACCTCAATTTCATGTGGCAATGTGTCCCCGTGTTAATGCACCTCCCAAACATCAATTAGCAGAGAATAAGAATCTCATTAAATAATGGGGCTAACTCAATAATTGAGTTGCAGGTTAATAAAAAGTTGCAGGGCTTTATTACAAAAATTTAAAATAATCAGTACAGATTCGATGCCATAAAGTCTCTCAGATGCAAAGTTATACAGAGTATGTAAAAAAACAGAAAAATATTCTAAATCCCAATGGGCTGCAAAATCATAAACAATCAGGCAGCATCCCTAGAGCATGGGAAAGTCTCCTGGATTATCCCCCAAATCAAGGGGTTCGTATACACAGTTCTAGCATAACAAATTAGAGAAAATGCAAAAACATCATGGTGTGAGCAAAAGTATCATTTTTAATCAAACCAGAACACAAGATTAATACACGTTGTTACCTTAACATTTAACCAACATCCCATTTCTAAAAAAAATATTCTCCACCTTATTTGCTAATGTCATCCAGAAATGTTTGAACAAATATGACACCTTAAACCAGAAAACCTTTCAGCGACTATAGTGATCACAGTGGGTGGCAGCCGAAGAGACCTTGGCAAATGTTACGCGTAATAAAGAACAGGGAAAAGTTAAGTGAAAGCAATGTAATCATAAGAGTGGAAATAAACTACTACATGCCAGCTTCACTATGCTGTGTGGACCCCTTGGGGAAAAGGTGCGTTCATGGGGGTTAACAGGAGTGAGGGACAGAAATGGCATCCATCTTGTTCAAAATGGAGATATATTCAGACATGTGGCCTAACTAAAACACGTTAATAACTTCACTTTTATACATCATTTAAAATTTGTTTCAAATGCAACTATATTAACTCAGTCTATCTATGTAGGATTATGTGTAAAATAGCATATTATTCATCATTGTTAGTGCAGAAAAATATAAATTTGAAAACAATTGAACATTGGCCGGTTCTCTCCTGATGGGCAGGGAGTAGTCATATGCAGTCTTTCCACCTAGAGAAAGTGGGATGGGCAGGGTACCTTTAAGGTTCAAACGCAGAATTTGTGTTAACAGTTAAGGAGCCTACTGTCTGCAACGCAGTGATTAAGCAGGAGCATGCACAGAGCTGGCACCTTGTCACTTCCGCTTGCTGCTCAGAATAAATGCTGTCAAGAAAAATACATACTTTTGTTCGAGTGAAAGCTGAAGAAACTGCTTAACGCAGGAGAAAAAAAATATATCGCAAGGTAATATTTCTAGTTTCATAGAGACACGCAGTCAGACAGTTTCGTGGCATCCTTTCTTTCTGCTCTGAAAGCGCGGCAGATAGTTCAGTCCATGTCCGCTTTATGAGATCTCGCCTCCCACATCGCTTCCGGCAGCGACCCATTCTGTCGACTGGAATTATGAATCTGTCCATGGAGATAGGGCAGTCTGCTCCCATCAGGGTCACTGCGATGTTTGTGTTGCCAAAGACACGACAGGACGGTCAGTTTTATAGCCTTGCTGCAGGAGGAGGTCACAGATGATGAGCATCAAAGCTCAGAGGTGGAATTTAACATGTCGTTTATGCAGAGGCCTAATCAAATCATTTACTATGGAATGCTTGATGAGAAGAAGACATTTACTGCCGGAAAATGGTTCAAACGAGGGCTTCACAAAAAAACAGTTGTGTATAAAATATACACTTTCATTTTCACAAATTTAACTTATCGAACAATTTATTATTATAGATCCGATGACATTCTGCAAAAATATTAGGCAGAGAAATATAACAGGTGATACGTTCTGATTGCAGCTATTAATTCCCAGGGACATCCTGGTGATGGCTCAGCACATTCCAATAAAACGGCATATTGCCAGTCGATATGTAAATTGATTCCCAGTGTACTATACAACAGGGTTCAGTTTGTTCATAATCTTCCATTTATTTTCTTCTTTCGGAACGATTTGTTGTCAGAACATGCCAATCATAAGATAATGATGCCACTTCTTGCTTGTATCACTTTATTACAAGTGTTGGTCTTCCTTGGCAATCATGGCATCACAAAGCGGAAGCCATCTTCCTTTAAAAGACGTGAGGGGGGTTGTGCACTGCCGAAGACCCACTCTGATCACCCGAAAGAGGAGAAAATGTAGCTCCAAGTTCTTTGGGAGCAAACGGGCTGTGCTCGGAAGTCTGCCTGCTGCCTCGCTCATTAGTTCTGAGAAGAGGCTGTTGTGGGCAGTAACTGCCTGTCAGCATGGCCACCTCTCCTCTAGGAGAGCAGCAGCACAGCTTCTTCTGCCCTGACTCACATTAAGAGACTGAAGCAGCAGCGCATTGATTGAGGTGTGGCCATAAAGAATAGGATTGCTTCGACATAGTGCTAATGTCCTAAAAATATCAAAAGCTCAGCATTGTTCTGTAGGGCATAGTGAATACTCTAGATCCTGACTGAAGGGTGTCCATTTACAGTAGGCCGTTCCTAAGTACACAGATAGCCTATGCACGTGGAGCTGGTCTCCCACACATCCTGCTTCTCCCTTTGCCGTCCTCTTTACTACCTACTTCCCATCCCCTGCTACCCACTCAGAAATTTCTATGGTCCTGCAGTTAGACTGCTAACCTTTGTTGCTGTCAGTCTGACACTACATCTCCCCCCGCCGCAGTTTTAGTTCATGGAGGGCCTGGCCTGGCAGTTCAGACTGGAGTATTCCTATTTGAGAAGGGTCAAGAGTGATTTGCATAGGGCTGGGTCCAAATTGAGGTGGCATGGTGGCCAAAGTAGTGATAAGGCCGAATTTTGCACCCTAATTTCACTTACGTATCTCCGGCCGATGATCTTTTATTGCCTGCTAAAAAATGTGGGGGGAAGAATACACTTTACCAATTATACAATTTCCCTCCCATCCGTGTCCAATAACAACGAACTCCAAATTTAGCTTATGCAGATTTATTACAAAGCCAGAAACAACAAAATATAGACACACCTCAAAATCAAGGTATAGAGATACATGAAAACTAATACAGAGCCCAATCTACGAATATAGTTCATACGACAAAATAGGCATAAAATGATGAAATCCAATAAGCAGAGTATAGATGCTGCATCCAAATCTCTTTTCATTTGTATTTTGGAATTTAGAATAATCTGTCCCTACTCTGCATCTAAAGTGGCATCCCTTTTCTTCCCTTCCTAGCAAATTCCCCAAAAGGTGTCAGCACGTGTTGACTTCCAAAGAAGTACACTCACGTCAAATGGGTCAGGTAGCTTAGAGCTACAGAGCTCGTTCTAAGATGCTCTCCTCTCTTAGTCAAAAACAGAAGAAGTCCTCCAGATCTGTCCCTGTACCTAATTCAAAAAGGCAAAGTTACACCCCTGACTAGTCACATGGTACATTGTTCAGTGAACACCTTCTTCAGTAACCTTCCACAAACTCAATTAAATTTACACGACTGTCCGCCGACCTTGGCTCCCAAGTTCTCCAGGCACAGAAGGTGTCCTCCCTTTCTCTTGTCCGAGCGCTTCAAAGACATTCCTTTCCTCCCATGTATCTTCTTAAATCTGAATGAACGAGGTCAAATTCCTGCACCTGCAGTAGGGGTGAAACGAAAACATTTTACACACATACATTTTAATTAGCTCCTGACCTTAAGAGCAAACGAGGAGAAATGAAACCTTGAAGGAACGAAAGTCAGGCCTATGATTCTGGCTAACTTAAAACACTTTTTAATATGCATTCGCTACCCAGGCCTTTATATGAATCTTATAACAGTGAATACATCTGGTTTCTTTTAATCAACATATACGTGTACAATTACATGATTTCTCTAAATACACACGAAATATTAAAAGCACGTCATGATTTTTCGTCACAGATTTTCAAACGATGATATATAAACTTCATTTTAATATGCACGAAGTTCAACCACACATTGAATATATACGAGTGCAATTCGTTCATGAGTATAATGCACCCCTTACAAATTTTAAAGCGCTGTGCGCTCTATCAGTAGCAATGGGTTGGAATGCTACCCTGAGCGATTGCCAGTGGTTAGACAAATTGCATCTTTCCCATCACCTTTTGTGCGTGCAGCGTTATAGTTTGACTCTCCATGTATTCTTACTAGTGGTGATATGGTATCCTTCTCTGATGTTGGGCTAACGGCTTGATTTGTTCATTGATTTGTAGACGACCTGTGAAGTCTTTCATTTTAACCAATCCCATGAAAGCTTTGGGTGTCTGCTCACCACTAGTGGTATATCCTTTCGCATGTACTGGACTGCAATTAGCTCGAATTGTTCTGCCGTGGTTAGGCAGGGAAGGCAACTGGCTGGGCCTGCTCAATCCATGACATGAATATCTGCTTCCATGATGCGATATTTGAATGTGAGTGTTGTTGGGAATCCTCCTGGGCATGCCAGTGGTTTCTTGGCCATCCAAGTGTACAGTTGTACATTGGCTGGTTGTAGTTTTGGCCTTGGTTTCATCTGACCCTATTCTGCTGCGCAAATGTAATGTAAGGATTCTCTATTGTCTAAGATGAAGCTGGTGCGACGCGCTCCCATTTTTGGTTGTAAACGTGGGCATTTCTTCTTGCCCTCTTCCATATGAGCTACCTACCATGAGTAGATAGTTGTCACTCTCTAGAGAGGCTGAAGATGGTGAACTATCTGAATATGATTGAGAAGTTGATCTCTTTGTTTATGTTGTGATCCTTGATGTGCAGGACCATGTTGTGCTACTTTTGGTGTCTCTTACTGCATGTGCGTGATGTCGAGTGCCATGATTCTTTGACTTTCGTTCTTTTGTCTTGCCATGAACCTTAGCACATCTTCTCAAAGTTATTGTCCTTGCGCCATTTGTGACACTTTTGTCCCATCGCAGGGCAGATGCCATAATTTGTGGATGTTTTGCCATATGAATATCATTACCTTTTCTTTTCCTGGCTGTGGTGTCTGTCTTTCCTTCTATTGTGGTCTCCTGATTTTGCGTTTCAAGAGCAGTGTCCATGCCAACTCCTCTGTGCTTGGTTCTGTAGTCAGAATGTCTGTTCTCTCTTTTCCGCCTTTCCTTGCTCAGTTCTCTTCGCTTGTGCTTCAGCTTGGTTGTTGAGTTATGTCAATTCTTCTGTGTCCTCCAATGTGTAGCTCTTTTGTAGCAAACAATGCTGAAGCGATTCTAATGGGCATCACTCTTTGACGTGCAGTGGAACTGCGTCCTTGTCTATGATCTTGCTGAATTCTCAATGTTTTACCAGGCGACGTAATCTCACAATGAAGTCACCCATTTTTGGGTAAGTATTTTGTGTCTAGTGAATTATGCAGTGCTGCATATGTTGCTGATTGAGCTGGTGGTAGTTCTCGAATTACTTTCAAAAATGTTTTTCATAGATGGTTCTTCATGGTGGATAACATTTTCGCCTCGTCTTTTTCTCGGGAAGCCTGTATGAAGTTGTCACAGTCATCTCACCACTCCTTCCATTTCGGTTCCATTGTGTTCACTGATGTGAGGGGTAGCTGGTCTGGCAGTTGGAGGTATGATGCTGTTCATTTGCCTTGTTTTGTCCTTGATGACATTGTTTCTTCCTATCTTTTGTTGGTAGTTTGTGGTCCATTCTTCATGTTTCCGTTGTAAGCTTGTGGCTTAAATTGGCTCTCAAGTGCTGATTCAATGCTTACTTGATTTCAAAATGGCCACTCCTATGTTCTGGTGTCTTTTTCTCAGGTAGCCTAACTTCACAATGACAACCCAATAGACTGCATTGCTTTTCTTCTGGGCAGCTGGACATCAAGATGAACAGCCCATTTGTTTCAATATGTTTTTCCTGTGGGTGCTTGACATTTAAAGGCTGCCACTCTAACTGCACAAAGGGCGAGTGGCTGGTGCTCTTCTACTACTGAGATGTTGTTTACTTCTTTTTATGCATGGATTTTGCCCTCAGTATGTGCTGTTTGACTTTTCGGTATTTCTAATTGAACATGTGTGCATACTTTGACTGTGGCACTGGCTGGGGTGTGTTCATACCTTTCCTGGTTCTGCTCTATGACAGTCATGCTGATTCTTTATTTACACCAATTCCAAAAAGCTTTATTCGACAGTTAAGTCATAAAAGCACATACATAAAATATTACATAGCACACTAAGCAATAAATAAATAAGCAAGCACAATTTTAAAACATTATTAAATATCTCATTAACTGTCATAGCAAGTATTAAAACATTTCTGTGAGTTAAAAATCAGAGAATAAAATTGATAATATTATTACTGGGCCTAAGAGTAAATATGGCACTAATATGTATAGTTTTCTCAGAGACCTTGCGCTTTATCATAGAGCCAGACATGAATGCAATACAAGATGAGAGATAACCAGCAACATATCTGCAATCGCCATGATAGCTCTTTTCAGTGCATACTTCCGGTTACAAGGCTTCGCCGAGATCTAATGGTCCATGACCAACTTAAGAACTTAGCCATTGCGATGGTAATACATGGAGAAGTTTCAGTACGTAAAATTCTTAATGCATCGGCGCACCTTCTGAAGCCCAAAGACCTACAGATTGGCTTAAGCCACACTTGACGGGGGGCCACATAAGCTGGACAAACAAACAATAAGTGTGCCAGGGTCTCCTGTTGGTCCAGACACAAGGGGCACTTACTATTACCAGATGGAACCCATTTTGCAGTATGCGATCCTATTGGCAGTGTGCCCACCCTAAATTGAAAGTACAGCTTCTGGTCGAATGGTTTGGTTATTACATCCCAATATTGCTCTAGATTTTGCCAAAACTTGACTTCCAAAAAACTTTCAGTAAGTGTTGAAGTGGCACTATTTCGATGGGTATCAGAGGAAACCAATTCCCAGTACTTTTCTTTCAGATACTCTTTTGGGGGGAAAGACGCATTAACGGGGTCTTCCCACAACATGGCCAAGCCGAGCTTAACTAATACGGTTCTTATCTCCCGTAGCGATTTGATTTTGTGATAGCAATCTGCCCGGATTAAATCATTAAGGCCAGAAGCATAAGGTGCTAGTTCTGACGTGCACCAGATTCTTCGCCAATAGAGTAGTGGGCGTATTCTTGCAATATCACCCAGAGATTTTTTGCCTAATTCAAATAGCATTGGACACACTGGGGTACTTTGCGGAAGGCCTGTGATGCTACGTAAAAACCTGTTTTCTGCAATGGCTAACTGAGATAGGTTCTCGAAACCCCAGAGCTCGGCCCCATATAGAGCGGAGCTCACAACTTTCATGCCATAAATCTGCAGTACGGGGCTAATTGGCTTTGTGAGCGAGGTTTTGAACTTAGTAAGTAGAGCCCCAGATAGTTGCCGGTGTTTTAAAGTAGCCATATCAAGTTGGCAGTTCCACTTCATGTCTTTTTGGAGGATTACCCCCAGCTAAGTGAAAGCCCTTACTTGTTCTAAGGGGCGGTTATTCATACATACACTACCTTTAAAAGTTTTGTGTTGATTAAAAGACATAAACTTTGTTTTGGCTACGTTAATTTCCAGACCCCTAAGATGACAAAACTCCTCAAATAGCAGCAAGGCACGCTGAAGGCCGCTAGGAGTTTTGCATATCATCCGCAAACATTAAAATGGGGATATGAACTCCCGCTAATACGGGGGCATCCGTGGGGGTTAGCGATAAGAACTTAGCAATCCCATTGATAAAGAGCGAGAATAATGTGGGAGCCATTACGCAGCCTTGCCGCACACCTCTATCAATGGGAAATGGTTTAGTAACACTACCTTGTGACCCCCGCCGTATTTGGGCGAAATTGTCCTCATGTAAGCGAATGATAAGCGATAGCAGCTCAGGTGCCATCCCTAACTCCTGTAGCACTGCCCATAACTTGCTGCGGGAAACTAAATCAAATGCTGACTTAAGGTCAACAAATGCAGCATACAAGGAGCCCTTGCCTAAAACCACTGTCCGCCAATATATTAAAGTAAACCGAAAAACCTGATCAATAGTACTGATATGGGTCCGAAAGCCTGCCTGTAGTGGTGAAAGAATGTCATACTCATCAATCCAGGCTTGGACCTTGTTCAGCACTAATCGGCCCATAACCTTTTGCAGTGAATCTATGAGGCTTATGGGCCTATAATTACCTGGGTGGGATTTATCCCCTTTTTTATATACCGGGATAATCTCAGCCCCTTTCCAGGAATCAGGCACTGGGGCTCCTTTGGCAATGGCATTTGCCAGTAATATAATGTACTGGCACCATTTCGGTTTATCATGCAAGAAAATGTCAGCCAGGATGCCATCTATACCCGGTGCTTTACCCCCTATTACAGCTCCGAGGGCAATGTTAACATCAGCAAGTGTAAAGGCCGTGTCTTGGTAGGACACGTGTAAAGGCACAACGGGGTCCCCCTCTTTATCACTACAAGCGTATTGGCGTTTAAAGTGATTAACCCATTCATCCTGGGCTACATGATTTTGTGGCGGGACTGGCTGTCCTCCCCTATCCCATTTTACAATGTTCCAAAACTGTTTGGAGTTATTACTAGCACATGCCAGTCTCAAATCCTGCCATCTGCTTTCATCCCATTGCTTCTTGGCCTTTTCCTGGATCTTCCTATAGTTACTCCTGGCCACCCTTACTTTGTCTGGCGCCCCTGTCTTGAGTTCCTCTCCCAATATTGTACGAGCCAGCCTACAATCCTCATTAAACCATGAGCTAGGTTTTTTCTTTTTTATATTCTTATCTGTATCCTGCTTTAAAAAATACAATCTTAGATGGGAAAAAAATTCTTTATGAGTTGCGGTAATTATCTTAGAGAACTCAGGGTGATCACGGCAGGCCTCTAGGTCAGCTATAGTAAAATCAATGTCCCTATTAATAGCATCTAGGAAATCTGGGTTCTCAACGAGCTTAGCCCATTTTAATCGCCGCATATCGTTAGTGGGGATCAAATCTAGCGTAAGTAATTCAGGAACTGGCTGAACCACTGTGCTCTGTACTTGAAAATCTAGGGTTGAGCATAAGGGATTATGATCACTCTCTAGACGATCCCTCACAATCATATCCCCTAAGGCGTGCCATAACTTTAGATTAATTAGTAAATAATCTATACGGCTGGCACTATGGCCGTTGTCAAAAGTATTAGCCCCATGCCTATCGGAGACTGTGCGCCCATTTGCTGCCCGCAACCCTTTTTCAAGACAAAGTGCTTTAATTTGGATTGCTGCATCCGTCCATTTTTTATGGTCGCTAGTTCCAGTTTTGGGATGCCCCACCGAGTATCTTCCTCGCCTGTGAGGTCTTGGTCCTCAATGCCAAGAGGCTCAAAGGTCGAGTTGAAGTCTCCAGCCACCAACACTAGAGAGTCCCAGGAATGTATATCCAGAAGATCGTCGAGGGCCGTTATAACCTCAGACTTCTTCCCCCCACTAAGACCCCTTGCGTAAACATTGTAAATGTCAATGCTACATTGGGGGCTTACTCTCAACCGTATTGCGAGGACATCATTACTCTGGGTCGGAAGAGACTGGATTTTATAGCTGATCTCCTGACGCACCCAGATCGTGAGGCCCCTTGCAGGTCGACCTTTACCCCCTTTTATGGCTGGAATATGATAATTCAGGTAGCCCACTCGATAGAGAGGGTCCACTAGCCACGTCTCTTGAAAAAGGCAGATGTCGAACTGGTCAGTAAATGTTAACCAATTAGGGGATGTAACCTTGGTGCCCAACCCTGCGATGTTCCATGACAATACTGCTAGCCTACGTGTAGTTAATCCACATGAAATGCCCCCAACGCCCACATTGGTAGATAGTGTACCACTATCCCTCCCTCCAGCTATTGACGGGGCAGTGTCAGGTGTTTGTCTAGGTTCAGTAGATGTTAGATTTAATGTCACAGGAGCCCCACACACGCTGGGGGATAGTTGTATTGTATTCTCCGAAAAATCACCAGCGAGTGGAAGTAACCTTCAATATACCTCCCTTAGTGGTGATGTACTGGAAATCGAAGCCATCTCTGGCGGATTGTACTTTAGGCTAATATTAGAACGGGTAAGATTTTGTGTACGAATATCAAAACTTACGAGGTTTTCCACTAAGTGTTGATGAGTTAGTGTCAGGGCAATGTAGTCAGATGTGGCATTAGGGCATGAGTGTCTTTCTGCTGTGATGATGTCATCCCTTATTATTGACCGACAGCCCCTACCATAATGAATCCACTGAGTGCACTTATTCTTGAGTGATCCCTCATCTTCTCTATAGGATGCACCTGAAAGTTTGGGGACGTTAATCATGTACACCTTATTTGCTGTGCTTGATGTACTACTCCCTGCTCCTACCACTCTCTGGCCATCATATCTATTAGCATTGATGTTAAAGGTTGGAACAACAGCCTTAGCAGGGGGCAACAGGGGTCTGAGGATAGGCGTCACATTGTCTTTCCTCTCAGGGTGCCCATGACTTTTGCTCATAGTATCCGTACTTAGGGGCCTGGAAAATCCACTTATTCTTGACCTCTGGGATGTCTTAGCCACACTTTGTACCACTGGATAATTGCTAGCACCCATAACGGAATGTAAGGATGATTTATGACTCGGATGGGTGCCCATTGATGATTTAATCAAATCCACTGCTACGTGCACCTTACTTATAGTGTCACTACGTATGCTAACTGACACTTTGAGGGCCCTGATTTCATCCATCAATGTTACCAGCTTATTAGACACTGTTTGATGGACAGTGTCATCTATAGGTCTTTCCTGTTGTATGTTGCTAGCAACGGACGCACTGTTATCTGTGCCGGTTACACTTCGATCACCCATACACCTATGATTGTTGGGGCTGCTACTCACTGCATTATCCAGGCCCATAGCGTATCTCTCATTTCCATTGTGTATGGTATTTGCGAACGGGTCAGTTAGGTCAGCCAGAATTGAAAATCTATTACTACATGCTAAAGTGGAGAAAGCTTCGTGGGTGTCTGACTGGCACTGGGAGGGTCCCTCTACTGTTAATTTTAATTCTGATACATTCTGGGGGTCTGGTGTTATTGGCTTTTTGGCGGATTTTTTAAACATGTCGGGTACACGCCCTTTGGATTGTTTGCTACTCGGAATCTGTTGCGTGCTATCCCTAGGCAGACCCTCCAGGATTTCGCGATTTCGCGGTTTGCCGCGAAATCGGCACTTTTGTAAAAATGCAGCGATTTTTACAAAAGTGCCCGCGAAATCGGCACTTTTGTAAAAATGCCTCAATTTTTACAAAAGTGCCCGCGAAATCGGCAATGCGCACAATTAGACAGTAACTGCTGGTGACTAAGTTTCATGGGGAGACGCTTCTTCCACATTTTAAGAGGGTGCCTTTATCATAGCAAACTCGGGCAGAAAGAGGACATCTTGGGAGCTAAACCCAGTGAAGGAACTGGTATGGTAATGTCAACATGACAAATGTAGGTGGCAGGCGAGAGAAGGGCAGGCGGCAAGCTTCCTGGTAACAGAGTTGGCACAAGTAAGGGCCAGGCGGACGAAAGGTGTCGGGCATCATGGCGCAAAAGGCAGCACAAGAAGATGAGATGAGGACAAAGGCAGGAAGGAGTGGGATGGCCTTAGGGCAGAACCTGGCGCGGGTAGAAATCAAGAGAGAGGAGGACATTTTCCAGAAGGTGATGGGTACCATGGAGACAAGGGGCCAGAACAGGACACTTAGCAGGCAGGCAGTGAACCCAATGGGGCAGATCAGGTGAAAAGAAGTCACACTCTGGAAACTGTCAGGCGGCAAGGAAGTGGTGGAGAGAGGACAGAGCAGCAGCAAAATCCATCCATACATGTCCTGTGTAAATGTCTGTCACCCTAGCAGAATAGTAAAAAAACAAGCATTTGCAATGCAATCGGTCTCGCATTTACGCAAGTTTGAGCTATTGGCATTGTAAATGACAATGCCTTTTATTTATGTTTTGGTTTTTAAAACATAAATAAATGGCATTGTCATTTACAATGTCAATAGCTTGGACGCGCGTAAATGCGAGTCCTATTACATTGCAAATGTTATAACGTTGTGCCCCCGCCCCCTTCACCCGTGAAAACAAACGGTCGGAGCCCTAGCCAGACCCTCCAGGATTTCGCGATTTGCCTTGAAGTATTGCACGGTTGTATAGTTCCTTTATTATGAGTTTCTCCTCTGCTGCTCCTAAGTGGATTCCACAGGTCACATACTGTGACTGGTTGCATAATTTCAATTTCTTTGGGTATCTCCCTGTCCCTCCAATCTGGACCCCCAGAGCATACACTAAGGTAGGTTCTAGAATGCCATTTCCTATGGGATGCTACCAGGCCATCTTTGATGGGCTTCTCAGAACCTATACTAAAGCAAATGGAGGATTGCATTTCCAAGGGATAACAGCCTTCACCTGTGGGCTGCTTCCTCTGTTCCATATCCCAGGTTGCCTATTCAAAGTGGAATACTCTGCTAAAACAGTTTCCATTGATTTAAGGCTGAAAATGAATGATTATGAGTAAAATAAAGTGCCGCAAAAATGCCGCTAAATTTCCATATTTGTGCCGCTAAATTTCCATATTTGTGCCACTAAATTTGCTAATCCATGCCGCAATATCCTGGGGGGTCTGCCTAGGGGCCTGGACAGGGTGTGTGGAATCTAATAACCCCTCGCATTCGGATAGTAAACTATCTATCCTGTCCATAACGCCACCCTCAGCATCATTATGGCTAGGACTTTTTCTTCTTCCCTTTTTGACTTTCCTTTTGTTTGCATCACCCGTACCACCTTCACACAATTTCCTCTTCCCCATACTGGATAGCCCAAGCAAGTGTAAAATACAATATTATACAATTAAAAACTCTGTTAGTCCAAGATGAATTTGGTTCAATGTCTGTAACCGCTGTTCGTGTAGACTTCCAGTACTCCAAGACCCTCTTGGCTTTGATCACAATACAGGGCAATGACCTTATTTAAGAATGAGTACTGCTATTGTATAGTCACCTGCTCAAGTGTCCCGATCATCAGGTGTCAGGGGGGTTGCCCAGCCCGGCCTCCTCCGGGCTCAGACGGGCGCAGAGGGGCCCGCCCTTCACCCGCCATTGGCCCGGGCGCGTCCCGCGCTGCGGGAGCCTGCGTCCGATTTCAAAGTGCCTCCAGGCGCTGATTGGTGATGCTGGTTGGTGGGCGCCAGGCGCCAGAAGGAGCAGGGCAGGCTGGTTGCTGTGGTCCT
Organism: Calotriton arnoldi; assembly: GCA_963921515.1. Lineage (NCBI taxonomy): Eukaryota > Metazoa > Chordata > Amphibia > Caudata > Salamandridae > Calotriton > Calotriton arnoldi. The sequence continues at coordinate 926,296 of CAWUFW010002792.1, read as the reverse complement.
CCTTGGACCAGTGGCGGCAGGGATAGCGGGACCCACGCTGCGGGAACCCGCGTCCGATTTCAAAGCGCCTCCAGGCGCTGATTGGTGACGCTGGTTGCTATGGTCCTCCTTGGACCAGTGGCGGCAGGGATAGCACAAAACTGGTAAGATTTCCAAACAACTTTATTCTTGCATCTTCACAATAAATGTGCAGCCCAGCCAACGCATTTCATCCTTACAACAGGACTTCATCAGGGCTGCTCAAGTGTCCCGATCCAGGTGTCAGGGGGGTTGCCCAGCCCGGCCTCCTCCGGGCTCAGACGGGCGCAGACGGGCCCGCCCTTCGCCCGGGCTTGGCCCGGGCGTGTCCCGCGCTGCGGGAGCCCGCGTCCGATTTCAAAGCGCCTCCAGGCGCTGATTGGTGACGCTAGTTGGTGGGCGCCAGGCGCCAGAAAGAGCAGGGCAGGCTGGTTGCTGTGGTCCTCCTTGGACCAGTGGCGGCAGGGATAGCGGGACCCGCGCTGCGGGAGCCCGCGTCCGATTTCAAAGTGCCTCCAGGCGCTGATTGGTGACGCTGGTTGGTGGGCGCCAGAAAGAGCAGGGCAGGCTGGTTGCTGTGGTCCTCCTTGGACCAGTGGCGGCAGGGATAGCGCATTTGCGGTTCTTTCATCACATCGCTTTTCAACTTGGTAGCGGTCAAACACCGATTGTTTCTGTTTAGTTAGCGGAGTCGCGTTTTGGTTTCGCCTCTGATTCTGGTTCAGGAATAGTGTTTTGCTTCCTTTGGATTCTGTTATATTAGCGCAGTCAAGCTTTAATTTTCTCAGTTTGCGGCTGCTGTATGTAGCGCCGATTATTTCTGGGAAATAGCGCAGTTGCACTTTGGTACTCTTTGCTGCAGCTCTCTGCTTATGACTTGCCTCAGTTTTGCTAGTGTTATACATGCTGCTAACAATGCATTTCTTCAACTTTCCGTTTCCTTCATAGCCAGTGTTCAGTAGAGCGTAGTGAATACTCTGGAAGCTGAGTGTAGGATGTCTCATGTGCGGCCTACACACATCAAGCCGGTCTCTCATGCCTCCTCCTCCTCCTCTCGTCGTCCTCTTTACTACTTCCTGTCTCCTGATGCCCTCCCAGGAAGTCCTATCTATGCTCCCGCAGCTAGACTGGTAACTTTTGTTGCAGTCAGTCCGACACTACAAGCATGTCACAAATGTGCAAAGGAAGGATCCCTTTAAGATCAAGTACAATGCATTGTTTTTGTCTTTAAAAAATAGTTTAATTAATTTTTTTCAACTACTTTGGCTAAAATGGATTTTTGTTTTTATCAGAAATTGCCGTTTCACAGTTGCCAAAAAGCCTCTTGTCAAAAATCTCACCTCAAGACACTCCTGCTTTTTTGGCAACATGCTGCATTGTGGGACATGTAATAATTTAGATATTTACATTCTAAGTTGGGATCTGAAGAAAAACGGAATTGCAAGTAGCTTGGGTAAAAAAAGGATCCTCAGAAACCGTTAAATATTACATATGTAAAAATGGAAACAATAGCAGGAAATAAGGGAAAAGGCAGTCGGTGATGCCCAATAGTGCAGGAAATGACAACTTTTTGTACGGTTTCTCCATTTTCTGACTAGATTTCCTGGCATATTCTGGCTGGTAAACACCTCCCAGTGAATGTACTCTGTCCCCAAAACATGACATCTAATTGACTGTCCCTGCTTGCCATATTTGTTTTTTAGGTACATCACAGTAAAGATGTGCAACTTATTCGAAAGTGGCATTAAAGTCAGATGTTGCAAGAGGGCTACAGTGTGGCTTTGTCACACCCACACTAGAGACTTTAAAAACGTGGCATTGATGAAGGGCAAGCTACTGCAAGCACGTCATAGTAAAACATGTTTAACATATTTAAACATAAAATAAATCACTTATAAAATGTTCTTACAGGCACACAAGGCCTACCTGCCTTTTGAGACAAGCAAAGTATTTTTCTGCTTAATCTCTGTCAGAAGAGAATTCAATAGTGATATGTACTGCAGAAGCTAAAGCAGACATTCTGGTGGTAAAGGCCTGCATTTTGTATCTAGACCATAAAAAACTCAGTAGGCATAGAAACTAAGTGTGAATGCCATCATTAATTTATTATGCTAATTATTACAAATAATGTATTTGCTAATTTTTAGATCAATTTTCACAGAAATTATTTTAGGGAAAAGATGTTTATCTCTGCCTGAGTCTTAGCAACCCCCCAACGGGCTCTTCCAGGCTTCTGCCTTGTGTAGGGATTATAACTGGTTTTCTCCTGCCAAAGCAGCAGAGGAAGAAGTGGCATCAGGGTATGCTTAGAGAGCAAATGAGACTTCAGGGCGACTATCACACTGGATATTTCTATCATAAGGGCAAGTGAAAGATAATTACAAAACGTATGACACCCAGGGAACATCAGAGATTATCAGAGGAATGTGATCAGAGGGGAGGTAACCTAGGACAAATTGACATACAGAATGAGAGGCAGGAACTTGTGGAAGTCTCATGTTTATGATAAGGGAATCTATAGGGTGAGCCAGTCTTTGAAGCTGACATTCCAACAGTCACATTTACATTGTTAACCCAGGAAGCTTCCAATATGCCAATGATTAGTTTAAGTAGATGAACTATTGAGCAGAATAGGGAGGAACCTCATTTTCTTAGACATGCCTATGTGTGGACTTGTGGGGGGGGGGGGTGGATCCAGAATACGGGGCATCCTTCCACCATCTAAGAAAACACCTAGACTTGTGCTTCCTGAGATAGATGTAGTCAAAAGTGTGGAAAGAAGTTGCAAAGTTCGGAGGGGCTAAACATGGAAACCTGAGGAGGTGTTGAGGGCCCTTCCCCCACCAATGCTGATTGACCACTATATCAAGTCACACCACAAGGAAATTAGAACTTTACCTGGAATCTGGAGATGCTGAAGAGAAAGAGACTGCTTCTTTGTCTGAAATAAAGACTGGGGCATAGATCCTGCTTTCTGTTGAACCAAAAGCTCTGGAAGTTGTTCTAAAATGGTCAGGAAAGCCAGAAATCCAATGAGAAGTCAAGGACAGGAGGGCACATTGGAAGAAGGAATCAGCAAGTGCAGCTGGAACTGGAAATTTGGTCATTGGCATAAATAAGCAGGGTCAGAGCTGTGAGTTACCACCTGAAAACTAAGTCAAAAGGTAAAAAAAACTGTTGACTTGGGTAATCTCTTGGCTTCACTTGACTCACACGCCATTGTGGTTGGCTTGAGAAGGTGCATAGGATCTGGTCATAGAGCCCCTTAGATTAAAACTGAATGGGGATATCCAAATCGTTTTCGGTGAATTCTTTCATGCGTTTTTTCTTAAGTATTCATAGCTCATGATCCCTGTCAATTCTTGTCACTTTGGTGTGAAATTAATAATTGCATTGTCTTCACTTTAATTACATTATGTTTGAAATTTGTATTTGTTTAACTTCCTGGCTTTAAAATTGCTTTGGTTCTGCTAAAGTAGTTTAAACACATTTTCTCCAAGAGAAGCTTGATGATTTGAGTCACAGCAGCCAGGTATGAGCCCTGAGTCCTCAATTAAACCTGCTTTTTAGGTCTCGCTGAGCCAGCGCATGCGCTGCTCTGCGAGAAATTTAGTGAGTGGCTTTTGAAAGTGCTACCACAGGCTTTTGCTGGCCTCAAGCTTGCGTTCACGCGAGCGTGCACGCGCGCAGCCGCCACCTGTCTTTCCTCCGTCACGGGTCATTAAGTGCATCGCGATCACTTTCACTTTCACGGCCGCGCAGCCAATGCTTTTTTACACCAGACCTTCGCTGGCTTGTTTTTTGTTCCTCGTGCTTTTGTGGCATTTGAACGGCAGCTTGTTTTCCCTTATGCTTCTCCTTTATATTTGAATATTTATTCACGTCCGAAAAGGGCAAGCTAGCAAGTGTGCACATTTAAAAGCTTTTACCCCACCTTTTCCGTCCCGACAACGCCTGCTCCATCCATAAATCATTCCCTCCCCATCACTGCTTTAAACCCCCTTTGATGCCTTGCAATTCGTTGTCATCAGTGTTTCGAACTTACCAGCCCTCGGGATCTGTTCCGAGTCTCTGTGCAGACACGTTTAGAGTCGGAGCGGTTTGATGTTTTTCAGCCTAAAAAGATATTGTGCTTCTCCTTTATATTGAAATATTTATTTACGTGGGGAAAGGGCAAGATAGCATGTGTGCGTGTTTAAAAGCTTATCCGCCACCTCCTCCCTCCTGTCTATGCTTGCTCCGTCCACAAATGACCCCCTCCCCCATCACTGCTTTAAATCCTCACTGGCCTTTGATGTCCTGCGATTCGTTGTCATTAGTGTTTAGAACTGCTCGCCCCTGGGAATGTGCTCCACTCCAATCTCTGCACAGACACGTTCACCGAGTCGGAGCTGTTTGATGTTTTTAAGCCTCACTCGGCCTGCATTTCGAGCCCCAGCTGTGGACACGGAAAAGGCTTCATGTTGAAGATCCTAACAGTGCATATTTCCAAGGGAGTGGGTAGCGCTACAAAGGCGTCCCAGATGCGTGTTCACAGTGCTGGCACAACTGTTTTATAACAACGTGCACCTCCTTCGGCAGATGGTGCCCTCTTGTGGTGCAGTGAATCCCAGTGGCATAGATCACACACAACTTGTTTTTTTTTACTTTTAGCGCGAGGCGCGCGCGCTTGTTTCTTTTAGCACTCATTGGGAGTCCATGTATTTTCTGGCTGTTTCCCTCTGAAATCCCCACCCGTGGGCTATCGACCCATCATCAGTTCACCTGAGGCTTCTCCTAACAGAATGCACCCCCCGTCCTGCTCCTCATTTTTTGTGGTCTTTTTCCTCACCCCATCTCCGTTGCTGCTCCCAGCTCCCATGCTGCTCCACTCACATCAGGTTTTCACTTGTGTGCTCCCAGTCACTTTCTATTTTAAATAAATAAAAAAATATATAGATTCTGTTTTCGAAGGCCTTGCAGCTCTTTTCCGATATCGCCTGCACATTCGTTGTGTTTAATTTGCTGCTCCAAGATCAGCATGTCATCTTTGAACAGTAAATTTTAAAAAGTCAGCTGCATTATCTCAATACATACGTGTGCATGCATGGTAAATCAAATATGTGAATACGCCAGAGTGGGTCAGGGTTTTTTTTTTTTGCTAATGCTGTTCAGCCTTGGCACTAAACATATTTTTCTTTCTGCTGATGCTGCTTAGCATCTGCAATAGGCATTGGCAAAGTCAAATGTTCAACAAATGCCTTTCAACGGCGCGATCTATTGGCTTTCCCAATGCTTGTTAGAGTTGCTGTTATAAAGTGTGTTGGTAGCATAGTAACAGATTCCTGTGATTTGGGCGCTTGATTGGGTTATTTATTATTGCCTCCTTCAAAAATAAAAATAACACAAATGCATGGCACAACGGAAAGGCTTGATATTAAAAAACACTTTAATAGTAAAACGGCATCGGTGAATATTTCTTGAAATTAACAATTTTATTGCAAGCACATGGCAGCCACTTTTCAGTGGCAGCATGTTCGGATCACGTCACAGATATGACAGCGGCGCTTCTCTCCTTACAAAGGGAATATCATACGACACTGACAAAGCTATGTCTACCTCTCTGGGATTCAAGTCACTTTGACAATGGTACACTTGCACTGCAACACCACTCCCCACCAGCAAAGATATGTTAACTCCATGAACACCTTCACAATTGCATTTTAATAACCACTTTCTCCAAGTCGCTGCAACACCCTCTCCTCTTCTACTGTAAACATCACATGCTGAGCGCATTCACACCTTCGGCCTACATTTTCTTCATCTTGTACAGTCTCACTTTTCATCCTTTTCAAAACATCCGTTTTTTTGTTTTTTTTACAATTTAGAGTAAAACTCGGAAGTAACTGTTTGATGTAAGAAAATGTAATACATTTACTTAGTAGACGTGATATACAGCACAAATGTAGAACAGAGACTAGAAGAACGCTTTACAGGAACGAGCAAAGAAGAGATGTAGATTAATTCAAAAGAAATACGATACATTGTGTGATCTCTGGAATACTGATGAACTGACATGTCCTGAGGACGGAGAGGGATTTATGACATCTTTTGCAATGTTGCAGTCTCTATAAACACGGGCTGGAGCTTGAAACACATACATCACCAATGCGTGTCCTTGCTGGTGGTAGATATCTAATTCTGCGCCGTTTAATCTTGAACTGATAAACATCCTAGGGTATAGCAACTAATCCAGATTTTTTATAACCGGATGCTAACAATATAGCCTTGGAATCTTTGGAGCTACCACTTTACCTTACCTTCTGAGCATTATCTTCTAAGACTTGCAACCTGTTTCTTTACTTTGTTTCTCGGCTAGGAGAGTTGGACGTTTGTTGCGTACCCACTCAGGGTAGAGCTGGCTGAGAGTGGAAGGGCCCGGCTGGGTCTGTGCTCTACGTTGTGTGCTCACTCTGCTTCTCTAGTCCTGGGTGCCAAAAAAGTTGTGTTCAACCTACCAACAACAGCTGGTAATTGCCATTACCTCCCGTCCCTCCCTCGCCTTCCTTCAGTACCTTTGAGGCCCCGCCTCCCACCCAGACCCACCACCAGCATAAAAACTCTGCCCGCCCCCACCTCCACCTGTTTTTTTCTGTCTCCCTAGTGAGACTTATCTTCAGTTCCTCCCTGTGGCGGTGCCGGGGAGTCTTCGAGTTGGTTCTCTGCGACGGCGGTGCCCTCGGCAGTGTTCTCCTGGCGATGCCTCCTCTCCTCGTCTCCCTCGTGGTATGGGGGCGGAGCGGTGGCTCAGGAAGCCGCTGCGTTGTTGGGCGGTCCTCCTGTGGCTGGGGCTGTGTTTCCGGGTCGGGCTGTCGTGGCTGCCTCCTCTCGGACTGCACTCTTTCTAGGAGACCTGGTAGGATGGGTTTGTGCCCGATCTTTTATTTTGGCTGGCATTTGGTTGGTTTCTTTCCTGTTTTTGGCAGTTTCCTGGCCTGGGCATTCATTGGATGGTGCCTGGTGGGTTTTCTCTACATTTAGGTGCCGGGGAGTTGCTTCTCCATTCCTCTGCTGCCATGGGTCGCAAACGTGTGTTCAGGAGGAACAACCTGGTTTCTTCTTCCTCTTCTTCCTCTCCTGAGGATTCTCCTGTTCCCCCCAAGCGCCCTCGGAGTCGGGGCCTTTCTGGGGGTGATGTGCCTCTCATGTCCAAGGATGAAGTGCAGGGCATGATTGAGGCTGCTGTGGCGAAGGCTCTCTTGGCTCGTCCAGTGCCTGCTGCTCCTTCGCGTCCTCGCTCGCTGGATCCTGCTGGGGCAGTTTCCCTGTCGGATGAGGAGGGTCCTTCTACTTCCTCTGGGGGAAAGTATATCTCCAGGGAGGAGAGGTGGGATGTTCTGGCTCATGTGCGGGACAATTTGGGGTTCCCTCCGTTCCAGCTGGGGGAGACGGATGGGAGTCTTTTTCCTCAGTATGCTTCTCCCTCCAAGTTGGGCATGCCCTTTCAGGGTCCGGTCAAGGACATGGTGTTGAGGGAGTGGCGTGAGATCGATAAGTTGCAGGTCCCTCGCTTCCTTCAGAAGCTTTACCTTTTGGAGGGGGAGGATCCCTTGCCTCACAGTTTGAAACTGGACTCTATCCTGGCCACTCTGATAGGCAAAACTGCGATTCTGCCTGAGGATTGTACCCCGGCGGATGCTACTGATAGGAAGGTGGACTCTGGCATTAAACGCTCCTTTGCAGCTGGGAACCTGGCGCTGCGGGCTAGCCTTTTCTCTGCCTACTCGGAGCAGTCTTTGGTGCAAGATTTCGAGAAATTGGCTGCCGCGGTTCAGGAGGGGTCTGAATGCTCTGACCTCCTGGCTGCTATGGAGCAGCAGGCTAGGCTGCTGGCGGACATTTCATCGGACGTGATAAAGTCTTCAGCTATGTCCACTGGAGCTTTGGTGGTGGCGCGTCGTTCCCTCTGGCTCCGGTCCTGGAAAGCTGATCCTGGGGAGAAGGCGGCTCTGTTGAAGTTGCCTTTTGATGGACTGGCTCTGTTTGGGGACCAATTGCCTGCCATGATTTCGAAGGCTTTCAAGGAGCGGAAGCATGCCTTGCCCTATAAGGGCGGATCGGCTCCATCTGGCAGGCCTTGGAATAGGGCCCCTCGTTCTTCCCCAAAGCGTGATTCTCGTCAGTTTTTCCGCAGGCGGTGTTTTCAGCCCCGTTTTTCTCCCAAGCACGCTGCCTCCGCGCCTAAAGGCCCTGCCAAGAAGGGTCCCTGACAACTACTGTCTGGCCGGTTCCCTGCCGGTGGGTGGTCGTCTTCGGCATTTTCTTCCTCGTTGGCTGCGGGACGTTTCGGATGGCTGGGTCCTGAGCACTGTGGGTCATGGGTACGTGATCGACTTTGTGCAGGTTCCGCCGGATTCTGGGGTTCGGCTGACTCCGGTGCCTGTCTCTGGTCCCCGCAGGGTGGCTCTGCTGGACGGGGTGTCCTGTTTTCTTGCCAAGAATGCCATCTGCCGGGTTCCTGTAGAGGAGATGGGGACGGGGACCTACTCCATTCTGTTTCTGGTGCGGAAAGTGACCGGCGGCTTTCGGCCTGTCCTCGATCTCAAGTGGGTCAACTCCTGGGTTCGGCCCGTTCACTTCCGCATGTTGACTCTTCAGGCCATCATTCCTCTGGTTCGGCCTGGCGACTTCCTGGCCTCCGTGGATCTCGAAGACGCCTATCTGCACGTCCCTGTTGCTGCTTCTTCTCAGCGTTTCCTGAGGTTCGCTGTGGGAGACGACCATTTTCAGTTTTGCGTGCTTCCCTTCAGCCTCAGGTCCGCGCCCAGGGTTTTCACAAAGGTCCTGGCGCCTCTCATGGCTCTCCTTCATGCAGGGGGAGTTTTTGTTCATCCTTATCTAGACGACCTCTTGCTGCATGCTGCGGAGGAGTCTCTTTTGCTCACTCACATCGGGAGGGCCTTGGAGGTTCTTCAGGGGCACGGCTTTTTGGTGAACTGGGGAAAGTCTTCTTTGGTCCCCTCTCAAGACATGGTGTTCATCGGGGCTCGTTTTCAAACTTTGCTCGGCCATGTTACCTTGTCCGTCAAGCGCATGGTCTCTCTTCAGTCGCAGGTTCGGGCCTTGATGTCCCGGGAGGCTCCTCCGGCGGTCCAGTGGCTGCGGGTGCAGGGGCACATGGCTTCCGTGGTGTTTCTGGTTCCCTGGGCTCGTTTTCATCTCCTCCGCCTGGCCAACTGGATCCTGTTGGGTTGGTCTCCGGGGTCTCAGAGTCTGCTGTCCCTGCTACCCATGACGGACCGGATCCGGGGGAGCTATCCTGGTGGCTCAGCCGACATCACCTTCTGGCCGGGGTTTCGCTGGCTCCTCCGGCTCCGCTTGTGGTGACTACGGACGCCAGCCTGTCCGGGTGGGATGCTTGGCTGGGGTCGGATCAGGTTCAGGGGTGCTGGTCCCTGCTGGACTCCCGGAGGTCCTCCAACTGGCGGGAGTTGAGGGCGATTGGGCTTGCCATGGTGCACTTTCAGGACTCTCTACGGGGTCATTGGGTGTTGGTTCAGACGGACAATCTGGTGGCGAAGTCCTATGTCAACCGTCAGGGGGGGACCAGGTCCCGGTCCTTGAACTTGATTGCCAGCGTCCTCTTTCGGTGGGCTCAGGTCTGGGTGCTGGGTCTGTCGGCTCTCTACATTCGGGGGGTGGACAATGTGCAGGCGGATCTGTTGAGCAGGGACATTCCGTCATCTCGGGAGTTCTCTCTCCTTCCCGGTGTGTTCGTCCAGTTGGTGGGTCGTTGGGGCCTCCCTGTGGTGGACCTGTTTGCGGATCCGGGGAATGCCAAAGTGGTCCAGTTCTGTTCTCTGGGCAGGTGTCCCGGGGTCGACGGCTTGACCTGTCCTTGGCCTCGGGGTCTGCTATACGCCTTCCCCCCCTTTCCGCTGCTCCGCTCCTTTCTGGTGCGGGTCCGCAGGGACTGTGCTCAGGTGTTGTTGGTCTCTCCTTGCTGGCCTCGGGCGAATTGGTTTCCTCTCCTGACCGAACTGTGTTGCGACCGGGAGTGGGTCCTTCCACTGGTTCCGTCCCCTTTGGAGTTTCCGGCCCTTCCTCTGGGTTCTCTGCGGAGGTTACACCTGACGGCCTGGCGGTTGAGCGGCAGGGCTTAGCTGGGTTGGGGGTTCCTGACCAGTTGGCAGTTACTTTGCAGGCTTCCCGTAGATCCTCTACTCTGCTGTCCTATGCTAGACATTGGCGGGTCTTTTCGGCCTGGTGTGCTGGTAAGGGTGTTGATCCCACGGTTGCTGACCTCTTTGTGGTGATGCAGTTCCTTCAGGATGGGGCTCTTCTGGGGTTGTCGGTGGCTTCTCTGCGGGTGCAGTGGGCGGCTATTCAGGCTTTTCGGGGCTCCTGGCGTAATTTGCGGGATGACGGGGCTCTTATGCCTCGTTTTTTTCAGGGTCTGTTAAATTTGTTTCCCCGCCCTGCTCGGTCCTTCCCTTCGTGGAATTTGCATTTGGTGTTGGATGTCCTGTCTGGTCCTCCCTTTGAGCCCCTTGAGGGTCTTGAGTTGCGTCTCTTGACTTTTAAGACTTGTTTTTTGGTCGCTATCACCTCGGCGCGGCGCTTGGGGGAGTTGGGGGCCTTGTCTTATAAGTTTCCCTTCTGTAAGGTCTTTTCGGATCGGGTGGTTCTCGTTCCGGTTCCGTCCTTTGTCCCTAAAGTCAATTCGGCTTTTCACCTCAGTCAGGAGGTGATTTTGCCTGAATTCTGTCCTGCTCCTTCCTCGGCTGAGGATTGTCGCCTACATTGTTTGGATGTCCGTCGGGCTTTGCTGTGGTACTTGCAGGTTGTGGAGTCCTTCCGGGTGGGGGACTCTTTGTTTGTTAACTTCGGTCCGGCTCGGAAGGGTGTTAAGCCTTCCACGGCTACTTTGAGTCGTTGGATTCGGTCCACGGTCTTGATGGCTTACCATCTTAAAGGGGTGGATCCTTCTGTGGGGGTTCAGGGGCGTTCCACTCGCAGTATGGCGGCTACGGTGGCTGAGTTGCAGTTGGCTTCGGGGGTGGAAATCTGTAGGGCGGCGACATGGTCTTCTCCCTCTACTTTTGTCCGTCACTATCGGATTGCGAGTCTGGAGCGTTTGGAAACTGTTCTGGGCCACAGGGTCTTGTCCTCTATGCGGGATCAGGGATGTTGATCTGATGTGTTTGGGGCACTGAATTAAATTTTGGTGTTCTTTATCACTCAGTTGTCCGTCTCTGTTTTTCTTCTGCTTGCTATGTCCTCAAAGGTACTGAAGGAAGGCGAGGGAGGGACGGGAGGTAATGCGTCCATTTCTAACGATAATGGCATTACTCCTAGTCCTACTCCCTCGCCTTCCTTCGGGGACCCTCCCTCCCTCCCGGTGCGGTTCAACTGAGTGCTAGCTCGGCTTGTTTACGTACAGGTGGAGGTGGGGGCGGGCAGAGTGTTTATGCTGGGGGTGGGTCTGGGTGGGAGGCGGGTCCTCAAAGGTACTGAAGGAAGGCGAGGGAGTAGGACTAGGAGTAATGCCATTATCGTTAGAAATGGACGCATGCGTTCTGGTAAGGGGAGGCCCTACAATCGTTATGCATAAGCAGAGGCGTTCTAGTGCGCCAACGAACAGCAAAGCAATAACGGATCCAGCATAGTCTATGATAAGCATTGTAGAACAAGTACTGGGGCTCCACCTTCCCCTGCCAGAACCAGCATTTCTCAGCCAAGATTCACTGACAAAATCTCGGACCAATTTTACCTTTTTAAAAACACCCAATGGATACATTGTTTTCTTACAATAAAGACGCAAGTGGCCTACAAACTCCCTTACAACCTCAATCGCATAGTGCCCTTGAGACATGGCATAATGTAAAACAGGGCAGCTCTGGGGCTCAAGCCCCTGTGGAACCAAAGAAAAACAAGCATTGGCATAGCCAATAGGTCTCGCCTTTGGAACCTTATAAGTATTTAGTTATGCAGTACAATATCCTTGGTGCAACAACATCAACTGTTGCATGTCTAAACACTTATAAGGTCCCAAAGGCGAGACCTATTGGCTATGCCAATGCTTGTTACCTCTGTTGTTCCAGATCATTTAACTTTGTAGCAGTTCATCTATTGCTCACAGTTTTCTCACAAGGTCCATATATTACAAGGTGTAAAGGGCCAGATGTATTAAAATACTGAACACAAAAAGTGGTCACAAATTGCGCACCAACTTTCTGCAACCAGTATTTTATTTTGCAAAGCTGCTTATGTACAAATATGTACGTTCTCAAAATAAGGAATCACTGAGGGAACAGAACGTCCTGCGTGATTTATATTAAGTAATTAGGCAAGTTGCCTGGTGATTGGCTTATTCAAGGGACAGCAGTCCACTATTCTTGTGACTCCATTCCGAAAAAGAAAACATTTTTTGAAGCAGGTTGAACAGCAATCGGAGCTGTTCCTCAAAAATAACGAGGGCTGCTATAAAAAAAGTTTTCAGTTTTGGAAAACTTCAGTTAGATGAGGCAGTGGGCCCCTGGACCACTGCTTGCTTACCGTGAGGCTTACCTAGTTCACTGGCTTGTTACATCTTTCATTTGCATACATCACACTAGGCAAAGGGTAATATTAGAGAGGATCTGCTGAAATCATTAGTGAAAAGGCCTGATCTCAGTCGTCTCCGGGACAGAGCACACAATTAATCCACGTATTTTTACTCTAGGCTAGACGTCTGCTTCCTATTTATACACATTGTTCAGAGGCAGAGGTTTAGAAATAGTGCAGAAGCTATCCTATTTCCATTACCCAACTGTTAGACCTGACATCCTCAGCATGGTATTCCCCCAAACGTTTTGCCTTCACACCTCCTGTTTTCTGAATTCTATTTTGTTGGCTTTAAGACTCTATGCACTTTACCACTGCCAACCGGTGCAAAAGTACTTGTGCACTCTCCCTAAAACATGGTACAATGGCTTATATGTAATTGGCACATTTATTTTACTTGTACGTTCCTACTAAATGGTATTACATGTGCCCAGTGCCTGTAAGCTAAATGCTACTAGTGAGCCTGCAGCATTCCATGTGCCACCCGCTAAAGTAGCCTTTTAATCTCAGGCCTGCCACTGCGGCCTGTAGTGCAGTTTTAAACTGCCATTTCGACCTGGCAAAATAAACCTTTTGCAAGGCATAAGCCTTCCTTTTTACTACATATAAGTCACCCCTTGGGTGGGCCCTAAAGGCTCATATGGCAGGGTGCATTGTATTTAAAAAGTAGGACAAGTGGGTTTAAGTTTTACATGTCCTAGCAGTGAAAAGCTCCTATAGCTGTTTTTCACTGTTACAAGGCCTATCTCTCCCCTTGACTACGACTGGGTTAACTTATTTCCTTATTACATTTAATAAAAGCTATTTTTGGATTGGGAGCAGATAGAGAGATGCTAAGACTCATATGATTTGTAATTTAAAATCCTCCTTAAGGGTAAGTCGGATTTTAAGCAACAATCCTAACAAGCATTTGCAATGCAATAGGTCTCGCATTTATGCGAGTTTGAGCTATTGACCTTGCAAATAACAATGCCTTTTATTTTTGTTTTCATTATTAAAACATAAATAAAAGGCATTGTCATTTACAATGCCAATAGCTTAAACTCGCATAAATTCGAGACCTATTGCATTGCAAATGCTTGTTTTTATTCTCCATTGGTCATTTGCAGAATATGTCTGAGTTTGCTTGTGTTTTTGTTTTATGAGTGATGTTACTTTTCAGAGCAATACTGTGAACTTGAAGGCCACGCAGATTACACATGGGCAGAACCAGACAGCTTATATCAGAGACTGTTTGCTGTAGTAGTTAATTGCTGTCAGCAGATGATATCATCCAGTCCACATCGAGCTCCTCACCATCAAACAGTGGTGGCCGTGTCCTTCAACCCACTGTGAAACTTTTACCCCATCCCTCACCTGCTTTGGGGGTGTGGAGGCAGAACCAACTCTGGTTAAGGACTGGACCAAAGAGCCTCTTAGCTGTCAGCTTCATGCCCACCTCTCAGTTTTCACGCGAGTGTGCTCACCTTCCAACAGGATGCTAGAGAGTAGTTTGAATCTGGGAGCACATTTCACTGCTCACTGGGGCTGTTATCGGAGATTTTTTCAAGACAAGAGATGGTCCTCACGCTTGCTGCCTGTCCCTTGTTGCTCACTCCATTCGTGCCCGCACTCAGTGTCAGTGCATCAAGAGCGCGTGGGCTCTGCTTCCACGGTGCCTCTTGCTGCCGAGCGCGGGTCACCTCATGGTATAGGACTGCTTTCAAAACCGAAAGTTATAGCTTCCAAGGCATTTTTCATACCAATATATGCATGACTTTAGCAGTTAATCAGCGAACCCTGCACACGTCCTCTGTTAAAGAGTTTAAACGATCATGCCGCTAATCCCTGCTCTATGCACACACCCTTAAACCAGTGGAGAACGGCAGCGGCGTTCCCGGGGCTGTGTAGCAGACGCGAGTGTGCATGTGAAAAATGCTGCACACTTGGAGAAGATACGATGCAGAATCATGACCTTTCCGAGTGTTTTTGTGGTTCTTTTTCGTGGGGAGATGTAAGAAACATAAGGTGCCTGAAAAGTTACTCTATGAATTTTTCAGTCCTGCGAACAGAAAACTGCCTTGTTTGAAAAACAAACAACCCTCCCTTATCTTTGAAGCTGGGTGTTTATCACAAAACCTTAACACTGACGAGGGAGGGGCCAGCAACAAGAGCTTGAAGCATTTGGACTTCATCATGCGCTGAGCTTCAGTTGAGGGCCATCGGTCGAAGGCAGAAAAGATCTAGAAATAACTGCAGACTCTTGCAGTAACGACAGCGTCCAATGTAACCTACTTTTCTATTACAATGACGGCACCCGCGCTTAGGCTTTGAACATCTTAAGCTAAAGCGCGGGTGCCGCGATTGCTGTAAAAGTAAAGATTTTTTCTATTTCTTTACTTTTAAAGCTATTGCGACACCCGCGCTTTAGCTTAAGATGTTCAAAGTCTAAGCGCGGGTGCCGTCATTATAAAAAAAAAGTTAATAAATAAGAATAAAAAAAGGTTGGCGCCAGCTTCCGGGACCGCAAGGAAAACAAGCATTTGCGCATTTTGGCGCATGCGTATAATGTAAGGTTGCGCGCGCATGTTAATGCACACTTTTTTTTTTTTTAAACAATTACGGTGTGTGAGCGTAACAAGACTGAAGTTAGGCGGTGCTGCTTCCGGAATGAACGAAAGTTACCTATCGGCTGAAGAGCCAATAATAAGCCTACTAACAAACAAAATGCAAAAATTAACCAATGGAAAGCGGCGAGAAATTAACCCGCAATAGGTGGAGTTTCACCACGCATATAGATTACTAGATGTCTCGGAGAGACAGCGCATGCGCGCTGCCTAGGCGAGACCTAAAAATGCCACTTTTAGAAAGTTGCCATCTTCTTGTCCTAAGCATCTTTTTGCCAGTGTCTGGGCCACATGACTGTGAATGACTCTGCTGTTGGAGGTTTGTGTATTCCTCCTAGACAGTAACACAAAAGGGTACTAGATGTGGGCAGGATGGTTGGGGGCAGACCTGTTCCCTGCCCAACTTAAAAACTTCAAGGGGCTTTCCTCTAGCAAACACAAAGGAACCAGACTTTAGTCTTTTGACACCCCAGACTTCTTGGATCCGTGACGAGGAAGGGGAGAACTTTCCAGATGCATATGTGGGTGTAATATAGGGAATCCCCTCACTTTAAAGGCTGGCAAATATTGGCACTCCTGAGCCCTTCTTCAGTACACTCCTGGACCTGTGGACATTACAGAAGAAGAATTGCACTGCTCCCCAGAGGAATACCCTGCTGATTGAGGCCTGCCTTGCTCCCCAGAGGGCTGCCCTGCTGCTAGAAGAATGCCCTTCTGCATGAGCACTGCCTTCACCTTCAGAGGGCTGCCTACTGCTTGAGGACTGCCCTGATGACTGAGAAGAAAGACTGGATCTGCTCCCTTCATCCAAGGCTACCCAGAGTGACTCCAAGGATCAATGGGCTGACCTCCTGTCTGAGCTACAGGGACACAACAAGCTCCAGAGGTATCCCTGCAACTGCTCAACTGGCCTACTGCACTGGAGCTGCCTGGACTTGCAACTGGACCTGCCGGAACCCTGCTGGCCTGTGCTGCTGTGAGTTTCTGATCCCCAAGAGGAGCCTCCACAGGCCCTGGAAGCTTGGCTGCAATCAGTTGAGCTCCTGCTGTGAAGAACTGTGAAATCAGTTATTAATTAGATCCTGTGGTTGCCGGTTGGGGGCCCCGACACTTATTTTTGAGGACCAGCACTTTTTGTATCAGACATCTATTGACAGCAAGAGAGTGGAAAACACACAGATCAAAATGATGGAGGAAGAAAATGATGGCAAAACCATCATAAACAGAAATCAGGAATGTTCAAGAGTGAGAAAAAGGGGCCGCAAGTATCTTGCAGTAGATTAAAGACTACTGGCCTTGGTATTCAGCATGTTGATGTTTAATTGCACTGGCAACCGGCTTATGAGCAGAATTTCGGGCACCAGCACTCTTTCTTTCACAAATTAAGGCCTGGGTTAAATCCTGAAGTTTTGGGCTTATAAAACAAAGATGACGATCCTTTAATTGAATTTCCTGACCATGTCATATTTGTGAACCGATCTCCGTATGGACCAACAAAAAGACAAGAAATGCAGGCAAGCACGTGGCAATGTTGTTGTAGTGTCATGTGCTGGTTGTCATAAAATTCAGAATCATAAAACAGGACTTCATGAAGGGTCTTTAAAATGTTGCATGAATTGTCTGGTGTGCTGTGAAGTTGAGTGTGTATTGCTTTGTGGCACCCAGAAAGGAGCATGTTGGTGTATCACAAATGTATCTGGCAACGTGCAACAACCAGGCCGGGGCAGTGTTCGCAGCAGCAGGCCACATTTTTTTAGCCCTCCCCCTATGAGCGACTTCTGATGTTACTAGCTCAGATAGAGAACAGAGGGAGCTTTCAGTGAGCCGCTGCCTTGATCATTACAAAGAGTGTTCATATATGCTTCAGAAACTGTGCCCGGCCTATTGACCGTATCCTTGGCATCATCACAATGTGTTTAAATGAATTATTTAAAAAAAAAACTGAAATATGCAGCTCAGAGTGGAATATGTCAGTGGGAATGGAATGCATATTTTAGAACGCCTCGCATTTGTGTGATGAATCCTCCTACACTTGGAAAGCTGTGTGCCCCCTAACAATGGCAGACAGTGAATACAACTCTGTCCGACTTATTTGGAAGCGTAGCAGAGGTTAGCACGGTCTTTTTATTCTGGCGAAGCAGTAACAATGAAAAATCAGCAAACAGAAAATGGGACTGCTGGTCAGGAGCAAAACGCACTTTTCATGTTAACATGCTTTTAAGCCAAAACTCAATTTGTGGAAAATGAGCAAGAATATGTTCTTGGTCACTAAAGGCTGAGTTAGCTCTTTGCGTTTTTTTGAGGTTCGTTAAGAGCGTTAATGTCACCAATTTGGTTATAGTAATAACCTCTTAGGATTAAACCAATGTGAAGGGCTTTGCAGTGGAGGGGGGTTTGGATTGAAGATTTCTGCAGCCTGGGTTACATTACTTTTCTGATAACCTGCTTCATCTCTGAATTCTTTACCTAACCATGAGCCATCATGGTTCTTGTTCCAAAATATTCACGAAGCGTTGCTCATTACCATTAAATTGCAGACACTCAGGGGCAGATTTACAAGCCCCTTGCGCCACTTTTGCGTCATTTTTCCCATGTTAACAGTGACGCAAAAGTGGCACAAGGGGCTTGTAAATCTGCCCCTCACTCTGTAGTGACAGAAAAACTCGAATAGAAAGAGCACTGGGGAAATTCGATTTAGTTCCTAATATTATGGCTTTCCGAATAGGTATCTAGATTTGCCCAGATCCAGCACAACCAGCTCTCGATGAAGCATTAGTGACTAATCCCATGACTATTCCAGGAGCCGCAACATGGAGAACATATGGAAAACACCCAACAAAGAATGACACCGGACAGTGGCGCGTGTTGTGTGATGTTTTATCCTCTTCAAAGTGCTGTCTAAAACATCGTGGGGAACCATGAGCTATGCTGGAAGCCTCAATATTCTTGTCTCCTGACCTTGCAGGCTCTTAGCATACAATGTACGAGCCACAGCTCGAGAGCAAGTATACAGGAAATCTCAGAGACGTTTTGAGGCATGGGTAAAGCGGCCCAAGGCCCCGCTTTCAAGAGGGCTTCCTCTTTTTGTGATGGGAAAAGGCCTGCCTTTTATTTAAAATCAAGGGGCATATTTACAAGCCCCTATCGCCACAGGAACGCCCCTTTTAACAACGTTCCTGTGGTGATAGGGGCTTTGCCTTATTTACAAGGCGGCGTTAAGCCACTTAACTTGGCCTTGTACATAAGGTCCCCTTTCACACTATGCTTAGCGTGAAAGGGGTGGGCAATTTGTGTTGCCGTGGGCATTCCGCCACAACACCCATTGATTTTGACGCTACCCTCTAGTTACAAGGGTGGTGCAAATAGGAGGGTGCGCCAAAATTAAGACCAGGGAAAACCTAGTCTTAACAAGGCGAAACGAGGAGAAATGCTTTATTTCTTGTCATCTTAGCTGTTTCTATGTGTGCTGCACAGCAAAACGCCATGAAGGTGTCCCTTCCTGCACATAAAAAATCATTACAAAAATGACGATTTGCAGCTTCTATGTGTGCTGCACAATGCAGGACACATAGAAGTTACAAATCGCCATTTGTGATTGTTTATGTGCAGGAAGGGACACCTTCCTGCACATAAACAATCATTCCCTCAATGCAGGCACATTGCACTATGGTGCAAGGGTGCCTGTGTTGGGGCGTTGGCGCTACGCAGCATACTTTAGCGGCAGCACAAGGGAATATGCAGGGGTGCGCTGTATCTTTGTAAATATGGCGCATCCCTGCATTTTCGGAATGGCAGAGCATGGCGTTAGCATTTTGTGCTTAACGCATTATCCGCCATTTCCTTGTACATATGCCCCAAAGGGTACTTCTCGCTTTATATAATTTTCTTTGCTTGTCATCCAGCTTATCAGCCGAGCCCCCACTTATCCTTGCAAACATGTACAGTAGGGGTTACAGATGACACTGTGACATTAGCAGTCATGTTGTGGTTGTGCTGGGCATGTACATTGAGCTTCAGGCGAGTGTGCATGCCCAAGCCAATCGTATTTGTCTGTTCAATTTGAAGACTGCATAACCAGTTACTGAAAGGGAGGACTATTAGATCGCTGAATGGTGTCTTGTGCATTGAACGCCAAACAGTGTAATCAAAGCCTCTCAAGGTTTATATAAATACTGACCCTAAAATCTGAGGCAGCAGACGGGCCGGCGCAGAGCTGTCAACTCTCTCTTGTTTTTGTGCAATGTGGCCATCATGTAAAATTCCTGTTTATTGCTCTTCCACACTATATACAATGAGGACCAGATGGCAGATTGTGAACATAGAAAAATGATCTTAAGTGTAGTGTTTTTTTCCAAATATTCTCAGGACATGTCCTAAGTTACACATTTTTTCTTTTGTGTTCCAAATGAACAATCACTCCAAAGCAGATGAGAGTAATGCTGCTTATGCAGGTGACTTCAAGATGTGATGCTGTAATTTTGCTAAAAGCTGATCTGAAGGTATAAGAGAATAAATGTTTCATTAATGCAAAATAAGGTTTAGAAGAATCTGTTTAAAGAGTAAACAATTCTCTGGAGAAGACCCAATATAGATGCATAAAGGAGTTGCTTGACGTTCTCCAATGTGCTTAATCTAATACCTATCAGCAGTAGATTTCCCAGTTAATGAGAGCCTGTAATTGGGCTATCTCCTAAACTGGATACAGATGAGGCATATATAAAATCCCAGAGGTTGACACAGAGATTTATAAACTGTGTAATACAATCAAAAAACAGTTATAGGTGCTTATAGGTTGGTTCCATTATATAAAAAGAGTGCTGTGAAGTGCAAAAGCAGTTCTGATAGGAAATACACCCCTCATAGGGCGAAGGGCATTATTTTAAAAACTGCACAGCAAGGCTTTATCAGATTGTTCCTAATGTAACACTAGCTGGAATAGAACAAAGGGCTGTCACACAAAGAGGCTCCAGATGACCTGGGGGCACAGTGGACTAATGAATCCACTCCATGAATCCATCATGGTCACAGCTTTGAATCCCGCAGGTCCATTCAGCCTTTGCTCTTTCAGAGGTTGATGAAATGAGTACTATTGAGTTAGGTAGTGGTAAATATCTGTTATTCGGCACCAAGGTGTGAACATGTGCTTTACACATACATGTTATGTTGTATAAATAAAACTATAACACAATACATCTCACATGCTTGTGCCCCAATGCTCACTGCGCTTAAGCTCTTACCGCTAGTGATACTTGTTCTGCGCCCTGCTGAAGGGTTTCCCAATTTCCGCCTCCATCGACATCTGGTACTGGAGTGAACACAGACGTTGGACACTCAAACCTAAATCTTTTAAAGATTTGCAAAGTTTGTACTTTTCACAAATGCATTTGCACTAGTCACGATCTCAGTGAGCATGTGTCTACTGCTTACTGATGTTACATGTTTGCAACTGGGCTAATGGAATTGTTTCAATACATAACTATGAACAACGCCTGGTTTCTCACTGCATTATTAAGTTCATTCTTTTTTTTAAACTGTTGCTGTATGATCGAAAAACATACATGCTCAAGAAAACGGTAAGCCGCTTAATCATACAACTAACACTTGTCCAAGGCAAGAACTGACATGTATTACTATTCCCATGAGAAGCTGTTCTACCTGAGCTGGAGGAGGGAATGGGTAGCTCACATGAGCCTCCTTTTTATGGTTGAATATAAAAATGGCACTCCAGAAAAACTGTCAATTTAGCAGCTAACACAGGTAATGTTTATTAAGATTAGGTCAGTGAATTTAAGCTCAGTAAACATTATGGGCCGGATTTAGATCTTGGCGGATGCGTTACTCCGTCACAACAGTGACGGATATCTCGTCCGCAGAAATATAAATCCCATAGGCTATAATGGGATTTATATGTCGGCAGACGGGATATCCATCACTGTTGTGATGGAGTAACCCGTCTGTCATGATCTAAATTAGGCCATAGGTCTGCTGTGGTTTTAGCACTATGGGATTGAGCTCCCATGATTAAGAGAAATTAGGAACTGGGGCAAAGTTGCCCCTTTTGGTTTGGAGGCAAATCTCTACCACTTGTATAAAGAGCCTAAAACACCCCACAAAAGTCGCTCAGTGCATTGTTGCCCCACCCCTACAAGTGGTGCCAGCTTGGCTCTCAGGTTGTTGAACGATGTACTTTGTAAAATCATCATCCCATTCCATTTATAATGTTCGGAAATACAAACTGTTTGTCTGTCATTAATACTGCAGTTTCTTTCTGAGAATGCTGCCTGGACCGTTACACTGTGGATGTAGGAATTACAGTGAACCTGGTCTAACCATATTTCATATGGGATTACACAACTGATTGTATGCTATTGCTTGGATCTGCTAATCATTTTGCAGAAACACATCAATGTATGACCTAATCTCTGAGCTAAGGGAGAGACAGCTGATGAAATTGAAGCTAGCACCTCGACTGCCTTGGGTGCAACCTTCTTCAGGGCCCCTGAGTGCAGCCATCTCTAGTGATAGACAGCACTGTCATCTGTGGTGCCTGAGAGAGTAGCTTTCTGTATTGTCCGAGAATGCAGTTCCTTGTAGTGTTGCATCTGAAATGCCTAAGATTTCTGAAATGCTGAGTACCTGCAATCATTGCCATCTAGTGCCTAAGAATGCTAGAATTTGTAGAGTCTGAGAGTGCTGCCACCTTTAGTGCTTACGAGCTCTGACATGGCTTGCCCCTGAAAGCCTTTCCTGTGCCTACAGTGGTGTAATCTGTAGTGAAGTTATATATAGTTCCAGGAACTCTATAGTACAAGAGCCCAAACACCAGTAGTACTTGGGGTATAGCCTCCATTCTGCCTCTGTAACAGGCTGTGTATTAAAAATAATCAGTGCAGTATTTTATGTAATCATTTATGTAAGTAATTGCATATTATTACTCTCCTTTCTTTTATGACTTCTAAAATGTTAACATACAATTCAATATAGCTTAACATCATTAAAGCGTGAATGAGTTGAAAATAAATTATACATTGAAAGTTGTTTCAGCAAGGGCCCCTGACATATGTTTGGCCCAGGGCCCCCAAAATTCTTAAGATGTCCCTTGGAAATCTATCCAGTGTTACTGAAACAGTCCCTAACATGTTCAGGCATTGTTGGCCAGGTTACTAGAACATGTATGACCCCAAGACGTTTTCTTGACATGTTTCACCATAGTCTGGATTGGTGTATTAAGCTGTAATGCCCATGCCAATTCCTACAGTAGAGAACACAATGGAGTCTAAAGAGTGATGGTAGAAGTCTGTTAAAGGTTACAGTCATTAGTACCTACATATATTTGCTCAGTACAAAATCCCACAAGCAAACATTTGTCATGTTTAGTGCATAATTTGTAAAACAATAAGTGCTGTGGCCCAAAGTTTTGCTCAGAAGCCTGCGGCCCACACTATGAAAAGTCAGGTTGCCGAATCCTGAAGCTACGTAGTCTTGATTCCAACTCATGACTCTTTAATCTATCACAAGACACTCCATGGCCCAATATCGCACTCCTGTAGGCTCTTTTTCATTCATTCCTGCTTTCACCGTTGTTAGCAATTGGGTTTCTGGTTGGCAGAGGTATGCACCCTGCCAAGCAGGAACCACAATGCTAGTCCGGGTAAGCTACATGCACACTAAAATATAGCATGTGCTCACCCTCTGGTAGCTTGACACAGAGCAGTCAGGCTTATCTAAAGAGGCAATTTGTAAAGTATTTGTGCAACACACACAGTGACACAATGAAAACACCACAAAAAGACTCCACACCAGATTAGAAAAATAGACAATAATCTTATAAATAACTCAAGACCAAAATTACAAAAATCCAATGAGTAGGATTTGAGGTATGAATTTTTAAAGAATAAAAAGAGCTCTAGCACTTTGAAGCAATAAGCGCAAATGGGGGTTATCTGGTCGCGCTGGTCCTGGACATAGTCAAGAGTTCAGAACAACCGCAATGTAGTGAAGGCCGGCTACAGGACCCACGCAGGGCCCACTGAGCAAAAGTACCTTAATCATTGTCGCAGCACGAGATGCGTTGATTTCTCTGATGCAAGAATCTGGGTCCACTTCCAGTGAACCAAGCACAGGAAGCATCGGAGCGGGGTAGAGACTTTAATAGTCCCGAGTCTCAAGCAACAGAAGGCAAGCCAACAAGCCCTTGGAGATTACTCTCGGTTCAAGGCAAAGTCCAGCTCTTCTTGGGCAGGGTCAGAGAGCAGCAGGGCAGCACAGCAGAAAAGCAGTTCTTCCAGAGCAGCAGTCCAGCAAAGTGACAGTCCTTGTAGCAGCACAGCAGTTCTTCTGACAGAGGATCTTTACAGGTCCAGAAATATCTGATTTGGTGGGGTCAGAGACCCAATACTTATACCCAGTTGTCCCTTTGAAGTGGGGGTGACTTCAAAGAAGGGTATTTGAAGAGCACAAAAGCCCTTTCTTCCCAGCCCTGGCTCCAGACTACGTGTGTGTGTGTGTGTGTGTGTGGGGGGGGGGGTAATCAGTACTTTTTGGGGGGAACAGAACACTGCCTATTCAGGTGTAAGTGTCTGCTCCTCCCTCCCTTCCTGCCCAGGAAGAGCCAACAGAATGCAGATGGGCACTCAGACACACCTAACCTTCCTGTGTTTGTGGCTGTCTAGAGGGAATGCATAAAGTGTAGCTGTTTTGTACCCCAGACATGTATTGGATACAGGCACAAGGAGCTTTAAGAACAGAGAAATGCCAAAAACGAAGATAGGTGTTGTTCACTACCAGGACATGCCACACTTTAAAGTACATGTCCTACCTTTTACCTACACAGCACCCTGCCATATGAGCTACCTAGGGCTTATGTTAGGGGTGACTTGTGTGCAATAAAAGGGGAGTTTAGGGCTTGGCAAAGGGTTTTAAATGCCAAGTAGAAGTGGCAGTGAAAGTAGCAATGGTTAGCAGTAGTAAACTGCTTGGAGTCCTAAAGCTAACACGAACATGGTCAGATAAAGAGGAAGGCAAAAATTTTGGTGTGAGCCACCAGAGAGGGCCATTTTCCAACAAGCGTCTATCACTGTTGTTCCATATTTCTCTTCCTCCTTCTTTCCCCCGTGTGTGTTTTTCGCTTCTCTTGCTCTGGACTTAAAGTATAATGATAAATAGTACATGAGCACTGGTGGGCCCTTCTGAAAACTCAAATTAAGCATGTCATAAGTCATGTTCTTTCTTGTGTAGACATTCTTATGAGATAAACACATTCATAAATCATCTGTGACCAATGGAGAGTTATCGAAGGGCTGTTACTGTGAAATAATGTTTTACGAGGGGCGGAGCTTGGCCACCAGGGCAATGGCCGACTTCTGAGAGAGCTCTGGAGCCCAGCCGCCTACATTACCTATTTGCAAGTGTCTACAGTTCTTTATAGGGGCTCCTGCAGCAACCTGACATTTTCTTTACTGCCTGGTGACTGAGGAAAGCCGGTTTCAACACCTATGGCGGCTTCCCGTGAGTCTGCCGGTCCCAATGGCATATCTCTGCTTCAGCTACAAGCCTCCTCTGCCGCCCCTGCTCTAATGTTGGTTTGTGGCCACCACGAGGCAACGCTATGGGATGGGCCAAGGTGCTGGTGCTGCCGAGGGCTGTACGTAACGGTTCGATAGGCCGCCTCGCTCTCCCTTCACTCCCTTGGATGTGCCTTTGTTTTCACCAGGCCTATGATTATGGGGCAGCGGAGGACCAACAAATGGTTTCTGTACCTGAAGGCTCACCAGTCTCCCCACTGATTGCTGGTTACCGGAATGCTACCATTGTGGGTTGGGATGGACGCCCTGCAATGACGTCTTCGGTCCCATAGGGCATCGTCATATTGCTCAGCTCTGGCCTGACTGCTTAACTTTGGCTCCCTTTAATGGGGTCAACACAGATAGCGTCCTGCTCTTATGAGGTTGTCTTTAGCAGGCGATTTCTGCATGATCTTTGGGTTCCTCTGCATGGTTCTCCTGAATATGATTTATTGCTGTCGCTCTTGCCTCTTGCCTGCATACATGCTCCAATTGTCCTCTTAAAGCATTAGTGACTTTTCTTTCGAGATTGAACATGTTTCCAGGGACATTTCATCATATTCTTGCTGTGCTTGCAACACTGAAAATGTCTAAATCCAAATCCTCCTGCCTATTGACATTTTCTAAAGCACTAGTGAAACCTTCGAAGTCATATATCCCCACAAAGAACTATATGGCGACCACAACATTAGAATCACTTAAGGCTGAACTTAAAGGGTTTAAAATGTCAATAGATGAAGTGGAAGCCTCCAATACCTCAGCAAATGCAGAACTTAAGGCAATCCACTAGGAATTGGCACACTATAAGCCGCAAATACAAGACTTGGTAAAATGTATTTCAGACCTGAAGGATGAAGTCTATAACGCACCGGTTTGGGGCAATGAGGTTTGGCACCTGCAGCGGAAGGTGACTGATTTGGAGGATTGGAGCAGGCATAACAATATTCAAATATTTGGTCTCTTAGAGCCGGATACTGATATGTCTATGTCACAGTACCTGATGTCTATGCTCCCTCAAATCACAGGTATCACTTTTCAACCTTGAATTTCAAAGGATGCATAGACTTAAACCCTGATCTGCTTCTACAGAGGCTACTAAAGGCCCAATCATCGCCTGCTTATTGCGACATCAAGAAGCCATACAAATGATCTCTGCTTCCAAATAAATGGTCCGTTTTCCAACAAAGTTCAGTACGTATCCATTGCTGCAGATTACCCTTACTTAACTAATCTGATCAAGAAGAAATTCTTAGTGCTACACCATAGATTGAAGGCATAGGAATATCTGCTATAGTCTCCTGGACCCAACAGTTATACTACTGACCATAGATGGCAAAACTAAGGAATTTTCAGATCCAGAGGAGCTGGAGCGATTCCTGGCGGAAATTGGAGACCAAGTGATGGGCATGGGAGAGTAGATGTGTTATCAGCCAGAGCCCTCTTTCTCTCATCAGTCAGAGATCGCCAAGTCTAGACGGGAAGTGTATCATGAACCCCTTACCACATGCAGGGAGACGCTTTGGGATAAGCTATTGAATACTGGCATGGAATCACTTAGGGATAAATCACAGTTGCCTATAAAACAGGATCAGGTCACCCGATAGCCACCCACACATGTTCTTTGATGTGAAGTTTTCAACTTCTCCTTCTGTTATCACTAACTGGGAGAGTTGTGCTCTCCACATTTTTTTCAAGCGACAGGGCCCCATCGAGAAGTATAGCTTGCCAGTTCAAAGTACTAGTTTGTTCTAAATCACTGAGAGATTTACTATGATAAAATACTTGGAAGTAATTTACATTAGGACAGATACATACCTTCAGCTCACAAAGTACAGGTTGGGGAGGATGATATACCTGGTTGAGGTGCCATGCCATCTGCTTAACAGTATATTTCTCAGATCGCATTTCTGTGTCATATTGTGCCAAGAACCAGTGCACATTGCAACTTGTACTAGACCAATGTTGATTGGGTCACTTAATGTCAATGATCTCTCCTCATACATCAAATAGAAAAAGGTGTTGACATATCACGCCTCACATAAACCTGATGTCGTCCTGCTGCAGGAGACCCATTTTACTACTCTAGAATCTGAAAAAATTGAAAAGTCACTGGGTGGAGAAAGTCTATTTTTCAGCATATGACCGCACGAATGTGCCTCCCTCTGGTGATTTTGCCATGGACTATCGTAAAGAGGAGTGGCAATACACCTTCATAAACACTTGAAGGTCAAAACACTGGGCTCATGGTCTGAAAATGATGGCAGATATGTTTTTGCAGAACTCTCTATTCAGAATCAGATTTTAGTTGTTGGTTCAGTCTATGCCTCCAATACTCCAGGCTCAGTAGAATGTGTACGGATCTGGGCCATGCCTAACTCTCAATTGGAGGAGATGGGAATATGGCCATTGATCTTGTACTGGACAGATCTGGGAGAGCTGGTTTTAGTTATACTTGAGACAGCTATATGCTCAAAGATCTAATGTCTGATAATGGCCACCTGGATCCCTGGGGTTTATAACATCCAACAGCCAGGGAATACACTTTCTTCTTCTGCCCGCATAAAAAGGAAACACTGATTGACTTTTTTCTTGTGACTCACACTTTGACATTTAAAGTCTCTGACTCCAACATTAAGGCGGCCAGATTGTCTGACCATGGCCCAGTTGCATTGCTCCTGGGACATTCAGATCCTCACCTCTAAAACCTGCACTTGGAGGATGAACACCCTTTACTATTGGCAGCCAGAGGTGAAGGAACAACTTTGTTCCCAAGTGAGAGACTATCTGGCCTTGAATTCTGATTCTGTTACTTCTTTGATGTGCTTAGGGGCCACTGAAAAAGCTTACATTAGGGGCCTAATGGTATGTGAATTGACAACCTACAAGCGATAGGCATGGCTCCGAAGGGACACTCTGGAAAGAGAAATACTGGATCAAGAACATTCATATAGAGAGGGACCCTCTAGCAACAAACTGTGCACCCTCACTAAGAAAAAATACAAACTGAATACAATGTTTTCCTTTCTGGCATAGAAGGCACTGTTCAGGCTACGTAGCAATCATTATGAACATGAGGAGAAGGCTGATCGTTTGCTAGCCTTCCAATGGAAGCAGAAAGACGGAAACTCTTTGATAACAACTATAACTAGCTCTACAGGATGGCTACTGATAAATCCTCATGAGATAATTGGAGAATTTGCAGCATTCTACACTCAATTATGTGCTTCAGATGTGGGGTTGAATGTCTCCAAGCCAGACGCCTTTCTGAACTGCCTGCAGATCCCGCAATTGCCAACTGCTCTGAGAGAGTCTCTGAAGCATGAGATCACATTAGAAGAAGTATCTGAAGCCATCAAGACCATGTCTTCGGGTAAGGCACCTGGAGAAGATGGCTTCTCCATCGACTTCTACAAAATCACTGTCAAAATAAATATTTCATTATTGAAGAAGGTCTTTGGAGAGGCCAGTGCTGCTGGAAATCTACACCCTGAGTTTAATAGAGTGTGTACTGCACTCATCCCCTAACTAGGGAGAGACCCCTTAAAAGCTACTAACTACAGACTAATTTCACATTTGAACAGTGATGTCAAAATATTAGTGAAAGTGCTCGCCATGAGGTTGAAAAGGGTGATACCGCTACTCATTCACAAAAACCAAGTGGGGTTCATTCCAGGATGAATGTGGAGGAATCAGCTTAGGACTCTGATCCACCCCTTATGGGCGATATGGAATGATAATGCGGATAAAGTGATCCTGTCCCACGATGCGGAGAAAGCCTTCAATTGATTGGAATGGGACTCCCTTTTCAGAGTGATGACTATAATGGAGTTTGGCCCACATTCTTGAGGAGGGTGAAGACCCTATATTTCTATTTGTGATTGCCCTGGAACCCCTGGTGATAGTGGTCTGTAAAGAAGGTGCTATATAGGGCATCTGGATGCCGTTTGGAGATGTTAAGTAATGTCGTACGCGGATGACATTCTTCTATCTCTCCGCACCTGACCAGTCTAATCCCAAAACTTATGACCATCATCTCACAATTTTCATCTTTTTTGGGCTACAAGATTGATTGGATGAAAAGCATAGTGATGCCAATGACAGTATATGACACATTCTGCAGTGGACAGACTCTCTTTTCAATGGACCCCTGATAAACTAAAATGCCTTGGAGTGCTGGTCAGCAGGGATTTTCGTCGCATGGTACAGGCCAGTGTTGTACTGCTAGTGGATCAAATTCAGCGTGATTTTCATACATGGACTGGACTCCATTTGTTACTATGGGGGAGTGTTCAAACTGTCAAAATGACTGTGGCCCCTCACTTGATCAATGTCTTCAGAATGCTTCCTCTTCCTATACCCCACGTACCACCCTGCGGTCCATTGATCAGGCAATGAAGCAATATGTTTGGGGAGCCAAGAGGCCATGCTTATCCATGTCCAAGATGTATGCTGGCAGTGCTTCTGGAGGCCTTTGTCTGTCTAACATTGAACATTACTATGATGCTCATCAATTGTCGCAATTAACATATCATTTCCAAAATTATGCCTGACTCGGCCCTCATTGAGCGTGCCCTATTGAGGGCAATAGACGGTTTACAAGTGGTGTACAACCACGCGGCCAGGTCAAATACACATCAGAATACTACCTTGCAAAACTCTATCTGGATCTGGGAATGCCAGCATAAGTTGTTTGAATGTAACGTATTCTTTCATATGTGAGCGCCAATCTGGCGTAATGCTGAATTGCGGATTTATTACCACTCATTGTTGTGGGAGGATTGGGCCTCGAGGGAAGATACTAGTTCTGCAGCACCTTGTTGCAGATGAGAGCATGAAGGGCTTTCTGACACTACGCGAGGAGTACGACCTGCCAGGAAACCAAATTTGAAAATACAGCCAATTACGAAGCTGTATTATGAGAAAATTGGGAGGTACTGGGCAGCCTTCCCCTACATTCACTGTACATACCTAACTGGTGAACTGAGGTTCCTAAAAACAAAATCTGTGGTCCCAGAGATGTCAAATTGATTTTGAGGGGGTAGAGTGGTCCGATCTCCTCAGATTACATAGCAAAAGCCTCCAGGAAACTCGACTGAAATTCAATTATTTCAAACTTTTTCATGACTGTCTTTGGTTCCCCTAAAAACTCCATCAAGCCAAATTGGCTCCTACATCGAACTGCTGGCACTGTGATCAGCCAGGAGGCGAAATCCTCCATATTCTATGGTCTTGCCCATTGATTGGGGATTGTTGGAAAGAGAGGTCTGGTTCCTACCCTCAGCAGCCTACGCTGGATCTAATTCTGCTACATAATATGGGAGGGCTGGATGATTTCACAGTTCATGAGAGATGATGGCTTTCTTCCTCTTTGGCAACAGCTTAAGTATGCATCTTCAGGAAGTAGAAATCGAGCTCTCTACCTCGGCTCATTGACTGATCCGAAGCTATGATCACTTTGGCCCACTTTGGGAATATGATATACAAGTTGAACAATCAAATGCATGAGTACGAAAGTACTTTAGGACCCTTTCTCAACCTTTTGACCTGGTGACTTTCAGCTTTCCGCAGGAGTCGGCTATCTCATGGGAATCCTACTTTCCCTCTTGTGACTGTTCTTTCTGTGACTATGGATTTTTCTCCTAGTCTTTGTGGTATGGCTTGTCACGTTGAAGCAGGGGGTAAGATTTATAAGTGGGAGGAGGGACTGAGCCTTTTGGATCTCACTAGCAGATGACGACCTACTGTGAGTACTTTCGTATGTTTGATTTGATCTTTATATGTCAACTCTCAATTTGCTGAAGGATAGTTACATGTTTGAGGTGTATTACCTTCATTATTTTTCTTTTTTCTTTTCTTTTTTTCCTTTTATTCTTTTATATCAATCTTAGAGATAACATCTATGTACCATTATATTTTGAAAAACCTAATTAAAATATTTCATAGAAATAATGTTTTGGTGACAATGGAATGAATATGGTGGGAGGGAAGCCTCTATTATTCCCTGAAAGAAAAGATGGTAGAAGGATTCCTCCTCTCATTGGCTGACCTTCCTTACCTTCAATACCTCGTTACAGAGTGGGATGGGGTTAGTGAGACTGCTGACCCTACCCCACTCTGTGACAAGTATCACTGATGGAAACTCGGTCCTAGGCACTTCGGAGCTTAAAAGTGAATCACCCAGGTCTGAGTCTATCAGTGTTGATCCCCCTCATCGTAAGATGGAGGCTCACAGAAGGCTTGTACAGGCTGAGGAGGTCATGCACACCAGGCTGTGAAATCTTCTGTATGTAAAAAAGAGAGGGACCCCTTCGAAACCAGGGGAATAGGGTACTACTGAATGGTAGAGAAAATAAACCCTTGGCCAAGGATAAAAAGGGATTACTGCGTACAAAAATAGTTTGTACACAAAAAGTGTTTTTTCAGGTCACCCATACGTTGCACCAAAATCCTCAACTATTACAACCCATATGGTAGATCCAAGTAATTACATGAACACCATAAATATATTCAAAGTAAAATCAAATTTTATTAATTTTAAAACATCTCATGAATCACTATATCATAAAACAACCCCATACATTTCACAAAGGTACACAGTAAAATTCATATACAAGAAACATGAATGACGAAAAACACACAGGAGAGAAACACAAAGACAATACAATTTGTCACCAAACAGCACATCTAAGAGAAACAATTCTCTCGCTTATCCTGGATATACTGTATTATATTCGATCTACAAGATAAGCTGGTTCCAAAGATTGTGCAAAACAGTGTCGACGCATTTCGATGGCTTAATTTATTTTTCCATCTTTATCAAGACAAACTTTTATCTCTCTCTTTATCGGCACTGCCTGGTTGCCATAAAACTGTCCTGTCAAAAATCAGAAGATTGTTCCGCTTTAAAATTCTTTTTTTCTTTAAAAATGTTTGTTCTTTTTAATTACTGTTGTTGCAATCTGTCTCTTGTTTTTATAATGCCTGCCTGGAATCCATTTGATACTTTTAGTTTGTCTCCTTAAAAGCCGTGGGCACCATAGATCTGGAGACTCCTATGCCTTAAAATCCACCTGTGATGTTCAATATTTAAGGTACTGCTGGAACTTCATCTCGTCAGCGTAACACGGGATAACTCCTCACCTCAGCGTTTCATAAACGAGAGAGATAAAAGTTTGTCTTGATAAAGATGGAAAAATAAATTAGGCCATCGAAACGCGTTGACGCTGTTTTGCACAATCTTTGGAACCAGCTTATCTTGTAGATCGAATATAATACAGTATATCCAGGATAAGCGAGAGAATTGTTTCTCTTAGATGTGCTGTTTGATGACAAATTGTATTGTCTTTGTGTTTCTCTCCTGTGTGTTTTTCGTCATTCATGTTTCTTGTATATGAATTTTACTGTGTACCTTTGTGAAATGTATGGGGTTGTTTTATGATATAGTGATTCATGAGATGTTTTAAAATTAATAACATTTGATTTTACTTTGAATATATTTATGGTGTTCATGTGAAATCTTCTGCCCAGCAAATTTCGGCCAAGGCAGCCAGGCATCTGCGCATTTAGCACCTGCACAGGACCTGGATGCCTGACCCGAACAAAAGCAGACTGTGAGGCTGATCTTTGCTGAGTCTAACAGACAATCTTTATGCATCACAAAAAGGTGGTGGAGCAGGGCCTGTCCATCCTTAATGATGGACTGCCTCTGAAAGAAGCACAGAGAAAGAATGGATGGATGGATGGAAAGAGAGAGCAAGGAGAGAGGGACTTGTTTGAGCATTTTTACCAGGGCTGCTTTTGGTCTCCAGTATGCCTTGTAAGTGTTCAATAACTTCTGACATAAGAACCTCTAACCCATTTATCAAACTGTCTTTGTACTCAATATTAGGCAAAACAATGCACCCGTAGCTGTCTTTTTCGCTGTTGCTGGAGCAGAAAATATGATCCCATTTTGCACAATCTCAAGGTCGAATTGTTCCACAGAGAGGAATCTCACACAATGAAATCAATGGAAATCTAGTGAGCTTCTTAAAAATATTTGACATAGTTTAATGTTTTCTAAGAAAGCTATCTCTCATCTTCCCAATGCTAAATTGCGTTCCTCTTTTTATATAAGAGAAGCATACAAATCTTAACTTTGAAAAATTAGCAAAGGATAGACTTAAAGAGCTATGGTTGTTTTTCAAGGTTAAAACCCAACTAGTAATGTATTAAATACTAAAAGATTCTACGCACGCAAATTGCACGTTTTAAAGAAAATAAATAACAAAAGGGGGCACGAGACACCTCAAGTATTCACCACAGACGAGAACACAAAGGACCAAAAGCATGTAAATTACACAAGCCATACTTAAAATATTGTTTATAAATCGTATAACAACATCTTTTAAGCTAACAATGTATTTCCAAAAGTAGATACAAAGAATCGGTGTCTTTCATCTTGAATTGTGCATGAATACCCAAATATGCCGCTGTGCTTAGGTCCATGCACAGTAGCAAATGTGATTCACAACACTATTGTATCATCTTTTTCAGCACCTCCCCGCCAACACCCAGTGGGTTTCAGTTTATTTTTAAAATAAAATAACCTCTGTCACCTTTAGAGTATATGAGGACCCGTGAAGACTCCTTCATGATCCCCTGCATGGGTGGCTTCCATAGAAATACTGCATCATAAGACAATTACCGGGTGTCTGGGAGTTATTCCTTTTCAGTGGATGTGCATGTTTTGCAGTCTGGGTGGCTTCTGACACCCTTCCCATGATGCCTGTGAAGTGAGGATGGGCAAATTTTGCATAATTTGCTTTGCATTAATAGGTGAAGTTCCTAAAAAATTATACAAACTACAAAAAGATATTTAGCGATACATTTTTAGAGCTAAATGTGTCCTCACATCCATTTTAGGTGTGAGGACCCATTTCACAGCGAATATAAAATAATGCAAAAAACACAAGTGCTGCAAACAACCATACCCCTCTCGTTATGTGTCATCAGCGCTCCAACATCAGTTATTACCCTTAAGAAATGATAGCAGTACATTATCACTGTAGGCAAACACATAAATGATTGCATGTGTGTAGATTAGTCATAAATTGTGATTCTAAAAAAAACATTCTATTTTTTATAAAGAGACAACACATTGCCAATAATACAAATCTAGTAATAGATAACATTATAGCACCAGTGAGTCCATAGACAAAGATAAGAGTTCACTGGAAAGCCAATTTCGTTTTCCATCTTGGTCAGAGTCCCCACCCGTCTGTCTCGATGGATATGATCTCATCCGCCACTCAGTTACCCAACCGACCACCCCTTAAAGTTCCTGCTCTCTCAGCCTCATCCATACTTAGTTAAATTTCTTCAGCCATCCTCGTGCCTGATACACCACTCGTTCCCCTAGCATACACCAGTCCATATTCTGCACCCACTGATTGCGCTCGGTACACTTTCCGTCCCCCATGCCTGGCTACAGTCAGTGCGATATTGCTGAACAGGAGTGAGTTTCTCTGTAATGTCTGTTCTCCCCATATACCCAGGCATATTAGCTGTGCAGATAGGACCACCAGACTTCCTATCAATTGCTCCATAAGTCCCTGAATCGTCCCACTCCCATCTGGCCTTCTACTTATGCAGTGGTGCCCTACAGTTCCTGACTAGAGTGGCATAGATAAGTGATATCGCGTGGCAGTGAAGTGGTGCAGCCAGCAGCTTAAATTCTCGAAAGGATTCTTCCGCTTTTGCATCAAGATGACTGAAACATTTGGTCAGTGCATATGAAATCTGCAGATATCTTATTCTTTGGGATCCTGCCATTTCAGATTGGTCCTGTAGACATTCAAAGGAGACCATCTCTGACTCCCCCACAGGTCTCTTACTTTAGATATCCTATCAGATCCCACTGCTGGCATCCCCCCATTGCCCAGACCTCTACCAGTGAATCAGAATCCCACAATGACATTTCCATGGTAACTTTTCCTGCCCACCCTATCGGCTTTATTGCCTTCTTCCAGGTTTGCACCACTACTGCCGTGGGCACTATCCCCGCAGGTCTCTCCCTCTGGCTGTATAGCGCCGCCAAGTATCCCCTGGCTGGTAGCGTTCTCCTGTCCACCATAAAGGCCAGAACATGCTGGTCTGCATAAGCCCATTCACTGATTTCCAGCAGCTGCGCCGCCCAGTAATACAGCTTCAGATTGGGTAGGACTATGCCCTCGTCATAAGGCCCACGCATTAAGGTATCCCAGGTTATCCTGGAGGGACCTCATCCCATAGTAGCGTCCTCGCTTGCACCGCATAGAAAAAGGCATCAGGTACCACACACAGTGTATTCTGCAGTACGTAAAGAAATTTAGGCAAATAGATCATTTTAAAGAGCGCCACTCTACCCATCAGGGATAGCAGCAGCTTCTGCCATCTACCTACATCCTCTCTATATTGGCCCAGGATAT
The DNA here is from genome assembly GCA_963921515.1 of Calotriton arnoldi. Classification (NCBI taxonomy): domain Eukaryota; kingdom Metazoa; phylum Chordata; class Amphibia; order Caudata; family Salamandridae; genus Calotriton; species Calotriton arnoldi. Next base: position 891,076 of record CAWUFW010002792.1, on the reverse strand, counting down.
TCTGCAGATTCCGGGCATAAAAATTGTTAGAGTCTTTAGCGATAAATATACTGATTTATTTGAAACTTGTCTCGACCCATTGCAGGGGGCAGTTCCAGTCATTTGGTGGGTGCCAACCTATAGGGGAGAATGCCACTGACTTGTGCCAATTGATAAGGATGCCGGAAAATCTCACAAAGAGACTTAGAATCTCTAACACCTGGGGAATAGGCTGTATCGGGTTTGCCAGTATAGTAATAAGTCATCAGCATATTGGCAGATTAGGTGTTCCAGTCATGCTCCCAACATGAACCTTCAAGCAGTGAGTCCTTCCGGATCCATTCTGCAAGCAGCTCCATGGCCAGCGCAAACGGCGAACGACCTTTACAACGCGGTTGTTAAACCGCGGTACGTTTACATCGCGGTGAATACAACGCAAGTCGTTACAACAACTTGCGCTGGATGGCACTATACACTAAGGAATAGTATGATTTACTATTCCAACACCTTCCCTACTGTTACGTAGGCTGAGTTGGAATCGTAAATCATACTATTCCTAAGTCCAGCGCCCTCCAGCGCAGGTTGTTGTAACGACTTGCGTTGTAATAACTGCGATGTAACGTACCGCGATGTAAATCATCGCTTTGTAACGTCACATATTCGCGCAAACAGCAGGGGTGACAGTGAGCATCCCTGCCTCGTGTCTCTCCCCAGCCGTAATTCCCTAGACAGCATCCCGTTGACCTGCACCCTGGCCTTAGGGACTGTGTATAACAGTCAGACCTAGGCCAGGAAGGATTTCCCTAAGCTCATCTTTTCCAGGACTGTAATGAGATAAACCCATTCCAGTGAGTCAAATGCCTTTTCGGCATCCAGTGATAAGATCACCACCTATTCTCCTATAGAGCACTCCTTACTGAGAACCCCATATAGGCAACTAAGGTTGTGTCTTGTGGCTGAGAGCGGCATGAATACCAATTGGACCCTGTGCATCAGTTTATCTCAGACCTTATATAGACAGGCGGTCAGAAACCTTGCCAATAGTTTAGCCTCTATACTTAGAAGAGAGATGGGATGATATGAGGCACAGTCCTCTGGTTCCTTCCCAGGTTTGTAAATTAGGGCAATATGGGCCATGTAGGCATCCCAAGGCAACGTTCCCAACTTCAGAGCCCCTGATACATTCTCAGAACTGGTTCTCCCAGTTGGCTCCCCACACATTAAAAAAATTCTGCTGGGAGACCTTTCGGGCCCGGTGCCTTCCCCCCTTTGAGGTGTCATATGGCCTCGATGAGTTCCGCAGCCTCTAACTCCCTATGTAATGTATCCCTATCTTCCACTGATAGGACCCGGGCAGGGAGATCTCTCACAAACCTTTTGAGGTCCTCTGACTCATAGTGCCTTTTGGGGGAATATAGAGTCTCTAAGTGGTTCGGCAATGTCTCTGCTACTTTAGGGGCCGTATCTACTGTGTGTCCCTTCTTCGTAACCACCTCTTTAACCCATCGTTGGGCCGTCTCTGGCCAGGAGTTCCCAGCCTTGTTGCTCACTTTGTATAATCTGTTGTGTGGCCCTCAGCTGTTTCCTTCGTCTCTTCCTCTTCTATCTGTATTCTTCCCTCAGATGCGGGTGATGTGCCAGGTCCGAAGTTGGGCCGGCCATCATGTCTCATCTGCACGGAGCATGCCACGCTCAGTGTCCTTCAGTTTGCTCGCTGCCTCTCGCTTAAGCCCAGAGATTCTAGAAATCAAGTATCCCCTTGCCACTGGTTTATAAGCCTCCCACAGTGTGCCCTCTGATGCCATGGTACCCTTGTTTTCTGCAAAGTAATTCTTTGTAGTGGCCCCCAAACTTTCACATGGAGCCCTGGAGTTCCTCGTCTACGCAAGCTTTAACTTGTGTTGGGCCAGCTCCTTTCATACGGGGAGTATATGGTGCGGCCCACCAGCGTCTCTTTTTCCCCCTCGTATGTCTGGGCGAGCCTGCGCCATTCTAGCACCACTATTTCAGCCCCGGGGAGTCCGCCCAATCCCCGCCTGTCGACCCATATGTAGGGTGACCAGACGTCCCGGTTTTCTCCAGACAGTCCTGGTTTCCGGTGGACTGTCCCGGTGTCCCGACACATTTCTTTATTTTGAAGAAATTTCCCGGTTTTTGGGACAAATTGCAAGGAAATTGTAAGGTATGCTCTCCTTACATGGGCACTTCAGTAGAATGAAAAAAATAAACAATCTATTCTGTTTCAGTCAGGCAGCACAAGAGCATTTTGGCTGCATACTCCCAGGAGAGGGGAGAAGGGCAGGGGCAAAGGGTGGAGGACCTGCCATCGATAATATTAAGGAAATGTAGCCTTGTAAATGTATGCCCGTGTATGTGCGCAGGTGAGTGCACATACATTTTAAAAGCCTACTATATATAAACACCAGCTGGGGACAAAGAGGGTGGCCAGTGGGTGGGGGCAGGTATAAATACCTGTCCCCAGCCCAATGCGCACCGGAAATGACGCTGCAGAGGCGCCGTACGTAGAAGGGGGCACCCTGTGAAAGGGCGCGGGGAGGTACCTAATGCAGCACTGAGGGGGCCACCCTCTTACAGGGCCCACTGTGTGCTCCGCGGGCAGCCGCACACGCACGCGCCCGTGCATATACACACGCACACAAAGAGCTCCCTGCCTCCTTGCTCGACCGGATTTCGTCGTTCAGAGCGTCGTCAGCTGGAGTCGAAACCAATGTCAAACTATTCCCCGTTACTGCGGGGGTGATTCTAGACTCCATCATTGCTCTTCCTATTGCAGAATAATGCCGGATGGAGGAGGATTCGCCGCTTTCAGTCGGAGCTTCTCCTTAACACGTCGTCTTGCTTCTGTGCCTGCCCACGCCCCTCATTAATTGCAACTTTACTTAAAAATCATAATGTTCAAAATGATATTTTTCACCAGCTGCATATATGACATTAGTTTTCTGGCAACTATAAGTGTGCAGTCTGTCTATCAATTTCCAAAAAGGACAAGAAATACAGATACGTTTAAAGTATTTTGTGTCGAGGCATTTACCACTGATTTAGCTTAATTGCTATGAGAATCGGAAATGACTACCCACTCTTTTGTATGAGCTCAGAAAGTAAGCAGCATGGTTGTAATTCACTGCTAATAGTTTGCAGTCGCTCTGCTACGACCGATATTGTTGAAGGACTTAAAACATACCATTGTGGGCTGGATATAAATGTCTAGAAGAGGCTCATAACTACAAACGATCCATACAATACTTATCTGTATGTTAACTAGTATCTTGACTTGTGCATTCAGTCAGTGGAAAATCTAGTGCTACAAGGTCTGAGACGCAGCTTTTGTTTAAGGTCTCGGACAAATTATGACTGGGCCGGCAAGCGCGAGTTTGATATCTGAACTATCCTGAGTAAAGAACATTCTTGCAGCTGAAGCAGTAAACCAAAGGGATGAATATCAGAAGGAAACTCTGCTGTCTCAAAAACCGAACTCACTTACCTTTAAAGATAATGTGTGGCAGCAAATTGATTCCATCATCAAATATAACAAGATTACTATATTTTATAAGGATAGGGAGCTCCAAAGTTTTACACACTGCATATTACTCTGTGACTAAGCTTCATCCATTTGACATTCATTGAAAAGACCTTTTCTTTTCCAATCAGCCATTTTTTTCTTCTTATGTTGGCGAATACATCGAAACCCTATGAACATTTTAATTAAAAAAACTGAATCCGTTTCCCTCACATGGCGATTCTAAAGATACTCCTGGATGCATGAGTTTCTTTTTTATGATTTTTGGGAAATAGTCTCACGTATCATTTTACCATTATACGATTATATTGCATATTTTTCAGTTTCTGTATGCTTACACTTATTCAGAAAAGAGGATAGAAATACAAAAAGCGCTAATCGGACCATATGCACCACCTTTTCTGTAATAAGAGCTGCTCATGTTGAATGAAAATGACCTGAGCTACTAACATTATTAGTGTTGTATTAGTGACCTCGTCAGACAAGATTACATCATGATGGTCACTCCATGCAAGATTACCACGAGTGATCACCTCAGTGCTTCAGGCAGCATTTTTGTAAAAAGGCTTTTTCAAATTAGAATGCCTCTAGGTGGATAATACATGACCCTGACACGCTGACCCTAGGCTGAAATGCCACTGACACCAAGGTAGTAGTATTAGTAATATTGCATGATTTATCACACAAATATCATCCTTTAAATTTATTTTGGAAATCCATTTTCTCGAAACATCGCCTTATGATTTCTAAAAATGCACACTTTTCCATCTCAAATACATGCTTTTCAATATTGGGATACATATATTAATTCGACCAAACAATTTTTTTTAATTTAGCACAGAAGAGCTTCTTCCAGGTAGCTGGAGAGCCACCAGAGCTCCCAAGCTACTTGTTGGAGAAAACATATTCACATTAGTGATGTGATAGTGAAACCACAGACAACATCCATAGGTGCAGATTATGCCATGTTCTTTTAAATCATATATTAGAATTAACATATAGGATAATGTTCAAACACTATACTTTTTTTGTGAAACCTAGAAAGTCCAGTTAAACAAATACATGCAAGGAGCGGACAAATATTTCATATCAACAATTCACTAAGACACACTGGAGCGCATAAAGACATACATTTTCTGCATGCCTATGCCTGAAAAACAGCACAAATAATATAGCAATCTATAGCTAACCCTCATCAATGGACTACATTTTAAACTATCTGCCTGATGTTATGTTATGTTATGTGAATAAGGTTTTGTAGAGCGCTCGTTCACCGATTGGTTTCTTGGCGCTAATCCTAGAAGGTGCCGTGGAGGTTGACAGTTCAATTGTAAGCCTTAGTGTACAACCAAGTTTTGAGTAATTTTCTAAATCTCAATAAGTCAGTGCTGGACCTGATTTCCAGGGGGATGGAATTCCAAAATTTAGGGGCCAGAATTGCAAACCTGGTTCCTCCTAGTCGCTTTAACTTAAAGGTAGGAGTTGCCAGTAATAGGCGGTGAGCCGAGCGAAGATTCCGTGAGGGTGAGTACCTGGTAATAAGGCTGTCTATAAAACCAGGGCCCTGACCATGCAGTGACTTGAATACCAGACAGCCGATCTTAAACACACAGCGTTGAGGAATGGGGAGCCAATGCAATTCCCTCAGAAGGGGGAAGCATGATTCCACCGTGGTTGCTGGTAAATCAGTCTGGCTGCCTGATTCTGGACTATCTGCAGCCGTTTCATAAGACCGGCTGGTAATCCAAGATAGATTGCGTTGGAGTAGTCAAGGCGCGATAGAACCATAGCCATTACCACCTGTGTCAATGCAGCCTGGGTCAGCAATCTACTTATCTTTCTGATCTTATGCAGCTGATAAGCACAAGAAGATACAACTGAGCAAACATGCGTTTTTAGAGACAGGTCATTAGATATCGTAACTCCAAGACTCTTGGCTGATGAGGAAGGGATGGGAGGGGGGCCCAGTTCTCCAGGCCAGTAGTGCGGGCCCCAGAAAACCTGGCTGCCACCCGTCAAGACTAATTCCGTCTTTCCTGGGTTTAATTTTAAATGATTGCAGTCCATCCAATTACAGATGAAACGCATGGTCGACTGAAAGACAGAGATTGAGTGAGGCGAGTTGTCAATAGTAAAAAACAGTTGTAAATCGTCCGCATAGACATTATATATTCCTACTTCAAAATACGTATTCAATTTGTTTACACCGTGCTTTACAACCAACTGTCTAAGGGTGACCTCCTGAAAGTGTCTGAAACTTGTGCTGCTTAGAGATATTTGCAATTTGGGGAAAGGTTCTTGCATTTTCACAGCTTCTTTCTATAGACTTTATTTACTGCCTCCTCCTACTTGCCTCCAAGTGGACCTCAGAAAATTCAAGACACATTTTAAAAACCATTTATTCTATCATGCATTTGTACTTGAATGATTTTAATGCCTCTGTCTTCTGTTTTATATTCTATATTGTTTTGAAGGTTGATGGCTGCAGCGTTCAGGTATTCCACTTCAAGTTCAGGATTTTCAGTCATTTTTAGGTCGAGCATTCAAGACCTCTTGTATATACTTTAGTATATACTTATATGTGTATGTACTTTGTGGGCTCTGGAGATCAGCCCTAGGACTTGTCTGCTTCTGCTTAGGGACTTTTTTTTCTGTTGAACTGCCTCTATTTAACTGTCTTAATAGAAAACGACCAGCAGAGGTCAGTAAAATACGAGAATTGCTTTCTGCTTTCTGCTTAGGGACTTTATTTTTTTTATTTTTCTGGCAACTGCCTCTATTTAACTGTCTTAATAGAAAACGACCAGCAGAGGTCAGTAAACTACGAGAATTGCATTCTGCTTAGGGACTTTCTTTTTTTTATTTTTCTGGCAACTGCCTCTATTTAACTTTCTTGATAGAAAACGACCAGCAGAGGTCATTAAAATACCAGAATCACTTTAGCATTCTCTAGATTCCAGTCAATAGAAATTGTTTTCCATGAGCACCCGTAGACAATAATATTTTTTTCAAATCTTGTATTTTCAGTGATATGACCCCCGAAGGCCCTGATTTTATATTTAAAACAGAGCTTTGGACTATACCATTTCCCGCTGAAAGGCAACATTTCTCTCCATGTGTTCCCATACCTGGCCTGTTTGGTGCTTATTTTCCCTCCATGTTAAAGAACAGTAGATGTTTCAGCACCCAGGCTAATGTGCTGCATAGCTAAATACATATAAGGAGCAAAAGTCGAGAACGATTGCATTGCAAATGCTTGTTATTCTGGTCAGGTACCAAACACATAACTAAATTATTCCTAAGTATGTATAAACCTGGACTTGGCTAAACCACCTTTCTTCCCTTTTGGCCTTAATAGACTAGGGACACCCACTTAGAATTATAAATAAGGCTTCCTGTGTGCTTCAGTGCAACCACACTTTACATATGTAAATCACATAAAGTAATAAAGATAGTGCACTTGATTTAAAACAAATTACTGCTCCATAGAAATTCACACAAAGGCTTTCCTGTCATCCCATCTCAGAGAAAGTAAGACATGGCCAAAGGCTATTATATTATTATTAAGCTGTGATGCAGCATGGATGCTCAGGGTAACCACCCTACATCTTAGAATGTATTCCACAAATCAATTTCTTGACTGCAGGGTCATGGCCACAGCCACCTTCCAGAGAATATGGTGCCAAATCTCAAGTTGCTAACACCTCGCCCAATTAGAATGACCCCTTCATGACCTAAGAGAGGCAGTGTTTCCTACACTGTAGGTTTAGATTTTAAATAATATAAAAGGAGGACAGTGCTTACAAGTGTCTCCAGAAACTAGGTCATTAAAATATTTGCTTCACCAGACTGTTTCATGTCAGTTTTTAAGGATGACTTGGGACTCAGTTTAGGACAGGAAGAAGGCTACCTTTATAAAGTGTCAAGTTTTTGGTAGACTCTGAGTGCCCTAAGTAAAACTAGACTGTTGTACCTTTGCAGGGATACTTTAAGTGCTTTGGTGTCAACCTGCGTGCAAGTGTGCCTGTCCACATGAAGAAATGCATTGAATTGGATTGATCCTCCCACCATGTGCCTCAAATACCATCCACTCGGACCAATCAACAAATCAATGACAATCCTTTTAATGTAGATGCCCCATGAGGGCCTGAAAAGAGTGAACCCTAAATGAAAATGAGCATAGCCTGCATAGGTTACATTCTTAACAGTGCTAAACCATGCTGACTGTCTTCACCAAAGCTTTTATGGTCTTTGTGTGGCTCTTGGCATGTTGAGGCCTTTGGATGGACTATTCGTGTCCTGGAGTTTGCTATCCTATGCATGTAAGTTCCTAAGGAAATGTACAGGAAATGTGTACCCCAATGGTACTCTTTTTGTAAATTCGTACAGCATTTCTTGTGTGCAATTCATTTTTATCACTTTATATAGACATATTCATATAAGCAAAGATTAACATTCCTTTATGTAGTATTGCTTCTACATTACAATTATATCATTCTTAAGGTGGGGGGCTGGACTACATGCCCCAGGTGTAATCGCGGCTCCAGCCGCCAACGGAACTGCCTCAGCTGTTCTGCACCCAGAGGCGCTTACTTAGCCGGGCTTGGGCTCCCGCTGCACGGGACGCCATGCACAGACCTTTGGAGGTGGGGGGCTGGACTACACGCCCCAGGTGTAATCACGGCTCCAGCTGCCAACGGAACTGCCGCCAACAGAACTGCCTCAGCTGTTCTGCACCCGGAGGTGCTTACTTAGCCGGGCTTGGGTTCCCGCTGTGCGGGACCGGCCCGGACCCAGACCAGGCCAAGAGCAGGCCCGTCTTCACCTGTCATCGTCTGGAGGAGGCTAAGCTGGGCCCCCCTCGTGGAGCTGTGAAAAGAAGCCGGAAGCCTGCGGTTCAGTGGTGAGTTTCCGGTACTCCTTTTAGCCTCTTCTAAGCTGTGTATCTTGTTCCCTGGGCAAGTTGGTCTTAACCCCCAGTCTGCCTTTCCGCTTTTTGCTCTCTAGTCAAAGGCGGACTTTGGTACAACATGGGGAAGCGCAAAGCCCCGGGTCCTCAAGAGCCAAGTATTAAATTTGCAAATAGCACCACTCTGGATTCTTTCTTGGCAAGAGCAGTGGGGGTTATCACTACTGAAATCGACTTGGCTGAGCGCAGGCTTTCATTGGTGGCGGATGTGGCACCTGGTCCTTCTTTAGGGGGGCGGCTACGCAGGCCCTACAGTCTGCCTCTCAAGATCACACAGCGCCCCAGCGCGATAAAAGCCTTACCTGCAAGCCTCCTGTGGTTCATCCTTCTGACAACCCTGTCATGGTAACCCCTAACAAGAGCATTTGCTCACCTTTACCTAAAAGGAAGAGGCAAACCAAACAACCACCTAAAGTGAAGGGCACAAAAGGACTCTCGAATGTTTCTACAACCCGTCATAGCGCTAATTGCTCGGCTCCAGTGTGCCTTGATGCCATGGACTGGCCAGCCATTATTGGCAAGCTCAAGGACACGATCCAGCTAAGTATTGCTCCCTTGATTGAAAGAATATCCGTCCTGGAGTCAGCTATAACTAAACTAACTGTAGGGTTTGATCCACCTAAGGATGCCATGAACTCAATTTGCTCCTTGGGAGGATTCTGTTGTGATCAATTGCAGGTCGCCTGATCTGGCCAAGCGTTTACTCCATAGTTCTGTCCCACTGACTATCAAGGAAGCACGTATTAACATCCTTCCGCTTGGCTTCTTCAACCACTGCTTACAGCCCCATCCCCCTTTAAAGGACAGCATGATCTATTGTTCTTTTAGGCACCCAGCTATCTCCTCTGCACAAATAGCTATCCCTGTGAGTAATAGACTTGATCCCCTATGTGCCTTGGACCAAAATGATTGACTTCAGGATATCTCTCCATGTACTACTAGTGTTAGTCCTCCCAGCTTAGATCGGGGTTACCAAAGTGTTCCATCTGCTGAGTCTGCACCTTCAAGTGTCCCAGGGCGTCCACTAAAAATTTTAAGCTGGAACATAGCAGGTATCAGAGATAAGCTAGCGGATCCTGAATGGCATAATTTTATTACTGAGTTTGATATTATTTTGCTTCAGGAGACTTGGGCTCTAGACACGGTTGGCCGAGATGGTTATGAAAGTTTTTGTGTAGCAGCAATTCCCTCCCTTGGTCGTCGACCTCGAGGGGGTCTAATCACCTTAGTACGATTTACAGCTAATTTGAGAGTATTTTCAATCCCCCTTAAGCATAGCGGCATTCAGATCCTTTGGGTGTTCATTTCCAAAGATTTTAATTTCTTCCTTGTGAATTTTTATAATTCTATCGGCGACCCTGGGTGCCAGATTGAGCCACTCTTTGAAGTAGTGTGGCTCCTAGAGTCTAGATCAGATGCGTATTTGAAATCTTTTAGCATAATAATATGTGGGAATTTTAATGCTAAGCTGGGTCAAAATTCCTACGATGGCAACCATTTTGTGCTAGAAGGTTTTGCACTTAGCGACTCTGAGTCTGATGAGAGGGGCCGTAAGCTATCGGAGGCACTTGGTCAAGCTGGTTTAAGGAATGTAATGTCGGGGGGCCCTTGCCCATCTAGGGAATTGCCCACTTTTGTGGGTTGGGGTAAAGGGACCATCAACGATTATATCTTTTTTTCAGAGTCCCTTGATTGTCTTGTTATCCCCGGAGTGGTCCATGATACTAACTTTAGTGACCATAACCCCATAGAAATTGTATTAGGAGTTAATGTTGGCCCGGGCATAATTCCTGATCCTGGCCTGATTGGCTTAACTGCAAAAGATGGGGGTTTGAGGGTAAAGTGGCGTAATCTCCCAATGGCTAAAGTGAAAAAATATGTGGTCAGACGGAATATTGCTATTATCTTGGAGTCCCTGTTGACACATCACCTGCTCTAGTGATGGAAGCATTTGACCAGCTAAACGAGTCTACCATCAATACCATAAAGGAGTTGGCGAGTAAACCCAGGGGTGCTAAGCTGGGTTGGTTCGACAAAGCATGAAGGTCCGCGGGCAATTATTTGCGGGAGGCTCTGAACATTATACCCCGTAATCAGGATAATATTAAGTAGGCTAGGAGGGCGTACAAACTTGCACTAGGGAAACGAAAGGCAGAGCTCAAAGAAGCATCATGGGACCGGCTGGTGTCCACTTGCTCCTCTAGAGATTTTAGGGGTTTTTGGGCAGTGGTTAATGGAAGGCAGCCCAATGTGGCCGTGCAAGATGACATAGGCTCCTCCATCCCTCCAGCCCTCTGGGTCGCCCACTATCATAAGGTGTACGCACTGGCTAAAGCTCTCCTTTCTAACCAGGGTGATGTTGATGATCTGTAGCCACTTGAGATCAGGTTTGAGTATAAGGAGGTATATGATGCAATCATGGGTAGCCCGTCTAATAAAGCACCTGGGCCAGATGGAATACCAATGGACCTAAAGAAGGCTGAACCTCACCTCTGGGCTTCAGTTCTGACTAATGTTCTTAATGCTGTGACCCAACTAGGTTTACCATCGACTTGGAAATCAGCTACCATAGTCCCAGTGTTCAAGAAGGGGAATCGGCAGGACCCTACCTGCTATAGACCAATTTCCCTGTTAAGCTCGGTGGTAAAGGTGGTATGGCGTATCATCCTTCACCAAGTGGAAGTTTGGGCTCAGGCCAATGATATTATCTGCCCCGTCCAATATGGATTTCCGGAAGGGATGGGCACTGTGGAACAATGCCTGAACCTCAACCTTATAGGTTGAAATAAATTGTGGCGAAGCAGAGATCCATTTTCCTTGCATTCATGGACCTTTGTACGCCTTTGATCGGGTGAACAGGTCTAAGCTTTGGGATATTCTTGGGGAAATGGGATTGTCAGCCCAATTGATTAATTTTCTTAGAGTTCTACACTCGTACGTAAATGCCTGCGTTAGATATGGCACAGAGGGAGAAACCACTGAATCTTTTAATCTTCCGCAAGGGGTTAGGCAGGGTTGCGTGATGGCACCAATATTGTTTTTACTATATATTAATAGCCTGAACTCATGCTTGAGTGAAAATGGAGCTGATCTGCTCAGGGTAAAGTCTGTCAGCGTGCCTTCCCTTTTATATGCCAACGATGCTGTATTGATGGCCAGAACGGCTAATGGGTTAACATTTCTGGTGGACCGGTTTGTGAAGTTCATGGACGTTCTGGATTTAGATACCAACATCTTGAAGACACATTATATGGTCTGTGGGAGAAAAACAGCTAAGACAAGACCCATTGACATTAAAGGGCAACAAATTACCCGAGTATCCACCTTCCCCTATCTGGGGTTATTATTCGACCATCAGAATAATTGGCTTTCTTGCATTTCCAGTCGCTGTTCCAAATTCACACAAGACTGTTGCGCCTTGTTTAGATTTTCATTGTCAGTGGGTAATAAGACCATTCTGCCCCTGTTACAAATCTACAGTACAAAGTGCCTCCCAGTCCTGACTTATGGTGCTGCGATTTGGGGGTACCGCAAGTGTAGGGGGATCCAGCTGGAAGAGGATCGATTCTGTAGGAAACTTTTGGGGTTGGGTCCAAACAGTTCCTCAATTGTCACCCATGAGGAATTGGGATTGAACTATGTGGAGGATCAGGTGAAACTGGCTCCATTGCTACTCTTGATTTCTGTCTGGGTCAACAAGAGTTTTTGTGGTTCAACAGGAGTGTAATTGAGGACTGCATGGAATGCACGTATGGACAAAAGATACCATGGATAAATTATACAAAATCGGTTGACCGTTCCCTTGATTGTATGGATATTTGTGATAGTCCACACCTCCTTAAAAAGGGTGATTGTGGTCTCTTTAAGGAACGATTTTTAAATAAGGTTAAAGAAGAAAGGGAAGCTTGGGGCTAGAGAGAAATTCCATCAGATCCTTTCTACTGTTGAAATCTGTTATCGGTCCTGAAATTTATCTCACAGTAGTTAAGCATCCCAGGGATAGATCTCTGCTTACTAAATTTCGGTTGGGCACTATCAGTACAATGATTTGCTTCCCTCCGGGTCAGTTCGATCCGCATGCCCTTTTAATTCGCCCTTGTGATGACTGTTCTCCCCAAACCCTAATACATTTGGTTTTGTTCTGTAAATCATATGAGTTTCTGTGCAGAAGGTACCTTCTACCACTTTTAAAAGCGAGGAGTTTTACTCAATTTCGACTTGCCTTTTTTTCCTTACAGTTATTACTGGTTCAGGCGGTGATCTCAGCAGTTATTGGCTATCTAAAAGGTGCCTTACATTGGAATAAAATATTGTGTGCCTATTAAATAATGATGTATATGTTAGGTTGGGCAGTTGATTTTATAAGGTTCTTATACGCTCATGAATTGTCCCATCTGTATGAATTGTTTCGGTTTGTGTTTAAAACTAGTTTTTAACATTTTTATATGCCTCTTTTTAAATGTTTTTATTTTTTATGATTATAATTTATAATCGAATAAAGATTAATATCAATCAATCAATCATTCTTAAGGATCGTATTGGGATCACAATCATTCCTCTCTAGATAGAATTATAACTTTTCATGAATATGTGTGTTTATGAAAAACAAAATTATTGTGTTTAGTAATTTTCAGACTAATATATTTTAACTTATTTTACGTGATCATTTAATATGAAATATTATACCTGGCACTCTTGCCACCCCCTCCCACAAATATTTGGGATATTAGCAAAGAAGAATCTCCTCTTTCTATAAACATCCTGACAATTCAAGTGGATACTGAACTCAAGAGAACAGGTCAAGTGAGGGTTCAGGCAAGCATACTAAGCTTTTGGTTAATTCCTTCTATTGTGCAAGACCACAGATTTCCTAAAAGGAGAACTTCCTTGATCACACATCTGATTAGCATCATATACACCAATGGCTATGATAGATATTTCTTAATATCACAAAACCCAACATTGCCTCATCTGAAAACCAGTGGGCTCTTACCTCATAAAACGTGCCCTTGACCCTGACTGAATAACTCTACAATAGCCTCATGACTGGTCTCAGATGTCCTCATCAGCAAATTTGATCAAATTATATTTAACATAGGACACCAATACCCAGAGCGTATTTCATTGATGTCTCTTCATAGATGTTGGTTCTTGGAGGAGGCATTCATTAAGGAAGAATAACAAGTTTGGGAGGCAAATATCAAGCTTTTCCCCTTCCTTAAAATTCCCAAGCTCCCAAAATGGTGTAGGTATAAATTCCTCTTGGTTGTAGCCTGGAGATTTAATCAACTGAAGGAAGTCTATGATTTCCCTCAATTTCACCCAGACGTCTTATTGAAAGACTGTGATTTGCTAGGTCTTCCATTAGGAAAGGGGTGCATTCATGGTGTGGGAGAAAGCATGGATTCGTAGGCCTAACGACTTTTTACTAGCTGGAGCCATGAGGCCTCGGAGGCAGCTTCAAGAAGGTAATTTGGCAATCTCTGAGGGGTTGTTCTTATTGCATTTTCAAATTCAGCACTTTATTCTTGATATGAAACCTCTAGGGGACTCTCCAACCTCGGCATTAAGCCATGAATTTTATGTCTTGGGACAAGGGGGAGTTGGCAAATGGTATGATACCCTGTTGAAACAACTGTATCCCAACGTGGTCCCAGCTGCCCTAGCAAAAATTGCATCCACTACAGGCTGCAATATAGAACTCTCTATTTGGAATATATATAATATATTTAGAATATATATAATATATGGGCCCATAAGGCCATTGGGGTGCCAATTTAGGCGGAAGGCATTTTTAAAAAAAATGGCTATTATATTATACACCAGCTAAACTCCAAAGAATGTGTCCAACCTCATCGCAACTTTGCTATAGATGTGAGCGGACAAGGGGGATTGGTTACATATAATTTTTACGTGCCCAATCTTATTTACTTTTTGGAGTAAAGAGTTTCAATGGATAGCGGTGAAGCTTCAAACCACGATAACACCAGAACCAATGGGGGCTCTCTTTGGGATATGTAACTCAGGGAATTTAATGATTCATCAGAAATAATTCTACTTTATTTCGACCCTAGTGGCCAAATCATTAATCCTGCAGAAATGGAAATTGAGAGAAAGCCCCTCGTATGAACAGTGGATAGCTAAGCTGCACCAGGTTATTTTTTGTGGATTGGGGCGGCTTTTAAATTCCAGAAAATATGGGAAGCGGAAGGTAGAATGGGTTAGTACTCGGTGTCAACTGCTAGTAGATTGGGTCAAATATCTTCAGGATAATTAGAAAGGAAGAATGAGAGGGGGGAAGGAAGGGGAAAGAGAATAAGAGAGATTCTCGTCAAATGTTTCTCATGCTTCTTTTTACCTTCCTATGTAGTATTAATTAGGATTAATTAGGATTTTCTGAATGTTATGTCCATTAAATAACGTGTGAAATTAAGTTGATGTATCCTACTGTAAATGAAAGGAATTATTGTATTGCCTTTTCAAAATTAGTCTTTATTCGATAATTTTCAATCATAAAAGACACAAATTGATACATACAATATGATAAAATACCATAAAATACCATAAAAGATAGTCATTACAATTTAAAATTCCTTAAAACATTGTTAGGAGAGGATTTTTCCGTTAAAAATGAACAATTCTATAAAAGAATTTAATAACATTTAATAGCGATAAAATAGTGGCTAAAAATTAATATCCTTACGATTAAAGAATTTTAAATCGACATATATAGAAACAAATTATTCATGGAAATATAGTACACAGGGAGTACACCTCACTAAGAATATATGCAAATAATTTAATACAGAGTGGTACCTACAGTAGCCTCCAGACTGATTCTTCTAAGGGCCCATGTCCAGCCCAAGAACTTAGCCATAGCTATAGCTATGTCTTCACGTGTGTCTGTTTTTAAAATACACAATACTGTTTGGCAAGATCTAGTGCCAAGATTTAAACAGATTGGTTTGAGCCATTTGTGTCGGGGACCCTTATATGCTGGGCACACAAACAATACATGAGCTATAGACTCTTCCATAGTTTGGCACATAGGGCATTTAGTATCAAGAACATTGTGCCTTTTTTTCGTAAAAGTTTTTATGGGGAGGGTACCAACTCTGAATTGGTGATATAGTTTCCTATCGCCAGGTCTGGCAATAAAATCCCAGTAAGGTTCAAACCTGAAATCGTACTTATGTTCTAAAAAGATGCCTGTCAAGGAAGTACTACTCACCAATGACATGGACTTATATCTGACCATGTCCCTATAAAGAGCTTTGTAGTCATTTTTGTTCAGAAACGAATTCCCTACTGGGTCCTCCCACGAGTTACTAAGCCCCATATCAAGTAATGTACCCTTTATCTTTTGTAGCCAATTAATTTTGGAAGACATATCTGCTTCTCTAATATGCTTTACTGCACTGGCATATGGGGCTAGCTCTGGTGTTGTCCATAGTCGTCTCCAGTAAGCCAAGGGTCTAAATCCCGCTGCCTCCTCAAATGAAATGCATCCCAGATCTAATAATAGGGGTTTAAGAGGGGTCGATTGAGGGAGACCAGTTAGTGATCTCAGGAACTTATTTTGGGCAAGAACTAGAGGAGCTAGATTATTAAAACCCCAAAGTTCTGCACCATAAATTATGAAGCCCTAATTTTCCCTTTATAGATTGATAGAGCTGGCCCTACTGGTTTGGTATGGGAAAGTCGATGTTCTTTTAGTAGGGCACCTGCTAATTGATTGTGCCTGAGGACTAGCAAATCTATCTGCGGTTCCCAATTCATCCTCTTACCCATTGTTACACCCAGATATGTAAAAGTATCAGTTTGCTCCAGGTACGCATTATTCATCATTACTCTGCCTTTTACTATTTTACGTTTGTGCAGCACCATGAACTTGGTCTTATCGATATTAATTTCTAGCTCATGGTCATTACAAAAGACAATAAATCTATCAAGGGCACGTTGCAGACCAGATTGGGTTTAAGACAGGATTAAAGTATCGTCTGCAAACATTAGCAACGGGACCCTTGAGCCAGCAAGAGTTGGGGCATCGGTTGGGTAGGCAGTGTAATATGAAATAACCTTGTTTATAAACAAAGAGAAAAGTGTAGGGGCCAAAACGCACCCTTGCCGCAACCCCTTGTTTACTGGGAAGCGGTCCGTTAATTCACCCTGTTGTCCCCACCGTACCTGGGCGTAGTTAGACTCATGCAACTTGACGATAAAAAGTAGGAGCTCGGGGGGCATCCCTGCTTCCTTTAATGTGTCCCATAACTTGTGTCTGGGCACCGGGTCAAATGCCGATTTTAAGTCTATGAATGCAGCATAGAGAGTCCCCCCGGCTAAGATCACTGTGCTCCAATAAATCATCATGAATCTAAAGACTTGATCGATGGTACTGACGTAGGGGCGAAAACCCGCTTGATAGGTAGATAGAATATCCTGATCATTTATCCATGTGGATACTCTACTCAGCACAAGTCTGGCCACAATCTTTTGTAATGTATCAATTAGGCTTATAGGCCTATAATTACTTGGGCTGGAGCGATCCCCTTTTTTGTAAATCGGGATTATTTCTGCCCCCCGCCAGGACGCTGGTATGGGGGCACCTCTAGCCAGGGCATTGGATATAATATGAATATATTTAATCCAATTCTTTCTATCATGTTTAAATATGTCCGCTGGTATGCAGTCCGGGCCAGGGGCCCTGCCAGCAGGAACACTGTCTAAAACTCTTTCGATCTCCCCTATACTAAAGGTTAAGACTGTATCTGAGGTTATATTAGGATAGAGTGTAGGGGAACCTATTGTGGAAGCAAATTGGGCCTGATAATGCGAAACCCATTGTTCTGGTGGAACATTATTAACTGGTACTGGGCCTATGTCTCCACTTCCCCATTTGACTGTATGCCAAAATTTCCGCCAGTTTTTGCCATTACATGCTTGTAACAGGTCCTTCCATCTATTTTCATCAAAGTTCTTCCTTGTCCTGTGTTGTGCTTTTTTATAATCTAACCTTGCATTTTTAACCTCCTGTGGTATTCCCAACCTGATTGCTTGAGAGAGATTGCCTTTTCTTTTTCTCTTCTTTTTCTCTTTCTCCTCTCCCCCTCATAGAAAAGGGGGAGCGATTAATTGTGTATTGTTGTGCTGTTTTTAAGCAAGCGGCTACGGCAAAATGAATTGTATCCTATTTATCCTGATTTAATTCCTGTTTTCTACATGCTTGAAAATAAAAATAAAAACTTTAAAAAAAAAGTTTGTAAGGCTATGATTCAGTTAGTGTAGTGTTATAGGTTGGAGGTTAATGTTGTGTATGGGAACTATTGTGATTGCTGATGGTGATATCACAGGTATTTGGATCCTAGTATGACAACTTAATTTACCATCCACTTAAGATTATTGTGTTTCTTGGGTTAAACATACACTGCACAAGCATTGCACAAGCTTTATTAAATGACTAAATAATTCTGGGGTCAGGGAGTAGTGTGTTGCAGACCACATGGATATAAAATATTTATTCTGGTTAATACATTTCAGAAAAATGATAGAATAGAAATAAATCATATTTGTTTTGACCATTCATTGCATGCTGTTAAAAGTCTATTTATTGTGTCAGCACATTTGTGTCAGTAGGCTCGAAACAATGAAACCAATTGTTTGCAATCAGCACCACTGAAATTTTGTGAATCTGCGCTGGATTGTTTTCCACATTATTTATTTACCTTACTTGCTACATAATCCACCACTTGCTGCATAATTTACAGTACTACCAAGTATTGGCAACAAATTAAATTTGCTCTTGACACAGTAAATTACAGCCACTAAATCAATTTCCATAAAGCAACTACTAAGGGAGATATGCACTTTTCTCCTCTGCATTGCTTTATCTGGAAGACATGGCGGTGAATTTTTATCACTGGTTCAGTTGATGATAAGGACTGTTTGACACTGGATATTTAACTACTGAGAATGAGTGGAAGCAGAGCTTTCTCAACATGAAAAAATGAGTTTCATGCAATCCACTAATGCTGTTAAACTGGCACAAATTCTTATTCTGTATCTAAGGGCATTAGCAATTCCATTATAAAAAAAAGGGCATTTGAATGTTTCTAAGATTACAGAGATTGCTGACGAAGAGTAAAAATGTGAGACTCAAAAACAACAGTAACATTTAGAAATAGATAACATTAAAACAACTGTTCTATTATAACACTTTTAGCTGTAGTGCCATGAGTTAACTTCTTAGTGATGTGCCTTTCACATGTAGGATTCTAACCAAGAAGTCGGAGGTCAATTGATAGCCAAGTTACTAAAGATACTGCCACCTCAAGCATGTATTAATAAAGTTGAAAAATAGTATACCAGATTAGTACTTTCCAATGGAGCTTTTGGGATTCATGCCATAAAGATGTGACATTATTTTCAGTGGTTTTAACTCTCACAATTCAGTACATGGTAAGGAACTTTTAGCCAGGCTCTAGATCTGAGAAGTTCCAATATCTTCATGGAAATTTGTTTGTGTTCTTCCAGATCCTTGAAATTATCTTAGTCCTTAATAAAACTTCTATTATTTCCAGGGTCCTCCGGGATCTCTCATTTGGTGTTTTAATATTTCCTAGGTCTGTAGAGTAAATATTTAGCTTTCATTGTGAGCTGAGGTTTTTCATCTGCTAGCTGGTAATAGATTCTTTCTTATGAGTTGTCAATACTTAGAAACATTTTTCATCTTACTAGAGCTAAAGAACAGAGGCGAACATTGGTTGCCAAATCTGCATTCTTAGCGCTGAGCGTTGCGATGATCTGAGTGTCATCAGCTACATGAAGAGCATCAGGTCAGAGCCCTCAACTAGATCGGCCAAATGCTTAACATAGTTGTTAAAAAGTGTAGGGCTAAATGAAGAGCCCCACGGCACACCACACGGAAGGGAATATGTAGATGAATCATACGGTTTAGAGCAAACTTGGAAGGTGCAATCATGAAGGAATTATGAAAACCAGGAAAGAGCAGAATCCTAGATGTCAATATCTGACATTTTCTGATATAGAATTGAATGAGATACCGTATCGAAGGATGCACTAAGGTCTAAAAGAATGAGAGATTCAGTGCCCTCAAAATCTAGTTGTTTCCTGAGATCCCATACTGCTCTGAGAGCTATGTACTGAAGCCGGGGTGAAATCGGGGTGATGCAGCAGACCATGGGTCTCCAGATAGCGGGAAACCTGGATCTTAAAATGCTTTCTATAATCTTAGCACAAATCGGTAGGAGCAAAATTAGGCAAAAGTTAGCCCAGAGTTTAGGTTCTAAGGTAGGGATTTTGAGTATAGGGACACCCATAGCATGTTTCCATGTTAAAGGAACTCTGCCTTCCATTAGGGAAGAGTTTAGGAGCAGCAGTAGATGAGGGTAAAGCACATTATTAATCTTCCTCATCTGCTCAGGAGGAATGGAATTACAGGGGGAGTCTGATCTAATTTAGTCTAGCAGGGATTCAAGCGTGGTTAGAGCTAGTGGCTTAAACCTAGACAGGCTTAACTTATGAGAGTTACTTGTATCATCTCTGCCCCAGCACTCCAGGAGCAGCCTTTGCAATAGCCTCATAATTAGACTGAGAGAAAAAGCTGGGGCGGAAACTTGCACCAGGTCTAACAGAGATTTAGCGATTCTGAACAGCTCCTGAGCTGAATTTTGGGCGTTAGAAATTTTATTAAAGTAATAGTCCGCCCGTGCTTTGCAGCAGGCTTTTAAGTAATCCTTAGCAGCTTCCTTCAGTTTAGTTCCAGCTTCCTCTCCATAAGTCTTGCACCCTGGACCGTCCCGTGCAGGTAAGAGTGGTGGGGCCGGATTGGGGAGGATTCAATAGATGACCACAAGGGAAAATTAAATAAATACTTAATTTTTCCTCGTCGTCGTCTGACAAAATCCCCCCCACCAGGCCCCACCGCTCTTTCCTGCACGGGCCGCTGCTGCTTGCACCATGCTTGTTCTAACTACATACACTTTTTCTTAAGTAGAGATAAGAAATCGTGCATGGCAGGAGCCTATCAAGGGAGGCGCAAATCCATGTGTCAATAGCAACACCATCCTCATCACAAGTGCCAGTAGGAATAGAGCATTTCTCCTGTAAATAGGCGCCGAACATTTCAGCAGTGATATGAGGAATGAATAATGGTCCGTCCATTGCAAATGTATAGAGTTGGCCACTGAGAGAAAAGTCTACATTAGAGAAGACCGTGTTGAGAGTATGCCCTGCAAAATGGGTTGGAGATTGCACTCATGGCAATTCGTCACAGATACGAAAATCTTCAGATAAAGCAGCAGCCAGACTATTGCTAGGCTCATCAAAATGAATATTTAAATCACCTAAAAAGGTGAAGGTAGCGAAGTTCATAATGGAAGGAGCCAGGTCTCAGCTATTTCTGAAGCCCTGCTGCTCACAGGGCCCGGGGGTTGATATAAGAAAGCTCTTGACATAGTGTATTGCTCTGTTACATTTAGAGAAAATGTTAGGCCTTCACAATCAGGCACATTTAAGGATTCGGTACTCTAGCTGAATCTAGATTTTAAAATGATGGCAATTCCAGCTCCTCTCCCTCAACTACGATCTTGTGTTACAATTCTATAATGAGCTTTAACTGCCCAGGCAATATCAGGCACAGACGATTCATTGAGCCAAATGTTTAGGTAAGAAACAGAGCATCGCAATCATGTTCATTAATGAACTCAGAAATTTCAAGAGCATTTTTGGCCAGAGAGCAGTAGTTCAAAGAGATGAACCGAAAGTTCAATGACCTATCAATTGAGGTTAGGGGAGGAGCTGTGCTATCAGTATTAGACGCTAAAGTGGGAGTAACATGCCAACTACAATGAGGATATCTATTCATGTTCTCTCCAGGAAGTAGCTTATGTGTACCACTAGGCAAAGTATTAGGGCGGAGGGAGTGTAGAGTCTCTGGGGAATACTTAAAGAATTCTGGAGCCCCACAACCCGGATTCTTGGCCACAGAGCCCATTCGGGCATCGACGGGCACAAACAGACTTGCCTTTGGCACTCCAGCGGCATGCCCACTGCCTGCGTCTGCTGTGCATCCATGCACTGCCCTTGTTTAAGTAGAGGCAGGGCTGTGTGAGGGTCATCAAAAGTGCTAAAAAACTAGAGCACATATGGAGCCTTTGAGCGGCACAACCAAAATGGCTGCCAAATGTTTCCAGCTCAATATGAAAAAATGGCAAGTGAAAATAAAGATGTCCTCAATAAGCCCCCAAAATTTAAAAAGTATTTGCCCCCCACACCTTCCCAACAATTTTAAAATCACAAGAGTTTTAAGAATGAAATATAGCAGCAGAACAATAGCATTAAAAGTGTCCCGACCTTACACACACTCCCGTGCACCGCCCTTGTTTGAATAGGAGCAGGACTGCGTGAGGGCCATCAAAAGCGCTCAAAAACGAGAGCACATATGGAGCCTTTGAGCGGCACACCAAAAAGGCCACCAATTGTTACTGGCTTAATATGAAAAAGTCAGCAGAGGTTTAAGAACAAAATATGGCAGCAGAAAAAAAGCAATAAAAGTGTCCCGACCTTACCTTACCTTACCTTACCCTAAAAGAGAGTCTCATAGCTTTCCTTCAAGATATGTTTAGTCTGGTGACATGATGTGCCATTTCTGGTGACCCAAAAGACCGAATTTGGCAAAGCAAGTAGAGCTTTTTCTTTTCTCTAGTAGTTATTATGGTCAGATCGTCCAAAAAGAAATAACCAGGATATGGCAGTAGTTGAAGTATTTTTTAACAGATAGGACATTAAACCTTTAATTGCTAGCAGCTCCCCTTTTCAGTGCACACACTCTTATTTTCAGAATAGCTAATGACATCCCTTGGGGTAAAAGGAGCAGCCTTTCCAAAGTTTTATTTGTGGGATTCCAACAGACTCTGTGCTACCACAGAACATCATGTTTCCATTTTACGCAACCTTGACTGAGTTACTGAAGTTTAATAGTAAAAGTGACCAACCCTTAGGTCATGGATCAACATGGCATTAACTCTGACAGTTAATTCTGCCTTTGATGCTGATATTGAGAGGTGGATGCTCCATACTATTGTATTTGAGAGTATAACTGTCTTTATCTTTTCATTGAGATTGTTATACAGACTGAAAACTTTGATCTTAATCTTCCTCAAGAGGTGTCCCTGCACTGTATTTTTTATTTGTGTCACTCTGAGCTGAAGCAGTTGTGAACAGGTGCCACAATCACCAATTATGCCTTTGTAAGAACAAATTGAGATGAAATATGGCAACTGTTTTGGAGCACTTTGAATGGCCAAATATTTGACTTTTGGCCAGTTCACCCTTACATAATAAGTAAAAAAAATCCTTAATCCATGTTCCAGAAGACCTAAGAGTTCAAAAACGGAGGCAAATATTCAAATTGTACACCCAAATTGTATTCTTACTGGAAGCTACTGAATAACTTGGACCACCAACCATGGTTAATTCCTGAAGGCTACAACTATTTTAGGCAGAAGACCCTGGTAGGAATCGTACAAGCTATTAGAAGATTTTGAGGCTTGTTTGGCTGTACTTTGTTCTACAAGAACAGCAGAGAGATGTATTTCACTGTATTTTTAGACTACAACCCTCCATATTTATAGATTACTGCCTACCTGTTGGAGATCCGTGCTTTCAATGATGGTGCTGCGAAGGTGGGTCCCATGAAGGCACAGAAGTTTTGCTGTGTGGGTGCCATGTTGAAAGCACCTGCATAGCATTTTTATTGTGTTTTTCAAAAACAAAAGATAAATGTTCCTGACACGCTGGGAGTTTTCTACCAGCGTGTGGTAGTCATTTATTTGTTTTCCTGTTCAGGACCGCCAGGTTTCCCTGGCGGTCCCAAGCAGGGGGAAAATTGTCAGTACGTCACACTAAACAGGATGGACAGTCTGAGATACTTTGTTGATACTCTGACTTCAGGTGAGCCATCTGTTAAAGCCTACTAGCAGAGCCTTCTGGTGCTCTGCTGGAGAGTTCGCCTGAACCTACATAGAATGGGTGAACTGTTAGATTCAGTAACAGGGTACAAACACTTTGTCATCTGAACACTAAAATGGCATTTTGGCCCCCATTTTAAGTTCTATGCAATAACTGATTCGCCCAGAAAGTACTGCATTCCGAGCAATCCCCCCAAATATTTCACCAGATAAGGCGTGGTGAAATGTAAGGGTGAGAATACGCTGAAAAACTAAGCTATTGCCATGGAAAAAGAGTGTGGTATTCCCAATTCCTGCAGTAATTTGTCACTTATCAGGGGACTCTCAGGGGTAAACAGGGAATTGGGTGGCATTCCTTAATCTGAAAATTACTGAAACCCTTCCTATCTGGTGAAGCAGTATTCTTGGGGTTACCCGTAAGGGGCACAGGGCTAGACATAAATACATCCAGGGGCTTATTTACAAGTCCCTTGCGCTGTCGGTAGGTCACTTATTCCCATATTTTTCTAGAGGTAGCACCTTTCAGTGACCGGATTTTTGACTGTCGCCTTCCGTTGTTTGCCAGGAATGGCAATATGATCTTTGATTTATTTTGTCATATTTATTCGATTTATGGTGAAATGTGAAATGGTCTCAACAGATTAATTAGTCCTGTTTTAGGACTTGCTCTAGAGGCGAACTGCAGCAATAGGTTGACTTACTGACAGCAGTTATAAGCAAGACACTGTTTAAGGAATAATGTAATGCTAGCACACAATTTTCTTTACAGTTCTTGTTTACATATGATGTAATTTCTTGACTAGCATTATATGTGTGTATGCCCTCTGCTTCTTGTGGCATGTCTAAAGGAGCATCACAAAATGCTACTGTAATTTAGCTCCCATAATAGAAGCGTTCAGAGATTAATCTCTTAAACATAAGAATAAGTAAACTAGGGCAGACAGCAGATGGACAGAGAAGAAATTCCTCTCCAGTTTAGAAGAATCCATACATGTGAATCAAATAAATGTGAAAGAGTGGTGGTTGCCTGGACAACGAGAATGCAGTGTGTCTCAATATGACAAAACATTTAATGTGTGATAACTCATTCTATCATTGTACGCCTGCAGGTAGCCAAAGAATATATGCGAAATTCCTGTAAAAAGCTGCCTCTTTTTCGATTTATCTTGATAGACTGTGCTCTATTGTTTCACCTACTGGGAAATTTGACAGTTGCCAGTAGATGTACCTTTCTTGGCAAAACGCGGGGACACTTTGGGGCATATTTACAAGCCCCTATTGCCACAGTAACGTCACTTTTAACAACGTAACTGTGGCGATAGGAGCTTCGCCTTATTTACAAGGTGGCGTTAAGCCTCTTAACGTGGCTTAACACTTCCTTGTTAATAAGGCACCCTTTCACTGTACATGTAGCCTGAAAGGGGTGGGGAATGGGTGTTGCGGTGGGTGTTCTGCAGCGACACCCATTGATTATGACGCTGCACCCTATTTACAAGAGTGACGTAAATAGGAGGCCGCACCAAAATTAAGACCAGGGAAAACCTGGTCTTAAGTGAAGGAACAAGGCACATAAAAAATCATTCCGTCAAAGCAGGCACCCTTGCACTATGGTGCAAGTGTACCTGCGTTGGTGGTAGGCAGCTGAATTTAGCGCCAGCTCAGGGAGAAATGCAGGGGTGCACCATATTATTGTAAATACAGTGCATCCCTGCCTTTCTAAAGTGACAGAGTGCGGCCTTAGCTACTTTGGAGCTAATCCGCACTCCGCCACTTTATTGTAAATATGACCCATTGTCTCATGAAATTGAGGTTTAACACCATCTTTAATCCAGTAAACAGTAGGAGAATTGAATGAGATACATTTTGGGGTTTCTAAATTTTGGGATACGGTTTTTGCTTCCAGACAGAGCAGCAAGCAGTAAAGAAGACAGACATATTACATTCTAATACTTGTCTTTTCTGTTTTTGACTTCGTTCTAATATGACTTTCCCACACTTATTGCTCACTTTTAAGCATCTCATGTCTAATGTCCATTTACAGTGTTATGTTTAGTCTTCACGCTGTGGTACGTGCATCCAGGGGCAGTTTCAGCTTGCAGGCACATATTGGAATGGGCAAGATGGGAAAATAGCAGTAGAGAAGGTTGGCATTGAATAACGGTAACAAGTATCCTAGCTGTGAGCATTTCAAACAGTTTTGGTTTCAACTATTTATTACATTACAAATGGGGAGTTTCCTCTGCTACTGGCCTGAATAGTTGTTCCAGAGGTGACTGTCAGGCACTTTGACGGAAAGAGTGTTGGAAAAGTAGCAGAAGCAGATTCCAAAAGCTGTAGTTGCAGGTGTCCGAGATAGATTTTTAAGGTTCGATTTAGCCATTAATTCACAAGACTTTTGTGTAAGGTGGAACATCTGAAAGACATGACTAGTTTGGGTAGGGTTCTAACATAGCCATAAAAAAATCTTATTTGAACATTTTAAGTAAATTGGCAGTTGAATTTCAACAATTCTAATCCTTTCCTGTCCGAGGCTTAATTTTTCATACCCTGAATCAATGGTTCTCAAAACAGAGACCACAATTTCTGTAGATCGTTTTAAATCTGTCTTTCCTAATTCCTTAGGTTCCCACACACCTTCAGCTTAATACGTCTTTAACGACCCTTTACCATTTTTGTTAAAATATTCTCAAAAATGTAAAGTGATCTCAAACCACGACTTACCAATTCCACCAATGCTTTCAAAATACCACACAAGATCCTTTGGCTGAATCCCTAGTATGCAACTTACAATCTTAACTGAACAATAATTATGTCATCCTCTCCTCTTGGCAATTACTGGACCACATACTTCAATCTTATTTTCCTTCCTTGCCACCTGGTAGCATAAATAACCTTCCCATTCTGTGCTGTAGGTTAAATGTATCCCTTGCTGAGAAATTCATGCTTGAAGCCTTCACCCAATTGGTCCAGAATCCTCTTCTGGAAGATTCTCTGGTATTCCATCTAAATGAGTAAACATTGACGCATTTTTGGTCTCATCTGGCCCCCAAAGATGTTTTAGAAAATGGTTCATCATTGATTACTTAATTAATTATTTATTTAGCTATTAATGTACTAACATGTCACCAGGATCACTTCACAGCAAAGTTAGAGGTGGGAGAGGGGGTTAACCAGCAAGGATTAATACATCTGGAAAACTTGATCAAGCAGGTCATGGTGTGACTGGAAGTTAATAGAAAGGGAGAGTCAAGGAAGTAGGGCCCTGTCCCGAAAAGAAGGGTCTGGGAGTAGTGATAGAGTCTACCTATGGATAACAGGTTTCTTTAAAGAGTTTGTATTCAGTGTTTTTTCAATGGGTGGTAAAATGATGGACAGGGCTCACAAGAGAAGATCCAAATCATTCCATAGAGTGTCACCCTAAACACTTGGTTTTTCACCCTGGCTTCTTTCTTACATATTTGGGTATATCAATCAAACTGGTGCTGCAGGGTCTGAGATTGCATACAGGTTGTAGGAATCAGGTTTCAACTCATCAAAACCCTCTAGTTTTTTCACATTAGGACCTCTTGCTTTTGAACAACTGATGTGGTGTGGGACCACCTTATGGACTCTCACCCACTGTAAATTCTATGATAAATTGATTTTGATTATTAATCACTAGAGCTCACCCTTTAAAATAAGGCCAACTGCTGTGCAGTTGTAATAAGGGGTTATTCATAGGTTGCACGTAAATACTTGTGCATTTATGTGTGTACATGTGGAGGCTGACCAAGGATGACTGTTATCGGATTCATCCTGGAATCTGAGTATAAGTAACACTATGGCAAATGTGGCACCGACTATTTAATGCAATTTTTATTAGTGACTAACAGGGACTGCAGCATCATGGTTTGCACATTGTCAATGTATAATACCTTTCACTGTGCACTCAATCTGAAAGTTGAGCTTTACTATAATTCCAGATTGAAATGTGATATAAGGGTCAGAATTGCTGTCGTGTATATAAATAAATGGGCCTGGAATTCAAATCTAAGATCTGTTTAGACATACCTAGATTCCTTCAATATTGTAGTCATTTGGTATATTGATCTCAGCCAGCCTTAAAGATATTCTTGCTTTGAGCTGCTTGGCTTGAGGAGTTAATTGCAGTGCATCCCCATCTCGACCCAATAGGTCCATTCTTGGGAGATTAGGTTTCTGCTGGTTGAGGCAGAGGACTGGGTACGAATCCTCACAGCTGTTAGCAACTCCTAGCTATAGATTGCCTTGGAGGATGTTCCCACACAGGATATAGGGTGGATGGGGAGAATTTTGGCTCCAGTCACAAAAGGAGTGAAGAGACCAGTCCTGAGAGGGTGGACTATGGGTAAGAAGGAAGAATGAGTTCAATATTGAAGGTAGTCTTTATTCTAAATCCTTCCTATAAGGACAACAAAAGGTTGTTACAGACAGTAAACTGGACACTGTGTATGATGCAGAGGGGAGGAGGAATATCAAACCACCAAGTTCAGTGGGTGCCCTACCAATTGAAGTAAACTCTATCCCTCTTTTTAAGACCCTGGCTTGTATTTTGGACTTAGTGGACTCTATGCAGGGCTGGGTTCACCAGCTCCCTGACTCTCTCACTCAGGCCCCAATTGAAGGTGAACTTACTATACACCCTGAACAAGGGGGTCACCTAGAATTCTGTTGACTAGGAATTTGGTAGGTGCCCCCATAAATGGGCACTACAGTGTCCTGCTGGACACACAGTCACCCGTAAGTGGTGGAAAGTGTTTGAGGAGAGCAGGGAGGGAGAGTAGGTTCCATGAAGAACCTTGGGGGGTTCCTGTTGTGAAGATATCAAAATTAGAAGAGTACCAGGGCTGGAAATAAGGGCAGTCTATCCATGCAACCAATCTGCTGCTTAGAAGGAGCAAGTAACAGTTAGTGCTAAAGGTGGTGGAATGCAGCAGGAATCCTCAAATTCTAGGTGTCAGGCCTCTGGAGCATAAACCTGCCAGCAGAACCATCCCATCTAGGGCAGAATGCAACAAACTCTGCTAGAATCTGTCCAATCTGGCCTTTCCAACAAGCTGCATGGGTGTCCTGATAGCTTGGGGCACATGGCAGACAAAGCAACACTAGTGCATTCTGTATTTCTTGCCCAGGGAGCGTGTTTGGGCTGAGGTTCTCTGGAGGACGTTGATATGAGCTTCTCTTTTTCAAAATGTGCCTTAAGGTGAAATGGGCAAAACATGGTGGCCCCTGTGACGCTTGAGGATGGAAGAGGATTGCCTATTCATCTGGGGAGCCACCTCTCTCCATGTACACAAAAAATAGAGGGCAGTGGCAGGGAACTGGGAGCTGGTAGTAACCGCATGGTTTCATTAGCATCCACGCGGTCTGCATAGATTTTGCAACAGGTGTCCCAAAGAGGGGCAGGGGCACCCAATAATTAAGAATGAAAGGAACCAAGAAGGAAAGGTTTCCTAGCTGCAGCATTTCTGGTTTAGGGGTTAGGGCCTGCTGGTGCACGAAGGGTTCAAGATGCCTCAAAACTATGAAGTCTAGTGTAGATTAAGGGGACCAGTTGCACCTGAAACCACCCGTCATAGTATGTCATTTCGACCACTGTTAATTTCCAAGGGTCCTTTAGGAGTCCCTCCAATTGGTAGTTCCACCTGACATTTTGTAAATATTTGTACATTTTGTGTAGTATTTAGTTGTGTGTGTATTAGTGCACTTTTCCTTTTTAAAAGAACAATCACAGACAGGCCAATAATGTATTGATTGCTATTTGATTAATTGCAGAGTTTCTAGCCAGCAGCTCCACTCTGAGTCAACCTTGGATTGCTCTACCTTGTGACCTTGAGAGTCAACTGCTGAACGTGGTAGTTGATTCCCAGCTTGAGGGTCTGCAGTGCAGAGGCCCCAGCGCAACAAAAGTGAACCACTCTATTGTGAAATGAGTAGTGGGGAATCAATGTTTGTGATACAAAGTTAAGCCTTTATTGTAGAAAGGGGAAACTCCAGCCACCGCAATGCACCTCAGAAAGATCAGCTCATCAACTGCTTTCACAGATCCTCACTTAACCATGAACATTCTAACATTCTAAAGGAACAAAGAATAGAGGGATCTCTACAGGAGAAACCAACTAAGTAAGAAACATCTTAACTATACCACACCTAACTGACAGAATTATAACCTAGTAACTTCTGATTGCCATGGGAACTACCAAACCAGATTTCCCACACTGATGTACAGTGGCGGAATATTCGTCTGAGGCAGAGAGAGCAATCATCTTGGAGGACTTGAACACAGTGCACAGTGCCTTGAATTTATTCTCTGTTCAATTAGAAGCTGCTGCAGTTAGTAGCAGTAGTAAAATACTTTATTCCGACATAGGCCACTGAAGTAGCACAATAAAACAATTAAACACACAATACATTGATTTAATTAAAAAATACAACAAATAGCATTAAAATATTGCATAAGAATATTCCACTGTCGGCCTACTTGCTCAAAAGATAATCCATAAGCACCAAGCATAGACAAAAACCTAAATGGTCCACCATGCCTAAAAGTAGTGTTCATGCATATCATAATACAAGTGGTAGCTTAAGCTAAGTGCAATCACAGACCAATAAACAGTTGACAGTAAAAGGAAATATACAAATAAATTCATTTATAACATATTAGTGTACAAGTATAAAATTCATGTATCTTTTGGCTAAAATATAAATACATACACATAACATAAGCTGGCAGATAGCGACAATGGCCTCAAACTGCAGCACAGATCCAGATGCGAACCATGGACAGTCCTGCAGGGCAACTGCAATAAATAAAGGGCAAGTCTTCTGCTACTCAGGCAATAGGCCTAGTTGCATCCTGATCTATTCCACTGCCAGGATAACTATGATGCAAAACTCTAGTATTAAAGTGGAAGGCCAAATCGCTTCCTGATCACAGCCACTGCCATTAGGAATCTGCTTACACAGAAAACAGTCAGTCTACTCGTGGCAGAGCTCAAGATTCGAAAATCAAGTAGAAAATAACGGAACCCCAGACTCTGACAGTAGGGTTTCAGTCATTTTGCCCATGCTGGGGAATACAGGGACAGCAAAATAAGATATGTTCTACGGTCTCAACCCTGCCCAGATATGTAGAGCATGATTGCTTGTCACTCGCCTTGGGGTCGTCTTGTTCCATCTATGGGGCCGATTCCGATCTCGGTCGGAGGCGCACCCAATACCATTCGGTCGGGAAAAAAGCCATGCGAAAGCCTGTTTCCCGACCGATCCGTACAGTACACCGAACGAGCAAGTACGATGCGCACAACAGCAAAAATCCCGGCCGAGCCGTACTCACCCAAACCAGGTCCTGTTCTCCGACCGAGGCGAATCCGGAAACGCCGAATCGAGTCGCACGGAAGGGAAAATGCAGCCCCGTCCGGCCGGACAAGTACGATGCGCTTTCCGTACGCGCCCGAACCCGCTCGCTACGCACGGCACGTCAAAGCATCCGGGAGAGGCGCACATAAGCTCCGAATCGCGCCACAACACGATCCACGGCTACGAGACGAACACAGCACCGACGAGGACGACGCGAAGCGACGAGGACGAAGCCAAGCGACGAGGACGACGCGAAGCAACGAGAAGGACGAACGACACGAACCAACCATGAATCCCTTCGTCCCGATCATACCAATATTCTACATCTACTACCGGAACAGGCACGGACGCGTACGGCGCAGAAGGTAAGTCAGACACCAACCACAAAACACATACAACACGTACACGACACATCACACACATACACTGGGAATCTGAATATACTTACACCAGCAACAGCAGCACCATAGGGGCGGGATGCCCATCACCAATGCCACATATGCACACAGGGGCCTGAATGCGCGCCACCACCCCAACCCAGGGGGCTGGATGCCAACCACCCTCAACCAGGGGGCAGGATGCCTACCACTACTACCACCCTCACCCAGGGGGGCAGGATGCCCACCACTACTACCACCCTTAGCCAGGGGGCAGGATGCCCACCACTACTACCACCCTTAGCCAGAGGGGGCTGGATGCCTACCACCACCCTTAGCCAGGGGGCTGGATGCCTACCACTACTACCACCCTCAACCAGGGGGCAGGATGCCTACCACTACTACCACCCTCACCCAGGGGGCAGGATGCCCACCACTACTACCACCCTTAGCCAGGGGGTGCCAGATGCCCACCACTACCACCCTTAGCCAGGGGGCAGGATGCCCACCACTACTACCACCCTTAGCCAGGGGGCTGGATGCCTACCACCACCCTTAGCCAGGGGGGCTGGATGCCTACCACTACTACCACCCCCACCCAGGGGGCAGGATGCCTACCACTACTACCACCCTCACCCAGGGGGCAGGATGCCCACCACTACTACCACCCTCACCCAGGGGGGCAGGATGCCCACCACTACTACCACCCTTAGCCAGGGGGCAGGATGCCTACCACTACTACCACCTCACCCAGGGGGGCAGGATGCCCACCACTACTACCACCCTTAGCCAGGGGGGCAGGATGCCCACCACTACTACCACCCTTAGCCAGGGGGGCTGGATGCCCACCACTACTACCACCCTTAGCCAGGGGGCTGGATGCCTACCACTACTACCACCCTCAACCAGGGGGCAGGATGCCTACCACTACTACCACCCTTAGCCAGGGGGCAGGATGCCCACCACTACTACCACCCTTAGCCAGGGGGCTGGATGCCTACCACCACCCTTAGCCGGGGGGCTGGATGCCTACCACTACTACCACCCCCACCCAGGGGGCAGGATGCCTACCACTACTACCACCCTCACCCAGGGGGGCAGGATGCCCACCACTACTACCACCCTTAGCCAGGGGGGCTGGATGCCTACCACTACTACCACCCTCAACCAGGGGGCAGGATGCCTACCACTACTACCACCCTCACCCAGGGGGGCAGGATGCCCACCACTACTACCACCCTTAGCCAGGGGGCTGGATGCCTACCACCACCCTTAGCCAGGGGGGCTGGATGCCTACCACTACTACCACCCTCAACCAGGGGGCAGGATGCCTACCACTACTACCACCCTCACCCAGGGGGGCAGGATGCCCACCACTACTACCACCCTTAGCCAGGGGGTGCCAGATGCCCACCACTACCACCCTTAGGCAGGGGGGGCTGGATGCCTACCACTACTACCACCCCCACCCAGGGGGCAGGATGCCTACCACTACTACCACCCTCACCCAGGGGGGCAGGATGCCCACCACTACTACCACCCTCACCCAGGGGGGCAGGATGCCCACCACTACTACCACCCTTAGCCAGGGGGCAGGATGCCTACCACTACTACCACCCTCACCCAGGGGGGCAGGATGCCCACCACTACTACCACCCTTAGCCAGGGGGCAGGATGCCCACCACTACTACCACCCTTAGCCAGGGGGGCTGGATGCCCACCACTACTACCACCCTTAGCCAGGGGGCTGGATGCCTACCACTACTACCACCCTCAACCAGGGGGGCAGGATGCCTACCACTACTACCACCCTTAGCCAGGGGGCAGGATGCCCACCACTACTACCACCCTTAGCCAGGGGGCTGGATGCCTACCACCACCCTTAGCCAGGGGGCTGGATGCCTACCACTACTACCACCCCCACCCAGGGGGCAGGATGCCTACCACTACTACCACCCTCACCCAGGGGGGCAGGATGCCCACCACTACTACCACCCTTAGCCAGGGGGGCTGGATGCCTACCACTACTACCACCCTCAACCAGGGGGCAGGATGCCTACCACTACTACCACCCTCACCCAGGGGGGCAGGATGCCCACCACTACTACCACCCTTAGCCAGGGGGGCTGGATGCCTACCACCACCCTTAGCCAGGGGGCTGGATGCCTACCACTACTACCACCCTCAACCAGGGGGGCAGGATGCCTACCACTACTACCACCCTCACCCAGGGGGCAGGATGCCCACCACTACTACCACCCTTAGCCAGGGGGTGCCAGATGCCCACCACTACCACCCTTAGGCAGGGGGCAGGATGCCCACCACTACTACCACCCTTAGCCAGGGGGGCTGGATGCCTACCACCACCCTTAGCCAGGGGGGCTGGATGCCTACCACTTCTACCACCCTCAACCAGGGGGCTGGATGCCTACCACTACTACCACCCTCACCCAGGGGGGCAGGATGCCCACCACTACTACCACCCTTAGCCAGGGGGCAGGATGCCTACCACTACTACCACCCTCACCCAGGGGGGCAGGATGCCCACCACTACTACCACCCTTAGCCAGGGGGCTGGATGCCTACCACTACTACCACCCTCAACCAGGGGGGCAGGATGCCTACCACTACTACCACCCTTAGCCAGGGGGCAGGATGCCCACCACTACTACCACCCTTAGCCAGGGGGGCTGGATGCCTACCACCACCCTTAGCCAGGGGGGCTGGATGCCTACCACTACTACCACCCCCACCCAGGGGGCAGGATGCCTACCACTACTACCACCCTCACCCAGGGGGCAGGATGCCCACCACTACTACCACCCTTAGCCAGGGGGCTGGATGCCTACCACTACTACCACCCTCAACCAGGGGGGCAGGATGCCTACCACTACTACCACCCTCACCCAGGGGGGCAGGATGCCCACCACTACTACCACCCTTAGCCAGGGGGGCTGGATGCCTACCACCACCCTTAGCCAGGGGGGCTGGATGCCTACCACTACTACCACCCTCAACCAGGGGGGCAGGATGCCTACCACTACTACCACCCTCACCCAGGGGGGCAGGATGCCCACCACTACTACCACCCTTAGCCAGGGGGTGCCAGATGCCCACCACTACCACCCTTAGCCAGGGGGGCAGGATGCCCACCACTACTACCACCCTTAGCCAGGGGGGGCTGGATGCCTACCACCACCCTTAGCCAGGGGGGGCTGGATGCCTACCACTACTACCACCCCCACTCATAGGATGGACAATGCATGACACAACAAGCACACCACAACCTAGGGAATGCAAGATTAAGACATCCCCCCACCACCATGACAAGCGTGTGAGCAGGCTGTGTCAAATGCCTACAACACCGAACATGACATTGAACATACAATGTGACCCCCTAGCACATGTGCCACACATATATGTGTGTGGCACCCACAATGCAAGCAGCCCATGACCATTGTGGCAATGGGGCCTAAACCCCCATCATCACAGTGACCAAAAGGCAAGTGTGGGGTCCATAGCTGAAGCACATTTTGACCATTGTGGCAATGGGGCCTAAACCCCCATCATCACAGTGACCAAAAGGTAAGTGTGGGGTCCATAGCTGAAGCACAGTTTGACCATTGTGGCAATGGGGTCTAAACCCCCATCATCACAGTGACCAAAAGGCAAGTGTGGGGTCCATAGCTGAAGCACATTTTGACCATTGTGGCAATGGGGTCTACACCCTCATCATCACAGTGACCAAAAGGTAATTGTTGACAAAGAAAGAGCTGCAACTGCCAAACTGCATGGATCATTCCTGGTCACAGAACCAAAAACTCATCTGTGGCAAAGTAGTGTATGTGTCCCATTGCAACATAAATTGGGGGAGCCAAATACTGCAGTGCAAATGAAACATTCCTTTGGCCATGTGCAGACAAACAACACCCATGGTGGCTGAGACCGTCAACAGTCATCAATGACACAATGACAGAAGTGACCATCAGAATGCAGAACCACATATTTGCACCAATGGGCACACAAATGCAGATACCCTGTGGAGACAGCAGATGTGAGGTGAACAGATACCATACCATGGCAGCAATGGGACACACAAACCATGATCACTGTGCTGACCGATGACCTAGGAGTCCCAGGGACAGCAGGGGAAACACACCAAACAACATACAGCCAATGGCACACCCAAGATATGCCAATGCAGTGGTGCAGATGCACAAACACAAACAGGCAGACCAACACTGTCATCATACACAGCAGGTGAGGGGTGGGGGTGCCATTGTCCCCAGGCAACAACACAACACATGAGGAGAGCTGAATACCAATCATACAGATGTGCATACACTGCCACACTAAGGTAACTCATGGATCCAAATCCCCTATGTGGGCAAGCAGGCATTGACAGGTGAGAGGGAGCACAAAACACACATGTCACACAGGCACGTAGGAACAACAACTGACACAGCAAGTCACAGACACACCACAGCACCACCCCCAGGGCCCCCACAATGTGGTGACCCTGGGCTGAAGAAAAATACCACTGTGATGACAAAGCTAAATGTCGTTCACACTGTGAACCACAGTCAGGTGTCCTGAGCAACTAACTACCATCACACCTACACAAGCACAAATCAATCAGCATGGCCAGTAAGCCAAGGCCAACATGGAGGCAGGGGACTAGCCGGGCAACAACTCTCATCTGCACACACTCAACACCACACCCCTCGACCTCCAACAATGTGCAGCAGTGAAGTACACATGCACTGGTGACATTGCACATGCACCCATTACTATTCCAGGGTGGTGGGTGGGAACCAAGGTGTAGAAACACATCACACATGGACACTCAACAAGACTCCTGAATGTCTGACACACTGCACACTACGCTGTACATGGACATGACGGCAATACCACACCGACCAATGGGATCCCAGCCACAGTCACACACCAATGAAGAAACCAAGGTCACCCACAAAGAACACACATAGACAACAACCAACATTGCAGCCCGGACCCTAAGGAGTGCCAGCAGTCACACACACAACGTGTCACAATCACTGAAAGATAACACAAACTGGAAATCACATGACAGGGGCAAACAACAAGTGCCAAAGGGAAACCTGACTGTGACCCATCTGCGTCAGCACACAAACTCTGCCCTGACAGCAAACACACCTATGGGTGACACCCTGATGACCAGTAATGTGCCATGCACCCACATCACAGAGAACACAGGGAGAAGACTTTGGGGGAACATAGCTCAAGTCAGCAAGCATCACAAACAGGTACAACACTAGGGATCACAGCATGCGCAGATGAATGGAAGTGAACACACAGACATGCACATACAACACACACCTTGGGCGCAGGCAATGTCACACGTGTACACACTGCCATGAGGGGACTCCACTCCTGTGTGAGGAAAGCTGTGCCATATGTTGCCTCAGTAGGGCCCCATCATGTCAGCTGAGCACTTGGTCACACAATCAACAATTAGCACCAAATGAGGGCTCCCATCACATCAGCCTGGTCATGGATGTGCCAACGGAATCATCAGCACAGATCCAACACACTTGTATAGCAATGTTGCACTGACTACACGGATGAGTCCCTCCCCATTGATGCCCAAACCTGCATGTCCACTGGAGATGGCAACACGGTCAGGGAAGTAGACAAATGCAACGATGGCAGGCACAACAGATGTGCAGGGGTGGAAGCCACAGATGTGAAATTGCCAATGTAAGTAGGAAACCCATTGCCAAATACTGAACACATGACACCCTCAGATGCTGCTATTGATGACATGGATACACCACATGATAGGACATATTCCCCCTGGACCACATGGGTTCCTGCACAGTAACACTTCATAATCATGAGACCAGATATCACCATCACTGCAGCAAGGGCATGGTTAGCTGCACCAACAACATGTACATCTGAAGCATGAGCACTAGAGAAAAGAAAGTTGCTTTATTCAGCATATGTGTTGAGGCCAAACGAAGTCCTGAAAAAGAGCAAAGGCCAATGGCCAGTCCATTGTCAAAGTTCAAACAGGGTGACACTGGCAGATGTCACCCTACGCATGCCTGCACAATACCAGGGACAATCCACTAGGAGGGGCAACCGGGGGGCAGGCCAGGCACCGCAGGGACAGGATCAGGGCTCACCAGGGGGAGTCAGGGAAGGGGTGGTGGGTGCTGGAGAGCCACTGACAACTGCAGTGGAGGTGTCTGACATGGTGTGTGCCGGCACAACTGGGGGCATGACACAGATGTCGTGGGTGCCGGCACAACTGCAGTGGACCCTGCAGATGGGGTGGACAGGTCCGCCACTGCAGTGCCCAAGTCAGACAGGGCGGTAGTGGACTCCACTGCAGTGCCTACCTCCAGGGGAGGAGAATGGGGAACAGGCAAGGTGGGTTGGACAGAGGGGGAGGACACCCTCACCACATCAGTGGCACAGACAAGCGCAGCGGGGGGTGTGGTGCTGGGAGAGCAAGTGGCAGGGGGAGAAGGCCGGAGCATCTTGGGGATGGTATATCTGTGGGTGGGGGAACCTGGGGCAGGGTGTGGTGGGGGCACCTGTGCAGTGGGGGCCTGAGGGATGGAGGACGGAGACCTTGTGCCTGAGCTGCAGGGCGGTGGCGGGGTCTTGCTCTTAGCACTCCGGGGGGACTTGCGGGTGGGGGCCTCAGTCCGTCTGCGCCTGGGGGAGGGTGTCCGGGGGCGAGGGGCACTCTGCTCCGTGTGGGTGGGCTTCCTCTTCCCCCGGGATGCTGGAGCAGCTTCATCGGTGGGGAAGAGGCCGAGGTCACAGAGGAAGAGCTGCTGTGACTTTGGGGTTGCAGGTGAGGCAAGGGAGGGTGCTTTGGAGGGAGAGGGAACTGAGGACTGCGCAGTGCATGTGGATGCGTGTGTGTGTTCCAGGGCCCCATCCCCTGTGAGTCTGGCTTCAGTCCCCTGAATGTGCTTGCGTGTGCGTTTTGTCATTGGCGTGTGTGTCAGTGTGCTGGATGTGTGTGTGCTGGTGTGTGCCAGTGTGTGTGTGCCTGGGATGGGTAAGGTGCTGGGGAGTGTGGATGGAGCAAAGGCAGGAGGGGTGAGGGACCGTTTGAGGAGGGACACTGCTGCCGTCAGGGAGGAGTCCATGGACCTATTGCCCCTCTGTAGGTCAGACATGCCCGATGAGATGCCCTCCATGAACGACACCAGCTGAGTCAACAGCGCGGTGTGCGCATGGAGGACACTCAGCATGGCTGTCTGCCCTACATGGAGCTGGCGAAGGAGGTACACAGACTCCTCACTCAGGGCAGCAGGGGACACAGGGGCAGGGGGTGCGGTGCCTGGCCCAAAGGAGACACGCTCCCGGACATGGGAGCCTCCACGGACCTGGGGAATGGGAGCCGATGGGAGGGCGGTGGTGGTGCTGGTGGTGGCGGGGACAGCAACACTAGCTGGGGTGTGGTGGCTGCTGACACCCGCCTCCACAAGGGAGTCATCCTCCGAGTTGCTCTGGTCCTCAGCTGAGGTGGATGCTGCTGAGGACTCCTCGGTGTGGCTCCCCTCGCCCTCCGTGCCACTGGGTCCCTCCGACCACTCCTCGGCTGCTGACCCAGTCTGGCTCTCCGGCTCCTCCTGGTCCGTGGAGCTGTCCCCTTCCGTGGCCGTGGATGTATCTGCAAACAATGGGGAAACAGACAGACATCAGTCACCTGCACATAACGCACACACCACTGTGAGCACAGCACATCACAGAGCAAGCCCTGGCATCATTAGTTGTACATTGCTAAAAGTGCACTAATTGAACAGGAGAAGTCAATTGTCAGTCTGATGCCAAGCATGGCACTCACATCCCACATGGCCTTGCACCCATCTGTCTGGTGTCTGTTGGATTGCAACACCCCAGTGTTGACACATGCACCAAGTACACAGTAGTTGGACAGTGCAGAGGACACGGTGTGGACACATCACAGCTCTTGCCACTGAGTCAGTACAGGTTTACGGATGTAAGGGATGCCCAGAGTCAAATAGGAAATGCATGTGATGCATACCAGCGACAGACACCATGATGCACCCATGTCCTGATAGCCAGCGCCACTATGGTGTGCATGTAGCACATGTCACTCCCCTGCAGGATCACCAATCAGTAGACACATGCCATGGCGGAGGCATGACTGCAAAGTCATACATCACTGTCTCAGTGATGTATGACTTTGCAGCCAGACAACAACACTCTGCACTGTGTCACAATAGTAGGTCATGGGGAATGCAAGTCCTGGAGCTGCACAAGTGCACATGTACATCCCCCCACAACACATCCTCTTAACCCTCATCTGTCCAGGTCATACCTATTGGACATATGGGAGACCTGTGACACTACCCTACATGTCAGAATACAGGCATTGTGTAAGCAATGGACCCACCCATGATGCCCACCACAGAGTCAGGGAAACAGATGCTGTCTCCCACCTTGAGTCAAGCAAACTGCAAGGACACAGTCCTAAGTGACAGAATTCCCTGCATGTAAGGGCCACACCTGGGTATCAGATGAGGAGTGGGCAGTGCACAATAGAGGGACATGGCTCCTGGACAACATGACTGCTGTACTGTGGCAGTTCAACCTGGCCCGAGGAGGGCACATAACATGTTAGACAGAGTACACAGTGCAGTCTTTGACTCACCCCCTCCTTGCTGCTCTCTGGCCTTCAGCTGCCCATCCAGGTCTGGAAAGACCACCGCCAGGATCCTGAGCATGTGGGGGTCAGGGTCCGTGTTCCGCCCCTCCTGCGAGGAGGCGACAGCTTCAGCTGGACCCGTGCAATCCTCCGGGTCCAGCCCCGAAGGTCCTGCCACCTCTTTTGGCAGTTGCGGATCCGGCGCTTGTAGACCCCCACGGACCGGACAGCCCGGACGATGTCCTTCCAGATCTCATGCTTCCGATGGGCAGAAGCCTGTCAGGATGACAAAGTGATAAGGACATTACTACACATGCAACATATCCGTGCATGACACAGTTGCATATACATGTCGCAATCACAGGGGCACATGGTGTACCCAGGCAGTGCACGGCTGCCCATGGACAGTTTTCCAGAAGTCACTACATGGTATCATAGCATGGGGAGTAAAACCCTGTTCAGAAGCACTGTCACTGCACCATACCTGTCCAGTGCAAGTCACTACACACTATGGGGGGTGACAACTACTCAGTGAGCCTGCTAGCCAGTGGTGTGCTGACTCTCAGCCTTGCTAGTCAGACAAAATGCACATTCAGAAAGGCAGTGCACAGAACACTCACCTGCTCCCCTGGTGTCCCATACAGCTTGCTGTACTGTGGAAGTAGGCTGTCCAGCAGGGCCTGGTTCTCTTCAAGGCTGAAGGCTGGGGCTCTCTCCACAGTACGTGCCATTGCAGGGTCCAGAGGGGCAGAGACAGCAGCAGTGCAGTGGCAGATGTCGTCCTGGAGCATGTAGTGCAGGCAAGTGGGCTCTCAGGGGAACATGCAGCAATATATATGTGCTGGAGAGGCAGATACTGTCCCTTGTGTCCAAAGTGATAGGTCCAAGTCGTTTGCATCTTCTGAATCTGGCCAATCCATGGAATAGCAGCACCAAAACACGCCCACAGCATCCTTCAAATCTTCAACTTCATGACATACATTATTTTGCAACATTGTTGTGGGTGACCAACTGATTTTCCAGCAACCGACTCGTTCGAATATTCAAAAACGCGTCCGTTGCCAGGCAAGCCCATTGTCAATGGGTGCGCACCGATCGGTCCATTGCTGTTCAACGCGCACAGGGGTACAACGCGTACCCGCACACATTGAAAGCAATGGGCCGGCCGGAGGCACCGATCGGTCCATTGCTGTTCAACGCGCACAGGGGTACAACGCGTACCCGCACACATTGAATGCAATGGGCCGGCCGGAGGCACCGATCGGTCCATTGCAGTACAACGCGCACAGGGGTACAACGCGTACCCGCACACATTGAATGCAATGGGCCGGCCGGAGGCACCGATCGGTCCATTGCTGTTCAACGCGCACAGGGGTACAACGCGTACCCGCACACATTGAAAGCAATGGGCCGGCCGGAGGCACCGATCGGTCCATTGCTGTTCAACGCGCACAGGGGTACAACGCGTACCCGCACACATTGAATGCAATGGGCCGGCCGGAGGCACCGATCGGTCCATTGCAGTACAACGCGCACAGGGGTACAACGCGTACCCGCACACATTGAATGCAATGGGCCGGCCGGAGGCACCGATCGGTCCATTGCAGTACAACGCGCACAGGGGTACAACGCGTACCCGCACACATTGAATGCAATGGGCCGGCCGGAGGCACCGATCGGTCCATTGCTGTTCAACGCGCACAGGGGTACAACGCGTACCCGCACACATTGAATGCAATGGGCCGGCCGGAGGCACCGATCGGTCCATTGCAGTACAACGCATCACTGTACATGTGACTGGCATATGTCAGCATGCCTGTCTCAGATGGACATATGCCAGCCACAGATAGCTCCCAGGGAGTGAGGGGCACACCTACATCACGACAGCCTGTCCAAACCTTATCATAAGGCATGTAAGGCTGCATTTCCTATTGTGTGTATGTTGGTGTACATGTTGTCCTGTGGGTGTCACCTGTGGGCAGCCACCCCCAGGCTGTGCACGTGTTCATGGGGACAGGATCATGGGTGTTACGTGTACGTGACCACTGTGATGTGCAACTGTTCATATCTGTGCATGTGCCATGGTCACATTTCACAGTGGTGTTTGTGTATGTCATGTCACATACCCCGTGAGTCCCATGTGGGACGGTATGTTTGAGCCAGGGTGTCCCAGTGGCACAATAGTGATGGCCCTCCACAGTCTTTGTGCATGTAGTGTTTACAATGTCTCTGATTTCATGTGCACAATGGGAGACAGTCTCCACATCCACGTTGTGTGTGCATGGACTCTGATGTTGTGCGTGTGTGTCACAGACGTCCATGGCTCTCCTGCCATGGCAAGTGTGGCCACTACCTGTGGGGGTCATGTTTGTTTTGTTGTGGTGTACACATGATACTCCAGGTGATGCCAGTGTCCATGTGGCATTACAGGGTCCCTGGGAATGTGCCTGTCGTTGAGCTGTGGTGCCTGGGGCACATCTGTCCTCACATGTCACTGGGGGGTGACTGTGACACAGCATCATGATATCCAATGGGCCAACCTGGGACAAATTGATGCCACCTGTAGGACCGTGTTGACAGATGTTGGCCATGTATGTACCATAAATGTCGTTCCGGTACTGCACACTTCATGTAGTTGTGCCTCATGATGATGTATGTTGGGATCTTGAGTGTGTTCAATGCCGCATATGTGGGGTGACTGACGATCTTGCTTACTTCTCCTCTGCACTGCAGGGCTCCTGCTGTCCATCGGCCATTCCCAGACCTGGCAACGATGGTGGAACGGGACAGCATCCGACGGTACCGCTTCACCAGGCAGCTGATTGAGGATTTGGCAGTGCAGTTGTCCCCACATTTGCAGCCTGGCCGGCCGTATCCTACAGCGCTGACCCCCAAGGTGAAGGTGATGGCAGCCCTACACTTCTTTGCCACCGGTACCTTCCAACATACTGTGGCGTCTGCTGGTGGGATGTCACAGACCATGTTCAGCCGTGTGCTCCGCGATGTTTTGGCGGCAATGTTGCTCTTCCTGAACCGGTACATCTATTTCCCTAGACTGCGACGACTCACTGACGTGAAGAGTGACTTTTATGCCCTGGGGAGGATGCCGCATGTCATTGGCTCCATTGATGGGACACATGTGGCTTTGGTACCACCACAGGCCCAGGAGCAGGCCTACAGGAACCGCAAGCACTACCACTCGGTCAATGCACTGGTGGTGTGTCTTGCAGACATGACCATCACACACGTGTGTGCCCGTTTCCCTGGTTCAGCACACGATGCCTTTGTGATGAGGAGTAGTCGCATCCCCAGGTTGATGGCACAGATGCAGAACCAGCGTGCCTGGCTTGTCGGTGTGTACTGACTTTGTGCCATTGTGTGTGATCTGATCTGTAGTATTCCGCCCACTTTTCCAAGTCAGC
Source organism: Calotriton arnoldi (assembly GCA_963921515.1). Lineage (NCBI taxonomy): Eukaryota > Metazoa > Chordata > Amphibia > Caudata > Salamandridae > Calotriton > Calotriton arnoldi. The sequence goes on along the minus strand of CAWUFW010002792.1, from coordinate 847,750 downwards.
TGATGTGCACTTGTCTGTCCGTAGGTGACTCGGGATACCCCAACATGCCGTGGTTGCTGACACCCCTCAGGAACCCTGTGACACCTGCCCAGATGCGCTACAATGAGGCACATGGTCGGACCAGGAGAGTGATTGAGCGGACCTTTGGTCTCCTGAAGAGCCGCTTCCGCTGCCTGGACAAGACCGGAGGGTCCCTCCCATATGCCCCTGCGAAAGTGTGCAAGATTATCATCGTCTGCTGCATGCTCCACAACCTGGCAGTGCGGAAGGAGTTGCCTCTCATCCAGGATGACGATGACCAACATCCGCCACCTGTGGAGGATCCTGGCCTGGACCACGATGCCAGTGACGATGATGATGATGATGGTGATGGTGATGTCCGCACACAGCTCATCACCAACTTCTTTAGCTGAATGTGAGTATCCTGAGGTGTCATGTGAATGATGTGAGTTGGCATGATGTGTGGGTGGTGCTCTGGTGCTGTTGGAGTGTGTCCATGGGCTACTTGACAGGATGTGTGTTGCGATGTGTGGTGACAGGTGGGCTGTACTCCCCAACAGTGTTGACATGCTAACTTGGTTCTGGGTGGGTATCTTGTAACATGTATTGTGCATGAGTTTTGCTGTTCTGTCCTGTACTGCATTGCTTTTGACTGTGTGTCATTTCTGTCCTTCACAGGGTACTTTCAGATTCGTTTGGTGAACTGTGTCCACCGACGACGTGATTGCACATCCAGGCTGGTAGCTGTTGTGTCCCTACAGGTGATGTGCGCCACACCCATGGACTTCCTTCAGTCTACAGTTGTTGACTGTGTGCCCGCTGCCAGGTGGGATTACCTTGCATCTGTAGTGGTTACAGCATGTTGCAACTGTGTAATAAACCTGTGCTTCACTTTGTGATGTGCGTTGTCTGTGGTCACACATTTGACTGCCATTTGCTTACTGCACCTGTGGGCTACTTGACTACAACTGGGAATGGGTGTGGTGTCTGTGCATTGCACCGTCTTCCCTGGCAACATCAGTGTAGGCAATGAGTCAGATGGCCTAGGTGTGTATGTGTTGTGTAGCCCTGGTGGTGTGTCTCCCTCATATGTGTCACGTTGCCTGTACTCACATGCCTGTGTTGTCCTTGCTGTTGCAGTTCGCATACACTGTGTAATTTTGCAGTTCATCATCCCCATAACAGCACCCACGTTGGAATCACGACAGAGGCAAGTATGGTGTATTAGTGTGTTTATTGTGATAATAGTGCATAGGATGGATTGTGCTGTACATGAATCTTGCAATCCCAAGTTCCTAGATGAATAGAAAGTCCAGGTAGACAGGATCCCCAGTATCGGGGCCACTGTTGTCTGACACATTGTTCCAACTTATACTCCCCATGCAATGTGTGGGAGTAGTGTTGCCATCAACAGGGTGAACAGTCTGTGCACAAAGGCGAAAATCCAGAACAGGTTCAGGCTTCCTGGGAGTTGCGCTTGGCCATCAGCCTCTCACTTTCCCCTCCTCGGACGACCCCTCTTCTTGGGGGGGGCCCTCAAGTGCAGGCTGCTGCGGTGCAGGGGACTCTCCGCCAGAGTCCTCCTCCCTCCCTGTGGCAGTTGCAGTTTGTTCGGTACCAGATGTTGTTGGCACACAGGGAGGTGTGGACTGGTTGCTGTTCATCTGGCGGAGGCATTGTAAAATGTCCCTGTGCACCGCCGTCATCTCATGTAGTACATCCCACTTGGACTCCACGCGGGTCATGTGGGAGTCCACACGTGACATGTGGGAGTCCACACGTGACATGTGTGACTCCACTTGGGACATGTGGGAGTCCAAGCGGGCATGATGGGCAGCCTGCTGCTGTTTAATGTCTCTGAGGAGCCCCACTACCTGGCTGAGCTCTCCGGTGCTGGACTGGTACGCATCAGCTATGCGTACCAGTTGTGGGTCTTCATGCACACCAGCAACGTCTGCAAGCAGCGACCTCTGTCTCCCACCCCTCCCACCACCCCTGCTGACATGTGCAGTGTGTGCAGTTGCACGCACAGATAACCCTGGTCCACCTTGGGGGTTGGTGGTGGTGGTGGTGTCCATGGCCCCAGGTTGGTCCAGGGTCACTGCGCTGGTGTTGTTCCTTATTCTGTCCATGTCGGCAGGGATGGTATTCGTGGTGACAGTCGTTGGAGGGGTGGGTGCAGGGGGTGCAGCTGGTGGACCTGCTGGTGCTGCAGCTGGTGGTCCTGCTGGTGCAGCATGTTGACTTGCACCGGATGTGCCAGGTTGTTCTTCATCGTCCGAGGAGGACAGAGGCTGTACGACGCCAGTGAGCTCGGCATCCTCTTGAGCCTGGGACTGGGACTCCTCAGCGTCTGCTGCTGTGTCCCTATCATCACCTGTTTTTGGGAGACACAAACAATGTATGTCATGTTTCTGCAGGCATCAGTGGTTGACACACCTGACAGTTGTGACTGTGCCTCGGGGTGCGGGCCTGTACATTGTATTGTCCTAAGTCGTCACAGTCAGGGGTTGATATTGGTGTGGCACATTGTCCTGCATTATTTGGGCATTTCTATGTATTCTCTGGGGTGTGAACATGGTCTGCATTGATTGTGTTTGGTTGACAGCCAGACCTCCTTCCCACCCACCCACCCACCCAGTCAGTTATCCCACCATGGAACGTGCTTGCATTGCAGGGAGTGTAAGTTGTCTCTCAGGATGTCAGTCAGTGGTGTCCTGCTGTTTGTTGGTGCACAGTTGGCAGCAGGGCCTTGTGCTCCCCACAGCAGTAGCCAGTGTCAGCCATCTTGTGAGTCCTTCTCCACTCCCTGTGATGTGAGCATGGTTCAGGGTGGTGTTGATGGGACAGTTGTGGGGGTGAGCTATGTTTGTGACTACGTCTCCCATCATGCTATTGCCTCCACCCCCTTCCCAGCATGCCCATGCTTCCTTCCTTTTGACTCTGCTTCCCTGTGGGGTGGGCTGGCTGTGCTGACAGGATGGCTGGGAGTGTTGTCCTGGCAGTTGTTTGGCTAAGAGTCCCAAGAGTGTCCCTGTGCTTCACACAACATAACCCAGGGTGGTGGTGCTTTGTGGGATCTTGTGTTAGGATGGAGGGCATTGCATTCTACCAGGTGGGTACTGTGGAGTTTGTGTTGGGGGGTGTGAGGGGAGGTGCTGGTGACTATAGTCAGTGCTGCAAGTCCCCCTTCCCACCCAGCCAGCCAGATAGCCCAACATGGAACGTGCTTGCATTGCAGGGAGTGGAAGTTGTCTCTCAGGATGTCAGTCAGTGGTGTCCTGCTGTTTGTTGGTGCACAGTTGGCAGCAGGGCCTTGTGCTCCCCACAGCAGTAGCCAGTGTCAGCCATCTTGTGAGTCCTTCTCCACTCCCTGTGATGTGAGCATGGTTCAGGGTGGTGTTGATGGGACAGTTGTGGGGGTGAGCTATGTCTGTGACTACGTCTCCCATCATGCTATTGCCTCCACCCCCTTCCCAGCATGCCCATGCTTCCTTCCTTTTGACTCTGCTTCCCTGTGGGGTGGGCTGGCTGTGCTGACAGGATGGCTGGGAGTGTTGTCCTGGCAGTTGTTTGGCTAAGAGTCCCAAGAGTGTCCCTGTGCTTCACACAACATAACCCAGGGTGGTGGTGCTTTGTGGGATCTTGTGTTAGGATGGAGGGCATTGCATTCTACCAGGTGGGTACTGTGGAGTTTGTGTTGGGGGGTGTGAGGGGAGGTGCTGGTGACTATAGTCAGTGCTGCAAGTCCCCCTTCCCACCCAGCCAGCCAGATAGCCCACCATGGAACGTGCTTGCATTGCAGGGAGTGGAAGTTGTCTCTCAGGATGTCAGTCAGTGGTGTCCTGCTGTTTGTTGGTGCACAGTTGGCAGCAGGGCCTTGTGCTCCCCACAGCAGTAGCCAGTGTCAGCCATCTTGTGAGTCCTTCTCCACTCCCTGTGATGTGAGCATGGTTCAGGGTGGTGTTGATGGGACAGTTGTGGGGGTGAGCTATGTCTGTGACTACGACTCCCATCATGCTATTGCCTCCACCCCCTTCCCAGCATGCCCATGCTTCCTTCCTTTTGACTCTGCTTCCCTGTGGGGTGGGCTGGCTGTGCTGACAGGATGGCTGGGAGTGTTGTCCTGGCAGTTGTTTGGCTAAGAGTCCCAAGAGTGTCCCTGTGCTTCACACAACATAACCCAGGGTGGTGGTGCTTTGTGGGATCTTGTGTTAGGATGGAGGGCATTGCATTCTACCAGGTGGGTACTGTGGAGTTTGTGTTGGGGGGGTGTGAGGGGAGGTGCTGGTGACTATAGTCAGTGCTGCAAGTCCCCCTTCCCACCCAGCCAGCCAGATATCCCACCATGGAACGTGCTTGCATTGCAGGGAGTGGAAGTTGTCTCTCAGGATGTCAGTCAGTGGTGTCCTGCTGTTTGTTGGTGCACAGTTGGCAGCAGGGCCTTGTGCTCCCCACAGCAGTAGCCAGTGTCAGCCATCTTGTGAGTCCTTCTCCACTCCCTGTGATGTGAGCATGGTTCAGGGTGGTGTTGATGGGACAGTTGTGGGGGTGACCAATATCAGTGACTACGACTCCCATCATGCTATTGCCTCCACCCCCCTTCCCAGCATGCCCATGCTTCCTTCCTTTTGACTCTGCTTCCCTGTGGGGTGGGCTGGCTGTGCTGACAGGATGGCTGGGAGTGTTGTCCTGGCAGTTGTTTGGCTAAGAGTCCCAAGAGTGTCCCTGTGCTTCACACAACATAACCCAGGGTGGTGGTGCTTTGTGGGATCTTGTGTTAGGATGGAGGGCATTGCATTCTACCAGGTGGGTACTGTGGAGTTTGTGTTGGGGGGGTGAGGGGAGGTGCTGGTGACTATAGTCAGTGCTGCAAGTCCCCCTTCCCACCCAGCCAGCCAGATAGCCCACCATGGAACGTGCTTGCATTGCAGGGAGTGGAAGTTGTCTCTCAGGATGTCAGTCAGTGGTGTCCTGCTGTTTGTTGGTGCACAGTTGGCAGCAGGGCCTTGTGCTCCCCACAGCAGTAGCCAGTGTCAGCCATCTTGTGAGTCCTTCTCCACTCCCTGTGATGTGAGCATGGTTCAGGGTGGTGTTGATGGGACAGTTGTGGGGGGCAATATGTGTGACTGCGACTCCCATGATGCTATTGGCTACACTGACTTGGCCAGCATACACAGAATTCCTTCCTTTGAGTGGTCTTCACTGTGTGTTGGTGTTGTTGTGGTGGCTACATGTGTGGATGTGTGTGTTAGTTCTATTTGTGCCACTGCCTAGCTGTAGTTGTGGTTGTGTTTGTACATGTGTTGGCACAGTTGGATGTGACTTTTTTGATGGCATGTGTTGTGTTTATCTGACTGACATACACATTTTGTGATGATTCTGTTCTAGTTGCTGTGTAATTGCTATGTGTGCATGGTTTGACTCTCCCCTTGACAGTGATGTGTGTGTTTTGTGGCAGTTTATTGTGTACATTTGTTGTGTACTCACCAGGCTCTGGGATGTTCTCTAGTCCATATACGCTCACTGGCGGAAGGATGGCCCGCACCTTCTCCTCCCAGGGCCTGAGGTATATTGGCTTGGCAGGAGGGCCACTGCCGGTGTGTTGGCTGTTGCTGTAGTCTATCTTCAGCAGGTCCCGTACCCTCCTGCGCACGTCATACCACCTGTTCTGGATGTCCGTCTTTGTGCGCCGACATGATGATTGGGCGTTCACCCTGTTGATGATCCTCTCCCACATCTTGGTTTTCTGCGACATGGGGGTCTGTTGGACCAGAGTGCCAAACAGCTGTGGCTCCACCCTGAGGATCTCGTCTACCAGGACTTCCAATTCACAATCTAGGAACTTGGGATTCTTCTTGGGGGGCATGGTGATGGGTGGTGATGGTGAGTGATGTGTGTGTTGGTGTGCAGGTGAGGGTGTGTGAGTGTGTGTTTTGCTGGGTGTATGTGAGGTAGGTATTTGTTGGTGTGCTGATGGTGTGTGGCTTGTGTGAGGGATGAGCTGTGGGTGTGTGGTTGCTTTCTCTTGGGTGCTGGCAGTGAAATGGCATTTGCAAAGGCTCATGGTAGTGATTTGTGTCCTTTATATAGGTGGAGTTGTGGGTGTGTCTTTGTTCTCTGTCCCCACCCCCCCAGTGTTTATTGGCTTGGTAATTGCTTGTTTGGCCTTTTTTGGTTGATTTTTCCTTTGTGCTGTTTGTGTATGTTGGAAACGTTCTTGTGACCGAGTCGGACCCTGCATTGGTCTCGTACGGTGTTTTCCGTTTCGTTCACGCTGTGTTTGTGCAGTTTTGTATGCTGCGTACGCGTCGGTCGCGGTGTATTGTGTTGCTTCGGCTCGGTTTTGTATGCGTGTCGGTCGTACGGCTTGTCCTCCGTCCGACTCGGTCGTGTTTTCGCGCCTTGCATCGTACTTTGCGGGTTGGAGTTGGCGGGTACGATTCGGTCGGATTTGTTCCGGGTGCGTGTCGGTCGGTTGGATTCGCGTGTTTTTCCGGCCGGATTGCTATTTTCCGAGCGGCTCGGTCGGTCGGCTTGGTTTCCTGACGTGTCGGTCGGATTTATCGCGGCTTGCATCGTACTTGGCGTGTCGGGCGCCACTGGTACGTGTCGGTCGGTATTTTTTCCGGATCCGAGTCGGTCGGTGCTTTTTCCGGCCCGAATCGGAATCGACCCCTATGTGTATAACTGTTCACCGCTAGAGTGCCAACCCTAAATTTGATAAAAAAGCACTGGTGCAGTTCTTTCAGGAGGGTGTGATATGGTACATTTCCCTAGATTTCAACAGATTCTTGACACTTGATTTTAAATCTTCTGCATTTTCAACATTTATTTTTGGAGCACCAATATAAACTAGAGTTCTGAAATTTCATGAATGTATGAGTGCTTTGGTGAGTTTTATTTTCATATTTAGTAATGGGAATATCCTTCTGATTCTCATTAACCTTAGATTAGTCTTCTTTGTAACTGACAAGATATATTGATTGAACAGTACTTCAGAGACCAAACTGCCATCCCAGATTTTCTACGCTCTATACTGGAACAAAGGTCAATCAAATGGTATTACAAAATTGCTATGGGTTCATTAGATTGTGATCTTGGTTGTAGAGTGGTGTGAAGGATTCTAGGGGTCAGGTAAGTTAAGACAGGAGTTTTTTTATCAACAACAGAGCCCAAAATGTTGCATCGCAGCCAGGCGGGCGCTTCAAGTAACTCTAATGGAAAATCTGCTGCTAAACAGAAGAACATTTTACAAAGAATGGAGAACCTTGAGTAGTTCTGCTAGATCAAATCATTACAACACATCTTTTACCTTGAATGAAGAGGGATAAATAGCTAATCAGTAAAAAACAAAAAAAAGTAAATAAAAATTGGAGAAAAACAGGTAGTAGGGTGGAAGGTAGGAAGCTAAACAGGGAGAAAGAAAACATGACTCCAAAAGGAAAGAGACAAGTGAACAGGGCAAAGCGCCCAAGTACAAGAAATCATCAACTAACATAATCACTGAACCCCATTTGGGCTCTGCTTTGCCCCACTTCTCCTCTATCTTCATCATAGGGAGGCGAGAAAACATGACCACTTCCAACTGGCACTTCCCCCTCAAGAAGAGCTTCCAGCATCACCTCACGCAGTCACACTGTACCCTAAAACAGAGGGACCACTCTGATGCCCAGGGAACCCAGATCATTTTCTCTTCTTGTCATCATCTGACCTAAACATAAGACCCCAACTTTCAAGCCCTATACCATACAAGGCCAGTGGGCAATGCTTACCCCTCTGATACAAGGCTACTCTATGCCAGTTCCATTCTTGCTCATTGACAAATTCCACATGCTCATTCCTAATAGACTTAACCTTCAAAGGGCCCCAAAATTTTGAAAGTCTCGACACAATCCTGATCAGCTGACTTTTACCCAATCCCATACAGAAACTAGATGCTCATCCAAGCTATCTCCCTGGAGTCTCTCACCAGAAACCATCTCTTCAAGCTAAACTGGAATTAACTCAGTATTGACCACTGTGCCTCTCATGGCAAAGAACGGAGTGCGTTCTGTGACTGCGTTAAGTGTGGTTCATATCATACCCACATCAGCCCTCTGAATGTTCATTCTTCTCTTTGCCATTGCCTGTTGCAATTAGGCACAGGTTAGCCTTTCTTTAGAGAAGAGTTACCATAAGCATTCATTGGTGTTCAACGCAGTGTTTCCCTTGGTTTTCCTGGATCTTGTGGGGCTCATTTATGAGGCCCTATAGGCACTATTGCGCCACCGGAATGTCACTTTTTTGATGTTCTGTTGGCACAATGTGCCACTGGCATATTTATAAGGCCACATAGAGCCATGTTACGTGCCTTTTCATATAAATATGTGCCCCTCTCACATGCAGAAAATTGTGTGAAAGGGGCGTTCCATATGTGTTGCTGCGGGCGTTCCCAGTAACATCCATGGCTTTTTGACACTGCACCAGATTTATGAGAAATTGTAAGTCTGAGGCAGTAAAAAACATGTACGCCTCCCCCGGGGAGGTGTAATGGAAGCACAACGAGGAGAAATATCTTTATTTCTCCTCGTTTTTCATCTTTCTATGTGTGCTGCATTCTGCAGCACACATAGAAAGAGGAAAACGCCTTCTGTGATTGTTTTTGTGCAGGAAGGTTTTCCTTTCTGCACATAAATAATCATCCCCACAACGCAGGCACCCTTGCACCATGGTGCAAAGGCTTTCTGCGTTGGCGCATGGCAGCCCATTGTGCACCGGCGCAGGGGAAAAGGACAGCAATTCGCCGTATCTAATAGATATGGCGCATTCCTGCCCTTTTCTTTTACCGTAGGGCAGCGCAGCAGCAAGGCCTGCTGTGCTGGCCTATGGCAAAAAACCCATAAATGAGGCCCTCAATGTGTCCTAAGGAGCACCCCCACCTTTAGTCTGTTCTCCCCTTCGTTTGCATGTCTGGAAGACATAATTTACCTAGTCATTCATGCTAAGCCACCAAAATTTTAGATTTATTTTGTCTCTTTGTCAAGGTTTGCTCCAAATGTCTTCCATGGGCCAAAGTGATTAACCTACTCCACAAGAATATTGGAGGTATGAATCTATCAGCCTTCTTCAGCATACCTTTGGAGCAAAAAGATAGCTCTCTCAAAACCTTGAAGTAGGGATGCATCGTAATGGCTAGACAACTTCGCCTGCTGCCAACTTTTTTGACCAGTTATCAACAGCCTACCTGTCTAAAGCATACAACTACTCACCCTTATGAATGGCACCATCACAGTACTCCAAAACATCGCCAACACTGGCATATCCTCATTCCCTAGAGAACACCTTTCAAGGTGAACTAAGGATAGCCAGAACGACCATCACCAAACTGCTTTTCCATCCTGGAATATACTCACCGGTGTGATTATACTCTTCTAATCTTGCAACCAACCTTGCCAATCTTGCTAACCCATTCACTGCACCACCCGGGAGCATTACTTGTACCAAAGGCTTATAGTCAGTACAGTATCATTTTGAATCCCCAAATTTAAGGGTGAAAATGGTTACCTGTTGTTTGACTTTCTCCTTCACCACCAGGGGAAATTGCCTATCTCAATGTGTAACTTGCTCTGCAACCTTTTTCAGGTGTATCCTCTGAGAGTAATCTATTAAAGTGCCCAGCTTACCCTTGAAGATGGAATGGACACTTGGGAATAACTCCGCAAGGTTGATATCTTCCACGACCATCAATTAGTCAGGAGTCTCAAATTTATGATCATACAAGTGAACCTATCTTCAAATAGGTGGTCCCACTGTGGCCACGTAAACCTTGCCATTAGTCACTCTGTCACGAAAGCTAACATCAGCCCAAATAAAACCAACCATGGCTATGATGTGTCCCAATCAGCCCTAGCCCTGTGCTTGTGAACCTTATATTAGTTGTTCACAGTTATACTGAAGGTCTTATCTTCAGGATGTTCAGCCTCCTCAACCACACTTAATATGTTTCCCACCATTTCTGCACATCTACTCTGTCTGTTGTACCTCTTGCATTCTTTGCCCAGGGTGAAACAACTCTTGGAATCAGACCCGTGAAAGTTACTACCACAAATTGTGCACAATCTGGAACCCTTTTTAACTATGTGGCTAATGCTTCTGAAGTTCCAATATTTCCTACACCTTATTCTACTTAGATAACTAACTTCTAACCCCACATCAACTGCAGACGCTACATCTGAGTAGGCAATAGCCTTTATCTCTGGTTTTTCCATTTCCCGAAAACTCTAACTGGATTCCTCTACCGCCTTAGCTATGCAATAGCAGTCAGTGTTTGGTTACTGGCAGCCCACAACCTCTAATTCATTTGTTTACTGTGACACTGGACAATCAATTGTCTTCTATAAATTTGTCAACCATGGCCTCAAACTGACACTCACTAGCTCAACAATTGCATGCTGCTTTTGAGGTTGCATGTGAATTTTGCATCTGGTAATTACAATATTAACGGTTTTTCCAACCCATACATCTAGTCTTGCTTTCACCTCTTTAAAGACATCTGGTATGATCACACCTTGATCATCAACAGTAGATCATAAATATTTTAAATATATGGTGCTCCACGTTCCCTAAAGAAATCTGGAGAACTATGTTTTCCCACTAGAAGGAAAGTTCACACCATCCAGGACTTCAGTTTAATTTTCAAAAACTTTGATCCATTCTTCTCATTCACTAGGAGGATAGGCTTGTGTGAGAAAGCTTGGGGAACAATAAGCACCTGCTGGAAATCCATTGCAAAGTGGTGGGTGGGAGGTAGGAGAAAGTTGCACACACAATGAGTATTGCCAATAAACCAAGTCCAATATTAACTGGTACTAGCGCAGCGGTGGAAAGACACAGTAAATGGCAGAAATGGAATATCAGTAGTCAATGAATTCACCAATAGGAATGCTTCACAAAGGAGAGCGCATGAAATTTGAAACACACCTGGATTGGAAGTAGAAGTTTGTCTGGATCAAAAATAGAGTGAATAGTTTAAAGTGAGCAAGTGCACTCTTCAGGGTGTGGGGCAGAATATCTCAAAGAACAGTTAAGGAGAACACTTACTTCCAGAAAGGTGATGCTGTCACTTAGTCTTATGAATGTCATTATGCCATACACTTACAATGACGATTGTTACAGGCAGTGAAGGACTGATGTGAAAGTGTGCCTGTCACTGAAGCTTACAGGAAGAAGAAGAAGAAACAAAGAAAGTACAAAAACTGTCTGGATGATGCGTAGAATAATGTGGTGGTGTCCATAGGGAGTAATAGGATCCTTCCCAAACACTTAAAATGGCTACCACGTAATACCCCATTTGGGCAGATTTCCAAATCCAATGGAGCTTCTACACTGACCGTAACTTGACATTGCTTTTGGAACGATGCAGCTTTACTTGTGTACAACACCAAGCACTGGGTACTGTCCCAAATCTCCAAGTTGGCCATCATGCAGTGTCATTTTTGCATGGTTTTCTACAGCCGCTAGAGCTCGTTGGAGTGTAGCTTGTGATGTTCACGGGAGGTTGTGCAATCCCAGTGATGCATGCACACTTTTAGATTTTTTTTCCTTTGAGAATGGTTGGTGGAAGACTGATGCCTTCCACTACTGGGCTCAGTATGACAAGAGAGCAATAAGGATTAAAATGCCCTTCCAACCAGTAAACTGGACAAAAACTCTGTTAGACACACACAGTTCAAATAGTTTTATGTACAATAGATGGAATTGCAGCCTCACAAGATGCACACACTGAAAACAGCATGAGAGAGGTAGATTATTGGCACCCCTGATGGGCTCATGGGAAGTATGCACTGGCACTCATAAATATTGTGAAAGCTTCCATGAGGCAGATAAATTGAGACAGGAGCTTTAATTAGTGACAGAGCCTACTACTGTGCATCCCTGCCAGACAGCCCCTTCAAGTATCTGAAATTGAACAATGGAACATTGAACAATGGAACATTGAACATCTGAAGCAGGTGCATAGCCCCAACCCGCCCCCTGATTTACCTGTGGCCAGTCCTCCAACCAGTCAAGCCTCTTTCAATCCTGGCTCCATCGTCTCGAGGCACTGACTTGCTTCTTTCCTTCTCGCTCTCTCTCTCCCTCTCTCTCTCATACTCTCTCCCACTCTTTGTGACTTCTTGTGCCGTTTTTTAGGTCGAGCCTAGGCATCTCATGCGCTGCTCTGCAAGGCATGCTGTATTAAGGTTAGGCATGGAAGCTCCGTCCATTTCACGCCCATCTTTTCAATTGGCTCCTGTTATTGTCCTTGCGAAATCGTTGCTTTTCATTAAATAGGCTTAATAGTCCCTCCTTGGTACCGCCTTGTCTGCATTTGTAATCTGCCATAACGACTGGACTTTTTACTTGTGTTGTTACACGGTCTGCTTTATAAGTCGGTGAGCACTATTTTCTTTAATGATGTTCCCTATTCCACCCAGGACATCGCAGCATGCCACACCCTTAAGTAATGTATTTATTTATAGTACAGCGTTGTCCGCTTTAACTATAGCGGTGCGCTTATTTAATTATTTAATTTACGGCATGGTCCACTTTCACTTTAGTGGCCGCGCTTATTTATTTCTTTTACAGCGCCGGCCGCTTTCACATTAGCGGCCGCGCTTATTTATTTATTTAGTTGGCCTGCTGCCAATTCTTGTGTAGTGAGTGGACGGGCACCGAGAGCACTCTTTGAGCCGCACTACTCCAGTCAATTTCGCCAAACTATTAATTTTACAGCATGATTTGACTAAGTCCGTTTGCTAAAAATAGGCTTTAAGTACAGTTCTGAAGAGAACTCGTGAACTATTCCAGTAAGGTAATTGGTGAGCATGTGCTGTAAAATACTGTATTTCATTACAATACTTAAGTGTTTTCATAGTACCCAGGGCTCAAATTATCAACCAGCCTCGGGTGGGTGTGTAGACTCTGTATTATTACAGAAATTTCTGAAGATGTTTGTGCAGGCCCTTCTCCAATTCCAATTGTGTGGATACAAGATTTGCTCCTGTGCAGTGAAACAGCGGATGTTAAGTAATTTGCATGGGAGTGACACCACATGCTCACGAGTGCAATACATTTGCTTGGTCGCCAGTGCAATATAACAGATATAGGCGCGAATGTAAAAAGACTCTGGAGGGATGTGCTTATGTGTGTGTAAGACATGAGGGAGTGCACAATAAGCATTGACATCAGGGCATAGGGCACCCTTCGGGAGAGTGCACAGCAGTGCTTAATTTGTGCCAGTGCTTTCCAGTGCTTAGCACCGGCACCTATTTATCAGGGCCGGGTCTACAATAACACCATGCGTCTGCAACTCTGCATGTCACTCATATGGCAATGTGAATGTGGCGTAGACTAGGCAGTATATAAAATTTAATTACCTCACTGACTTGGCGCGCGCATCACATATGATCATTACTGTTCTGGTCCAGGCCGTCCAAGTCCGACTCATAATTTATTTATTCCAATATGTCTGATCAGATCAGTCCACATCACATGATTCAGTTGTGACGATGCACATTTCGATTCAAATTTGCTTTAGGCGGCCCTTAGTTCAGTGATGGTGCCGGTGGGCGAGAGCCTGGGACACTGATTGGGCAGGGGGATGGATTTGGTTCTATGGGGGTAGGGCTCTGCAGCAGGCAGCGTGTACATAGATTTTTTTCAAAATGCCACGCCTGGCCCACCCGCACGCACCCCTCCATGAGTCATCAGCGGTTCAGGCAGTTGGTTAGCCCGACGACGTTGAGTGCAGGCAGCAGCAGGCCTAGGCCGCCCGGCCTATCGAATAAAGGCAGGCAGCACCAGTGCCGCCCCAGCCGTCCACCACCACCAGTACCCGTAAGTACTGTAGCAGCCATTACCAACGCTGCTTTTTTTTTTCTTGAGCGTGGTGGATGGCGTGACACACTGCATGATGGTCACCGGCGTGGTAGGCTAGCTCCGGCACCTGCATGGCTCCACATTCCACAATGAATATCAATGAAATCCGATGTTCAGTTAAAGGCCCTGCACTGGCCCCTGCCTTTCTTCCAGCCTTCTCCTGGCCTGGGCTGGGCAGTGGCATTGTACTTACTTGCACACAGTCAGGTGCAGAGTGCCTGGCGCTGGAGGCATGATTGCTCAGGGCAGCCCTTGGACTCGCATAAAGTGAACTGTGAAGTGAACCAGGAGTGAAGACTCTGAGTCCAAGGCCTGCCCTGAGCAATCATGCCTTCATGTCTGCACGCACATTACGTTCTGAATATATCCTAAACCTCCCCAGCCCGTAGATTGCTACTGTCTATGTTAACTGCTCCCTACATCCAATAGCGTGAGGAGCAAGCCAGCAAGGCGGCCATCCATAGCTATACTCAGAAAGCTGAGCTCTCTTTTCATCTGCATTTGGCCAGTGGGTTCTGTCACCCATGAGCTTTCCTCAGTCACCTATTGTGCAAGTACAATGCCAAGGTCTACTGTTGCGAGACGACCCATGGTAGGGGTCCCCATCCCCACTGCCCTGGGCCTCGCAACCATGTTTTACCGCTACAAACCCAGGGGAAGGGGCCCCAGCCTCGCAGCCATGACCTAACTCTGGGAGGCCCAGGTGAGGGAAACATCTTGTCACCTACGTCTTGCAATAACTTAGTGCTTTGAGGCCCACACAGCCAACTCAGCGGCGTCTAGGGTAGGGATCCTCCCCTAGGCCTCACGGCCATTGTCTAGCTCTGAGGCCCACAGGAGCAGGCTCTGGGGACTTATGCCCTCTTTGCTGAACCCGGACCCGGTAGCTATAACCCAGTGCTGCCAGGGCCAGGGAGGGGAGGGCCAGTGAATGGAAGGGAAGGAGCCATGGTTGTGTGCTGCAATGCTCAGGGGAGAGGGATTTCCTCCCTGCTCCTCTCAGTGATGGTTTTGTGCTGTGAGGCACAAGTCCCCTTACTCTGGGCCTCACAGCCATGGGCTAGCACTTCGATGCTCTGGGGATGAGAGCCCCTTCCGCGAGTCACCCGGCTATAACAAAGTGTTGTCAAGCCTAGTGGAGCCCCCACCCCCGGTCTTGGTTTAGGATGTGGGTGGAGCCAATAGAGGAAGTGGGTGGAGCCAGTGGAGGAAGTGGGTGGAGCCGAGGAAACGTAGGTGTGGCCTCCGACAAACATTTGAGCACCTGGACTTCATATTTTACAAATTAAGCACCGGTGCACAGTGAGACCTAGGGATCCTCCATGCACCCACCCCATGGGTCTTAGCACCGTAGGCACTTATACCCTTTGATGAGCATGATTTCTCTGTACTGGAGAGGTGTTGTCTCTAAAAGAACATGGTGCACTGTTCCTGTATGTTTCCAAGTGACTCATGCGCTCATTTGTTCTGTGCACTTTTCCTTTGGCACAGTGAGTCCCCCAGATCTTCATAGCTGCCCAGTGGACACATGTATTGTTCGACTCCTTCAGACAGTCCCGCTTTCAAATTCAACAGGGGTAGTCTTTATTCTAGGATATTTAAGCCCACGCTTATGATGAGAAAAGTAAACTACAAGTTCCAGAATGCAAAGTGCAGAGGGCTAAAAACCTAGGACTGGCTAAAGTCTCACACTTGACGCAGGCGTTTGACACTGGCAGCTGTGGTGCTTGCGGGGTGCCTCTAACACTCTTCATGTGCCCCCTTCAGTTTTATCAATTTGGAAAGAGATTGGTGAAGTTAAGAAAGCTTTGATTAACCACAGTTAACCGCAAGGAAGCTCAGTGGGTTGATCGGCTGCTGCAGATGTCTGTGTATAAGTTGTAAATCGGCCGTTCATCTTGACAAGGTTCTAAAATCTGTGCACCTTAATTAAGGTAAGAAACATATTTTATTTAATCTAAAAGAGAAAATGTATTTGTGGTATGAGCTGTATAAGTGGTCAGGTGTTTAATTTCAGCATCAACCGGAGCGTCACAAACACTGAACGATGTCCATGGTGTTATCCAAAGACTTGCCAGGTGACTCCTGTAAAATGTGTGCCTTCGGTAAGTCTTGCATTTTTAGTCAGGAACGCTCTGCAGCTTGTGACGTCACACTTTTGAATGGGAAGAGAAAACAGGCGTGCAATCTGTCTAAAAAGCCAGGAGTGATTGTAAGTGCCACACATCAGTCACTGTTAAAGCTTAATTTTTTTAAGCAATAATCTTAGTTATTAATTATAAATAAATGCAGGAGCTCAAAAGTTTTGTTAGGAGGCCACTGAAACTACGAAATTCTGCAACACTAAGGCCACCTCGTCCTGATTCCATCTCAGGCCTTCTCCTCCCCCACCCCACAATACCTGTTTCTGAACCTTAGTCTTGCAGGTTCTTTTTCAGCCCTGCTTTCTCTCTTTCTCACTGCTTCCTATCTTATTTTCTTCATCCTGCCTTTTACCTCTCATGTCTTTCTGGGTCAAAGTCTGATGATGAAAAATAGGTTCCAGTTCCCCTCCAAAAAATCAAAACCAGGAGTGGATGTAAACCAGCAATCCTCTCCTAGGCTTGGGTGTAAGGTTACCACAGGACTCTTAGTTATTAGAAAAACCTTCAGCCAGTTCTTGGCGTTTATTTAACAATGCATTCTGGGAGTTGTAGTCCTGATTCACCTTTGTTGAACCAATTGAACTGCATTTTCAGATTATTGAGATTTGTAGAGGACTTAATTGGCTTGACTAAGGTGTCCCCGATGATGTGGAGCCACGTGGTACCCCCTGTGTCATATGTAGGGAATAGGGGTAATCTTAAAAACACTTGTTATCCACCAAGCGCCTTACTCCCATAACTTTGTGCAGAACTATCAAGTTTCCCAGATACGTGCAAATCTCATCCAGTCGAGCTATTTGCTTTCCATTATGGGACATGTAGAACTGTTTACCCAATTATAAATTCAGGAGTACAAGTCCCAGAATGGAAAGAGAAGACATGCACTGGAAGAGCTACTCAGGCATGGATGGACATGGAAAACTTGAGAGCTTTGTGTGTGGTATATACATCCATGGACGTCATTTAGGGTGTCGCAGCTGCAACCCCTGGCACTTCCTTTGCGACCCCTGGATTTAGGGGTGGCAACATCAGTACCAGGAACACAGGGCAGCTCTTCCTTATGGAAGTCGGTCGGGGGTCCACTTTCATTGTTTTCAGTCAGTTTTTTAAATTATACTAATAATGAATAATATGATATTATTCACTATTAGTAAATAATATCATATAATTCACTATTATTTTAATAATAAATGGAATACAATTAATTGGATTATTATTCTATTTGGCTGATGAGGTAAGTAAACAAGCATTTGCAGTGCAATAGGTCTCGCAATTGCGAGATTTTGAGCTATTGGCATTATAAATGACAATGCCTTTTAGTTATATGTTTAAAAAACATGCAATGATAAAACTCATTGTCATTTACATTACCATTAAGTCAAAGTTTCTAAAATGTGAGACCTACTGCATTGCAAATGCTTGTTGACTCTGTGGCCTCTTTGTACTGTTTTTTCCTCTGTTTTAGTGACCTTCTGTGACCTCTTTGTACCATTTCATCGCCCTCGTTTTGACATCTCTGTCCCCTCTTTCACTCTCTCCGACATGTTTGTGCCGCTTTTCATCTCTTTTGTGGCCTTTCTGTGCTCTTTCTTTCATCCTTTCGTGATCTTTTGTGCCATTTTTCATCTCATTATCCTTCCCTTTGTGAACTTTTATGACATTTTCTCTCTCTCTCACTCTTTTGTAACATTTTGTGCTGCTTCTTTCTCACCCTTTGTATACTCTTATTTCTCAGCTCCTCAGCTTTTTTTGCTTGCACCCGCTCTTTCTGTCTCTGCGTACCCCCCCTCTTGCACCCCTTTACTGACCTTTCTGTACTTCCTCCCTTCTCCCCCGCTCCTTAACTGATCCTAGCACCGCTGGCTTCTGTCGCTCTCCTGCCTAATGCACTCCTCCCCAGCCCTCCCACCACCAAATGCATGCCTTCCCCTCCCAGAACCTACATAATGGCACCTGCAGCGCAGGCATGGACGCTGAAGGCACGTCGGAGGCAAGTCCATCTGCGCCTAGACTGCGCCCAGTACCATAAACCCTGGTCCAAATGATTCCCAGCGATACACAGCAATCTTCCTCTGGACTCTCTACCTGGGACTCCAGTCTCCACACTGCCGCTGTGCCTCACTGCACAATGCCGAACGATCCTTCTTGTACACCCACTGCCTCTTCACATGCAGCAACCTATCCGCCACACAAGGACCGCCTACTCCCACACCCGCAACACCTAATGCACAACCCACTTCTTCTAGCAAACACGAACCCCAAGACACACTGACTTACATGCTCCTCAACACCCACTCCCTCAGCAAGCACACTACGGAAATCTGGGACCTACTGGACAAAGAAACCCCAGAACTCCTCTTCCTTATGAAGACATGGCTGACCTCAGAGTTGTCTTCTGACATCCTCATGGCCATCCCGGCCAGATACAAGATCGCAATAGAATACCGCCAACACAAACCCGGAGGAGGAATCATCATAATTTTCAATGAAACCATCAACTGCACCACCTCCGCCAACACCATGACAACCTACATGGAACACCTGCACTTCAAACTATGAATCTCAGCCAATTTCATCCTGAATGGAACCCTAGTCTACCGCCCACCCAGACCACAAGCAAACTTCACCAACAATACTGCAGATTTCATCACCCATCTCATCATTGATTCCAAAGCCTATATCCTTCTACAAGACCTCAACTACCACCTGGAAGATCGGACTGACCCCAACTCAGATGCATGCCTCAAAAGCCTAGAGAACCTTAGACTGATGCAACACGTCACGTGGGCCCACACACACTGCTAGACACTCCCTGGACCCCGTTTTCACCTCGTTCAGTGGCATCAAGGTTGGTGCAACCTCGCCATTCACCTGTACCGACCATGCCATCATCCAGTTCCAGATCAACACCCCAGGCAACAAAAGAACCGCCACAACAGGGCAGGCCTGCCAAAGCTGGAACAACATCATGGAAACAAACTAATAATGCACCCTATGCAAAAACCAGCCCAAACACACCGGAGACCTAATCAGAGACATCAACCACTTCAACAAATGTATCTCAGATGCACCCAGCAAACAGAACTACCAGGCGAGAACTCGAAAGCAGGATAACTGGTACAGAGAGGCACTCAGATAAACCAAGAGATACTGCAAATGACTAGAAAGTAAATAGAGATTCAACCACAATGAATCTGGCAAGATCTCCTATAAATCAGTTCTAAGATGCTACCATCAACAAATCAGACAAACCAAGAAGAAGAACAAGGCCCTAGCTGAGAGCATAAAACTCAGCTCCAACAGCAGCAAGGAGCTTTTCAGCATCATCAAGGACTTAATTTCCCCAAAAGCCCCGCCAACAACATCACTGTCACTCAACTCCTAAGTGACAACCTATCAGACCTCTTCAGCAACAAAATTGAAACTATCTACAACAATTTTGACCCTCAACCAAACCCCCAGCAGCCTCGCCACCAGCCTATATACGGAAGACACAGGATACGCCATGACCACATAGAAACTAATCACCATAGCCGAGGCAGCTACTATTATGAGAACCATACACTCTGGGGCCTCAGTGGACCTGTGCCCCCACCATATCTACACAAGGGAGCCTTCTGGATCAGCAAAACACTCACCTACATACTAAACACCTCCATCGCCACTGCCACCTTCCTGAAAGCTTGGAAACTTGCAGCAGTCAATGCACATGTAAAAAAACACCCCCTTCAGGGCCCCCCAGCTATCGAACTACCACTTGTACCCAGCCAAGGGCATGGAAAAAGCAATAACTAGGTGGCTCGCAGACTACCTTAAAGAACACCTGCTTCTAAACACCACACAATCGGGCTTCAGATTCAATCACGGCACAGAGACAGCCCTGGTCACAGCAACAGATTACATCAGTATGATTTTCGACTGAGGGGAAACAGCAGCTCTCATCCTACTTGACCTCTTAGCAGCTTTCCAAACGGTCTCCCACTCCACCCTAAACTTGACTACGGCAATGCACTATATGCTGGAGTCACTAAACAGCTTCTCCTCCAACATAGGCAATGCCTACCTCAACAGCCGCCAACTCTCCAGTTACCACTCAGTCAAACTCTCATTGGCACATGTACCCCGTACACACAAAAGCAGAGTGGTAGGTCACACTTTCTGATAAATCTCCCCCAAAGCATGAAAGGACCTCCCCCAGCTCATCAGAGCCTCCCCATTACTTCTTACGTCCTGCAAAAAAGTTTGATACCTGACTTTTGTATAATCTTTTCTTTGATGTGATGTTACCATGAACTTGATCTGTTTTCTGCATTGACTTAACAGCTCTAGACTTTCATTCATCTTTGAAATCAACAACATTCATACCTACCTACCCTAGGACCACGTTTTGCAAGCTATCAACTTGTCTAGGTCATATGAGTCTGTAGTCTGAACTCTTTGTGGTACTGAGATTTCTACACTTCAAGTTCTGATTGATGTTCCTTACATTCAGGATGGTGTAGTCGGCTGAGTCATTGTACTGATCTATGTTCCTGCAACTTAATCCATCAAAGCCAAACTTTTTGATGTTTTTCCCCAGTAAAGAGTAATCTGGGACAGACTAGTTTTCTAATCTGGATGTGAGGGGCATTTCTCCACTGTTTTTTGAAGGTATATCTCTATTGCTTATTTTTGGATAAAGAAGCATTACTTCCCCCTCCTGCAATGATATGTATCTGCTAACTTCCTTATTGTAAAAGATCTGTATCATTCTCTTGGGTTCCTGACCATTGTTCAGCACTCCATTTCGTGCCAGGTAGGTTTGCCCAATATATGTATCATACTGTTTTTATTGTCAGCTTTCTTGTATGGTATGGCACTCTGTTACTCTCATTATTTAGGTAGCCATTATAACTAGTATGGAACAAATAGGGTTTTTGGCTCAAGACCAAGTATACCCCTTTCCCCCATTCAGTGCCACTTGCACATTCTGCTCTTAAATCAACTTATACTGTTGGCTTGTCAGTCAGTGATGATGCAACAAGTGCACCACAGCAGCAACCTCACTAGGCATTCCTTTATTATATGCACCATACCATAAAGTGCCTTCTTCCATTAGAAAGCACTCAAAAAAGCCTCCATTTTACTTGCTCTTTCTCCCCAAAACTTGAGAAAGCGAAGTTGTCTGGCCCTGATATGTTGTGTATTATTTTAATTGCTAACGTATGCCACAAAAACAAAAAGTAGAAAAACTAAACATGTCACCTCCTATACTTGGTGGCCAGGTGCTTGCACTAAACATTTTAAACATAAAAAAACATTAACCATCATATATAAGTTTAATAGAACTGAATAGATGCACGCTAGCTGGGAGATGTACTTGGAAGAGGTATAGAAACTCTTTCTTTAGTTTTAATGCACCACACAGGCAAATAAAGGGCAAGATGTACTAATCTCCTTGTCGTAAAAAGCAGTTGCAAATAGTGCACCAACTTTTTGCAATCAGTGTTTTATTTTACAAACTGACTTATGTGCTAATAGGTAAAGTCTCAAAAAAGGGAATTGCAGGAGGTCATAGAACGACCTACCTAACTAATATTTATTAGCCAAGTCACAATTAGCGACCCCCTGTGATTGGCTACAGCGACAGGAATGGTGGCCTGCAAGGGAGAGCAGACCACCTTTCCTGTGATTCTATTCTATGAAGGAAAACCTTTTATCATTAAAGCAGCCTGAGCTCATTAAATGAACCAGTGCACTTTAAAAAACAGTTTTCTGATTTGGGAAAACTTCAGTGAGAGCAGGCAGTGGTCTATAGGACCACTTCCTGCTTTCCCTGAGGTTGTTATTCTGATACACAAAGAGGAAGCGGTTCAAAGGGGACCCCTTCCCCTTTGCGAATCAGTTGCCTCCTCAAATTGGGAGTCGGCAACTAATCAGTGGCTTGCTACCTGAGTTATAGTTGAAAACTAGTGATACATACCATACTGACAGCAATTTATAAGGGACGTCCTTTACACACCACTTCCGAATTGCGATTCAGTGTGGATAGGTAACCTCATTTTGTAATCTAGGACAACTTTTTCAAATCACAAAATAGGTTAATACATTAGAAAAGGGGGGTTTGAAGTTGTACACCCTGTGAATTTGAGAATCATAGAGTTTTAGACTGCAAAATCCCTCAGTACATCCGACCCATGCTTCGTATTGATTGAAAGAAAGGGTAATATTGGCTAGGAAATAGTGTACTTTAAACATACAAGGATGGCAAAAAAACTAAAAAAGGGATTAAGAATTCCAAAAGTTAGCTTTGGCAAAGCAAAGTATTGGCTTGAAGGAGTCGGGTCCCACGTTCTAGATTTACTCTGGAACCCCAGGCCGATGTCTCTTTTTCTCAGCATAGAAATATGGAGGGGAGGAAAATTGTTAGCCAATCAATCATTACAGTTCCAATGAGCTATGACTCCGAAGGATTCCAGGCTCCCAATTAAGTTTAGTTAGTTTATTACAAAGCCAAGAACAGTTGGACATGCAAGCACTTCAATATGAAGGTGTAGAAATGCATTGGAACTAATACAAAGCTAAACCTACGAGTGAAATTAAGGTGGTGCAACATGCACAGAATAACCAGTTCCAGAATCAGGATACAGAAAATGATGGCCCCAACGTCGAGATTCCCCTTCATTGGAGGTTGGTAGGTATAAAGCATTAGTCTGTCCCTACTCTACCACTAATGTGGCATCCCTACTTAGCATTTCCCAAGGCAAGAGTCATAAAGGTGTCAGCAAGTGAAGGCTTCCTAAGAAGTCCACTCACGTTGAACGGGTCAAGTAGCATAACGCTACAGAGCTCGTTCTAACGTGATCTCTCTCAAGGCAAGGCAGAAGTCCCAGGGGCACTGTCCCTAACTTCAATACATGACTTGCAAGTAATATCCCAAGATGCATTGTGACATCACACCATCCAGTCAAGCCACCTCCTTGTAGGTAACTTTCCATGCTGCAGCAATGCTCCCAGGCCTTGGCTAGATGACCTTAATTCCCAGGCTTACTTCGATGAGAAAGTACAACAGTCCTTTATTATTAGTAGCGCCGTACAATGTATCCTCTCCTCCCTCAGCCTAACTCCTAAAACAAAGACATTATTCTAGCTAACAAGGATGTATTTCTCCACCTGCAACAGAAACGTGAGAAATCCAACATACACATGAAATTCACTAGCGAGTCTGATGCGAGAGCTTCCAGTGGGAAAATACAATTCAGGCCTACAGAAATCGGTCAACATGAGAAATGGCACATAGCCTCATGGAAATGCACGTATAAAATGAACATTATTACAAAGCACATCGAAGTTAACACATTACATAAGCACATCAATTGTGTGAATACTCATTAGTTACATGTACGAATTCTATACGTTAATGTTTTCGTCTAATCATATGTAGTTGCAACGTTAATTTCTTCACGTTTACATTGAAATATCCCTAAAACTTTACTTTTCACGTTATTACAGCTCATGTTCTAATGACCCAACGTTAACACAATAAAGGATTCAATGCAGGTGCGAACTACCCTTGATTATAATGCACCCCTACAAATGGAAGAGCAAATCTGCGCTCTAACACTCTCATCAGCCTTGAAATGAAGAACATTTATTTTTTAATGGATGTTCATAAGTGGTCAGACCCAGTGCTGTCACTTACAGTGCAAGAGAGACAATGACTGAAGTTGTCCATACTGTATGCCATGTGGGTAGAAGCAAATTGTGAATGGCAGTTGAATAGACCCAAGGATGAAGCTTGATGACCCAGAACCCCCTCTCTGTTTTGATGCATGCATGTATTTTTTTTTTTACAAACTTGTTTGGTTACATGAGGTTGGAGAGATGGCCTAAGCAGCCTCTATATGGGACCTTAAAAATGATCTTCCTCTCATAACATTGTTTGGGGAGTTGAAACACTACTCCCTGCTTGCCTAAATCCTCTTCTGTCGGGCAGATTATGTGCATCAGACTATACAAATAGAACGGCGAACAGATTTGTTAGGATTTCATAGGGTTCAGAAAGACCACAGGCTAAAACTGTATTTGGCCTTTCTAGGCAGAAAGATAATTTTTGTTGCTTTTAGTTGATTAAACGAAATCCAAGCACTAAAGACATTAAACTGAAGAAGTGAGTACATTACGCATTATACTTGTGTATTTCAGAAGGCACGTCTAACATCTGAGGACTTCAAAATTAGAAATTATTGTGTAAAATGTGCCCCAACAAACGTAATACTGGCTATCAAAAGCTGTGTAAAGCATAACAATGACTGTGGATCAAATCTTCAAATTTCCGACACTGTATGCTTTGTTAGCAAAGACCAAAAGCGTGATAGGTCCTGTAAGCTTTGCGGATTTCAAATCCCTAATAATGGCGTTGAGGTCTGATGTATTCACGAGTTGGTCCCTCTGCTTGCTGAAAGGTATGATAAAAAAAAAGTATCTTTATCTTACATTTCACTACCAAATTCACACTGTCACATAATTCCAAAAATATTTTTCTGGGCTCATAGTCTTATTGGTAGTTTAGCTAGTGGATTTGACATTTTGACTAATAGCCTCCTGCAGGAGAGCCCACTCTGCTTAAGGTTGCACGCTGATATTGGGGGACTACAGGTCCCAGCAGTACTTGTGCCACTGGAAGGCGGGGCAGAGGAGGAGTTACCCGTATGCCAGGCCATCAGAGCTATAAAGTGCACCGAAACACCCGCTGCATGGGATACTTCTGTTAGGGGGACTACAGCAGCACTTGTGCCACTGGAAGGAAGGGGCAGAGGCAGAGGCAGGAGTGCATGCATACCAGGCCATCAGAGCTATAAAGAGCGCATCAACACCTGCTACTCAGGATGCTTCCACTGGGTAAGTACAGGTCCCAGCAGCACTTGTGCCACTGGAAGGCGGGGCAGAGGAGGAGGGCCACGCATGCCAGGCCATCAGTGCTATATAGCTCGCCTCAGCATCAGCTGCCCGGGACGCATCTATTGGTGGACTACAGGTCCCGGCAGCACTTGTGCCACTTAAAGGAGGGGCAGAGGAGGAGTTCCCCGTATTCCAGGCCATCAGAGCTATAAAGTGTACAGAAACCTCCACTACGTGGGATACTTCTATGAGGGGGACTATAGTTCCCAGCAGCACTTGTGCCACTGTAAGGAAGGGGCAGAGGCAGGAGTGCAGGCACACCAGGCCATCAGTGCTATAAAGAGCGCCTCAACACCTGCTACTCAGGACGCTTCTATTGGGGAACTACAGGTCCCAGCAGCACTTGTGCCACTGGAAGGAGGGGCAGAGGAGGAGGGCCCTGCAAGCCAGGCTATCAGTGCTATATAGCTAGCCTCAACACCCGCTGTATGAGAACCTTCTACTGGGGGCTACAGGTTTCTGTAGTAATTGTCCCACTTGAAGGAGGGGCAGAGGAGGAAGGCAGCGCATGCACGCACGCCAGGCCATCCGCCCTATAAAGCGTGCCTAAACACCCACTGTGCGGGCCGCGCCCAGGCAAAGCATCCTTGCCTGTCAGAGCCCAGAAGAGGCTGGGCTGTGCCACCTCCATTTCTATTAGTGACTGCCTTGGTGACTCTACCCGTTAATTGACAGGGTCGAACGCTCAGAAGTAGGGACATGTTTTAAAAAGGTATATTATCTTTTATAGCATTTCGTGGGATTTCTGTGGGAATTCACCTTTGCCTTTTTTTAACCCTGTCTTCTGCCTTCTTTTATTTTTTTATCTAAATTGTGAGTCGTAACTTTCCAAATGTAATAGTTGATTGTTTTAAAAGCTGTAGTCTATAATAGAAGTGCCCATATCTAATAGTACGCAATAGTATATTGAGGGTCAATTTTATAGATCGAAGGTGTGCTGTGAATTATGCGATATGGGGAAAAAGAAGGGTATGGGGGTAATTTTAGGTGAATATGTGCCCAACGCCCCTTTAAAAACGAATTCCATTGCTCATTATTTGTCCAGTGCTATGGGGGCACTCATCAAAGAGATTTCTATGACCCAGGGACAGATTGAAGCCAACCTTAATCCATGACCCGTCATACCAGCTTCCCTATTATCTAAAGCAGACTCTGTGCCTATAGATACTGATATTTTATCTTCATGCTCAGCTTCCCAGAGGCCAACTAATAGGAAACGACAGGCTAGGGTAAACATATGTGTTGTACATGTACCATCTTAGGATGTTATTTCAAGCATGGATTCCGCACCTCCCTCCTTGTCTGTTGATGAATCCGATTCCCCTGCAGGGAAGAAGAAAAAGGGTTCCATGCACCATCAGGCCCAGAAATGTTGATTATTAAAGGAACTTTCCATTAACCGCCCTTTCCCGAAACACTAGTACCTCACTAGGATCTTCACCTTCTCCTGATGGCAGCTGCGGCTGTGCAGGTTAGAGCGGTGGGCCGGGTGGGGTAGGGGATTTCGACAAACGACAACGAGGGAAAATTTATTATTTATTTAATTTTCCATCATGGTCGTGTGTCAAAATCTCCCCACCACCCGGCCCCACCGCCCCACCACTCTTACTTGCTCGGGCCGCGGCAGC
Source organism: Calotriton arnoldi (assembly GCA_963921515.1). NCBI lineage: Eukaryota > Metazoa > Chordata > Amphibia > Caudata > Salamandridae > Calotriton > Calotriton arnoldi. The sequence goes on along the minus strand of CAWUFW010002792.1, from coordinate 821,136 downwards.
CTGATGGTAAGGACACCTATAAACAAATCATAAGAAAAGAATTGGATATTGTAATTGGTGTCCTGGAGGGTCATTTAACCAAACTATTGGGGGAGTTTGGGAAATATTGAAACCAAATTAGTGCACTGAAGGTCGATGTGTGGAGAAAATTGAGGCACTTGAGGGAAAACAGAATTGGCTCCAGGGCCACTAAGGGAACTCCCTGGGTCAGATAAATTCCATAGATGACTGTCCCACTATCCCCTCAGATTTTTGGGGAATGGACAGGGAGGAAGCGGGACCAGGGCAGCAAAATCTATGGAGGGGTAAAATTATTTAATTCAAGGACAAAATCCCCCTAGCACGGATCGAGCCCTGTCATCTTCTGAATGGAGATGTAATAGCAGAGAACCAGTGGCTAACTTGATAATCCCACATTATGTGTTAAACTTACCCCCTAAAGCAACCCCTTATGTTGCTGTGCGGATAAATATACCTCCACATATTACAGGAACAGAGGAGAATGGGTCCCAGCGAATAGGACACTTTACCCCGCACACTTTTACTCTGCATGCCATTATCCCGCAGTTTTTACACCGCAAAATCTTTTACAACGCAGGGCTTTACAACGCAATCCATTACAACGCATTCCCCATTACAATGCAATTTACTATTCTAACTCCACGGGGGAGTTACTTTGGGGAATGCATTGTAATAGTTTGTGGTGTAAAGCCCTGTGCTGTAAAAGATTTTGCGGAGTAAAAAATGCGGGGTAATGGCATGCGGAGTAACGCATGCGGGGTAAAGGATGTTTCCCGTCCCAGCTGGTAAACAAGACAGTCCATTGGCTGGGAGATTCAGTGGCTAACATCTCCAGTTAACTTAAGGACATTCTGACTGTCTGTAGGGTGGGATAAGTTGGACCCGGCCCCAAAACGTATAAATGGGACTGCATAGTAGTTAATTTGAATTCACGCAATGCCACATAACAGATTTTACAACTCACAGAAAGCCGAAATACTAGATCTACAAGAATACACATCTTTCCTCTTGGATTTTTCTATCGCCCACAAGCAGATTTGTCAGTTCATGTTTCTCTAATGCACAAGCCTATGCGGCTGAATAACCTACATAGGTGGCAGACCAATTTTAATTGTCCTACTGGTAACAGATAGGCTTGTCTTGAAGGGGATGAAAGCCTGGACTGTCTCGAGACCGTGCCCCATTCTAGTGGTGTTCAATCCAGCATGATTGCAATCAATTTACCGCCAATAGCTCTGTTGCTAGATGTTCGAGAAAAGATTAAAACTCATTTTATTAATGAACCAATAGTTGATACAAATCCTTCTGTGGGCTTACGAGTGACAGAAAAATAGAGCAGGGAATGACGCATAAGTGGTCAACAATATTGCCAATCTTATTTTGGAATAATGCAGAGGTGGCAAGGAAAATGGATTTGAGTGACTGGCTGGGCTGTTTTTTGAGTCATTTCCTTTTTGTTGTCTACAGGAGGCGTGGACTGTTGAGCCAGTCCACTAAAATGGGTATATAAGACACCCCATACTGGCTATTAAATCTCCTTTAGGATGCCACAAGGGCGGACTTTCGATGTATGTCGCTACAACCATTAAGACCAGGATAATCAAACATGTATCTGGATACCCTTTTTATCAGATTACATGTTTGGACTATAAAAGAGGCAGTAGATTGATTATAATCAGAGCTACTGGAATTATGCGGCAGGTGAGGGCCAAATTATGTGGCAGGGTTGAGTAAGTTATGTGGCAAGAATAGGTGAGTTATGATGCTTAATGCAGTGCATTTTATGATAGTATTTTGTCATTATTTTGTCATTTTTACACTTGTTAACAATGTCTGGGAATTGGTTGCACCTCATTTTATCCAGATTAACACTCAAATATAGCAAAAAGCTACAAAAAGGTGACCCGTTAATCTTTGCAAAGGGCCTTCTGCTGCGCGGCAACACGTGTCACTGCACTTTTAGTAACTTTTGGACCAGTTGAGCTAGAAACACATTTTTTTTGTTAAAATCTGCAGATTATGCAGCAGATTGTGGAATATGTGACAAATGCGTCAAATCTCTAATTATGCGAAAAATGCAGTGGCCGCAAATCGCATAATTTCAGTGGCCCTGATTATAATTAACTTCTACAGCAATGAGTTTAGACATGAATGGGCCCATGTGTTGCCTGAATTGGATAAGGATCTAGAGGTACTTTCCCGAATAACCAGTGAATCAATACATTATATATGGGACTTTTAGAAGCCCGTGGTGTCATTAATGAAGAAGGGAATGGGTTAACACACTTTCCCCATGATACCTAGGGTAGCGCAGTGACCCATCTTATGGCCAAATATATTTCATTTTCGCAAATGAAGCGTTTAAGATCAAGACTCCATTTACCACAACCTATCTAGGGAGAGACCATGACTCTGTCATAAATTTTGTTATCTGCGTCAAGTATCGAGTTTACCTGCAGTTTTATCACCCATATTAGTTGTTATAGTGACACGGACCTCAAAGTCTTGTTCTTGATATTACAATGTGGGGAAAGGGTCAAGGTAACCCGAGGTATGTTTCTGAGCTGAGGGCCCACAGGAATAAAGGTCTGCATATTAAGTGAGATACCATTATCGGCAATTAATTTTTAGCCCAGGTCATTAGGAAAATACACCAGCCTTTGACATATGCCTTGATGAGGAAGTTTCACCCCATGATATTAAGGCGGCTTTTGTATAAGATTTCCATGGCCATTAAACAGAAGTAAACTAGATCGCCCCTCCCTAAGCACACCTGTAGGATATCCAGGGGATGCTTTAGCCATGACTGTAGGGTATCACACAAAGCCCTAATGCGGGCCCTCAAGAATACTCCACATTCTAACATTAGGGTGGTTGCAAATCGGCACTTTCATCTAGGAAAGAGGAGTCAAAAGTGATTGCTTGGAAGAACATAAACAAAGATTATAGAGCTTTTTGGTCAATTATTAATCAACCGTTTTTGCAGGATCTAGGGACCCTGGCCGTTAAGGCTGCAATCACTGAAGAGGAGTGGGTCATCTTTTTTAGTCATATCTATTCTGCCTCGATAGTGGCTGAGACATGTGACCCTTTATTTGGGAATTGGGCCTCTGATCCAGTCACTTAGTCCTCTTCTTATTCCACAATGGCACAGATGATTATGGCTATTTTTAAGAGCAGCAATGGGAAAGCACCTGGTCCGGATGGGTTCCCCTTGATTTATACAAATCTAACATTGAATGTTGGGGACCACTCCAAACCAATGTTCTAAGGGCAGTAGGACAGACAGGTAAGCTGCTGACATAGGGCCTGATTCTGATGCGGTTAGGAAGGCCTCCTAACGGCATTTGCTCCGTCCAAATCGGATCGGGAATGTGTCTTTCCAACCGACTTCTAAAGGTTTCCAACCGACCAAGTATGATGCGAGTTAGGCGTTAGGAATATCCCAATCCAAACCCGACGGCATTTGGAATGACCAAGCCATACGAAGCAGAATTGTAAGTCTCACGGTGCTGCTTCCAAATGACCGAGTACGATGCTGGATTTGGACAGCTCTTCCGAATCATGCTGTCCGACTCGAATCGGCAGTCGAATCAGATTTTGGGGCCCTCGTGTGCACAACCTGCACCTGAGCTTCCCTAATAGGGCTCGTGGGGAACCCATGGGTCTTCCCTTCAGCAGCCATGTACAGTGTGGCAGGCACCAAGGGGGCCCGATTTTCCCAGTCACTTCTTTTCAATGGGGATGTCACATTCGGTCGAAACATAGGCTCCTATTGAAGTCACGTGCGCAGTTCAACCACATCGTATCTGGAAGCATCCGGATGCATCGTACTTGGTCGGTTGGACTCTCCCGATTCGGTTGGAAACCATTCCCAAACCCATTCAGTTGGAAAGCTTTCCAAACCGCATCAGAATCGGGCCCATAGTTGGAATCCATTATCATAACAATTTTTTTAAAAAGAAGACAGGGTGATGTTGAATGTTATAGACCCATCTCATTATTAGACTCCCCGGTCAAACTTTTAGGTCACGTTATCCTTTCCAGATTAGAGACCTAGGCAGAGAAAAAATTGTTCCTTTACGTACATTCAATACGGTATTTGGAGGGGCACGGGTACTGAGGACCAGTGCCTCAATTTATCACTACTGGTGGACAAATACACCAGGATTAAACAGGGCAAACTGTATCTTGGATTCATGGACTCGTCCAGCACCTTGGATTGTGATTCCCATGACAAGCTGTGGCTTTTTATGGGGAACATGGGGTGGGCGGGTACCTGATATCCCCGATTAGGGAAATTTACAGCAATGCTAAGGCTAGAGTGAAGTATGGTAGGGAAGGGGGGTGCTCTCTGATGTTTAAAGTTAATAGGGGCGTGAGGCAGGGTTGTGTCCTCATCCCCTTCCACTTCACCCGTTACAATATTCATCTAGACGGGGTATTGGTGGAGGGGTGCAGGGACATGCCACACATAGGACAGCGACCGATTCCCGGACTCCTCTACGCCAATGATGCAGTACTTATGGGCCGTAGTCCAAGGTCACTGCAGGCTCTCTTAAATTGTTTCCCCTCCTCCATGGCAGGTCTCAATCTGAAAGTAATTGCAAAATATTTATCCTTATTTGTTCTATAAAGGGGAAACCAACGCATAAGTTCTATCTAGACAACTTACCTACTTTTTCATATTTGGGGGTTAATTTTAATGAGAAGGGTTCATGGGCCGCTCAGGTATCGATTAGATATAATCATTTGATCAAATCTATTAATAGCCTTCAAATATTTGCTGCAAAATTAGGTAGCAGATCAATTGATCATATGTTTCCTATTTATCGTGCTAAACGAGTGGCAATTATTGGAGTTGGAACAGGTATCTCGGGTCAGGCTAACATCCTCATTTTATGTCATGCTGAAAATTAATTTTCTTAGAAGCCTACTCAGTGTCCTAAGAAGTACCCCTGCCTATTTATACCATCAGGAATTGGCTTTACCATTCCTGGAGGATATTGTTAGAACTAGCCCCATCATGTTGTGACGCCGTGTCTCGGCTAACAAAGAGTTCATGTTAAACAGACACATTATTAAAGACTTTTTGGGTTCTTATCATGTACTAGACATTCCCTGATTGTAGGGTATCGGGGATATGGCCATCAGATTAGATGGACCCAACATTTTTGATGATCCGCCCCTTTGTGGTGGCCATCAGAAAGGTGCCATTGAAAAATCTGTGGAGAGAGAAATTGGAAGCCGATAGGTTGGCAATTGTTAGATCTATCCCATCTGTTTCTGCTTACCTGGATATGAGAGATGAAGTGGTTCGGGTCTCTCCTTATTATTTGAGGTCTTAACATCCCAGTACCAGAGCTTTCTTCTGACTAGATTCAGGTTAAGCATTTTTCATCGCCTAGTTTCTTTCCCTCTGTGTAACAATTGGTCTACTTATATGCCCTTTTATCCCTGCAATAGTATTTCTAAGCGGAGCACTTTACACGTTCTGTCTTTATGTCATTTTTATTCACTTCTGAATTCGCATTTTTATCAAACCTCTGCAGAGGTAGGAGGGCATTAGAAATTATATACCTGCACTGCACTTTCTGCAAAGGCTAGAGACTGAGCTTGTTTCCGTCCATACCTTCTTACGTAATGTACTCAGTATTAGGAGGCAAATTGGTACCGGCAATGAGTCAGACTCATGACCCTTTTTAGTGTTCTCTACAATGTATTTTAATTGTATATTGAGCAATTATATTGTATAAGATGATTATAAGGTATATATGCTTATTATTGGCTCTGCTGGCAATGTTTGTTTTCATTCTGAACTTTTATAATTTTAATCAATATCGAATAAAGTATGAATTGAAATGAATTTCACAAAGTAGCTACCCATCTTCATGTACTTTCTTGAACGATATGCTACGATCTTGCATTGGCATTGCGTTTGCTTTATTTATTTTCTGTGCCTCTTTTATAGTTTTGTGTTGTGTAGATTTCTTAGCGTGCACTGTTGGCAAATAAATAAACTATGGAAATAAGAGAAATGTGTTTAGGAGCCAGGATCAATCTTACACCTTACGCTCCTGGGCTTAGGCCATGAAAAGACGAATAGGCCCCAAAGCGAACAGAGGCAATTCACTCTCTACTTTATTTCATACTCAAAAAGGCGAAAAATATATGACTTACATGCAGTCACACATAATTCATCTGGTTGAAGTTATAGGTAACAATACATATGTTAATGTGATTTGAGAGTGTCTGGGGGAACAGTCTGGTTACCAGAATTACGATCAACTCAGAGCAGCAGGTGTCCCAGCATTGCCCATAGCTTTCTGCATATTTGTTATTGTGAGTAAAATGAATGACGTGCTTCCTGTTCATATTTAAGACAATGGTCTTCAGTATGTGTGTGAAAAGGAATTCAAATGTAAGTTCCTTAATGTATTTGTATCTGGTGTATTCGCAAGTGTTTCTGCTTCCTGTTCATGGGCACTATTTCTACTACTCTTGCTTCTCACTTGTTATGAACCCATTCTAAGGGGCCGATTACGATGGCGGAAGGATCGTCACCGCCAGCCCGGCGGTGGCAATCCTTCCGTCAATTGATAGCTATTTTCCCACCGCCGAATTACAATGGCGGTGGGAATCGCTTTCGGACCGCAGCGGTCGCAAAGACCGTCCGCCACGGAACCGCCACAGGCAATCGTTACAATTGCCTGGCGGAGCTGGCCAGCATGCTTAAATGGCGGCGGAGCCCTAGCAGGCTCCGTCCGCTGAATTACAAGCTGGCGGAAGCAAGCCTTCCGCGGCGGGTAAACCGCCATTGAAAGGCTGGCGGGGATTGGTTTCCGGGGCCCGCTAGGGCCCCTTGTGTTGGGAGGTGTTTGTGCACTGGGGGGGTACCCATGTGGTACCCCCCAACATTTCACTGCACCAAGTGGCGGGCACCGTGGGGTGCCTGCCACATAGTGCAGTGAAATGCACAACATGCATTTTCAACATTGCGGCGGGTGCTGCTGTCTGCAGCAACCACCGCAATGTTGAAATACAAGATGCGTCCGCCACGGTGGCGGTCGCATCATAATTTGGTGTGCGGAACCGCCACATGTATTGCGGACGGTCCCAGTTACCACCACGATGGCGGATGAATTCCAGTCCGTCCGCCATCGTAATCGGCCCCTTAATGCGGTGGACTGGGCTCATTGTACTGTGTTGGTATTTATCTATGAGGAGTTAATTCAAGGAGTTTTGTTGCCTTAGACAAAGTGACATTTAATGGGATCACCTTTTGCTGTGTTTGGTGCTGTTATGCAGTCTGGGGCCTTTCTGCTGGTGGCACCTATGACTGCTAGTCTCGTTGTGCCCTAAAACCATCCTGATTTGTGTGTTTTGATCTGTTTTATGAGCATTTTTCTAGTCGATTTGGTTTGCTCTCAAGACAGGGCTTTTCGTTTGTCCCAGTTATTAACCAAGTGGGCTCTACAAAGGCAGGATAATTTTTCTGCTCAGTTCCTAGCAATCTATTATAGACTGGAGTTTGAGGACAGTGGAGACTGCTTTGTAAGCGTGTTAAGATGCCCCTTTCAGCTAGCACCTTCCACATTTTATTTTTGGGTTTATTTGTTCTACTATTGTAAGCCACTTAGTGCGCCTGAATTGTTACTATCACCAAAAGAAATCAACATATGCCTATTAGCTCTGCAGAAGGTTACCGCCATCCCCCATAGTAAACATCAAAATATCTTCCTCACTTTCATGTCACCTAACATCAGGAGTGTAGTTACCATTGGTGCAGTAGGTGCAGAGGCACTGTGGGGTTCACTGACAGAATATTAATGTAAAAAATATAGTAGTAAAAAATAACGATGAAAAAAAATGGAATGCAAAAATATTGACTTCCTATACTTAAAAAGGTAAATACAAAAATATCGAGAAAAAAATATCGATGTTAAAAATATAGTTGTACAAAATATCGATTTATATATATATATATATATATATATATATATATATATATATATCACTACAACATCCTCCGTGTACCGGAGCCCCCAACCCTTCAGGGCGGCCTCTTTCAACAGTGGGTACGGAGCAGCCCATATATATATATATGAAATAAAATAACAAATATTAAATATATGAAATTAAAAAAAAAATTTAAAAAAAAAAAAGATTTAATATGCATTTTAACAAATATAACAAATAAACTTAATTAAAAAAATGTAAACAAACATACATAATATTTAATATATATATATATACATATTTACTTAAAAAAAATTAAACTATTAATTTTAATTAATTTTATAATTTTAAAATTATATTAAAATATACACATATATATATATATTATCTACTGGCGGTCGCCATAGATAGTTACAGGTAGGACCTATTTTCCATAGGAAATTCGCAACATTCTATTTCCAATACCTTTGGCGCCGGTTGACGAATCTTCGCGAAATTTTCAAAACTTATGGCCCGCTCCCGGTCCGCTCCTATCTTGAAAGTGTCGGGGTGATTCGGCAAGCGGGGCCGAAAGAGGTCCCAAAACGTGTTTTCCCCATGCAATTTTCCCATAGGAAACTTTAGACACGGCTACAGCCCGAACTGCTGAAACATAATTACACCAAATTTGGCAAAGAGATAGTTCTTAGTTCAGAAAGAACCCTTTTTGTTAAATGGTGTAAATCCGTTCAGTAGTTGCTGAGAAAATCAAAAGTAAAAACACATATATATCTATGGCAGCGGAGGATCCGCGCACCCTCCCGATCACGAGCTGTATGCTAATTGGCTGTCAACACTCCAAACCAGGAAGTGTTGGCAGCCATCTTGTGACTCGAGTCACAAGAAAACAGTAGAAACAAGTGCGCAAAAAGGGGGCAGGGTAGAAACACCCTGACCCCCTAGGCCTGCTCAGGGCCAAAAAAAGCATTTTTTTTAAATCAGCGGGATGTGCTTAGGATGCGCGGATCCCACCGTGAAAAATAAAAACGAAGCGTGGTCTCCCGCGCTTCGTTGTTATTTGGCCCCCGGGTGGGCCAAGTCCCGGGGGCATGCGGGGGTTGATTCATAATTTTGGGGGGGCCTCTAAGACCCCCCAAGCCCCGGGGACTGCCACCCCCCCGGGCTTTGATTTTAACATGGTGCGGGAGGGCACTCGGCCCTCCCGCAGCCCCGGGGTCCGCCACCCCCCGGGGCTTCTTTTTTTCAAATTTAGATACCTGTGTGGGGGGGCTCGAGCCCCCCCCCCGCCCCGGGGACCGCCACCTCCCGGGGCACTAAGAACCTAAGTTGGGGTCCGTTCGACTCAAGCCCCGGGGACCACCACCTCCCGGGCTTTGAACACTGTTGGGAGGGGCCGCGCGGCCCCCCTCCTGGAGCCTGTGATGGCCCTGGGGACCACCACCCCCAGGGCCAGCTCCTGCCCACCCCCGGGACACTGCTGCTTGCTATGACAGGGCGGGAGCCTCACGGCTCCCGTCCTGTCATAGCAAACTTGCTTTGAATTTTGGAAGATCTCTTCCAAAATTCAAAGCAAATTGCTTTTCCACACGGGGAGCTGCATCTTAGCAGCTCCCCATGTGGAAAAGCAATGCCGGCTCCCGAGGGACGCGGGGAGCTGGCGGGACCGTGGGGGGATTGGGGACCCCCCACGGTCCCCAACGGAGAGGGCAGCCCCAGGGGATGGGGTCCCTGGGGCTAATAAGTGGCCCGGGATGGGAGCCACGTGGCCCCCTTCCCCAAAATTAAAAAAAAAACAAAGGCCGGCCCCGGGGGATGGGGTCCCCGGGGCCATAAGTGGCCTGAGGAGGGGGGGCAACGCAGCCCCCCTCCAAAACAATTTTTTAAAAAAATAAAGGCCATGCCCCGGGGGATGGGGTCCCCGGGGCCGATTAAGGCCTCGGGAGGTGGGCCCCTTCCAAAATTTTTTTTTTAAAAGTAGCGGGCAGGCCCTGGGAGATGGGGTCCCTAGGGCAAATAAATTACAAACAGAAGGGGGGCCACACAGCCCCCCTTCTTAAAAATAAAAAAAAATAAAAGACCGGCATCGCGCCGGAGGCCACGCCCCCTCCTTGCAGCACTCTGCAAACGGCCCCCTGGCGCGTTTGCAGATGGGGAACGAATTCCCCTTGAATACTGGGGGTCCCTGGGGGCCAACTAGCCCTCCAGGAACATCCAGTATGCGCCAGGGGGCTGCGTTGCAGAGAGGTGTTCTGAGGCCACGCCCCTTTTTACACCTCTCTGCAACGCAGCTCTGTGGTGCTTAATGGAGGTAGCTGGTGGGCTAGTTGCACCCCAGGGTCCCTCTGGATTCAAGGGGAGTTAATCCCCCGACTTAAAACGCACCACGGGGCACGTTTGCACAGTGGTGAAGGGAGGGGGCGGGGCCTGAGGTGACATGTGTGCAAACACGCCCTGTGGCACGTCTTAGGTTGGGGGATTAACTCCTCTTGAATCCCGAGGGTCCCTGGGTGCAACTAGCCCACCAGCTACCTCCATTGCACGCCACAGAGCTGCGTTGCAGAGAGGTGTAAAAAGGGTGTGGCCCTCTGACCCCCTCTCTGCAACGCAGGCCTGTGGCGCTTCACTGGAAGTACCTGGTGGGCTAGTTGGGCCCCAGGGACCCTCAGGATTCAAGGTGACCTAATCCCCCAACTTAAAACACGCCACGGGGCGCGTTTGCACAGTGGTGAAGGGAGGGCGTGGCCTCAGGTGACATGTGCGCAAACACGCCCTGTGGTGCGTTTTAGGTTGGGGAATTAATTCCCCTTCAATCCTGAGGGACCCTGAGGCCAACTAGCCCATCAGGTACCTTTAGTAAGCACAACAGAGTTGCATTGCAGAGAGGTGAAAAAAGGTGCGTGGCCTCGGAACGCCTCTCTGCAACTCAGCTCTGTGGTCCTAACTGTAGGTACCTGGTGGGCTAGTTGGGCCTCAGGGACCCTCTAGGATTCAAGGGACTTAATCCCGCAACCTAAAATGCGCCACGGGGCGTGTTTGCACACATGTCTCCTCAGGCCCCCCTCCCTTCACCACTGTGCAAACTGCGCCCTGTTTTAAGTCGGGGGATTAACTCCCCTTAATCCACACGTTATAGTTAGAAATTAGCATTTAAAAAACCTTTGAAATTCACTGAAAAACCATAGGTTTCAGGCACATTATAGTTAGAAATTAGCATTTAAAAAACCTTAAAAATTCACTGAAAAAAACATAGGTTTTAGGGAAAGTTATAGTTAGTTGGACATTCCACTCGTACAAAACCTGTGAAATTCCGCCGTTATAGTTAGTTCAGCTAACTATAACTCGCGCCCCCGCAATGCACTGCTGATGACATCACATATTACATCACTCATGACATGGTCAGTGACATCACTGATGACATCACTGATGACATCTCAAATGACATCACTGATGACATCACTGATGACATCATCCACGTGATAATCTGATGCACCTCCTCACACCCTAATATAACCTTTGATACACCCACTCTAAATTACAGACTGCCATTCGCAAAACCATAGACACTCCAAAATCAATAACTACATACCCACTCACTGATTCTTAGGTCTACACACACATTCACCCGTACAGTCACTCATACTTACGGTCACTCAGTACAGGACTATCATATGCACTCATACACCTACATAGACACTTACACACTGCCACTCATCCATAGAGGTACTCACACACCTAGTCAGTCATGCAAATAATTAATCAGACTGCCATTTACTCACCTATACAGTGATACACACACCAGCTCACTTACTCATACAAATACTAGCACATTCTTATGCTATTATACAATCACTGATACAAGTACACAATCATCCATACAGCCACTCTCACACTCACACACTCTCACTTATAGCCATTTATATACTCCAACACACATATATACTGCCTTTCACATATGTAGTTACTCACACATGTACCACTGAGATATACATTCACTCACTAACACACCCATACACACACTCACCCACCCATACAGTCCATCACAGATGCACTCGTGAAATCATGCAACCAGTGAATCACCCACTCACACATCTATGTACAGAGTCACACACACCCCACCCACAGAAACACTCAAGCACCCATACAGATACTCAGAGAACCAATCAATAACCCATAGAGACATTCATGTAGCTATTCGCAAATCCATGCATCCACTTACACACCAACAGACAGACGGATACAGACATTCACACAGTTTAGTCACTAACCCATGCATTCAGTAAGATATGTTTAATCACTCACTTGTAGTCAGTCACGCACCTACTCAAGCATCCATTCAGACACTTATACACCCACTCATTCTTCAATATGCCTTTGCCTATATATATTAAACATATTTAAACTTTACAGAAACCCACAGTCACTGGATGATGTCATCAGTGATGTCATTTGAGATGTCATCAGTGATGTCACTGACCATGTCATGAGTGATGTAATATGTGACGTCATCAGCAGTGCATTGCGGGGGCGCGAGTTATAGTTAGCTGAACTAACTATAACGGGGGAATTTCACGGGTTTTGTACAAGTGCAATGTCCAACTAACTATAACTTTCCCTAAAACCTATGGTTTTTTCAGTGAATTTTTAAGGTTTTTTAAATGCTAATTTCTAACTATAACATGCCTAAAACCTATGGTTTTTCAGTGAATTTCAAGGTTTTTAAATGCTAATTTCTAACTATAACGTGCCTGAAACCTATGGTTTTTTCAGTGAATATAAATATATATATACCAATAATATAAAATCTATAAAAAAACATTCTATTATAAATTAAAACAGTAAACTATTTCAAAAATCTTTAAACTTAAATTAACCACTCAAGTCAGTGCAACAGTAGGGAAAGTGTTGGACAGCTGAGGGGTAAAGCTTACTATTCCCACTCCAATGAGTGCAACAGTAGAGAAAGTGTTGGATAGCGCAGGGGTAAAACTTACTATTCCCACTCCAGTGAGTGCAACAGTAGGGAAAGTGTTGGATAGTGGCAGGATAAAATTTACTATTCCCACTCCAATCAGTGCAACAGTAGGGAAAGTGTTGGATTGCGTAGGGGTAAAAATTACTATTCCCACTCCAGTTAGTGCAACAGTAGGGAAAGCGCTGGATAGCGTAGGGGTAAAACTTACTATTCCCACTCCAGTGAGTGCAACAGTAGGGAAAATGTTAGATTGCAAAGGGGTAACAATTAATATTCTCACTCCAGTCAGTTCAAAAGTAAAAACAAACAAAATATTAACAAAAATATTTAAAAAACAAAATAAATAAAAACATATATACATATATTAAACATTAAAATACTAATATATTTAATATTACAAATTAAAAACCCATATTATAATGTTAATTGCATATGACAGATAACTACAAACATTATATTAAATAAAAGAAAAAATAATTTTCAAACAAATAAATATTTTCAATTAGAAATGATTTAGAATCAAAAACATTAATAATAACATAAATTTACTTTTTTATTTCCTACCCTATAACACCACACAATTCACAACCCACATCTAAATGTTATAAAAGAAATGTACTTACATAATTAACATAATTAATTACCAATTAAAGAAATATTATTAATTACAAAACATATTAAAACTCATAATTAATAAACTTCTCACACTTTATCCCTATAATTCCCACAAACCACTGGTAAAATTAAACTGTAACAAAATTAATTACACAATTAAAACTTATTTACAATTAGTAATCTAATAATATATAAAAACTAATTATAAAGTAAGTAAAATTAATTTATTCCCCACCCTTTACCCCACAAAATGTAAAACCCACACACAAAAAAATATAAACAACTACCCTAATTAAATATCAATTCATTAATTAACATTATTGATCAACCAATTATTAATTAATTAAACATAAATTACTTCCCACACTTTACCCCTATAAACCCCATAACCCACATCTAAAATGAATTATGCAACTTCAATATTTAATTTTCAAATAATTAATCAATATTAATTAAGAACTAATCATTAATTAATTAAAAATAAATTACTTCCCACCCTTTACCCCAGGGGTCTCCAACCTTTTCTGTACTGAGAGCTACTTCGGATTAGTGAAAATACTGATGCGCTACTGAAGGTCAAGCATTGTTCCCAGAGACCCCCAACGCCCAGCTTCATTGACTTACACAGTGCACTCGCACTGTTAAGTGTACAACACCCAACCCAGGATTCATATGTTCCTGTTGCAAACAACGCTGTGTAATGTAGAGTGCCCTAGGCTGGTAGGATGCCTCAATTGCTTAAGGTCCTGCCCGGAGAGCTACAGGAACAGGCTTGAATTCCAGCAGGACCTACTTTGCCTGTCATCCTTACAAGGCCCATAATGTGTTTTCTGTCTTGTAACCATTACACCTGTCATTGAAGCACCTGATGCAGTCTGTTTGTTTAGTTGACCAAATGAATTTGCTACTGTTCACGTCAGAACAGGCTACAAGCGATATAAAAAGCAGGGGTCACGCCAACATTTTGTCACCATGAAGTAAAACCATCAAAAACTCCTGGTGCTCTGGTTTTGAAAAACTTGTAAGGTGATCTTGGTGAGACTGGGGTGTTTAAGGCGACTCTCAATGGGAGAATATATGAAGCTTGGCAGTCAGAGGTCAGCAGCAGATCCCGTGGAGGGCCAGAGAGGAAGCTTGTCGCAGCCATGCCTTGAATTAGCTCAGGCAAACAGCAGACAGGTGCATGTTGCAAACGCCACCACCCGAGCAATGCACACAGTATCATAGTGTTGTAACTCTGCCACTCCAGTGGTGCACACTATAACACAGTGCCAGATTGTGTGCGCTTTATGCCACAGAGTTGTAACTGCGACATCTGAATTGCAGAGCTCTTTAATCAGCCGCCGTTGCCTGGACCAGTGCAGATTGTACCACAGAGTTGCTACTTCTCCACCTGGACTTCAGCCCACATCGTACTGTAGTCCATTTCTCCAGCCCCCTAAAAAGAGCCTTGTCCGGGTTTTTAGTGACAAACAGCTAGTGTGTCTGGTTTGCTTTTAAGAAACGTCTTGGGGTCCTTAAAGAGACAAACACCTGAATTAAATAACACACACAATATATCAATATCCGTCATCGGACTTCCAAGCAGATATGCAGCACTTCGTGATCTCAGGATGGATTTACATATACTTTGATTACCAGAAAAGCCCCTTCTATGCAACATTCGCCCTGAGCACTTGCATTGCATTTCCCATCTTTATTGTAGTGCTAAAAAATAATGTGTTGAAAAACCGGATCCAGGAACTTCATTTTATGTTTTTTTGGGCTGAAAAGAAATGACAAGTGAAGCTGCAAGAGGTATTTTATATATTTAAAAAAAAATCTCTGTGTAATGCTGCTTTCATTTAATAAAATGTTTCACTTTTTTTCTTTTAAATAAATAACGTACCTCTTTATTTTACATTTAACACCTATTTCAACAATAAAAGAGTGTTTCACATGGATATATATATTTAAAATAAAGCACCTCTTGCACGTTGACCACAAACCAGCATCAGGGCCTTTCTGCTGCTGGTCCCAGGCCTAACACTGGTTGTGCTCTTCGGGCCAAGGTGCCGAGCACTACACCTGTATGCAGCTTCAACAAACCCAACCGGATTCCTGGGCCTTCCAAGGCTCCGGTGGCAAGACTGCTCCTCTGGCTGCAGAGATTGCTCATTATAGAAGTGTAGCGTGGGGGCAGCAGAAGGCAGGCCGATCGGTTCCCAGGGCCAGCCTAATACTGCTGTTGCCGGGCTTTTAGCACTGACGTCACCCCCACGACCCTCTCCAGCTAAATTTAATCCAGCCAATTGTGAGCAGTTTATTTGGGTGAGGGCGGGCACGCACTGCAAGAGGCCTAAAATGAAGAAAACAATAACGACAGGCCACATTTATTTTTAATGCAGGGCATCAAACTGCACTAAAATGAATGTTCGGGACGTGAGCTACTCACAGGGTGTCGGCGAGCTACCAGAGTTCGACATCGACCGGCTGGAGACCCCTGCTTTACCCCACAAACCCCACAACCCACACCTAAAACAAATCACACAATTACCACAATTAATTATCAATTAATTAGTTAATATAAATTAACAGCTAATTATTAATTAATTAAACATAAATTACTTCCCAACCTTTACCCCTATAAACCCCACAACTCGCACCTAAAAAAAATTACACAATTTCCATAATTAATTTTCAATCAATTAATTAATATTAATTAAGAACTAATTATTAATTAATTAAAAATAAATTACTTCCCACCCTTTACTCCATAAACCCTACAACCCACACCTAAAAAATTACACAATTACCATAATTAATTATCAATTAGTTAGTTAATATAATTTAACAACTAATTATTAATTAAATAAACATAAATTACTTCCCAACCTTTACCCCTATAAACCCCACAACTCGCACCTAAAATAATTACACAATTACCATAATTAATTATCAATTAATTACTTAATATTAATTAACAACCAATTAATAATTAATTACAAATACATTTCTTCCCACAATTAACACTATAAAATCTAAATTAAATAAAAAATCATTAATTTATTATAATTAAATTACTTAAAATAAAATTGATAACTAAAAATTTAACACATATATTAAAAAACATAAGCAATACTTATACAAAAAACATACATTTAAAATATAAACTTAAATACATAACACTAATTAAAAAATCGATATTTTACATAACTATATTTTTGCAAACAATATTAATGACTTCTATATTTTTAAAAACGATATTTCTTACCTTAAATTCGATATTCTTGACCAGAATATTCTTGCTGTCGATATTTCTGAATCACGATATTTCCAACTCGATATATGTGTAAGTCGACATTTCCAACTCGATATTCTGTCTCAACACAGCACTGTGGCCAAGAGCCTTGAGGGGCCTATTTATCCCTGATGACTGCTGTATACTGTCACGGGTGGTTAGCGAGCTATACAAATATACATAATATAAGATAAGGTAAGAGAAGAGAAGATAAGATATCATTACTGTACATAACATAACATGTTGAAATTGGCATTAATCCTAATTGGCATATTTAATTTACCTGTAAGTCCCTAGTACATGATACAACATGTACCCACAACCTGTATGTTAAATGCTTCGAGCGAACTGCAGCACACATTGTGCCACAACTGGAGCAACAGTGTAAAACGTGACTGCATGTCTCCTACTGAAGCCTGTTTGTGCAGTTCTAAAACTGATGCCTTTCAAAATAACCCAGTTTCAAAGGCTTAAACCCTCCTTTTAAGTATTAGTAAGTTACCCCTAAGTAGGCCTTCATGCCCAATATGGCAGGGTGCATGGTATTTAAAAGTAGGACTTGTAAAAGTGTAATGTAAAGCATGTCCTTATAGTGCCAAGGCCTCAAAAGGTAATTGTACTCTAGCAGGGTTAGCTGCTTCATAGAAAAGCATTGGGATATAATATTGAAATTAAATAATGTTGTCTCCTTATAGGAAACAGACTCAAATTTCTTTTTTTTACTTTTTAAAATATTTATTACAAACGCAATTCACTGGTAAAGTCGTATTTGTACAAAATATTTTATGAAAGGCACTTTTAAAAAGTCATCTTTAACCTGCCTATAGCCTCTAGAAGCCCAATTGCATGAGCTCAAACTGTCACCACACAGCAGCATAGCTCCTTTGATGAGGTGTGAACTTTCTCCAAGAGCTGAGACAAAGGTCTTGGGTGCGGTAAGGTGTTCTGTTCCTCTGACAGAATGGCCATCTAGGCAGTGACCAGGAACTTAATAGACTTCAAAGAGGCCTACCCTGTCACAGGCAAATGTAGCCAACACCTGGGAATGCCTCCTGCTTTGTCACTCTAGTCAGCCAGGCACTTATCCCAGTGGCAGAAGAGCTGCTTTCCAGAACCGGTTTTGAGTGACCACAGAGAAGGGATTGCCCATTTCCCTTGCCACACCTCTAGGGTGGGCACAGGAGCACTCCACATGGTAATAAAGGTACTTCCATGTTACATTTAGGTAGACAGGGACACTGTGGGATTGTTTGCAGTAGGGCACATAGGAACTGCTTCAAATGTGGGTAGGGTTACCCCTCAGAACATTTCCCCTATTGGTTAGGGAGGGGCCAAAAGTCACCCTCACCGACAAGCTAGTGCCAGGTATAGATGTGGCATACCTAGGAACTCTTTTCAGGACACTGTTAGACCTGTGGCAGACAGAAGAAGAACTGCACTCTCTGCTGAGATCTCTGAAGAGACCTGAAAAGCTGGACCTTCTCCCACATGTACCCAGGTCAAAGAAGTAGATTCCAAGTGTCAATTGGCTGACCTCCTGTTAAACTACAAGGGGGACAACAAGCTGCTAGAAGCCCTTTTCCTGAAGAGCCCAGCTAACCAGTCCCAAATGGGCCTGCCCTAGACCCTGTTGGTGACTTGAGCTTAAGTGAGTCTTGAACACCAAGTGCTCTTCCTAAGGTTCTGGGACCTTGGCTGTGTCAATGTGTAGTCCTCCTAACAGCCTGAGAAACTTGGAACTTAGAAACGTTTTTGCTTCTAACACTTCCAGCAGACCGGAACAAATGTGCCAAGCTGATCCGACAAAGGTGCTTTGCCGCTGGGCCAAAAACTCAGGTTGCTCCTGGTCTTAATTTTTTCAAAGGAGATTAAATCCATGTCAGTGGGACATTGCAGAGAGGCTATCTGACCTCGTGGAGCCCTGTTTGGTTTCAGCCGTGCCCCTAGAGGAATCCAATCTCCTTGATGGAATGGAACCTGCACCCCCCCCACCCCTAGCGCCTTGAGACGCTTACAGGTGAGTAGTCGCGCTTTAACAAACCCCTGATTGATTGATGATTGTATGTGCAAACATCTTGGACAAATTGAGGAATACCAAAAAGACATAGAGGCGTGATAACAGCTCTAAACATCTTCTGGACTCTGGAGACAGTTTGAATAAACCTTGCTTGTACTGGCTAAATATCATGTTTCCAGTCCTGGATTTTGGTTTGGCAATCTAAAGTGTTCTTTGAGATATAGTTGTGGTACATGTTAATTTATCCCATTGGACTAAAGCACTTGTAAACACAGATTTGTAAAGGGATAGCCCAGGATTAAAGCACAGTATCCTGACAACTGTTTCTCTACCACTTTTATGTTTTAGACTCAAGCAATCAGTAAATTGACCTTTGTGATTTCGATCACCATTTGCTAGACTCACTTTAACTTGGACTGATTTTTATTTTGAACTGACGCATTATCCTATATTGAATGGGAGTAGAGTATGAGCAGAAGATTAGTCAGGTCAAAGTAAAGGTCAGCCAGACTAAAGGCCATGTCAAAGTAATGATGTTAATGCTAATAATCAAAATAATGATTTATATGACAATTGTGGGCCAAGTAGCAATTGATATTTGTACAGTTAGCTTGGAGTGACATTGTGACGATAGAAAGCTGATCACTTCTGATGCTGATTTTGGCAGATAGATCCACAATCAGAGGACCTTATTTTGTTCCTGGAATTATTGCTTGTATTCTCTCTCATCACAGAAAAACAGCTGGAGGTATTAGTGATCCTTTTTTAAAATAATATTCATTGATAAAGTAGCTAGGACCAAGACTGTTGTCAAACTCTCCCAAATCCCTTGGTGTTCAGGTACAGAATATTATGTGATCTAATCACAAGGCATTGCTGAGTACATAAAATAATACTCCTGCAGTACCGTCATATGTACTTTTACATACCTGTGTGATTTGGTTTGAAAATATCTAAAATATGACTAAAATGGGAGCATTCAGGGATTATTCACATACAATTAGATCACTTGGAAAGGACTGCACCCTCTTTGCACTCTAACTAATAGGAAGTTGGACATTTCAATGCTGTTTCACAAAGACAAGAGTGCGTAAAAGAGTACCTGTGTAGAATTTCTTTAGTACTCATAAATACTTTTATGAATCGACCGCTGTATACTGAACAGCATGCTAAAAATACCAGAGCAGTATCTGCTTGCATCTATACACTTAAAACCAACACAAATATGAGAAATAGAAGCCTGAAAAAAAATGTTTTCTTGTATACAATAATGCAGTTTCTCTATTGACATGAATCAAACTCACATTTTTGAAAACGTCTAGTATCTGCTTTCTGGTCCCAAAATAATGGGTACTATTCTCAAAGGTAAATCATCATGTGTTGGTTTACTACTAGCAAATTCAATCTTACACTTTTGAGTAAATTTACTACCTTTGGCTATTCACAAAATCCTTGTGTAAAGTTACTCAAAAGTGTACCATTACATGACTCCACTCCCTGAAAAAGGGGATGGAGCCAAACTTACTAGTGCAAAGCTACTACTGCCAAAAAGGAGCAGTAGTAAGTCTAGCACCACATATGGTCAACCACTGAAACAGAAACACCCTCCCATTGAAAATAATGGAGGTAGGCACTTAAAATAGACCCCCATAAGAAATAATGTTAAATGAAATTAATTAAAATAGTTAAAAATATAAATACTTTTAACCTGATGTAAAAAAAAATCTAAAAATTATTTTAGTAATATTTTCAGAATTAAAAAATTTACGTAATATAAATTTTTATTAAAATATAATTACACGTTTTAAATTAATTCTATACATCTTGTTTAACAGTAATACACGATAAAAATATTTTTTTATTTTAGCTGGGATATTCTTTGTTTATAAATCTTTAAAAAAGAATTTTAATGTAATGTATTTAAATTAATTTAATGTTTAATTAAGAATTAAGTTAATAGTGTGCTAGCATTTTTACATTTAAAATAAATATATAAAATTAATATTCAATAATATTTAACAAAATATTTCCAAGTTTAATAAACTTTTTAAAATATTCCCGTATTTACCATATAGAGATATCCATCACCGGAGAGAGATATCTCTATGATAAAGTATAGAGAACTTTTCCCCGACTGTGGAGTCTCCCTGCGGAGTCTCCATTCAGCCTCGTTCCTCTATATGGTCACAGAACTCCTTGGTGACTTGCAATATCCTGATGATGTTTTTATTCCATATATATCGCTGCCAAGTAGCTCTCATTCTTTTTCCTACCATCTCTCCTCAGTTTGGACACAGTCATATGCAAATCAATGTTTATCCTGCTCCAATAGGAACAGTCAAGCCCGAACTGCCATGCCCAATTCTCCTTGAACTGGAAGACAAGCAACCCAAATCTGTGTTCGCCCTGATCGGGCCTCGTCATTCATGTGTAGCCTGGTTCCAGTGGCAAAATGAGGAGAAGACCCATGTCTGGGTATTCCCTAATCCCTTAGGATGTTAAAGCAAATACACAAAAGGTGATGGGAGGAATGCTTGCAATAAGTCTAACCACTGGCAATTGCTTGAGGTAGCCTTCCAACCCATTGTTCTTTTGGCCACCATGCCATCTCAGTTTAGACCCAGCCATATGAAAATCAGTCTTGATCCTGCTCCAATAGGAGCAGTCCAGCCCTAGATGAAAGTCCAGGTTCTCCCCGAAACAAAAAAACAAGCAACCCAACACTGCTTTTGCCCTGATTGGGTCTTGTCAGTCTGGTGTAGCTTGGTTCCAGTGGCACAGTGAGGATGGGACCCAAGTCTGGGCATAACTTTGCCACTTAGGTTGGTACATCAAACAGACAAAAGGTGATGGAAGCAATGCTTGTTAGAAGTCTAACCACTGGTTATCAGTCAAGGTTGCATACCACCCATCATTCTTTTGCCCACCATACCACTTCAGTTTGGACCCAACCATAAGCAAATCATTCATGACCCTTATTTAATAGGAGCAGTCCAGCACGATTTGCCAGGCAAAGTATTCCCTGAACTGGAACACAAGCAACCTAAGACCGGTTTCATCCTGATTGGGGTTCATCATTTGGTTGTAGCTTGGTTCCAGTGGCAGAGATGGCATGGGACCCATGTATGGGCATACCTTTGCCACTTAGCGTGGTACATCAAACTCAGAAAGGTGATGGAAGAAATGCTTGCAATACATCAAGCCACTGCCTATTGCTCAGGTTAACATTCCAAACAATCGTACTTTTGCCCACCATACCACCTCAGTTTGGACCCAGCCATATGCAAATTATTCTTGACGCTAGTCCAATAGGAACAGTCCAGCCCGAACGGCCAGGTTCTCCCTGGACCAGGTGATCTCGTGGAGTATCCCTAATATGATAAAGTATATTGAAAAGTATAAAAGTTTATTTAATTCAAAAACAATTAGCCAAATTATGTTTAGATTAAATATTCATGTAAATTAATTTTATATATTTATATTAAATGTAGAACAAAACAAAATGCTAACATGTTATTAACTTGATTAATTAACTTAATGTTGAATTAAATCATTAATTCATTTAAATAAAGACATTTTTTTAAGGTTTAAAGTAAAAAAGAAATTGCCACATAATGTTAAAAAATGTTTATTAAGCATTAATAATTATTGAAAGTGTTGTATAGAATGAATTAAAAGTAATTCAATAATATTGTAATAAAAATAATGTTACAAATGGTATATTACTTTTTAAGTTAAAAGATGTTTGTTGAAATATTTTACAATTAAATAATAAATACGTTTTATTTTAAAGATATTTTTAACATTAAATTACATTTATTTATATTTTTTCCTCTTTTAAATTATTTAATATAACTAAACATTATTTTCTATGGAGTTTTATCCTAAGTCCCCACTGTCATTATTTTTTCTGGAGCGTGTTGCAGTACCAGAGGTTGTGATCTATTGTGCTGGACTTACTCCAGCTCTTACTTGGAGTAATTTACTATTGTTTTGGATGATGTTTTGGCTGCAGTAACTTTAGAAGTGCAGTTAATGAATAGCAATGGACTTACTCTTTTGAGGGTGGGTCCATGTACCTCCTTTAACCACTCCCTACTTCTTCCTAAAACCCTCCTTACTCCTCCCTAAACCTCTACCATTCAGTAGTACATATTCTCCTTATAACATCCACTCCCCATGTCCCTCCCACATTTACTACTAAGGGCCTGATTCCGATCTCAGTTAGAAGGGCTCAGAATCGGATTCGGAATTGCCTATACCGATCCGGAGCCCTTGTTTCTGATCGAATCGTTCACAGTTCAGAACGACCAAGTATGATGCCTGGAAACCGCAGGCGCTGACCGAAATTAGTTCCGGAAGGCATTCGGACAGGATGAGCCTTTCGTATCCGATTTGTGCAACTCTATGGACTTGGTTTTCCGAACGAGCGAGTATGATGAACGATTCGGACAGCCTTTCCTTTTCGGTTTGACCGGAACAAATCGGCTGCCGGAATCAGTCTTTGGGGGCCTTTAGCAGTCCCCCTTCACCCGGGCACTCCGAATCGGGCCCATGGGGGGCACCAAGGGGTGCCTGCCACAGGGTGCACGATTATCCCCAACCACCCCTTTTGTCAATGCGAGCCTGTGTACGCGTTCGGTACACAGGCTCCCATTGAAGTCAATGGGAGTCCGACCGAATCATATCTGGATGCATTCAAATGCATCATACTCGTTCGGTCAGACTCCCCCGATCCAAGTCGTACAGAAAGCATTCCGGACCCGAGTCGTTCGGTATGCTTTCCGAACAAGATCAGAATCGGGCCCTAAGTCGTAAAGCTACATATCTGAGGATCTCCCCCATGCAAAAGACAGCAGAGGTGGGGGTGGAGATTTACACTTGTAGGTTTGTGAATATCATTTTGTAATACTTTAATCAGGGCTTTAAGTGGGCTTGGTACCTTTGTGTCTCAGACCCGGTAGTAATTAAAAGCTAACATTGAAACCAGTCCTTATTGGGCCGTATAATGATGTCCTTAACTTACTGGCAGGAACACTGTTCAATTTCTGAACAATGAATTTAAAAAATGTTAAGGTAATCAATTTCAGTGATTTTAATTCCTGTTTCTATTTCACGTTTTATTTGATCTCTTATTCCCTAATTTTAAATTTTATGCCCAGGATGTTGTGTTTCTGTATTTTTTCATGTACCATATTACTCTTTTATAGTGCATACTTTGTACTGAGTCCGTTCCAGGTGTTCATAATGGGCTATGATTGAAAGCTCTGCAACTGAGACTGAAGACAGTCCAAGCTTCTCAGGTGCCTATCAGTGGGTCAAAAGGTGTTTGGAATACATGGTCACCAAATCCTCGGCCTCTCTGCAGAGTGCACAGAGCAATGGTTATGTATTCCAGAGGTATGCAGTTGTCAAAATAATGACAAGCTGAAAGTAAAAAAAATGCAGTGTTTACAGGTGAGTGTGTGTGTTGTGTGTTTGGAGGACAGTGAAGTGAAGGAGTGTGAATTCAGTGGAGAGTGAAGAGAGGGTGCTGTAGAGGAAATAGATGAGGTGTAAGATAACAGATGGAGATGTGGAGGAAAAAAGGGTGTAGATGTCTAACATAGAGTGAACATGACAAGAGCGACTGAGACAGCCCACTACCCTTTCCACAGCCCTCAGTAATGTTTAATTCACAGTTTCATAATTTCATAATTGAAACCTTTTCAATATAATTTACAACAAATTCATTGTTGTTACTTATTTATGTTAAACATCTGACAACCATGTACATGGTTTTAGGTGAATGTCAGACGTTGTGTTATATATCTGTTATATATCTGGATGAAAAAACAGAAAGCACAGAAACGAACCAAAATACTGATTTGGTGGCACAGTATGGGAATCACAGAAATGTAATGTATGTGTTTAAGCCACACCCTTAATTCCATAGGCCATGTCCGTTTAGAGACCCCCCACTTTTTTCACCCATTTAAAGCTCTGACTTTAGTAGTACTTTTCTTATATCACTAAACATACTACAAAATGCAATTTGTACATCAGCCCCTATTTATTGAGCTCAGGGGCATGCCATGACAGGCTGACACAGTTTCCCCTATGTCAATAGCACACTATTGTCTTACAAAATTCCTCACCCAATTTCAACAACCATATTGTCTGCCAACGGATCTGCTATTGTGAAGGTGCGACCACAATGGCAGCTCTTTTTACACTCACCTTGTAACTTTCCTAAAGCAAAAATACCCTTAAACTATGCCCATACGCTTTGGTGTTTTTTGAAAACACTCCCACTTTATATACTTGTTTTCTATTCTTCCCGTGCCAAGCAATGTTTCGCTTTGCAACAACTAGGCCTGCACTTATTAATCCTCGACTCTCTTTGCCAGTTCAAAATCTTGTAGTAAGTAGTCCCAGTGTATCTATTTGTGCCCTAGACCGAGCTGACCACCATCCCCTCTGAGAGCATTCCTATTCATTGAGCCTGTAACATTTCATCAGCTTGTGGCTTCAGGCAGTACATAAGAGGGCTTCCCAAGGACTGAAGAGGCGATTTATACTTTGGCAGGTGGCCTACCTGCTTATTGGAGGTCCTGGCCTCCAGCGCCCTAGTGGAGGAATGCCTGCTATACTTAGAGATTCCCAACTGCCTGGCATAGATCTCTTCGGCAAAAATACATCTTCTGTACATCAGATGTATTTTTGTCTCTATTGCTGCCCAGCTTTATGTCATGTACTTTTAAGTCTGTCAACATTTTTTCTTTATCAGAGAAAGAATTTCATAGGAAGGTTTTGTTTCTGACAAAGGAAAAGTTAGGAGCATATTTACAAGCCCCTTGCGTCGCCGGTACGTCACTTTTTCCCATATTAAAAGTAGGGCTCCCGGTTTTATGGTATTTATTTTTTGACATTTCCATCTGTATTTATCCATATTTATTTTTTATCAACTTTATCTGTATTTAGCCATGTTTATTATGGGCTTTGTGAAACAAATAAAGCTGAAACTGGTATATTTCCACATTTATTTAACCAATAAATATGCAGTGAATGCCTGCCAGGTTTCAGTGATATGAACACCCGCAGAAGATAAATCAATGCACTTATTTGAAAATATGCACATTTCAGTATTAGCTTTGTGCATATCTACTGCTGATTAAGCCTCTTTACTAAACTTCCTTTCTTTTTTAACCCCCTTACCTATCAATCCACACAGGTATTGGCCTGGCAGTCATGGCAAAGTGTATTTAGAATCACTCAAAAAGCACCCAATTTCCGTTTTTATCCACATTTAAAAATAAATACAGACAAGAAAATAAATGGTTTTCTGTATTTATTTATCTGTAAAAACAGAAAACAGAGAGCCTTAATTAAAAGTAATATACCGATGGCGCAAGGGGCTTGTACACAAGCGCCTTAGTTTCTCTGTTGTGCTGGGAGAGTACTCCCAGCCTCTGGGGGCCACCGATTGCTTACCTGCTCGGGTCTATCATGCCTAACAGACGCTAGCATAGAAACCTAGGGGCCATCCTCTGCTCTAAAAAGGACAGGGTAACTGTCCCTGCAACAAGGCAGTACAGTGGTGGACGGGCTGGCAGGTCGAGGGGTTCCACTGGTGGAGTCAGCTCAGACTTTGCCATCAGAAACCCTGCATATGGTTCCCTATATCTAAATGGGGCATTGGAACCGCCCACTGACGTAATGAAACATGTGGGGGCCCCCCTGCAAGGTACTGTAGGGGCCCCCTCTGGACTCAATCAGGAGCTCTCCAGCCAGAGTATCGTGCTGAGGGCCCCCCTCCCACGCACCGCAGGGGCTGCGGGAACCCATGTTACGTCACTGGAACCGCCAGGATGGCAGATGGGTCTTCCTTTGTTTTTTATGGGGATGCTCCATAACCACCAACCTCTAAATAACCTCAAGTATTTTGAATTCCAGAGGCACTCGATGATATAGCATATTTGATAGAGAGGTTCATTTATTTTTTTTATTTGATAGCGGTGTAATTTAAGAATTAAAAAAAAGAAAAATCTAACAAAATCTTTTTGAAGTTATAGAAAGTAGATGGAGAATATCCTATATTTGTGAATGTATCTGTGATCTACTTCCAGGTATACTCATATTTAGTGGAAGTTTTACTTCTGGACTTGCTACTCTATTCCATTCTATAGCAGGCAACTCTTTGTGGTATCTGGCACGCTAGCTATCTTTCTCCTGTTTCGCATCTACCTTTCAACATTTTATCCAAATTTCTAATTTCACATTTGGGCAACATGTAACCTCTTTCCTATCGTGCATTTCAAAAATGTGAATGTGGGTGTTTGCCCACATTCTTGCATGTATGTGTGCATTTGGTGCATAGATTTGCCCACAACCACCCCTATCTTGCCTTGGTCATTTCCAATTTTTCAGGTCACCATTCTTTGCTAGCTGTTACATTTGCATTCTGTTCAAAAGAAAAGAATCGAGCAATTCTGCAGCTTTTCCAACTCAATTTTGAGAGCTGTATTTTTGAAATAAATGTTTTCACCCATTTCTTATTTAATGTATAAATGTAGGATTGAAGAAAGCTAGCAGAAGGGCAAAGCAATGAAGAAGAAATCTTTTTTCAGTTGAAGCAGAAATCCTCGGAGGAAATCAGCTGTTTTTTAATAGATGTCAATTAAAATAGAACAGATTGGGAAATGTTTTAACTTGAAGCTATTTAATGTTATTTCCAAATTACACTGTAGATTATACCCTAGAATCAAAGGCATTCGCTTCATAAAACCTTGCATCTGCAGTTTCGCATTGCACTCATTTTTTGCTCTGGCCTAGCTGTAGGGCAACATCACGGGTATAAAATATAATAAATTGCAATGTAAACCAGGGAACAGTTAGACTGCGAGTTGAATTATTGCAGCATGTACAGAATACGGGCATGAATATTTCACTGTTGTCTGGAATTGTTCCCGCTCTTCTCTGAGCACTTCTGGAATACAATTATCTGGTGACTTCGGAAATATCTGATTATTATTACATTTTTATAGATGGACTTTCACATTGTATTTATTAAAGGTAAAGATTTGCGTTGTACCTAGGAAGCACTGTTATCATCTTTCACCTTCTTCAGACTCTATCTGGTGGGTCGCTTTTAGAATATTAGAATTATGAGCAGTGGCTAGCAAAATGATGTGGCCACTATATAAAATGTGATATGAGTCTCCTATAGCTCACCATATTCGCTGGCAATAGGCTGAATGCGCCCCCCCCTGAAAGGTTGAGGGGTTGCCCGCCTACCCTTGTGCCTACCCTGGGGCCTCCGTTTTGCCCCAGTTGATCAGCGCTGGAAGTGCATGGGTCCGACTATTAAGTAGTTTTATCTCAATTCAAAAGAATCCGTTTTTTGTACAAAGCTCAGAGAAATTGTGGCGGTTATTTGCTTAATTTGCTTTTCCTAAGAATTGAATATTCGGGCAAGCTGCTTGGCCTGATTTAATTCTGATTCACATGAGGGTACTTTGCACTAAAGAGCACAGGGACAGTTATTGCTCATTACGAGTGGCTTATCTCCGGCAGCAATACTTTATACATTGACAGCGCACTGCAGTACCACCAGGAATCGCACCTTCCTCACTTGTATGCCTTTTGTACCCGTGGAATGGGCATAAAAAGTGGAAATCGCTGTTACAGCGCATAGTGCCAATATTGGCAACACACTCCCCATCCCAAATACAGCAATCTCCGGATGAAATAAACAGACAAGACACCTTTTTCGTGGAGAAAATTGCTGCAGGTTTATTTGCATACCAAAATATGCCAACATGGTAGGTTAGCTTACGGGCGATCCAAGGGCAGGCTGCCCCTCCGCCGCCTGCCCACCTGACGAGCCAAATTGCACCGTGGCCCTAGCCAATCGATTCTTACCAATTTTGGCGGAGGGTTTACCCCCTCCCACCTGTGGACCGCCAGTCCACCCATCTACTCACGCCCCCAGAGGGGGCGGAGCGTTCCAGGCAGCCCCCGGTTGCTCAGGTTTACAACCGCCCGTAGGACTAGCGGGGCGCCGTCGCTCCTCCAGGGTCCACCGCGAGGACTTCCTGGGGATATTTTGAATTTGCACCCTTGTTGTGCTCCTGAAGAGGGTACCCCTGTGTACCTTTCAGCCTCTGGATCGCCCTGTAACTCCGCCTGCAACACAAAATAACAAGTTAACAGCCCCCCCCCACCCCATACATGCTGGGTAAGCGGTAGGGAGGGAAACAGCTTGAAGGAAAGGCACAAAGAGGACGCCAGGTGGGCGGGAGAGGTACTTATACCTCTCTCCCCGCCCACCAGTGCCCGGAAATGATGCGGGGCGCGCAGACCCAGAGGGGGTCCCTCAGCACTAGGCTGTCACTGTGTGCCCTCATTTGGCACTAAGTCGGCCGCCCTCTTATGGGGGGCCCCTGCGTGGCCTGCGGGCAGCCACATGGTGCCAATATCGGCAACACACTCCCCATCCCAAATACAGCAATCTCCTCATGAAATAAACAGACAAGACACCTTTTTCATGGAGAAAATTGATGCAGGTTTATTTGCATACCAAAATATGCCAACATGGTGGGTTCGCTTACAGGCGATCCAAGGGCAGGCAGCCCCTCCGCCGCCTGCCCACCTGACGAGACAAATTGCACCGTGGCCCTAGCCAATCGGTGCTCACCAATTTTGGGGGAGGGTTTACCCCCTCCCACCTGTGGACCCCCAGTCCACCCATCTACTCACGCCCCCAGAGGGGGCAGAGCGTTCCAGGCAGCCCCCGGTTGCTCAGGTTTACAACCGCACGTAGGACTAGCGGGTCGCCGTCGCTCCTCCAGGGTCCACCGCGAGGACTTTCTGGACATATTTGGCATTTGGACCCTTGTTGTGCTCCTGAAGAGGGTACCCCTGTGTACCTTTCAACCTCTGGATCGCCCTGTAACTCCGCCACAGCTCTGGGTGTGGCCACCGTCACAACCAGGGCCCCCCACCAAGGCAGGCATTCTTACCTACATCCTGCTGCTTCCAGGGCTTCTCCCAGGACACTAAACGTGGAGTTCTCAGACCACCATAACTCACATGCCCCCAAATGGTTGCTTAACTTACACATGGAGGGTTTCATGTCTTGCAGCAGTGCCTTCCTACCCATGAAAGTCCATTCAATGCCTCCCAGGTGTATGCCCAGAAAGTTGGGAGGGGAGACACCCCCCCCCTAGTCTGTGCCGCAGCTTCTTAGCAAGCTGTTCCAGCGCATGCCTGGGAACCCCAACCAAATTATCTCATTGGCGGAAAACCCACGCCACCCTTTCCTGCTTACACATGGAGGGTTTCATGTCTTGCAGCAGTGCCTTCCTACCCATGAAAGTCAATTCATTGCCTCCCAGGTGTATGCCCAGAAAGTTGGGAGGGGAGACACCCACCCCCCCTAGTCTGTGGCGCAGCTTTTTAGCAAGCTGTTCCAGCGCATGCCTGGGAACCCCAACCAAATTATCTCAGTGGCGGAAAACCCATGCCACCCTTTCCTGCTTTCCGCCCATCGTGCCACTCTCGGGACGCACGAACGGCCAATCACCCAGACCTTTGACCCTGGCAAAATAAAGAACTGCAAGGTTTCTAAACACATATATTGAGCACTGCACACCATTCTATACAACTACTCAAGCTAGCACATAATTCCAAATCATAACACTGCACCCCACCAAACATCTGGAGCATCACCGGGGTGCCTTCGGTATACTCACCATTCGCCTGTACATAATACACTTAACCTGTCTGCCGGCCAATCCCCTGGGTGGCTCACGGACGGATGTACCTTTTAAAACACTGGGATTCCCATCGTCCCACCTGCATGCTGCGATCTGCTGACATGCCCGCCCTGAACGCTGTGTTTGCTGTCCCTATCCTAACAGAGTGACTGCGCAAGCGCCTGCCAGGACGCGCATTTTGTACTTGCTTATTCCCAAACTTATGGCGGTTCGCCCTTACAACCGTGTACTGCACCAGCAGTGGCAGTTTACCTGCTCCTCCCCAAATTTGAATTTTCCTGAATGATGTACATGCCAAGTATTCTTACTACATTGTAACCTTTTATACATTTACCCCTTGATTACCGGAGTGCCGGAAAGGTTAGTCAATGCTGTGGATTTGCGGACACGGAGTAATATATGAGCAGATTTACCTGCACCTTCTAAATATGACTGCAAATGTGTTCTGGTAATAGTCCGCTTTGGTGCTCCAAACCCATATTTACCAACACTCTTGCAGTAACTGCACTATATTGGCATGACAACCAACGCAACCCACAAGGCTGACTGGAGAATCCAGCGTATGTAGCCCAAAGCCAGCGTATGCTAGAGGTATACCAGTGTGTCAAACTGGGCCAGTGCTTTTGGCTAGTGGGACCCTGGAGTAAATCATACGCACCACTTGCCTGCCCTTTTTTTTTCCATTGCCTGCAAGTTCCTCAACGTCTGAAAGAGATCTTCTAGATGCTGAGTCATCCTGCTGCTGTCCCAACCCTGGCGTGAGTAGCCCTGTGCCACACTTCTGTCATGTATACCAGGAAGCAGACAAGTGGATGGGAGAACGGGAGGACAGACAGGACAGCATCCAATCCCAGTCTATCTACGGGTTTTGGCTGAATGTTGTGTAGCCGTACCGGTGCACCCACCCTGGTGTAGATTACCCAGCACCCCGACTGGATGTATTGCTGGGATGCAGGAGAGGAAAATCTAGGTAGCTTTGATAATCTTTGTCAGCAAGAGTCCTCCCTCCTGTGTACCCCGCACCTTAAGGACCCTGCCCCCCTATAAGGGCAACCACCCCTTCACCCCCTGGCTGGGCCCGCTATGATGCAGGCAGTCTCATAACAATAAGTGAAGCGTCCTGAGGTACCCACTGGTTATGCTGAGGGACATTCCCGTTAACTGGCCACTGTTTGCCCCTCCCCCGAATTATTGATACAACTATATTGAACCACTGTTGCAACATAGTCCAGTACCTTTGGGGAATTGTCTTTTGTGCCTCCCCACATCAGTCCCCTGCTCATTTAACCATATAAAAATTCTTGCAGTAACTACATGCTTTTTAGGATGATAGGTGATAGACCTAACAGGGTTTGATCCTGTGCCCATGAGGTTGAAACCACCACCACACCCAGCAGGTGAATCGGTCCAGGTTTTCTTTGCCATCATCCCTCCTATGCCCTTTGACATCCATACAACCTGCAAGTGGCCATGTGGCAGGCACCCAGCGGGACCTGCCAGTCCTCTTTAACCTTCATATCCTTGCAGCATAGCGGCACTCACTGATGCAGATGTCCTGGAGCATCCAATACTCGCCCCTATTGACATCCGTAATCATTTAAAATCATTAAAACAGTGGTTATGAATGAAACTATGCACAGGCAAATTGAAAATTTCGCAAGTACTGAATGATACATTTTGGGCTTGTCCGTCAGAAAAAGTTGGTCGCCTTCGATAGATACGAGTGACCAGTGCGGGTGAATCACACGGAACCAAGTATAGACGCTAAGTGACCGCAAATGACCATACCGCAGCTTAGTGTGGGTGGGTTGTCCAAGTGTAGCTTGGATGCGGTGGAATTACCCCCCCACGTGCAGCAAATTACTGTACAGCTCTGTTCCCACTCCCCAGGTTGAAAGTCATAGCACTGAGTGGTCCACATGACGTGAATGTCAAATCTAAGATTCACGGGTTATGTTCCAAACACAGCCCACCTACTGGAGGGTCCTGCAAGGACCCCTCTGCCTCACAGAGGCAGCCTAGCTACTTTGCACTCAGCGCACGTGCATGCAGTTAAGAGAGACCCTAGCGACAGCTTGGCGCACTGCCTAAGGGAGGGTACCATCCGTTGCACCCGGCTCTATGGGGCAACTGGAAACGTTTGGGTGGCCAGGACCTTTTATATAACCATTTCTACAATTGCATCTGACAGGAGGGGGACATATAGAATGACTTTGTCCTGCAGCTATGTGAAGCAGCAAAACTGTTGGCCTATACCGGCCATGTTCTTTACTATGGACAGGAACAAGCACCATGTCTGAAGGCTTGCACGGAGTGCCTGCTGGGGGTTTAGAGGATATCCATACAGAGCTGAGACTAACATAGCCTAAGAGTGCCCGAATAATAATTATCTGCACTGGCAAGATAGCGTGGATAAATTATTCCTTCCTGTCCAATATGGGTCCTACTGCACCCTTAAAGACCTGTCTGCTTTCTTGATGTGGAGCTGCAATTATCCGCTGGCGGCTACTAATGTTACTTAGCCTCCATATCCTACGCTCAGAATAGAGTGTACTTGCTCTGAAACCTCTGGGTTCGTGTCTGGCCTTCCTCTTATGCCCAGATATGCCTAAGGCACTGCATCAATTCTGTAAGATGGGACGGTGCAAGACTGTCCTTTCTTACACAATCTATCAGATGAGCTTGAAATATGTGACATTAAGCAATGGTGTCCTCATGTAATAGCCATGTCTCCCTCCCTTCGTACTGGAATTACGCCTGTCCCGCTTAATCTGTGGTGTTTAGCCTCAAGTCTTCCCAGGCTGCTGAACTGCTAACAATGTGAGCGGAAGCTGGCATTCCTGATTGCAGCTTGAAATTTGTACAGCGGAGCGCACAAGACCCAGGCAGTGTGCAAAATGAGAATGGCCCTGCTCGGCCAGTAAGACCCACAGACACATCACATCCACAGAGGCACCTTTGAGGTATGCAAACTTACACCGAAATCTGCCTCCCCTGCTCCCAAACTGTGAACATTCCGCATGGAGGTACAACCCCTCATGCCTCTGATACCGGTCTTTGAAAACAGACATTGATTTAACCAATTTATTTTTTTGGGACCAAAGCTGCATAAAATGCCCTTTCCGCCAGCTGGTTCTTAGCCAATTGACCCATACACTTATGTGGCATCTGGCTAAGGAAACTGCCAGATTTAAAGCATGAAGACACCTTAACTTAATAGCGCTGTTTAATATCGCTTGACGATGCCGTAACTTGAAATTAAAATAAGGGTCTGCAACCAGTCCTACCACAAATCCTGATCATGCTTCCCATCGGCAAACCACCCGTCTTTCTAGGGAGAACTAATTCGCCAGAGTTATCTTGCCCTAAACTGGCATGACGGACCATTTGGGTGTTAGCCCTGTCAAGCGACATTGCGGCATCACTTAGAAGAGGCACCCTTCAATGTGTTCCTTGACACGAGCTGATAAAATATCGGCTGCTGGCAACTGGCCCCACCCAGCTTAGACCAGCTGGACATGCCACAGTATCGTCAAAGAATAACAGTCACGGGCATGTCCGAAATAGGCAATCATCTCTTCTAACTGAAAGAGATTATTCATAAAAGCCAGCCTGTTCGTCTATTGTACAAGTCGTCCCCATTTAACTAGCACAAGGTGGACCCTCAGGAATAAAATTGTGCCTTTTCTGCACGCTTACGAAGTACTTGGTTGAGCAACCAGGTGGCCTAATGTTTCTGGCCCGTAACCTTAAACCTATAGCCAGCCAGGACTATTGACTTTGCCCCTGGTTGATAGTTGCATCAGGTAAATAATGAACAACTATGGATTCATTGAAGAATATTGAAAGCTCTAGTTCTGAAATAAGACCGTGCCGGATATATACTGAGATTCTCAGAAGTTACCTCACAGTTCCAAAACTTAAACTTATCAGTGTTGCTCCAGTGCGCGCATGCTGCACGTGGGCCACCGCCGACAATCCTCGGATAGGCCACCCACTGTCCCCACACATTACAGCACACCAGGCCCGTAACCGCAAAGTGTGCGAGCTTGCCACACACATCCAGGAAGGCATGTGTGTAATCAATAATTAACTATTGTTGTATGCATCTCTAAATTGGCCAGACAGCCACCCTGTGGCAGGCTGTCTCACACACTGGTGTTGGCCATTAAGTGCCAGTGCCATGGCCCGAAAACCACCGGCTTAAATCAAACACTGCTTATAAAGCTTTTCATTTTTGGAATGTGCAGTTGAATGGCACTCATGTGTACGCAAGAAATCATGGAAATGTCACACACACGCAACGTGAAAACTTGGCAGCTGCACATTTTACATGTGTATATAGTAAGGCTTGAGTTGCTGTCTTATGTTGTGCTCAACCCCGTGGCCTAAACACCCCCTAAGGATAGACCAGTAGCATCTGTTTGGGTACTGACTGCCAGCATAATGCAAACCCTGAAACCATGCGATTATGTAGCCCTCTCTTCCAATGATGCCTGTTGAAATGCCTTTTCATGAATTGTCGTTACAAAAGTTGTCTTTACACAAGAACTTGGTACCAACAACGAAGCTTGGATGCCTTATTCTGGTTTTATAAAATGTGGTAACCTTGTTCAGAACAAGAGTCAGAAAAAACAAAGAGAGGGCCTGCCGGATAGAATATAGGCATGTGCAGTGGGTCCTTTGCCAATTTACCAAGACCTGAACCTGGGTGTGCTGCTTCCTGCAGGTTGTGTGTACGCCTTAAGGGTGTATTCGCCTTCGCGTCACAGGAATATTCTAATGCATTCGGCTGCTGGTTATTTTAGCAAAACGCTGCGTGCCTCCACCCCACCAGCACCAGCGACCCTAGTCAACGGGAACCGCAACGCCACAAGAACATTACCCGCGACGACCATCCCTCATCAGCATGGGTTGATAATGGGTCTGAGTACTAACATGGACGCAGCATATGCTTTCTATGGCTGACACCAGATCACGCTCCTGGCGATATTCCCCCGGGGGGAGGGGGGGAGGCACTTACAGATTTTCTGCCTTTGAAACATTCAACATTAGTAAATATTTAACCTATAAAGACAATGCAGAGAAGCAAGAAACCCAAGAAACATTGCTGGTTACATTTGTGTCAGCCTAGCACATTTGCCCTCACGCACAGTATCCTACGAGGTTCCCAATATGACACAAATGTGCAATATACCACAACTTGATGAATTACGTTCCGTAAAATTCCCAGTGTATCTCACGCGCCTGGCAGTGTGTGAAAAGCCGATTTACTGTGGCAAGATTGAGGTCACACGCTGCTACACTCGGCAAGCAAAATAATGCAATGGCGGCCGCGTCAGTTCCCCCCACAGACCAACTGGACAAAAAGGTATAAGCATGCCCCTTGTTGGTCACCGCCATGGCGCAATGCGGGCGCAATCCTGCCCTGCAATCCCCATGCAGTACAGGCAGAGTCCCCAGATCTATCCGTCCAGCGTAGGAGCTCTCTGCCCATATGACCAGTCCGACTCCGGTCACATAGTCAGCCCACCCCAATTCCAAAATTTGCGCGAGATCCCGCGAATCTGCAACCAGCTGCACGACAGGCAGAAAGTAGGGGCAGAAAACACGAGCATGGCTGATCGATCTGAAAAATGAAGTAACGCTCTCTCCACAAGAACCACTACCTAGAGACGAAGATGCAGTCACCCACCGTGCAATTCCGGCTCCAGAAAGTGCCATTGCCTATAATTTTTTAACGCAGAGACCACACGTATACAACCCCACATCCCTTCGCGTGTTGAGTCCGACCATGTCCAACCTGGGGAGACACCCCGAAATGCGTCTCATCGGCCGAGACCTTGTGGTAGCCTGGGCCGGGCCCACTGCCCCTAGCTACCTCCGTTGGGTCAGGCCCCAACCCTGGGCGGAGCCACAACAGGCCGGAGTACAGGCTGCACCTCCCTCGTCAAACCACGCGGGCCCCTACTCAGCCCTCTCCAAAGGGGGGGTAACTGTGGCAGTAGATAGTGAGGGGGCAGCGGAGGCGGTAAAGGGGAGCATCGCTGCCCTCCCCGCAACATCAGGCCTGCGCGGGCCGGGGCACCGAGCACCGGCTCCGCCGTAATTACTGCGGTGGGGGGAAGAACAGCGCGAAGCTCGCTGAGCCCCCCCCCGCAGCCACAAACGCCCGCGTGCCGGGGCCCTGGCAACCTTCACTTCCCATTGGAAGCAGTGGAGGAGGGAGCATCGCGGTGCTCACTGCCCCCCATGCAACATCCGGCCCACCCGGACCGGGGCTCGGAACCTGTAACGCTGGGATTTAGGCAGCGGAGGGAGCGACGCGACCTCGCTGCCCCCACCAGCGCGCCACTTAGAGTCCCCGCGGGCCGAGGCCCCGAAACTGGCTCCGCCGGAAAGGAAAGCAGCGAAGGGGGGAAGGGTAGCCCCGTGATGCACGCTGCCCTCCCCCAACGCAACAACAGGCCCCCGCGGGCCGGGGCCCTGTAACCGGCACTGC
This sequence comes from Calotriton arnoldi, assembly GCA_963921515.1. Taxonomy (NCBI): domain Eukaryota; kingdom Metazoa; phylum Chordata; class Amphibia; order Caudata; family Salamandridae; genus Calotriton; species Calotriton arnoldi. The sequence continues at coordinate 784,011 of CAWUFW010002792.1, read as the reverse complement.
CAGAATGGCAAGCAGTGGAAGGGGGAGCCAGGTGAGGCTCGCTGCCCCCCCCGCAACAACAGACCCCGCGGGCCAAGGCCCAGTGTTAGCCAGCAGCTGCCGGCCCCCCACTCAGCTAGCGCCGAGCTACGTGGCCCAGTGCTGGCCATGACCAGGGGAGAGGGATGCTGCCCAGTCCCCCCGGGAGCTATCCTACACCCCCCCGGCGGACCGCAGCCTCGGCAGTGGCCGAGCTAAGCAGCCTTGCCTGGGGGACCTAAGAGTGGAGGGTTACGCACTCACCGAGTTGCAGCTCCTGGGGCTCCCAAGACACGTCTCAAACAGCGTGAAGGAAAGGCACAAAGAGGACGCCAGGTGGGCGGGAGAGGTACTTATACCTCTCTCCCCGCCCACCAGTGCCCGGAAATGACGTGGGGCGCGCGGACCCAGAGGCGGTCCCTCAGCACTAGGCTGTCACCGTGTGCCCTCATTTGGCACTAATTGTTGTCAAACGAACAGAGTGACCAGGTAGACTGTTACTACCAAGTTAAATAGAACCTTAGACACACAGTTCTAAAGTCTACGTGCTTTATTTCACTTAAGCTTGTGACTTTTTCAAGAACAAAATTGTACCATTCATTTCATGTCATGAGATGGGCAACACATCATTTGGATGCACATTGTGAGTGTGAAACATTTACATACAAAATGCACATGAACACATTAAAGCAACACATTTGTGATTAGACACAGTGTGAAAAGGTCAAAACAAGAGTAAACATGCATAAACACTCATAAACAGTGTGAATGACCAGTCCTTATTTGCAAACTAGCAATAGGCGGACACTGTCTTGTTTAGCAATAAGGCTTACGCCTGCTGTCCTGCCTGTGACGTGAGTAGTAGGGTTACACAATTACAACAGGTGTTGTCTAAAGGGGGGAACAACAATTCAAACTGATTCCCTCGAGGCACGTCCTGTGTTGGTTAACCCATACTCTGGAGCAAACGCGTTTCGAACCCCAACTTGCTGGGGGTTTCTCCTCAGGACTAGGACTGGGTCTTGAGAGACTGATTGTTGGCGTTGAATGAGTCAAGAGTTGTATGGTCAATGGGGTGATGATCCTACTGTTCAAATGGTGAGGCTTCAAGGCACCAAAGGGCAGTCTCAGTGAAATCTCGGTGTACATGATGTTGTGTTCACGGGCGATCTATTTTTCTTTCTTTAAAAACCTGCTTCAGTGTGATTACTTCAAATTGGCGACGAGTTGGACGACTGGTCGTTTCTTCACCCACGCGTGTGAATTTGCTGTGTGCCCCAGAAGTATCCGGTGTTTCTGTCTTCCTCGTTTGGAGCGGTCTACTCCATTGTCTCCTTGACGGTGCAACTGTTGGCAGCATTGGGAGTGGGACGTCTGTTTGCTGATGGGACACGGTGTCTCGGCGCTGTCCTGTTTCTCCGTGCCCAAGCTGTTCTCTGCCTGTGCCTGCTGAGTTAGTCCCCAGTGGCAAGTGAGTGTGCAGAGATCCTCTCTCCCTCAGCGGTTCTCTGGGCGAAATCACTTCCTCCCCGGTCATTTGGCACTAAGGCGGCCGCCCTCTTATGGGGGGCCCCTGCGTGGCCCGCGGGCAGCCACAGAGTTCCGCATTTAATTCTAAGCAGCAATAAATTAAACTCGCAAAAGTCGATATGTAAATGTATGTGTTTAATCTGCTCTATGATTTACCACACTCAAAAGCACAGTTGAGTTTTTTTGTCATTGTTCCAACTGTGGATTTTTGTGATTTTGTACCTTTGAAGTAGAAATACAGAGGCACCAGGAAATGTGGATAGAGTTTATCATAGAAACATCGGCATCCATTTTGTAATTAATTGTAGAATTTGAGAGTCGTCAGTACAGACAAGCATTGGGAACACATGGAAACAGTGTTTGTACACCCCACTGTTAACTCACTCAAAAAGGGTTGCCCTTAACCTTACTCACATTGAAAGGTTTCATATCCCTGATGGTTCCTTAAACAATTAAATAGACAATCTGGCATGGCTAATGCAGGACAACATTGAATAAAGCCTTTTCTCCTCTTAAATTGTTCTAAAGCAGCCTCTGATGGACAAAAGAGACAGTTCTGCATTATTTATCGACTTTCTAGGCTATGAATCTGAGATAGAACATTGAAAGACCCTTTCAAGGCAGAGATTTATCAGTGTATATGTTCACTTCTTTTATTTTGGCAAGGTAGGCCAGCATTGCTAGACACTTTAAAATAAGAAATAACAAAATGTGTTATTTACAGGTCTTAGAAACAGCAGAAAGGTGGTTGAAGTTCAATATAAAAACAAATCTTTTTATCATTATTATTATTATTAGTAGTAGTAGTAGTAGTAGTAAAAGTAGTAGCAGTAGTAGTGGTAGTAGTAGTAGCAGCAGTGTAATTAGTATTTAATTGTTCTACTTTCAAAACCAATTTGTTCTTCAACCTCAGTGTTACTTATATTTACAGACAGTGTACATGCTTCAGCAAGACCACATCCAACAATGAAATCAGACCACATGCAACAACAAAATCCATTAGAGGGAAATACTTGACTCCTGGTTTTTCTTTTCTTTTTGCTGTTCTTTAGCCCTGATCTTGTAAAGACCTGGTTTAAAGTTATCCTGCCTTCTTGTAGTGTTTCAACCTCGTCTGATAGATAGTCTGTTCTTCATCTAGGGGAAGATGCTGTTTGTCATTACTTTGAATGCCCTGCCTCGGGTCTTCAAGATGATGCCGGCTTTAATAGCAGCAAATTAAGACCATTTGGGTCTTCTGAGTGGGTTAAAAATAGTCCAGTTACAAAGAAAATAAAATGTTGAGGAGTCTTGCAAAAACCAGGTATATCCTCTTCATTGGGGCCAGAGTAGAAGGTGTGATCCCTGTTAAAAGGGCGTCCATTTGGACTGTTTTTGTTTTACTTTTTAGACTCCTGTTAACATTTATTTGTACAGAATTGCCATGCTCACTTAGCCGACTATAAAGCGATACCTATTGCTCATTAGTTTTCTTCCTTTGAAGAGGTTTGTTGGAGGCTGTGTTGCTTATGAACAATGCATGTATCTTCCCAAATCCAAAGACAATGATGCTCTGCCTTGGCAACAAGTATGTTGTCACTATATTATATTTGCACCCATTGGAGAGACTCGAATCCATTTCCACATGTTGATTGGTGTTGAGGTGTGGCATGGCTTTTATTACGTGTTTAGCAGACTTTGCTGTAGGTGCAGTGTAGCATCCGGACTCGGGTGCAAACTAGTTTGTACTCATATCTGGATTACAATAGTTGCAAAGTTAATGCATTTTCGGATATTTTCCCTGCACTAATTTCTCCAGGGATAATGTGGAGGGATTTGTGAAGTGAAAAGAGCTTGGTAATGAGAAAATGTGCAGGTTTCAGGTGTGGTACACCACTATACACTTATTAAACTCCTTTAAGATCATTTAAAGACAGAGTCCTGCACCAAAATTACTCTGGAGAAAAAATATAACGTGTGTTAGTGAATTTCCATAGGGCAGCTTCATTGCATGAGATTCAGGCAGGTCCTGGAATGAGGGGTTTAAAGTCTAGACTGTGGAACATCATTGCTTCGTACATCAGACGTTCTTTGTGGCTTTGGCAGGTCAGGAAAAAAAACGTAAGGCACATCTCTTTAAAGGACACTTAAAACACTAAGGGGGATATTTACAAGCCCTGTGCACTGCCGGAACATCACCTTTTGTGACGTTCCGGTGGCGCAGAGGGCTTAGCCATATCTACAAGGATATGTAATGCCACCCTGTGTAGCTTTTCATGGCCTTGTAGATATGGAGGAGGGCGAGGCAGCGCATGTCAATGACTTGCCTTACTATGCGTAAAAGAGGTGTTCCATGGGTGTTGCTATGGGTGTTCCCACTCAACACCCAAGGAATATGACGCTACCCCAAATTTACATCATCAGATAAACCTGGGGCAGTGCCAAAACCTTGTGCCTCCCTAGAGAAGGCATATCGAGGAAAAACGTTTACATTTCTCCTTGTTTTTTCCTCTTTCCACATGTGCTGCATTCTGCAGCACACATAGAAAGAGGAAAAAGCCTCTTGTGATTGTTTTTGTGCAGGAAGGTGCCCTTCCTACACAAAAACAATCGAGCCAACAACACAGACATCCTTGCACCATGGTGCAAGGGTGCCTACATTGGCGCACAGCTGAAAAATGTGTGCCAGCGCTGGCTGAAAGGACAGGAATGTACTGTATCTTGTCAATGCGGTGAATTCCTGTTGTTGCAGTGTGAAGCAGTGCATAAAATTAAATTGTAAGCTTACTCTCCTTACTCCTTTAACCGTACTGGGCCCTTTACGATTAGACAGTCTAAAGCGCTTCCATTTACCACATAGGCAATGATCCTCTGATGAATCTTTCTCCACCAATAGGAGGGGTGGAAATTAGGGTGACCAAGCTCCACGTTGGCTGTGCAATGAGGACCATTAATTGACAGCCAACTTACAGGTTTGACACTCCAGCCTCCTAAAGAAGTTAAGTCGAGTGAGTATTATGCAAAACAAGAGCTTAGCAAATAAGACACAAAACAGAAGAAGTAAAACCTTATGTTCTGATAAGATTCGCTGATTCCCTCTACAACGCATTTAAACACCAATTACAGTCAAAATAAACAGGACTCAATATATTCTCAGACAAATTTAGATTAATTTGGTTATTGTATTAAGGAATTAAAATCCATCAGACAGAGCAGTTTCTTAAGGATTTCAGTCGAGGAAATTACAGCTTGCATTAAAGCACCAAACGTTGAGGCAAATGTGTATAGGATGGTTATTAAATTCAGAGTACAAAGTCCCAATGCCTTAAGACAGAAGGATGTTTTGAATTTCTAACAGCTCAGGCCCTACTAGGCAGCGGGCAAGGTTCAGATTCCATTAAGGACAAGTCCACTAACCTAAAGCTTAAAGGTAAAATAGGTATTTGAATAATAGTAATGCTTCAGCAAAGAAGGTCTCAGTCCATCATCTACTGACTGTAGCATTGACAACAGTCCAAAAGAAATGATCGATCAGCATAGCATCCAGATCCCAAGAAGGAAAAATCAGAATGGCGGTCGTTGAGAAGCAAACATCAATGGCATTGGCCCTCCTTTAGGGTTTCTTCTTTTATAAGTTCTTTAGAAAAGTCCAGTGGCATAGCATCACACCACCATCAAAAGGCTATCATATGCCCCAGTTTCCATTAAGTCACCGAATATGATTTGAAACATCATACTGGTTTCCCATGCTAGTCAGATTGCGGTTCCTCACAGGCCTAACATTAGTAGAGAAGAAATATTTCACTGTGAACTTTGTAAAAAGCATTGTAGAATGTCAGAGTGTAGTGGTGTAGAGAACAAAATATGCAACATTTTACTTGCAAAGAACAATCAGGGGAAAGGTCAGCATTAGCAGAACATTTGCGAAGGCCTTTAAGTTAGCATTGCAGTTTAAATAGAATGAGCTCTGACTTTACTTCAAACATAATGAAATTAAATCAATTCAAATTTAAGAATATATCAATTTTACACAACATTATTACATAAAAATAACTAACATTAGAAATACCCTACTACCACAAAGTTTTCCGATATTCATATAAAGCACGTTTTAAATTTTTTACTCTACTAAAATCATTTCTCACATTTAATAAACTACATAATCTCTAGTATTCATTTGCAAATTCTCTAGGCTGTACTTCATTGCTACACATTTTTGCACCGACTATTCCAACTGGTGCATTCTCAGCAAAATGCATAAAAATCACTAGGACACCCCACATAGCATCAAAGTTCTTATCAATATACATCTATAAACAACATATGTATTTGGAATTTATTATCTCAACTCGTTTATGTGTATTCATGTTACCGTATGAATGTATTGTCTTCATCTCACGTTTTGAAGCACTCTTTTACAGTGCCTCTTACCACACTTGTCTCTGTCTCTGTGTCTCTCGTGTGCATCATGCACTTTCAGCCTTTCGTGTTTTCTGTGTATAAATGTGTCATGTATTATGATTTTTAAAATCCTGCTGGATCACTGTCTTTCGAATTGGCATAAGGCAGCGTAGCAAAATTATTTGCAATGCTGCCCTACGCCAATTTCTTGTAAATATGCCCGAGTGCTGTCCCATCTCTCTATTCTTTAGTCACTAGTAAACCCATATTGTTCTTTATCATGATCGTAAATTACATTGCTTTTAATTTTCTCCCTGTGCCCTTGACCATAATATGGGATCATCACCAATTCCATTTTTACTACCCAAACAATGCCTCACCACTGTACATCATTCTATTGGGAGCAAGTTGGGTTCAGACGAGTAACAATAAAAAAGTAATTTCAACCCCACATTGAATCACATCCTCAATAGCAAGTGAGCCTGAAAATGCCAAGGCGAACTCAAGGTGCAGGGATTCTAACTCTGAGACAACATGATACACTCAACAGTACACTATTCAAAGAAAGCTGCCAAATGCTACACATTTTCCAGGCCTTTCCAGAGGGGCTCTCAGGCTTTGTCCACCAGGAACTAGCATTACTTTCACAAAGCCTTATAACCAAAGAAGTATCAAGAAAAACACTTATAGTAAAGCCTGTCTGGCCTGCTTTATTTTTTACAGAGAGAGTTTTAAGATAGAATGATCAACATATCTGTTTATCCAACAAGTCTCAGATTATGATACTGGTAAAATAGTTCAGGTGATTAATGCACTTGCTTCAGAGCTCAAATCACCATAAAGCAGCTCAGGCAGTCGATGTACTTACTGCAGAATGTTACATTGTATCTGCAGTGAACAGGTTTGTGTTCCATTAGGACAATTCAGCGAGTTAATAGACTTGTTACAGAGATGCTCATGCAACTTGCACTGCGCTCTATTAAACTATGGCCCTCATTAATGGGGATTTGGTGTTGGGCAGCGCAGCAAGTCAGCTCACTGCGCTGCCCTACACCAAAGTGAAAGGGCAGGAATACACCACATTTATGCATTACAGTGCATTCCTGTCCTTTGCCCCTGTGCTGGCGCCATTTCTGTAGCCTAGCGCCAACACAGGAACCCTTGCACGAGGGTGCAAGGATGCCTGTGTTGTTGGCAGGTTTGTTTTTGTGCAGGAAGGGGCACCTTCCTGCACAGAAACAATCCTAAGAGGCATTTTTCTCTTTCTACGTGTGCTGCAGAGTGCAGCATACATAGTAAGAGGAAAAAACAAGGAGAAATAAAGCGTTACACCTCACCTCGGGAGGAGTAAGGTTTTGGCGCTTCCCCAGGTTTTCATGCTCTCGAAAATCTCGAGGAAGTATCAAAATCCATGGGTTTTGTGTGGGAAAACCCACTGCAAGGCCCATGGACTGCCTCCCGAGTGCAGCGTAAGGCAATGCAGCGATTTGCACTGCCTTGCCTTACTCCATATCTATGAGGCCATTTTAAGCCATGCATAGTGGTTTTGCGTGACCTCATAAATATGATTTAGTGATTTGCAACGCCTGAGCATCACAAAAAGTTACGCTCCAGTGGCCGAAGGGGCTCGTAAATATTCCCCAGAATATGAATAATGATTTTTTTATAGGGCTAACTCAGGCTTAATTACTTGTAAGTGCTCCTAAACATTGAAGCTAAAGACAACGTGTTGCAGTGACATGAAGTTGTTTGCCTAGGCAACAAATTTCACCGGATGTGTAAATTTGGGATTTTAAGCAAGTGTCCTGGTCACACAGTCTTCAATTGAGAGCACAGGGTCTGCCTTGGTTTTATAAATACTGAATGACTGTGAAATTGTGTTACGGAAATGACAGATTTATAGCATTCATCCATTTACTATATACAGAATTGTTGATGGGTAACTGTGAATAACAGGGATATTTTACATGGAAGAGTTCTTTGTGTTACACCAAGTAGATAATAAGGGTAAAGCTTGAGTTGCCTATTATGTCTTTCAGAACCCCGAGGTGAAAAACACCCCTGGTACTGAAAGTTCAGCCATCTATACTTTTATGCTGTATGTGGCATGCCAAAATCATTTGCTTCTGTTTCCAATACATACGCAGGGGCAAAGGAGAAATGCAGAACCATGTACTACATGCAAAACTAGTATAAAAAAACTGGCCTCTGCCATATACCACCATCAACCTCAACATATACCTTCCCACTCCCCCAAACAAAACAATCGATAGCTAGACTCCTGCAAGATACCCCCACCACTCTCTGAAAAAACCCACCCCACCAATATTCAAATCTAAAAAAATACTTTGCCTGCTGCTATTCACTCACATCAATTTCCCTTCTGCATATACTCCTCACCCACTCTTCAAACAAACTGGGCCCAAAAAATGCATGGCCGCCTGCCACCCACAACTGCCACCTACTGCAGCACCCTCCATCCTGGCTTAAACTGTGTACCAGCCAACTCCCTAACAGCCCAATGCTGCCCAAAGCTGTTCTCCTGGTTCTTACACTGGGAGCAGAAAACCGGCACCACACTGAAAGCAGCTCTGTGATGGTGGTTTGTCAGTGTGGCTTCCTTTCCCCTCTCAGGGCCGGTGTGCAGAAATCAGTGCTGACAGGTGACAAGGCAGTTGGTGCTGGCACAGTTCTGCCTGCCTTATATGGAGGACAGAAGTGGAGGGAGAAGGCGGGTGAAACCATCAATCACCATTCCACCGCTACGCTCAGGTATCTGGAAATCCTGGTGATGTGGCACAAAAAAGGGGAAGTGAGTGTTTCCCCTGGGTGACGTCATAGCAGTGAGTAAGCAAAGTGGTTAACCACTGTGCTTAACCACTATGATGTCACTAAAGTGAATAACTGAATTTTAGTCCTGTTATTCACACTAAAGTCTTTCTATAGAAGCCACCTTCAGTATAATGATAATATAATCAATTATAATGCATATAATGCACTCAACAGAACCTGAAATGTTAGAGTAAGCTTAAATAGTCAATGGTAGTATTAATACTAGGCCTGGGTGATAATTGATTTGCTCCGGCTTAGTTGATGTAGTTTCAGGAATTTTACATTGAGCATGGTATGAGAAATTCCTGAAATTATGAGATGTCGTGTAATTGCAATTTAGCAGTAAAATATGGTGATTGTGTCATTTGTTTAAAAGATTTACCACAAACACACATGAACGACAGAATGTGAGTAGTGGTTGTTCACAGTGTTTTTATTTTTTGATCTATTTTTTAGCATGAAATGCGTCCTTGTTTTCAATGCAGCTATAATATGCGTTTTTATTTTTCATTCTGACACCACACATAGTCAAAATGTGCACCGCTGCTCTGTGTTGACATGCTGTTCTCGAAGAACTACAGAGATTTGCAACATTCAAAGCTCTTCCAGCCTGAATCACTGTTTATAAGACATCTGTTATTTTTAGGTCTCGCGCCTAGCGTTGCAGTGCGCAGCTCTGCTCGCGCAGCGCGAGACCTTTAGAAAGGGCTTCTGAAAGCGACCCACACGCTCGTGCGTGTGGTTTTGTTTTCGGAAGCCCACATTAACTGGAGCGTACGTTTTTGTTATGGAGACGGCACGCGATTGGTCAAAGGCGGGCGCATGTCCCGCCTTTGCCGCGCCCATTCCCGACGGTGGCCAGAACGCGCGTCAGCGCGCGTTCGCCTCGCTGCCGCTCTCTGCCCTCCCCCTCCCCCCCGCGCGCTCCTCTGTGGTGCGCGCGCACCATTGTCCTGAACTAGTAATGTCCCGTTTATCCCACAGCTCTGTAACGAACTGTTCCTACAGCCCCCTCCCGACAGCACTTTGTTCTAGACTTTATCCTAACTACTGTGATTTACGAAAGTTTAAAGCAACGGAAGGGCACCGAATTCGTGCCATGTACCTCCCAGGGGAATGCTAAGCTCGCACCCGCGGTGTGATGACTCTTAAACACCCCCTCCCCACATGGGGTACCCCTGACGTGGCCCCGCTCTGTCAGTGACACGAGAGCCCTCTTCCCTTACCCTACACCCGATGACATTATCATGGGCACATCCTAACCGCACACGAAGGGTCGCCTCTCGACGACTATTTAAACTGCCCCATGCGGCAGTCTTTCATAAACCCTATGGCATTATCCATTGCAGTCCCTTCTCCCGCCCAACGAAGGGTCGTGTCTCGATGACCGTATACTAAAAACTGCTCTAGCGCTCCATGCTGACCTCAATAGAGCCACAGACCCTCCCCGGAAGAACTGCAAGGACTGTACTCCCGTTGCTTCATCACGGGAGAAGCTCGTCCTGTGCAACTATGGCGACGGCTCTTCTGCCCCATGGCCTAGAAACCTCATGCTGCCTCTGCAGATTGTGTAATGCCCGATGTCAGCACCCGCCCCGCCCTGTGAGTCACGTATAGTAAGACATCTGGTCTCCTCCCCTTTCAGGAAGCGGGTGGGGAGGAAGTGCTCACATGCAGAATTAGTCCCTCAAATCTTTTCCATTCAAACCACTCTTACCAGTGAACTTGTCTGCCGGCATTTAGGGTGGCCTTCCTTCGCGTACCCGTTCTATGAGCGCTGTACACGTTAACATGTGTGCTCCGGTGCACGCACCAAGCACGCCCTGTCCATAAGCAGTAAAATAATGCACAGCCCTTGTGGACAGGAGCACTTGTGCACAGCTCTATGAGCGCCGTACCGCCGTCATGTGTGCTCTGGTGCACGCACTGAGCCCACCCCGCCCATAAACAGTAAAATTACTGTGCAGCCCCTATGAAAGGGATGAAAACTAGGAATACCCTAACCTTTTCTTACTGCCCTTCTTCTGTACTGCCTCCTTCCCTTCTGTTTCTTTCAACAACCATATGATTCTCCCCTCGCCTGTCTCTTCCCCCAACATTCTATTTTTCCTATAACCTTCTCTCCCCATACCCTTCTGTCTCCTCAATGCCCACTTTACTTTCCCGTCTGTTTCTTCCCAGCCTTTCTGTCTTTAATCCGGCTCCTGTTTCTCCCCTGTCCTTCTTTCACTCCCCTTGCCCTTCTGCTTTTCCCCTTGCCCTTCTGTTTCTCCCCTGCCTTCCTATCTTTACCCGTGTTTCTGTCTGTACCCCTGCCCTTCTGTTTCTCCCCTTGACCTGCTGTTTCTCCCCTGCCTTCCTGTCTTTCCTGTGCTTCTGTCTCTACCCTCTGTCACTCTGTTTCTCCCCAGCCTTTGTATCTTTACCCGTGCTTCTCTTTCACCCCTGCACCTTTGTCTGGTCCCCTCCTATTCTGTTTCTCTCCCTGCCTTAGTCTTTACCCATGCTTCTGTCTCCACCCCTGCCCTTCTGTTGCCCCGCCCTTCTTCTTTTGTCGTGCCGGTCTATCACCCCCTGACCTCCTGTCCAGGGCACAAGTCCTAACAAGCATTTGCAATGCAATAGGTCTCACATTTACGCAAGTTTAAGCTATTGGCATTGTAAATCACAATGCCTTTTATTTATGTTTTAAAAACGAAAACCAAAATAAAAGGCATTGTCAATAGCTCAAACTCGCGTAAATGCGAGACCTATTGCATTGCAAATCCTTTTTACTCTTACTTTTCCCCCTACTTCCTTCCTCGCCCTCACCATCTTTTGCTATCCCTTCCCACCAAACAGATGTGCACTCCCGTCTGCTCGGGCAAATCTGTGGGCATCTCATCCAGACCACATCTGGTTGTAACTAGATTTTTACTACCACATCCAATGATGTTAGGTTAGAATAGGTCCCATTGATATTTTGTTAGGGGATAGCGCAAAGAAAGGTGGCAGTAAGTGGTCTTGTATGATTCTGAAATAGATGTGTTAAGTTTTGCTCACCTTATGCTGACTGTGTGATTTTCACTGACTTTAATAATTAATTTGTCTACAAATGTTGGAACATTCTGCAGGTGAGCCAGTCTTCTTACTCTCTGACTCTAGAGACTGAACCCTTGTCGGCCAGTCTTATACTTTTGGACTTCGAATAGTTTATCTTGTTTTCATGTCAGACTCTTTGCTGCATCTGATTGAGCCTTATGCTAATTCCCTATAGTGATTTACCATGCATTCTGATTAACCCTATATTTTTGCCTTCTATATTGCTCCTTAATCTAAGAATAACCCTTCTTGGTTTGTAAATTCCCTGGACTATATCCTTTTGGATTTAAGCTCATTTATTGACTACATTGATTTATTTGCTATCTGAACTGTTATCTGTTGGGACACCTTGCCTCATATGTTCTTGACATTAATGCTGTTTCTGATCCTGCCTAAGAGCTTTATCTTAGATTATCTGATAAGATTATGTCAACACAGCTCAGTATATTCAGCGAGATCGAACAGGACTTGACCTGTACGCAGGCTCATATGTCAGGGCAAAAGCACTGACTGTGGTAAAAACTTGCAAAGATCCAGTTGCACTAAGTAGGCCTTACATTGCTAGGGAAGTGTATTGAAATATTTGTGCTAGCTTGAAGACTGAGGTGCATTGATGGAGCTGTGTGGACTTTGCAGCCCCCAGGCAAGAACTATTTTGGGTGCCCTTGTTCGGTACATCTTTGAATTTTAATCACCAATTTTCTGCTAATTCAAGTCCCGTTATGCCAAACAATACTAATTTCTATTTTAAAGCCTGGGACAAAGAAATAGACAGAAGTGAGATAGAAAGTTCACTTTACCAAAGGTCCCAGGGAAGGTGGGGGACAGGGCATTTGCCCACTTTGCGCATGCCTTATCCCATCTCGGGTCATCGGCAAGAGGGGCCCAGAAGCTGAGGAAGCGGGAGATTTGCAACAGCACTAGCTAAATTGATGCATACATACATGCATACATACATGCATACATGCATACACTCATACATACATACATAAATAGAGTGGATGATGGTTAATAATATGTGACTTTGCTTTCCTTGGAATAGTAAGATGTTCAGCTGACCTCCAATGGTCAGAGATCAGATCAAAGCAGAGTCGATTTGCCACACAATTATTTAGCGGGTGATTTCCACTTACAAGCTACTGTTGGTACCATCCCATTAGAATGGAATCTGATTGTAAATCTGAATTCTTCATTCTATAGACTTCATTTTCACCCTATCTCTTTTAGAGCTCTGTTGTAGTAATGTCATCTCTGTTTTATGATGTGCTCCCTGGTGATTCACCCATTTATATCTGTACATCGTAATTTTCTATAATGTTGTTCTGTATGAAAGCTCCCAGTGGAACGTTGTAACAGGGACCCTCTTGGCACCAATAGCCGTGGCAAGAATTACCCTGCAGCTCATACATGTCAAGAATAGTTTAGCAGATTTAATTAAAGTGTTGAAAAAATGGTCTACTAAAACAACATAAACACTAAAATATGCACCTAGAATGGAAATGTCTCACAAATGCATCTGTTAACAATACTGCAGCATTTTCGTATCATTTTTCATCTTTAAAGGCAGCAATGTTCATATCAATTTTCAAAACCCTGGCCTTTGCTTCTTGTTAATATACATTTTATTGCTCTAGAGAGATAGATGTCTTGCCAGTTAAATTAATAGTAAAACTGAATATATCTCAGATGTTTCCAGCATATCTTCACGGTACGTTTGTTCATGTAAATGAGACTTATTAACTCTAGTCCAATTAATTGTGCAAGCAGTAGAAAAAAGTTGAAATTTAAATTAGCAGCATATCTAAGCCAATTAAATAGAAAACAAAGAAAAATCAACATGAAAGAACAATGCTGTATGTAAAACATTGTTGCTCAATGATATGCTCGACTGGCAAACTATTTTGGACCACAATAATGTGGTCGCATCTACGTGTAGAAAATTTCGAGGAGCTTTATATAAAGTTTCAGGTGTTTGTGTGAGTCATTGAAAATGGCTGTTTACCAGGATCCCTCAAGCGTTCCCAAGGCGTTCCTGGAGCCTGCAATTACTTCTGCCTGCTCATATGTGAAGTTCACCAAGACCATGACTCACTAATCTTTGTGAAGAACATAATGTACAAAGGGCAATTGTCCATTCTTAAAAGGTCAGCAGTGCCATACTAGGTTGTGGGAGATGTCTCCTTGATAGAGTATGTGGCAGGAGTGGTGGTAGCAGTGACTTAGGTGCTGACAGCAGGAGGTGATTTGTTGCCCTGTCCCTTGTCACTATGGAGGCGCTCTGACAGTAGTGCACTATTGTTCATACATACCCTAGCCTCTGTGTTGGGAAACGGGACAGAAACGTTAGAGGCTTGCTCACAGCTAAATGTTACCCAGCCCCTGCTGCTGATGCCGGTCCTCCAGTTTTGCCTATGAGTGGCATCCCTGTAGGTCTGATGATACTCATCTGATGAGCACTCATGTGGCCGTTTGTTATTGCGCTCATCCCTGCCCTCAGTAGCACAGAAGCTAGGAGCTGGGGAAGACAAGAGGATTAGAGGCAGTCCATATCAAGATAGTAGGAGGTAAGTGGATAAGGAAGCTCCCAGCAAAATTTAAAGAGGAGGACATGGCTGTGTACCTGTTTGCACCTTCCTGCTCTCCTGCTCCATCATTGGTCATTAGTTCCATGTCACTGTGCTCATCAGTATTATGTGCATGGTAACCTGTATTTGTGGATGAGAGGTAGCCTAGCAGCTAAGACTTGGCTTACTGAGCTGATGTCTAAGTATGACAGATCTTCAAATCAAATCAAAACTTATTCGGATGTCACAGACGCAGAGTCAGCTATTGAAATCCCATTTAATATCAGCCCTAAATTTAAAGGAAAAATATTCAGACATTGAGTCGAGAGGCCATAGAAAAAATGTGCGACATGCTGTTTAGCTGTCCTAGAATAACTAAAAATGCTTGAAGCACAAAAAGGAGTCGCAATTGCATGCTGTCAAGAAATACATCTAATTACTACAGAGGCAAATCCTTGTGCAAGATCATAGGACTCAGAAGAGAAGGGACTTGATGGTCTCACTGGAGTGATGGAAAACATGACTGGCGGGGTTTGTAAGAAGATATTCACTAGCTGTGGAAGCTGAAAAATGTTTGCCAACTGGGCTATACAGGTCAATGACTCCACCTAAGGTTTCCTCGAATGCCGTCAGTTGCTTTTCCATTCAGCCCTCATGCCCCAAGCTGGGAAGGGCAAATGACAGAGCTTCAGCAGCCAACTTGGCATCAGCCTTGTGCCATTTTCTATGTAAGCCATATCAGTACACCTTAAATGAAGTACTATAAACCAAAAGAGGACCCACTGTAAAGAAGATCTGATGGTGGTCTGACCAGGAAATGAGCAGGTCTCCACCTTTTTAACCCATTTGAATACAAGCTCAACAAGCATTGGCATAGCCAATAGGTCTCGCCTTTGGGACCTTATAAGTGTGTAGCATTGCAGCTTTCCGATGACGGTGCTAAATACAAGATGTGACTGACGTGCGACAGGAGGTACGTCAACAGCAGAGAGGGAGCAGTTTCAGTGTTGCTTTTCTAGACCTGTGCAGTGCACGTTTGTGCTTTTCATCGTCTAGATTGGTTTGTGTGTTGTGTAAAGCTTTTATGCTGCACCACTAACGACATCAAAGCCACAAAATACAATAATTACCTACTTTCAGGTTTTTAAATTTAAAAATACGAAATATCCCCAGCTCCCCAAATCCGTCATCAGCCTAACATGACGAGTTACTAATGGTCCACGGACAAATGTATAGTTTGTCGTAATAAAACTTGCAAACGCAGCCTCTCCTGCTGAGACTTATGTAGGAATGCCCTGCAGGGCACCAGCCTCTACCATGCGTTCTTGGAGGTAATCGGCAACTCCTCTGGCGCACAGATACAAATGCAACATGTGCCGCAGGCCACCGAGGGATCACTTCCTCTTCAGATTTTACCCAGATTTGCCAAAAAGCTCAGCTTTAAACTGTGCCCCTGGTGGTCCAGTTGGGGGAGGAGCGCGAGGGGGGAGCGCAGGAAATGTATATTCCTGTCTTTCAATGGATGCTTTCAAATAAAAATACCAATTGGCTTTAGACCCGTTTAAACTCCAGGAAGTTGAGTATTTTCGAAAGGCAGAGGTAGGGGCTTACCCGAAAAGAAGGGTCAGTTTGGAAGCCCGCTCTATTATCCACGGCCTTCACCCGCCCCCAGGAATGTCAGTCACTCCAGGAATTTGATACTCTAAAAGCGAGAATTGGGCAAATGCGAAGGGGGGAGGGGAGCACACTGCCTTTTGCTGCAGGCGATCAAGGGGGGGCCAGGCTGCCTACATGCAACTCAAGACTCTTCAACACACTGGCTTGGGAAACGTAGGGAGGCGCTTTACATTTTTTTGGCAGACAAACTCACCTTAACCGCCTGGAGTTATAGTTGTGAATGGAGTATGCGGCTGTATTTACATATTTAAACTTACAGTAAATGCTGGCTAGTATGTCACATTCTAGAGGGAACTCTGTCCGGGTAGTTCCGCTCTGTTATAAGCACATTTTTTACGCACAAAGCTAAAAAAAGAAAATCAGTTCATCTAAAAAAAAATAAGACCCACATGTCTACATTACGAATTTCACCAACTAAACTGCTTTAGGTCTCATCGACAATGTCCGGGTTGGTTATACAGGCATGCTATAAACGGCGGAGTGGACGTCTCATTTTGCGCATGTTTTAAAAACATCACTAGACTCATCACGGGGAATTGAGACATTAAAAACATGTTTCTGTTAATATTTCCCCTCCTTACTTTACACTACCAGGGTTACTGTACACATGTTGATATAACACTTTTCCAATCAGGAAGCTTAAGATCACGGGGTGGCAAAAATAACAGCAAATAAAGTCAAGCAGCACAGCAGAAACTTGCTGCTTTTGTCTAATGTAAGTGCCTCAGGCTGCTTCAGAAGGGCGAGGCTCAGTCCATGTACAGCGTTTACCTTGCGAGCAGCGGCGCCATCTGTTTCCAAACCTCGGGCGCGATAATTGCAAACAGATGGCGCCGCTGCTCGCTCCCGCAAGGTGGATGCCTTACATGCACGAGTACTCATTGGAAACAGTGCAGTACATGCGCGAGTTTTCCAAAAAGTACAGACCGATTCCAAAAGGTCGATCCTAAGCAGCGCTTGCGCGCTGATTAGGCTTGACCTAAAAATGGGCCCTCTACTGTGGGTGGGCCCCAACACTACTGGTCCATTTCTACTGCCTCCAACTCTTTACATAGGTGAAGCAAGAGTGGTCTGTCCTTAATATCAGCATTAACATTGAGATCTTCCAGTATAATCAAATTCAGAATCTGTAGTGCTGCCATCATACATTGTTCTAGGAGTTTGTCATGATACCTTGGATAGTGCTGGCACAACATGAGTTAAAGTGTGTTTAGGTGATAACCAGCCCCCACAGAAGGAGTGGCAAATAGTATTTTAGAGATACTGGATTAGTAGCCAGTTAATCTTTAAAACTAAGGCCAATACTACCCTACCATTTGTTCTTTTTGTCTCTTTGCAAGATGCAGTATCATGTCAGAATAGTAATAGTAAGGCCTTGAGGCAGCAATAAGACAGGTGACCATCATGCACAGCGACTGCTCTTAAATTGTGGCCTGAGGGCTTGCACTTCACTCACCAAGATTAGAGGGTGACCTAAACAATAGTGTTGGTGTGCACCAGGCCGCCTTGAGATGTTAGCCAGGAGAGTGTACCTATTTGTCAGGGCACTCATTCAATCCACCTTGACAAGGAAAAAGTGTAGCCAGGGTGTCCACACACACGGACAACTCACAGGGCAAAAAAGCTCAAAATAAGCCCATTAGATCCCAACAACACTCAAGCATGTGGATGAAGTTATCTGCAGCCTGACAGCTGGACCTTTAAAAAGAGATTTAAATATTTTCCAATAACTCATTAAAAACAACAACTGATGAACTAATGAACAATATCCCTGTTCACATATATAGATGACCTCAAAAGCCCCTGAGGAGCCACACTGCAGCAGTTCTTAAATGCTAACTGTCTGGCTTTCACATGTGTTAAAATGGCTTGCACTTTTATTTCTATTTTGATTCTGGTAATGTGGGTTTAATTAACCTGCTATCATGTCAGACTCTATTGATAAGGCCGAATTTTGCACCCTAATTTCACTTGCGTATCTCCGGCCGATGCTCTTTTATTGCCTGCTAAAAAGTGTGGAGGGAAGAATACACTTTACCAATTAGACAATTTCCCTCCCATCCGTGTCCAATAACAACGAACTCCGAATTTAGCTTTTGTAGATTTATTACAAAGCCAGAAACAACAAAATATAGACACACCTCAAAATCAAGGTATAGAGATACATGAAAACTAATACAGAGCCCAATCTGCGAATATAGTTCATACGACAAAATAGGCATAAAATGATGAATTCCATATGAGAACACAGCAGAGTATAGATGCTGCATCCAAATCTCTTTTCATTTGTATTTCGGAATTTAGAATAATCTGTCCCTACTCTGCATCTAAAGTGGCATCCCTTTTCTTCCCTTCCTAGTAAATTCCTCAAAAGGTGTCAGCACGTGTTGACTTCCAAAGAAGTACACTCACGTCAAATGGGTCAGGTAGCTTAGAGCTACAGATCTCATTCTAAGATGCTCTCCTCTCTTAGTCAAAAGCAGAAGAAGTCCTCCAGATCTGTCCCTGTACCTAATTCAAAAAGGCAAAGTTACACCCCTGACGAGTCACATGGTACATTGTTCAGTGAACACCTTCTTCAGTAACTTTCCACAAACTCAATTAAATTTACACGACTGTCCGCCGACCTTGGCTCCCAAGTTCTCCAGGCACAGAAGGTGTCCTCCCTTTCTCTTGTCCGAGCGCTTCAAAGACATTCCTTTCCTCCCATGTATCTTCTTAAATCTAAATGAACGAGGTCAAATTCCTGCACCTGCAGTAGGGGTGAAACGAAAACATTCTACCCACATAAATTTTAATTAGCTCCTGACCTTAAGAGCAAACGAGGAGAAATGAAAACTTGAAGGAACGAAAGTCAGGCCTACGATTCTGGCTAACTTAAAACACTCTTTAATATGCATTCGCTACACAGGCCTTTATATGAATCTTATATCAGTGAATTCATCTGGTTACTTTTAATCAACATATACGTGTACAATTACATGATTTCTCTAAATACACATGAAATATTAATCAGTTCTGTAAAGCACGTCATGATTTTTCTTCACAGATTTTCAAACGATGATATATAAACTTCATTTTATTATGCACGAAGTTGAACCACACATTGAATATATACGAGTGCAATTCGTGCATGAGTATAATGCACCCCTTACAAATTTTAAAGCGCTGTGCGCTTTATCAGTTCCCCCCTCTGATGACAAGTGTCATCAACACAAAACCTTTCCATAGTATGTTCTCCTCGCAGAAAAGACCGACCTAAACAGAAGTTGTAGCCTGCCTTCCCTGCCTGAACTTCTCCAGATTCTTGAGGTTCTGATAGTGACTGTCCTGCAGTCTTTCCATCTGCCTTTCTCGTCTCCTAAGGGAACTCTCAGCCTGTCGTGCTCTGTGCCATTTAAAGGCTCTGAAAGCACCCAACAATACGATAATACAGATTACAACTATTATGATGGGTTTCAGCATGTAACCAACAATTCCCTGCCCCAAATTTCCAAACCAACTTCCAATCTTTCCAAATCCTTGGCCAATTTTGTCCCAAATCCCATTTGTTGCCAAATCATGTATCTCATGATGTATCTCAGTGATGTTACTTATATACTTCTTTATATCCTTGCTATTGTCTGGTATATAAGTACAGCACTGTTGAACCCTCAATAATCTACAGACTCCACCTTCCTTTGCTAGTAAAACATCTAACGCAAGACGGTTCTGAAGCACCATGGCCCTTATAGAGACCATCTCCCCATCAACAAGCAATAAGGCTTGAGCTGTATTCACTGATAACTTGTCCACTAATGTTGACAACCTTCTAATCTTTACATCATTCAAAACCACTCCCAAACTTGGTATCATTGTGCCAAACACATCACCAACAATTTCTCCTGCACTAGTACCACGTTTCTCTCTACGTGATCGTTTCCCTTCCAATGGCCACAAATCTTCCACGTGGAATATTTTAGGAAATACCACAGCCAGATAACATGTTTCATACCAATTTGGAGGTAATCGAACATAAGCATTCCTTCCACATACAAAATATACATTAGGCACTATGGTCAATTTATCCAATACCGCCTTCTTTATTGACTCCTCAATCAAGAAAATATGTTCACATTCACTCTCTCCTACAAAAATTTTGTCATAATATGTCTGTGGTTGTCTAATGCATAATTTCCCTTTCTGCTGCAAATCTAAAGCTATTGGACCAGAACTTCCCTTTGCCTTATGATCTAACTCTTCCTGGGTCCATGGAATTACTTCATGTTTGGGATCAGGCCTAAATAATGTCTGTCTATGTCTATCCTCTATTTGGTCCACGAATTTCTTTTCTGTTTCAGATAACATGCATGTCAAATTATGTCTATGAGCATATGCTGTATCCAAAGTCACTGTGGGTACGAAATATTTTGACATCCTATCTTCCTTTTTGTAATAATCATACTTATTCAAATACTTCAACACAGGAACTTCAGGGAGCACTACATCATAATTAGAGAAATAGTACTCAAAATGGGCCTTACCATAAAACATACTCAGAAGCACACTGCATGTAATGCCATAAGTTAGGGGCAAGTGATGATATCTAATGCCCTCTTCAACTGATGCTGGCAATTGCATACACGCATAGCAATCCTTCGCTTCCATTGTGTCCACATACTCGTACAACAACCTCGCATATGCATTCAACGTAAAATCTCCCTTTGAAAGATCTACGTGTAACAAACGACTGGTTTCTCTTATCATGTCCTCATCTGATTCTGATGCACCCTCTCTTATGTTTGGTGTAGGAGGTATAGATGTCCCTTTTACCCCTTCTTCCAATTCATTGGACTCAACTATGGATGTGATAATCACTACTGTAATAATTACTATTACTCCCACTATGAGTGTGCCTATCATACATTTCTGCCTACGGCTCGAATTTCCGGACTCCATGTTGAATCAGTTTTCCAATTTGGTGCAGGAATGAAATAACAAAGTCTCTTTTTCTTCCTCTTTGGATTTATACACAAAGTTCGTAACAGATTTTCTTTTTGATGTTGAATTCTTCTTTATTCAGTTTGATAATGATAATCTAAAGTTCATGAATAGTCATCCCTATCCCTCTTTCTTCTTCTATTGATAAGTCCCTAAATGTATTCTTCTTTCACTCGGGCCTAGGTTATCTTCTTTAGACAATGTTCATATGCTTTCTTTCTCTTTATTCAGTTCAGTTTTCATCATAAATTATATCAGTGCCCAGAACATCAACCACAAGTTCCAGGATTTCCATACGAAATGCTGCCAATTCTTGAGCTGTGGGCTGACAACCAAACGTTGGGAATGTAAGTCGATTTAGAATTAGGAGTCTCAGTCCACTTAGTCTTGGAGGATCAGGTACCGTCAGAGTCAGAATCCCAAGAGCCTCAACACCTGGTACCAGCAGTTCGATCTTAATAACCAGTGTGTTCTCCCCGCGCAACACTCTCCCGGACCTCAGTCTCCCGGACTCACCGGTTTCTGCATCTGTGACTAGGTATGTCCACTCGGGAGCAGCGTATTTTCAACACTGCACTCGTTCTCTTTTTGTTCTTCGTAAGCCTTCTTGATTTGATTCTGTTTCACTTTGCTCAGATTCAGAAGTTTCAGAGATGGGAGTAAGATCTTTTTCTGATGTAAGCCTCAAATTCAGTCTTTCTTTTCTCACTGGCCACCCTTCACTTCCAGCCTCTGTTCTTCTCCCCACTCCGTCCTGTTCCACTTCTGTCTGATTTACCAGATTCGATTCTGCTTCGATTCCAACGCTTTCGTCACTTTCAATGTTTATGTCAGAATGTAATGCAGCGTGATTTCTTCCAGCTTGACCCAAAGAATGATCTACTTCAGTAGCAACCCTCACAGCTTGGTTTGTCCCCTCTTCCGAGTTTCTACTCTCTGATGTGTTTCTTTGATCAAGGGGAGCTGTTTCTTCCGAGGGTGCTAGAACTCTGCGAGTGTGAGAGGCGTGGATCCAGTTCGGTAAGCCTCCACACTTTACAGCTGTGCTTGTAACCAGGATCACTTGGTAGGGTCCGCGCCAACGTGCATCAAGGCAGCTCTTCCTCACGTGCTTTCTGACCAAGACCCAGTCCCCCGGACTTAGGTCATGCAGGAGTTCTCTCGAGGTGGAAGCAGTCGCAGCCTCGACCTGGTGGGACACAGAATTAACCACATCAGCCAACCCCTTGCAATAGTCAAGCACCAAATCATCGGTGATGTTTATCAATGCTGTCGCTGGCACTGCAGGCAAACGCATCGCCCTTCCCATCAATATCTCGTGGGGGACAATCCTGTTCTCCTATCTGGAGTGCTACGCAAACTCATCAGCACCAAGGGCAGCGCATCTGGCCATTTTAAAGACGTCGACGAGCAAACCTTTGCCACTCTCATTTTGATCGTCCCATTTATCTGTTCCACTAGACCAGAAGCCTCTGGCCTATAACTACAATGCAGTCTCTGATCCACTTGTAAGGCAGCACACAACAGCTTCATGATCTCACTATGAAAGTGAGTTCCTCTGTCCGATTCCAATGAGGTCGGAAATCCGAACCGTGGGATGACCTCCCTAAGCAACAATTTTGCTACTGTGAGACTGTCACACCTCCTAGTCGGATACGCCTCAACCCAACGTGAAAAGACACACACCACCACCAAAACATATCTTAGTCCATTGCACCTGGGCATCTCTATGAAGTCTAACTGCATTCGATTGAAAGGACCTCCTGACCTTCCAATATGACTCAAAGCAACCACTGTTTTCTTTCCTGCATTCATTTGCTGACACGTAACACATCTATGACACACTGCTTCAGCATACACACGGAACCGTGGATTGAACCATGTCTGACGAAACACCCTCACCATGGCATCTCTTCCAAGATGAACTGCTCCATGTATCTGCCTTGCCATAGGACTCAATAGACAGTTAGGTAACACTGTTCTTTCATCTGTTGACACCCAAATGCCATCACCTCTTCTCTCACAACCTGCTCTAACCCATGCTGCTTCTTCCTCTTCAGAAACCTCTTCTTGTAGTCTTTTAATCTCATCCCAGGTATCGGCCATAGCCAACATCATGCTGAGCTCGGTCTCTTCTGTGCTCTCCCCCACATATTCTCCATTGAATATACAAGCATGTATAACACAAAAACGAGCCACTTCGTCGGCGTAGCGGTTTATTTTGGTGGCAAAATCCTCCCTCTTCCTGTGTGCTGCACATTTCACCACTGCTATTTCTTTTGGTTTCTGTAACGCTTCTAACAGCTATCTCACATATTCTCCATTTCTGATAGGAGATCCTGATGACGTTAGGAACCCTCTCTGTGACCATAACTGCCCAAAGTCATGAACTACTCCGAACCCATACTGGCTATCTGTAAAGATAGTCACTCGGACTCGATCAGAAGTGAAACATGCACTTATTAGGGCAATAATTTCCGCCACCTGTGCAGAATATACTCCTTGAAAACAAGCGGCTTCCACAACTCCAGAAATAGTACAAACAGCAAAAGCTGCTCTCAAACAACCTCCATTGTCTCTTAAACACGAACCGTCAACAAAGAGGACCAGATCAGATTCAGGTAAAGGTTCATCGACAATGTCAGGTCGGGGCTTGGTAGAAAGCTCAGTCACATCTAGGCAGTCATGCTCCTCACAATCTTCACCTTCTACAGGTGGATATGGCATCAGTGTGGCAGGGTTTAACATAGAACATCTTTTCAAAGTCACATTTTCAGATGCTAGTATCACTTGCTCATACTTGGTGAGCCTGTTGTTAGTCAGGTACTGTGTTTTGGTTCTCGTCATCAGGAGTTCCACTGAGTGCGGCACATATACTGTAAGGGGATGACCCATCACAATGCTTTCACATCTCTCAATGCTGACACCAGTTGCAGCAACGGATCTGAGACATCCGGGCAACGCAGAAGCCACTGGATCTAAGGTGGCTGAAAAATAAGCTACTGGCCTACGGGCACCCCCATGTGTCTGAGCTAATACTGCCAATGCACACCCATCCCTCTCATGACAGAAAAGCGAAAACGCTTTATTATAATCAGGCATTCCAAGAGCTGGAGCACGGCATAAGCTTTCCCTTAGCTCCTGGAAGGCCCTCAAACAATCGTCATCCCATGGTACCGGATCACTGATGTCCTTCCGTGTTAACCTTAATAAAGGTTTTGCCTGCAGAGAAAAATTTGGGATCCACTGTCGACAATAGCCGACCATTCCCAAAAACATTCGGACTTCCTTCTGCGTCTTTGGAGTACCCATTTGCAAAATCGCCTCTATGCGATCAGGTGACACCTTTCTCTTTCCTTTTTCAATTCGATGCCCCAAATACTGTACTTCAGACAAACAGTACTGAAGTTTGCCAGGTGACACCTTATGTCCATTCTCTGCCAGATGATTCAACAAAGCCACAGTATCTATCCTACAAGCATCTTCGGTCTCCGAGGCAACCAAAAAGTCATCTACGTATTGCACAAGAACCGAAGTCTGTGGCATTGTCGGACCCTCAAGATTCTTTTTCAAAATTTGATTAAAGATAGACGGACTTTCTGTATACTCTTGTGGGATACGACACCATGTCAACACACGGTTCTCCAGCCGGAAAGCAAATAAAAATTGGCTCTCCTCGTGGAGGGGTGTCGAGAAAAATGCTTGACATAGGTCAATGACCGTAAACCATTCAGCTTCACAGGGTATTTGAAACAAAATCACAGCTGGATTCGGTACCACAGGACAACATGGAATCACAATCTCATTAACCCGTCGCAAATCCTGTACTATTCTATACTTGCCGCTGGGTTTCTGCAGCCCCATTATAGGTGAATTACAAGGGCTTCCTCTAATCTCCTTCAGTACGCCTTGCACAATCATGGATTCAATCACTGGTGTTATTCCCGCCACTGTCTCAGGTGTTAACTTATACTGTGGCGTCCTTGGAAAGTCTGCATTTGGTTTGACCTGTATCTTGACAGGTTCGACTCCTCGAATCAAACCTATCTCCTCCCCTGTAAAATCCCACACCACGGGATTCACAGAGTCCCTCAAATCCACTGGTAGCTCATCTTTGGTCAGTACAATGAACATCTCCGCACACAAATTTTGACTTACCATTTTAAAAACAGCATCGTCATCACAGGTCTGTAGTTCCACTCCCTTCGGTGTACAATAGATGGTACAATTTAACTTGCACAAGAGAGCACGTCCTAATAGACAAATTGGTGTCGGTCCTGAAAAGTTCCTATTCTCACAGGTAACTCATTAGTTGGAGGATTAGTCATCTTCTGATTCGTCACTCCTACCACTTGAATTGACTGCCCAGAAAGTGACAAATTTGGAACTACCTCTGACCTCACAGTAGATCGAGCTGCACCAGTGTCAATTAAAAACGTGATCGGGTGACCATTGACATCACCCTCCACAAAGGGTCCCCTCTGATCTACTTCTAATACTGCTCCCAAGGTGCAATCCTCCTCCCTCCTCTCACACCTTCCTCTTGATGTATTTGGATCATAGT
Organism: Calotriton arnoldi; assembly: GCA_963921515.1. NCBI lineage: Eukaryota > Metazoa > Chordata > Amphibia > Caudata > Salamandridae > Calotriton > Calotriton arnoldi. The sequence continues at coordinate 758,385 of CAWUFW010002792.1, read as the reverse complement.
TGTCGGTCAATTCAATGAAACGCATTTGCTGGTACACATAGTTTCCTGTAGCAATCCTAGGGGGTTGAGGCACCTGCACCTGAACTTGAGGTTCCAAACCTCCCCCATACATGGACTTAGGTCTAGTCACTGTGTTCAGTCCATCAGATACCTGTACAGTTTCCTCATTTTGTATTTGATTGGCAGGATTTGAGCGACACTCGAGCTTCCAATGCCCGATTTTGTGACAATAATGACAAGCAGTGTTTCTCCTAGGGTTAACCCATTCAGTTCCTGTACCTGCATCCATTCCTCATCCTCTTCCCTGTCCCTGGTAACTTGTTATGTTTTGTCCCATTCCGTGACCACTCCCTTGCCGTCGACCCATTGTACCTCTGTTTCCCTGTACCTGGTCTGGTCTTTCAGCATTCCTCAACTGCACCATTGTCAACTTATCCTTCATTTTCTTATGCGTGGACTCTACTTGATCACTACAGTACTTAGCATAACGCAGAATTTCATCCACCGACTTATTCTGCCAACATATCAGATGTTGCTGAATCATCAAACTTATCTCAGCTCTCAATACTAACACAAATTTTGAGACAAACTGTCCCATGTCTTTTTGTTCGAGGGCATCAAGGCCACTATGCTGTTTGAAAGCCAACAAGAGCCTTTCATAATAATCATGCACTGATTCCTTTGGCTCCTGTGTGGTACGATCTATCTTGAGCCAATCAATAGTTCGAGGGGCTACTTTGGACTGCAGCCACGTAATTGCCTGTTCATATTTTTTCATTACTTCTGCCGATGGGCCATGAGTTACGGGATCCCTAGTTGGTTCCGAAGTGGGCCACTCAATTGCGATCTTACAAGCCGCCCACAAATCCCCTGGGACTACTAACTACTATATCAAATAGGGTATTCAAATCTATCCACAGAACCTTGGAGATTTTCATAAACCGATCAATTTGTTTGTACCATTCCTCAGGCTTTTGCCTTAGCCGAGGGAAATCATTTGTGAAGGATGCCAAATCACCCCTGCTCCAAGGCACATGAACGTACCCTCCATTCTGTACTTCCCGTAACGGAAAATGTCCTACTCTCTCTGTCCCCCCTCCAGGAGGCGGGGTATCTCCTATTCCTCTCCTCACTGTCTTTTTCTTAGACCACTTCTCTTCCCATCGATCCAGTGCTTTCCATGCCCTCATTCCTATGACTAATTCTCGAATGTGTGCTTTCAACCCTACTACTCTCTTCTCCTCTAATTCTTGGTCTGTGTAATTCAATCTGTGATTTCCCTGTAACATTTTTGTTTTTGTCAAATCTACATCATACTTCCACGCCAGCTGGACCAATGCCTCATGAGCTCTTTTCGCCTTTCGAGTGACGTCTTTAGCCACAAACAGCAATTCATTTGGCTCATATAAATCTATTCTTTCCAATGGTAGATTTCCATCTATCACCTCATCGACCTCTGCCTTCAGTTTCAGTACATCCAACAATCTTGCCTTCACTGCAACTTCAATTCTTCCTTGATTTGTCACATTGCATGGACCCTCTCTATCACAACTTCGGCTTCTCCAACCTTCTCCCGTCGCCTCATCTTGTCTGATGGGCCGACCTCTCTCTCAACTCTGACTCCTTAATCGACTTTCTAATCCAACATTCGGGGCACTAGGTCTTATTCTAAACGCCTCTTGTCTCATTCCTATTTCGGCTGTACTCCTCATACTTTTCCGTACTGGTGGAACCCACATTCGTATTTCAGATCTAGAATTTGCCAGTGCTCCTGCTCGTCTCACTTCCGATCCTGTACTCACCCTTGAAGGGTCTGCCGTTGCTGCCAATGGGGTACTAGTCTCCGCAGGCCCCAAGGGCACACTTGTTCCCATATTAAGACTCCCTCCAGAGATGGTATCTTCACTTCTTCCCGTTTGTTGTTGCCTCCCACTATCTCCCATACTCGGATTGTATATTGAGACTACGGGTCCAATGGTAACCGGTACCATAAGGGCTTCTGGCAACCGTATGTCACAATTAGTTCCTCTCATTTCAGTATTTTCAAGTTCTGATCCTAATGAAATTCTTCCCACTACTCTTGAACTTACTACTGTTGGATCCGTTCCCACTCCTTCTGGGCTTCCCTCTACCATTTCTCGCTTTCCCTCTTCAGACTGAGGATTGTAAGGTGGAGGACGCTCTGCCAACAGTCTACCCAACAGACTGTCATCAGTATCGCTGTCATCTCCAGTGTTTCCTGTCTTTGCACTAGCTCCCTGTAGGAACAATGGATACAATCTCTCTCCCTCTATGGTATCTACCCTCCATCTCTTCAGCTGTGCGTCCCACCTGGCATCCTGATACGACTTCATGGCTTTTCTCATCCTTCCTTGAGAGTTTTCTCTTCGACTAGCTTGTGCTGCCCGCATCCATGCATCTAATGCCTCAAATTGGGTGGGTCTAGGTGGAGGTTTTAATGAAGACATTAACCTCTCAATTGATACAACACATCCATCCAATCGAAATGACCCATATCGTGGGAAAGCCAATTCTCCTTCCTTTTCTGTAATCTTATGCCAGTTTTGAAGCCACACTATTGTATGCAATCCTACATTCGTTGCCATATAGTGTGCCGGGGTATCCTCTGGCGGGGCTTCTTCCCCGACTCGAGTCATTACTCCTGAATCTCCTCTACATAAATCTCGCAATACCTTAAAACATCTAATTTTGAACTTAATTCGATACAATACACAATTTTCTTTTCCAAAATTTTTCGCCGAGAACCCACCAATCCCAGCGTGGCGTTACCCGAACCAGCCTATCCCAGCGCGGCACACTCTGACGTCACCGTTCCCTCTCCACAGCGGTTCACCCTCCTTTACAATTTCAGCTCGTACATTCGCTCTCACATTCACACAACCAAGTAACTGATTACAAAAAGCTACTAAACCAAGTAACTGCCTATCAGGCAGCCACAGCAACTTACAGTTGCATAAAACCAAGTAATCGTCTGCCGTCTAAAAGATCGATAGTATACTCTCACCCAAGAACATTCACACCCAGTGACCCACGACCTGCGTCAGTCACTTGAATCGCTGTAGTCCACCCCTGGCTTGAGGTTTTCCACACGCAACTCTCTAAAATCATTCACACAAAGTTCCCTACCCCAAGTGAGCCGTCGATAGCGCTCCAAGACACCCACATTAATGATCAGACGATTACAGCTACAAAATTATCCTGGGATCTTGGACTTCTCTTGAGTCCGTTTACCAAAACCTCCTGATCCGCACGTGTTCGGACCAGTAAACCAATAACTTCACTTTCACTCGACTATCATTCCAACTCCGCAAGACATCACACAATCAATTCACCGCAATCTAACACACACACACTATTCATACTCATGCTACCGCTGTTTCCGCCGCACCATCAGCTTCCGCCGATCTCTGTCAACGCCCGCCGTCCTCTGCTCCCTAGCATGGGTTTTCTTTTGGGCTCTGTAAGTCTAATTCTGTTCTAAATTTTCTAAAATCTCCCCGCAATTCTAGAGTCAACCATCCTCGTTCGCTACCAATTGAAAAGGCCGAATTTTGCACCCTAATTTCACTTACGTATCTCCGGCCGATGATCTTTTATTGCCTGTTAAAAAGTGTGGAGGGAAGAATACACTTTACCAATTATACAATTTCCCTCCCATCCGTGTCCAATAACAACGAACTCTGAATTTAGCTTTTGTAGATTTATTACAAAGCCAGAAACAACAAAATATAGACACACCTCAAAATCAAGGTATAGAGATACATGAAAACTAATACAGAGCCCAATCTACGAATATAGTTCATACGACAAAATAGGCATAAAATGATGAATTCCAATATGAGAACACAGCAGAGTATAGATGCATCCAAATCTCTTTTCATTTGTATTTCGGAATTTAGAATAATCTGTCCCTACTCTGCATCTAAAGTGGCATCCCTTTTCTTCCCTTCCTAGTAAATTCCCCAAAAGGTGTCAGCACGTGTTGACTTCCAAAGAAGTACACTCACGTCAAATGGGTCAGGTAGCTTAGAGCTACAAATCTCGTTCTAAGATGCTCTCCTCTCTTAGTCAAAAGCAGAAGTCCTCCAGATCTGTCCCTGTACCTAATTCAAAAAGGCAAAGTTACACCCCTGACGAGTCACATGGTACATTGTTCAGTGAACACCTTCTTCAGTAACTTTCCACAAACTCAATTAAATTTACACGACTGTCCGCCGACCTTGGCTCCCAAGTTCTCCAGGCACAGAAGGTGTCCTCCCTTTCTCTTGTCCGAGCGCTTCAAAGACATTCCTTTCCTCCCATGTATCTTCTTAAATCTGAATGAACGAGGTAAAATTCCTGCACCTGCAGTAGGGGTGAAACGAAAACATTCTACACACATAAATTTTAATTAGCTCCTGACCTTAAGAGCAAACGAGGAGAAATGAAACCTTGAAGGAACGAAAGTCAGGCCTACGATTCTGGCTAACTTAAAACACTCTTTAATATGCATTCGCTACACACGCCTTTATATGAATCTTATAACAGAGAATACATCTGGTTACTTTTAATCAACATATACGTGTACAATTACATGATTTCTCTAAATACACACGAAATATTAATCAGTTCTCTATAGCACGTCATGATTTTTCTTCACAGATTTTCTAACGATGATATATAAACTTCATTTTAATATGCACGAAGTTCAACCACACATTGAATATATACGAGTGCAATTCGTTCATGAGTATAATGCACCCCTTACAAATTTTAAAGCACCGTGCGCTCTATCACTAGGATTGCCAAACAATATTTTTACAAGATTGAAAGGCAGTAGAAGAGGTACAACTCATCCTGTCCCCTCACTGTCGACAGTAAGTTTAATTTTGCTTAAAATCCTTAAATGGCGCTCAGCAGCTCTGTGGCTGGAACATGTCTCTTACAAGAAAGTACAAACTAATTCTAAATTCGTAGTTTGGTGGTGGCAAATAATACCAATATTTTGGCCAGTTTGTATATCTGCTTAAAAATGTACACTCTGGAGGCACCCGTTTTCTTTAGAAAAAGCCATAGACTGCATCTTTCAGAACAGGAGGCTTGCCAGTGAAGTTTAGAACTCAGCTGACTGATGGGATCTGAAGGAACCATCCTTGGCATTTACTTACTCTGGCACCTGAGGCTGCCCCTAGCCAGCTAGCTAGGAAGCCCTTAGACATCATAATCTGTGCTAAGCCTCACTATCAGGGCTCAAGAAAAGAGTTGTCACCTTTTGAAGCTGTAAGAGTGAGCCTGCTACATCACTGACCCTACCTCTGTGTGCACTCTAGTTGCCTCCAAAAGTTTCGATGACTTACTTGACTTCAGCCCCTGGATTGACTTTGGGGAAATAGCAAGAGGAGGTTTCAATGCAGCTATAAAGTGTGTTTCATTCTTTATTCTGACACCGCACATAGCCAAAATGTGCACTGCCGCTCTGTGTTGACATGCTGTTCTCGAAGAACTATGGAGATTTGCAACATTCAAGGCTCTTCCGGCCTGAATCACTGTTTATGGCACTTCTGTCATTTTTATAACAAGATTTGTACTGCCACATCCAATGATGTTAGGTTAGAATAGGGCCTATTGATATTTGGTTAGAGGGATAGCGCTAGAATGGAGGCAGTAGGTGGCCTTGTATGATTCTGAAATAGATCTGTTTAGCTTTGCTCACCTTATGCTCACTGTGTGATTTCCGTTGACTTTGATATTTAATTTGTCAACAAAAGTTTGTAAATTTGGAGGTGAGCCAGGCTTCTGACTGACTATAGAGACTGAACCCCTGTCAGTCAGTCTTAAACTTTGGACTTAGAATAGTTTATCTTGCCTTCATGTCAGACTCTTTGCTGCATCTGATTGAGTCTTATGCTAATTCCCTATAGTGATTTACCATGCATTCTGATTAACCCTATATTTTTGCCTTCTATATTGCTCTTTAATCTAAGGATAAACCTTCATGGTTTCTAAAGTCTCTGGACTCTATCCTTTTGGATTCAAAGCTTATTTATTGACTACACTGATTTATTTGCTGTCAGAGCTGTTATCTGTTTAGACACCTTGCCTCATATGTTCTTGACATTAATACTGTTTCTGATCCTGCCTAAGAGCTTTATCTCTTAGATTATCTGATAAGATTATGTCAACACAGCTCAGTATATTCAGAGAGATACAACAGGACTTGACCTGGACGCAGGCTCATATGTCGGGGCAAAAGCAATGACTGATGTAAATACTTGCAAGGATCCAGTTCCGGAAAGTAGGCCTTACATTGATAGGGAAGTGTATTGAAATACGTTTGCTAGCTTGAAGACTGAGGTGCATTGATGGAGCTGTGTGGACTTTTTGCCCCCAGTCAAGAACTATTTTGGGGGCCACTATTCGAAACAGCTTTGAATTTTATCACCAATTTTCCGCTAATTCAATATGCCAAACGATACTAATTTCTGTTATAATGCTGGGACAGACAAATAGACACAAGTGAAATAGAAATTTCACTTTACCAAAGGTCCAAGGAAGGTGGGGGCCAGGGTAGCTGCCCACTTTGCCCATGCCTTATCCCATCTCGGGTCATTTGGCCAAAGGGGCTCAGACGCAGTCTCTCTGCTTCAGCTGTGGAAGCAAGGGGTTTGTGATCGCACTGCCTAAGCTGACACATACATACATACATGCATACATACGTTCATACATACATACATACATAGGGTGATGGTTAATAATCCCTGAATTTGCTTTCCCTTCTAGAAGAGTGGCCAGTGTTTGCCATGGACTTGGTGAGCACTACATTCTTTGGGCTAGGACCTTTTAGCATTTTTCTATGTATTAATTTCATAGACCATAAAGTGCTATCGGAAGGATCGAGGTTCACAACTGAGCTTGGTCATCAAAAGCAGCACATTCAACAATACATGAAGCACATTAGGCTCCACAAAATGGACAGAGATGAATTCAGCTTCAAACCTTGAAGGTTTATTAAATGTTAATGATTTACAGAAGGCAAATTTCAGGTTAGTGGCAAATCATAATCAAAATGTGTATGCTTCAGTTGATATGCAAATCATTTAAATCAAAGTCATATAATTCAGAGAACGATAAATCAATGGGGCCATCTCAAATAAAAAGACAAAGACAAGTCAGTCCTCTCAATTGGGAGAGTACTCTAAAGACTCCTGCTCTACATCTCGGGCTCAGTCTAAATCTCCAGAGCTCAGTTCAGCTCTGCTCCAATAAATCACAACTCTAACATTTTGCACACCTACACAGAGCTCTCAAGAGGCTGTCTAATCAGGTTAAAGGAAGATGATACAATCACATGCTCGTTATGCTCTCACGGGTTTCGCAGTAACAAGCTTCTCTCTGCATCCTTTAAACTTACACTATCTTCGCCTAGATAAAATACATGAATTAAGCTACACATTGCAAGCGTCTCCTGAATGCAGTGTTCATTAAAACATTCCATGATTATCGCACAGAAAATACCATTTTTTTTTCATGTGGGACTGAAGGAGAAAGAACATCACGTTTGAGAATTGGAACTGTACCTTGCTTGAGAATCAAATGTTCACGTGTCACAAAGCAAAGATGGCAACCAGCGTCAGACATTTTATATTCAGGCCTACATGAACTATAGTCAATCTAAATGTGCATAAGATCATTTCTCTCCTACAAATAGCAATTGCATGTCTATAACTTAATGTTATATTAATGCAAACATTTTAAATATATATGAAAGAGCATCATCAGATCTATGGGCAGTTTGGAAGGTTTGGGGGTTTTGTGGCAGTTACATTGAAACCTATTAGCATTAACATTCCAGCAGCAGCACTTGACACTACAATAACAGAGGAGCAAAAAGAGGGGTGTATAACCATTTTGAAGTGTAGCAAAAGAGTGCCTTGCTCTCTGAAGTTTACGAGATTAACATTTGATGTTATTTTCAGTCTTTTCACAAGAATCGCAGCGATTGCTGGTGTTCAAAGTCGTGGGTTGAGGTTGATGAACAGATTTAATTGAATAATATTGTCCATAGGTCCTCATGTTAAATCTTTGTACAGTATGCAGTGTGTGCATTATAATAATAGTCTTTGGTGTGATAAGGATTATAAAAATTGTATTTGGAGTGGTATCTCTGGCCAGGAAGTAGTTAGCTACTTTGGTTTTATTTCCTGATCAATATTTCATGAACCATTAACTCTTCTTCTATATATTAGAGCAGTTTTCTTTTATTAAGTAAAACACTGACTCGACAATCTGTTATTGGGGGTATTAGGATGTCCTGCTATATTCGGAATGCCTAAAAGTGCACCTTTTCATGGAGTAAGCCTTTGAATGCTCTACCTGATTACTATTGAGAACCAAGTGCTCCAGAGGGGTTCTTGGTCATTTCTAGTTGGGCTTCCTGATATGGTAACCCCCAAAGCACTCAGTACACAAGTGATAAACAATGTAATATTTGCAGTTGTATACCAATACCCTCTGACTGTACTGAGGTTAGAAAGACAGCTGCCTTTCTCAGGAAAGTGTAGCTATGATGCTCTCACCTTAGCCAGTTTAAAATATAGTCAATTAAAGACCGAGGGGGCTCATTTTGATTTTGCCAGAGCTGGAACCTTGCAGTAACTTGGTGGGGCTCCTTGCCAAACCTATGGGTCCTCCACCTCGATTGGATGTAGGGAAACAACTAGGTTTCTGATGGCAGATTATCAGGTGGCTAGGTCATTGGAAGCCTAGCGTGTGGCACCCAGCTGGCATAGGACCAATTGTCAGAAGGCTCATGCTAATGAGAGTGGGGCTTCCAACTCATATTTTGCTACTCAGGACCCAATACAGCCATGACAGACTGAGAAAAGAAAGATAAACAATGGCCCCATATACAAGGAGCAAGCTCCCTCAGGTTCATGGCCATTGATTATTTGTTTCTGAGAATCATATCCAGCTTTTGGATTGATATCTAAAAAATGCAAATAAATGCTGAGTAGGTTGCCATGGCAAGGCAGCCCTCCCTGCATTACATTAGTGATGAATCTCCTCCAGCCCTGTCAGTGAATGCGCTTTCACCAGAAGTGCCCCACTGAGAGGGAAGGAACTTAGAATACGATGAGTGATTTGCAGCAGAGCTTCTGCTTCTCCTGTTGAATGGGGGGCCAAACCTCATACATTAAGGGGCTTATTATGATGTCGTACAGAATCACTTCCTCCCGACACCGACTCGGTCCTGGGACCGACCGCCACCCGGTCGGCGGACCCAACCGCCACATTAGGATGCGAACGAACACTGTTTGGTCGAATTCCTGTATTTCACTATGGGAGCATGCATTACGGCTGAAAACCATCCATAAAGCATGCTCCCATTGTGAAATGGGAGGTGCGGTTCATCCCTGCACCTCTAGGCAGGCACCTCAAGGTGCCTGTCACAAGATGGAGGAATCAACAGGGGGGCACCATAGGTGCCCCCCTGGCCAGCAACCGGAGGCCGTGCACCAAAGGGGGCCCTTCTGGGTGCCCTGAAACACGCTTTCCGACATGGTTTACATGTCAGACAGACCGGCATGGAAACCATGTTGGAAACCGTGATCGTAATCTCAAGGGCGGAAAGTACCGCCCTTGAGATTACTTGCCGGCTTTTGACTGGAGGACGGGCTCTCTGAGCCCGTCGGAAGCCAGCTGGAATGACCGGTCGGTTTACTTTCCGACCACCTCCAACACAATGAGGCGGTCGGAAAGTAAACCGACCGGCCCATTACGATGCAGCTCTAAAGGCTCCGACCGAAGGTTGGAGCCATTACGGCTGTATCGTAATCGGCCCCTTAATGATTCCCTACTGGTTCCATTCCATGTGTATGGTCCTGCTGTTTGCCTCAAAGAAAGGTTTTGTTTCTAGGAGGTACATCTAAGAGGCAGGATTAACCTCTGCCACATTTATTGAGAATTTGATAATGCTGGGATTTTGCTGCAAAGGGCTCTTGGAGGTGTTTAGTGCTACGTTCACTCTATCAAAGCGGTTAGGATACTATAAATATTCTACTATACTATAGTGAATGTAGAAGTGAAAAATATGGGGCCAATGAGTTCCTTTTAAAACCCTATGCTTTTGCACACAGGGACATTAGACCATGTATGAAGAAGAAAGGAAAACGTTCTGCCTCCCAGATCTGTGACTTAAATTCATTGTCCTAGGACCTGCTTTTAAGTACAGAAAAACAGAAAGACATAGTTCCCCTAAGCAAGTCAATAAGCCTATTCCCTAAAGCAGGCCAATAAGATCAATAAGGGTCAATAAGGACCTTTGCCTGCTGGAGCACTTTCCATGGCTGCTGTGGTAATGTTAGCTGGAGGTGCTACAGGTTTAGACTATCTATTAGAACGAGGTTGAAACTCCAGCTCCTGAATTCCTTGTTACCTGTTGCTAATTGAAAGACTATGAAGACTAAAAATCTCCTAGGAAGATGCAGGATGAAAACATTAAAGGACAAGTGAAGATGCGTGTTTTATGGGTCTTGAAAAACTAATAGGAGACCATGTTTAACTATATACCCCGATTATTTGAACTTCCTGCAAAACATATGACCTTTTAGCAATTGAGAGTGCGCTGGGCTATTATATGCAGTGCGAAGCAACCTTATTTTCTTGGGGTTGAATCCCCACAACACCCATATGAGAGTAGGATTGCTTTGAACACCATGATAGTATTGAATTATTTCATCGGTGCCTCTTCAGGTCATCCTGCAAAACCGCCAGACTTTAAGACAATTTATTCATTATTTTACTATGTAATTTATGAATTATCCCAGAATCACCGCAGACAACCCTTGGAGAAATTGGGGTTACTCACTTAGCTCACTCGTTCAGTAAAATTAGATGTGGCTATTTTACAAGCCACAACGTTCAAAGCCCACCATCCGCCACTATTTTAGATGTATGAACGCCTAGTTGTACTATAGGAAATTATTTCAATATGACACAGTATGCCTGGTTACTCACCGGTAATCTTCATTGCTCCGAGTCCTGGTCTTCCCGTTCCATTCCTGAGCCCTTTCCTCCCTCCCTATCATTGGTTCTGGTGATTGTTTTTGTTTTTTCTTCTCTGGGTTTCTTTGGTATTCTTAGGTTATTTTGGTGATGCACTTCCCCCTTTAAACATACCGGATAGGTAGCGCCATATTGGGGTAAGTGTTTAAACTCTGCTAGGTATAAGGTTTATGCGGAGCAGACGAGCAGCTCATTGTTAAGGAATGGGAAGGGAACACGGACGAGGAGGTAATGGGACAGAACAGCGATCGTGTATGAAAGAAGAACTGTAATGTGCATGTCCTAGTTAATCAGGATAAGAATAACCTACCTTGAAAGAACCAATTGCATTTCCCTACAGAACCAATTGTTGTTATATAGTATTAATCCGCCAGGTTCTGCGGAACACTGGGACACCACACTAGAGTTAATGGTAAAATGAACCACAGCTATATCCAGCTTGAAATATGTTGCCATTCCCTAAAAGTAAAACAAGGGTTGGAGTTGAGACACCATATCAGTGACAATAGTTTCAGAAAAAGAGAGAAAGCGAGGTGTACAGAGGTGTATTGGATGAGGCGGTCATGACCCCAACCCCAATGAGACACAATGAATTAACAAGCATTTGCAATGCAATCGATCTCGCCTTTGGGATCTTATATGTATTTAGCTATGCAGCACATTAGCCTGGGTGCTGAAACATCTACTGTTCTTTAACATGGAGGGAAAGTAAGCACCAAACTGCGTGACACGCCAGGTATGGGAACACATGGAGAGAAATATTGCCTTTCAGCTGGAAATGGTATAGTCCAAAGCTCTGTTTTTATTATAAAATCAGGGCCTTCGGTGGTCATATCACTGAAAATACAAGATTTGAAAAAAATATTATTGTCTACGGGTGCTCATGGAAGACAATTTCTATGGACTGGAATCTAGAGAATGCTAAAGTGATTCTGGTATTTTACTGACCTCTGCTGGTCGTTTTCTATCAACAAAGTTAAATAGAGGCAGTTGCCAGAAAAATTAAAAAAGAAAGTCCCTCAGCAGAAAGCAATTCTGGTATTTTACTGACCTCTGCTGTTCGTTTTCTATCAAGACAGTTAAATAGACGCAGTTGAACAGAAAAAAAGTCCCTAAGCGGAAGCAGACAAGTCCTAGGGTTGATCTCCAGAGCCCACAAAATACATACACATATAAGTATATACTAAAGTTTATACTAAAGTATATACAAGAGGTCTCGAATGCTCGACCTAAAAATATAACAAGAAAAGCCAAAGTGGGTGAGTATTAGGGAAAAGAAAGAAGAGACGCTACCCATTAGGGCAGTGCACACAGACGGGACAGGAAGTTGGCAGTCACTGAATGCTTCGAGAGAGAATATTTAACGCTAATTATTGCCTGCTAAGGAAGCATTCTGATTGGCTGTCCAGCTCCCAACGATCACTGTGGATGCTAATAATTATTTCAACTAATATAATTAAAAGCATGGTATTTTACGCATATTTCATGTGTTCTGATCAACAGGCATATTTAGACAGCACTGCTGCTTTCAGAAGTGAATCCCAATCAACTTTGCTGTTTTCTGAGAAAAAAACGTTTTTCATCTGAATGCTGGGCGCACTGAGTTGAACTTGACTAGGTTAGGCCGTCCTGGCCCAACCAGCTGAGCTGCACTGGGGATTTAATATTTCACAACTGAAAGAATGTTCTAGGAACAAATGGAAAGCTTTGTTGTAATTCCAGGACAGCTGGGGGGAAGTTTGCAATCTTCTCGAATCGGAGCTGCAGATTGCAAACGAGCACATTTTAGAACTTAGGCGTATGGAAATGTTCTTTCCTGCTCGAAGCCAGTACTTTCGTACATTTTATTCTCGCTGCTTACCAGCTGTGCTCCGATTTCAGAGAATGACCTTCACGGTAACTTCCAATACATCTCTCATAAACTGCAGGGCCCTGGAGAACAATTATAATGATGGCAGGATGTGCTTTCTTGATTATACAGTAGGGTCCTGTTTCCCACCTCGGTTTTTGGAAGATATTAAAGGCAATATTAAAAAGCTGCCGTCGTTCTGCCTGCCTGCCCATATCAGCCAAGGAGACAAAATTGAATCCAACGTATGGCCCCGTGTTCCAGTGTGATTCGGTGGCACCTGTTGGCTGGCAGCTGTTGAGGATTATAACAGTTTTTTTCAGCCATGGTTTGGGAAGCAGTGAGAATAAATCAACTTCAAATCTGCTGCTGGAATGGTCTGTTTATAAGATTTAAAATCTATTCGCAGCGCAAGATGTTAATTTTTAAATGATGAAGCAGAAACAGCCTGCATCTATCTCGCAGTAAAACTGAAAGCATTGCAGGTCGGTGTGAGCAGGCACTACAGAAGGAAGCTAGAATCCACCCCTCCCCCGTTACACATCCTTAGTGACTGAGGGAAAGGCCTCACAGGATGAAAGCTCATGAACACCAGATTTCAGTTATAATGCTTCTGTTTCTTGAACGAAGCTAACGAGGCTGATAATACAAGTACGAATTCAAATTTGTTAGTATCAATTAAATCATGCCAATGTCTTCAGTATACAGTAGGATTATAATTTTTCAAACAAAATGAACTCATACATTATGCTTCTTTCAAAACTGCACACTTGTCTGCCCTTTTGTTATACAAAAGAAAAATCCATTAATGGAGGCATGCAGTAGCTGTAAATCGCATTATATATAACGGGATTTGTGCACATCGGCTGTTACAGCTATATTGATGTATGTTTCATTGCCAATTGGCATTAGATCAAAGTAATTTGTGGAAAAAAATGGCGATCTGGGAGCCCAAAACTAGTTAAGGAGGGGTTGTGGTTGGTTTGGGGATCCTGGTCAAGATATGTAAATGAAGGGAGCTGTGTTAACAAATGTGGGCAAAACTAAATAGGTAGTTGTCACCAGGGCAATCGTTTGACTTCCACTCAGTACCAACTTTGCAGCAGCAGTACATCTGGGCCAAATGATTTGATTATCCCTTCATTCTTAAATGAAGGGATAATCAAATCTGTCCCATAGGCTAACATGGGAGTTACTTTGTAACAGCTTAAAAGTATAATTTCCGTTGGGGTCAAGATAGAGAAGTGGAGTTTAGGCTCTCTGAACTCAGTATTTAATAACACATCTTTTTAGGGAGATGGTTTTTAAATTGTGTGTTTTAAAAAGCCACTTTTGGAAAGTATTGATAGGTAAAGATGCCAACAAGGGATTTACTTTAAAGAAATCAAATAAACACCAATCACATGAATAAATCTATTATCAAGCCCAGCAATGGTGACTGACTAATGAACAATCAAAGTTAGAATCAACTTATTTATACTTTGATGAATCTTCCAGTAAACAATTTGAAACACGGGTGTGTATAGTTCAACAAATCAGAATATTTAATACAAGCAAATGAACAGGGTACAGAATAATATAACTACATACAAAGACCGAGGTAAATCAATATTGTGCAAAAGTTGTGACCTCAGGGTCCAGTATGTAAACATCTATTCCAAGGTTTTTGTATAGTGGAAAGCGAATCTGAAGCAACAGAAAACAATTCCAAAAAAGCAAATAATTGTGGAAATAGATGAACTAGTCGACATTTCGGTCTCTATGGCTTATAAGTCCGTTGGACCATCTTCAGGACGATGAATTAAAAGTTAATAGTTGACCCTTATATCTGGTCAAGTAATATATTTCTTAGACCAGCAGAATCTTAATTTATTTGATAATTCCAGATAGCTAACGCCGGACGAGTAATTAAAAACTCCAAGCTAGTTGAAGAAATCATTAACAGCAATCCAATGGATTAGCTGTGGATATCGCTCGCTACCGTCGAGCAGTATCCGGACGGCGTTGCTCCCCTCACTAACTGTTGTCACCACCATCTCAAGATAGAGAAGTGGAGTTTAGGCTCTCTGAACTCAGTATTTAATAACACATCTTTTTAGGGAGATGGTTTTTAAATTGTGTGTTTTAAAAAGCCACTTTTGGAAAGTAGGCATTTTCTTATTTACCCATTCTGTGTGCCTCTGCTGGTTGTATTTGACTGCATGGTTTTGGAGTGACGGGCTGGGGATGTGCATTCACTTTAGACAGCCACCGGGGGGGCTGAGGTGCATCCTGCCTTTTCTGGGTGACTCAGAGCTGAGCTGAATAGACCTTGGCTGCATTTAGAGTGGTAGGAGGAGTTTCACTTACACGTGAATAGACAGTGTCTCATCTGCACAATGCTGTCTCCATCTCCTGTAGTGAAGCTGGGCCAGAGAGGGCAGAACTGGTTTGGACTGGGCTCAGAGACCCTTGCCACAAAGGGAACAAAGACAAAATGGGGTATAAGTAGTGGACCTTAAACCCCAGAGAATTAGATCACTCTGGACTCAAGAGGAACCTTTTGCCAGGAAAAGAGCTGGAGAGCTGTAAGAAGTACTGGCCCTTTGCTGTGTGCTTTGCTGGGTTGACCTTCAGTTGCTGCTTCTGCCAAGGAAGAGGACAAAGACTGGAACTTTGCTGAGAACTTGCTTGAAGAAGAATCTCCAAGGGCTTGTGTGTGCTGGCCTCCTGTTTTGAAGTCTCAGGGACACAAAGACTTCACCACCAGCTCATCTGAACTCCACTGCTGGGAGTTCTGGCCTGCCAGGAGGTGCCTATTTCAGTTTTTGGGTCTCTGGAGGTTGTCAATGCTGTTAGGAGCTGGAAGAAACTTAAAGAAATCAAGAAAAACAACTCTGATGCCGCGACCTGCACAGAGGCCAGGCTCTCCTGAAGTGCAGAACGCCAGCATTCCATTGATGCGGAGCCGATAAACAACAAGGGTGACTTCACGAACTGTTCAAGTTCGCATTGCCTCACCGTAACTGATGCCTCACCGCTGCTGCCGCCATCTTCCCCTGTCCTGGACTCGACATGTCGCCTCCTCGTGGACAAACTGCCTTGCCTCCCCCGTGGCAACCAGAGAACTGGTCTCGACCTCAGCACCGACGCCTCACTTCTATGACGCCATGCAGCACCCATAGACTTTGTTTCCCTAGGTATGTTGTTTGGGGGTCCGTGTGACTACATGCCCGACGCTGCACACCTCGGGGTCGGCACCGTACTTTGGATTTATCCCTGTCACGACATCGTCATAGCCCCAGGTGGAGCTATTTGTTTCTATAAGTGCTATTTCAGCAAGTAACTTTTTTAAGTGCTATTTTGATATATGTATGTTGGATTTTTGTCGTTTTGGTCTTGTTTGAATTAGATTAAAATACTTTATTTTTCTAAACTGTATTACTGTGTGTTTTGAGTGCAAATACTTTATACATTGCCTTTGGGATAAGCTAGTCTGCTTGTGCCACACTACCAAGGGGGTGAGCAGGGGTTATCTAAAGTGTGTATCCCTCTTACCCTGACTAGAAGCAAGGGTCCCTACTTAAACAATGGTGCATACCTCTGCCAATTAGAGACCCCCATTTCTAACAGTAATGCTATAGAGATGTTCTTTTAACATGCAGATGAAAAGAAACCTTCATAAATGTTTGTAAAAGAAATCAGTACTACAGTTTATGCCTGAAAATATCGATGAGATATAGCACTGCCTTCTGTACGTTAAGGATGCTGCAGGTCACCGTGGACTAAATAGAGGCACGAGGCTGCAAGCCGAGTGCTTTCTTGGTCACTGAACTATGAGGTGACTTGCGATATCCTTCAAAATTTAAAGTAAGGGAGTAGTTGATCCCATGTAACATGTGGACCTCTTTCCCCTTCATTCTCTGACAAGTTGTATAATGTCATGATGTTTGTAACAGCTTCTGTCAATCGTGCTTTACTAGCCAAGAGTTTTTTGCATCCTGTGACTTTCAGTGCTGAAATCAAAACTACATGTCCCAGAATACAACTTGCTGCAAGCTTAACAGCATGGACTTGTAGATGTCAGACAGGACATCGAGCTTATTGGAAGCTATGTTTAGGCATCCTTTGGGAATCCACAACAATGGCCATTTAAAAAGAAGGATCTTTTCTTTCGTGGGTGAAAGGTAAATGAACAAACAGATGCGTTCCTCTACTCTATAGCAGTAAAATAAATTAATTTTATTTTTTTAAACGGACTGGCACTGTTAATTGCTGCAGGTTGCTTAAAAGATCCTGTCTTCCGAAGATGAGGGAAACTGGAGGCGGTCCCAAGCACTGTCTCTGTGAAGTGACAGTTTGTTTTAGAAACTGCTGCTGCATGCAAGAAGTGCTTGGGCTCTCAGCACTAAGTTCCTTCATTGAGTGAAGGAAGCTTTGCCCCGGTGCACTGTGATGTCACAAGCTGCTTGTAATAAGTTATTACAAGCAACTTGCTGTGTCATTTTCTTATTAGAGGCACATTTTGACACCATGCTAGAGGGAGATTACAGTCTGTCACATATTATAAATGTATTACACTATAATTAAAAGGCAATATGCTATCCAAATTTTAGTTACATTAAAATATCTATTTGTGTATGTATATGAATTTATACAGTGAAAACCTAGCTTTAGGGCAATTGGGCACTGGGGCACTGTATAGTTGGTGGCAGGTGGTTGAAGATGCGATACCAGGAGCGGTACCCTGACAGGTCACCTGGCAAAATTAGGCCAATTGAGTCAAATATTCTTAGTACCGTAGACATTTAGGAATGGACTGGATTGGGAACAAGGACACTGGGCACTGTGATTGAATATGGATACCACAGGTCCCTGGTATTATGAAAAATAAGGACACAAGCCCAATGGCCACTAAAGAGAGACACTTTGTAGTCTTGTAAGAAACGTACCCTGAGCATCTGTAGGGTCATGAACGCATTCAGCGATTAGTAAAAATATGATTATATATGGTTGAGAGTGGGTCTTTGCAGTTTGGCAGCAGGGGCCAGCCCGACAAGTCAGCCGAGGATAGTAAAGGGCCTACTGTGAGATTCCAGTCTCCCGGTGCTAACTGCAGTCCAAGCAGTGGTCAATGCAGAGAATTTTCAAGAATATCAATCAATCAAAATAAAATATCTTTATTTCGGCCTAAAAGGCCATAAAAGGGCAAGATAAATACAGATTATATAAAAGCAGAGAATTTTGCTGAGCTGACAGTACGTTGTTTTGGCTGCACTTGGAAATAGTTTTTTTGTTTTTCAAAAACAAACTCCAAAAGTGGAAGCATGAACTTTTTGCAATCTTTATTAAAGTTTTCAAGCATAAGAGGTGGGTGCAGAAAAAAAAAGGGAGCAACAAGGTAGAGAGAAAACAATGGTTAGAATCCTAACTCAGCCATGAGTACCCAGCAACAGTATCCCCAACAGCATCCTCTGAACAAGGGCTTAGGGGGGTGTGGTGAATCAAAGGGAGGGAACAGTGGTATGTGAATGGGGCTAGGGATAGGAGGCTGGTGGACACTGAAGCCGCAGGTCTAATGTAGGCTGTCAGAACTGCTTTCAGAGGGCCACAGGGCACACAGTGGTTACTGGGCCCCACTGTGGTGGTTGAGGCCATTCTTTCCTGATGTCCCAGGGCCCTACCTACTATGGATACTACTCAACAGGGCCAAGTGCCCCTTCTGCACTTGACTCTTAGTGGTAGCTGTGGTCAAGCAGTCAAGGATCCCTAGAGGGGGATATAGATACAGGCCAGTGAACACGACTCATAACTCAAAGTGCAACAGTGTGAACAATAAATCAATGTCCAGCCAAATACTTGCTTTTATAAGAAAAATTTGCATTCTATTTATACCGTCCCATGCAAAAGAATATGACTTACAGATGCAACCAGACAATCCCCCTTGAGGTCGGGGCTCTAGCAGTTGTCAGGCAAATAAATCCCTATCCCACCCCCCTTCGGGTAACGTGATCAGGGTTATTCCCCAATCACTGGTGGCCTCATACAGGGAATGAAAGCTACTAAGCCGTACTCAAGGAGTCCTCATGGTAGGGCTTCCCACTGGACCTTGCTCTCCTCTTCCTCACAGGGCACACTGGTCTTGGCAAGCAGTCAGGCGCTGGTGGTCCAGGCTGAAGGGCAGATTATATTGGTTTCCCTGGGTGATGTTGCCTCACTCAGTAGGGAGACTTACAGGCCTTGGCTTCCAGCCCTGGTCACAGGCAGAAGTCTTGCAGAGCTTCCCCTTCTCACACAGCCCGTCTGGCAGCTTGGCCGATGACACATTTTTGGGGACTTAACCTCTCCTTCTTATAGTCCTTTTCCAGACACCAAATGTGATTTAGAGTCTGGGTCTTTGAAGTTTTATGTTAGGGTTTTCCTATGTTTAAAGTGGGCATTTCTCCTTTTCTTCTTTCTTCATGAAAGATGTCTGTCAAAATCAGGCATGACTCTGAAGCTGATTGTCTGCAACACAATTCAAGGGAGTGACCAGAGTTTAGACCTGGATGTCAGCCATAGTGATATGTGCATTAAAAGGTTAATCCCAAACCCAAAGCCCTACTCTTTAATGATTCCCTGATCAGTCCCATCTCTCGTCCTGAGATGTGTCCAGGCCACTTACTTTTGATCTATCACAAAATCAAAGAGCAGTCTTTTGAAGAGTAAAGGGAGTCTCGTCCTTTTCCCTCCAGTGTGTCCCCATCCAGCTCACAGGAATGCAGCAATTCACAAATCTGTCAGGGGGATTCCTCTCCTTCTCATGTCTTCACCAGGCAGGCTTGGGCTTCCTAAAATGGAATCCAGGGTCCTCCATGTAACCAACCATTGTAGCCACACTTACTCAGTGTGCATCCACATCACACTCTTGGTCCAGCAGTGTTACTCCATGCATTGTACACTTATATGCACACATTCAGCACACACACACACACAGTCTGTGCGCGCTGTTCATCACTGAAACTCTCCTATATTAAACCAGAATGTGCTCTTTACAAACACACAAACTGTCAGCACACACACTCTCTGTACGAGCTGCACAACACTTCACCCTTCATGTATTGTGCTCCATGCAAGCACACTTACACCGAGCACATGCTTTCTCAGTGCATGCACTGCACAGCACTACATCTCTCATGCAATGTATCCCTATAAAGTATACAAACACCCAGTACATATACTACCCACACATGCACTACACAGTACTACTCTGTCCCTTTACTGTACCCTTCCCAGGCACACATACAATCAATGCAGAGTTACTTCTTCTGAGCTGCTCAGCAATTCACATCTACCTGATGTAGGCAAAGGATAAGTTAAGCACACAGCAGCGGAACATTTAAAAAGGTGAGTGAGCCTGTAGGCCCCACTCCAGTAATACCGGGTAAAAAGGCCCTGTTCACTATACAGTATGCCACCACAATGGCACTTGTGCTGCTTAGCCCCTCTTGAAGGCATTAGCCTTCCACCACTATGCGGGTAGCACTTTGGCCGTCCCTCCCAGTCCAATAAAACTGCAATCAATGGGGCAAGTTCTATGTCATGCATGCGCCTTTACCATGCATGCCTTCACCACGCAAAGTAAGCATAGTTAAGGTAAATTAAACCCGATCCCACCGCTGGGTAGTTATAGTTAGGATCGTGTTTCCATAGGAAATTTTTGGGGGGGTTTCCGTTTAACTTTTGCATTGTTTGACTAATCCTTAGAAAACCTTCCAAGAATAAATCTCAACCACCTCAGCTTCTGATCAGTCAAGCAGGGGCCGAGATAAAGGCGAGGGTCCAAAATGCTTTTTTCCCATTCATATTTCCAAAGGATAATTAGACACAGCTACAGTAGTATGGTGCTGTGCCGGAAAAGTCCAGCAAAAGCAGCAAGATTCAGCAAGGCCACTGCACAGCCACGCTCAGGCGGGGTCCCCTGAGCAGGTCGTCAAGGCTGCTGCAGCCCCTCTGCATGCAACAGGGTACCACCACCTCATACTCGGTGTGTGACCCACTGGCAGCTATGATGAACCAGGAACCCAGGCCACAGCCACACTTCGGCCAGAGACAATGCTGGGAGGATGTGAGACAAACTCCGGAGGCAGGAACATCTTAAGGATTTTAGTGGCCAAGGGCCGATTGTATTCTGGGGGCCCCTGTTTGGAACAGTTTTGAATTTATGACCCAGTTTCAGCTCCTTCATGCCCTCTTTGGCCAGGTCCCTGACAGTGCACAGGCACAGTCGTACAAATTCTAAAGTTGTTACATCTAATATTCATGGAAGGTGATGCGTGCTTTCAGTATTGTAAAACAGCAGCGATTCACTCAGTAGCGGCCCGTGGTGGGAGTGCTGCCGGGCGGTGATGCGGGTCGGGGGAGGGGCAGGGTGGGGGGTAGTAAACTACAGATTTCGGCCGCACTGAGGTAAGTAAACAAAAAAATAAATAAAACGAATTTCGTTGCGCGCGCTGCATCACATTTGGCGATGCAGCGCGCGCAACGAAATTCATTTTATTTATTTTTTTGTTTACTTACCTCAGTGCGGCCGAAATCCATAGTTTACTACCCCCACCCTGCCCCTCTCCCGCCCGTGTCACCACCCGGCAGCACTCCCACCACGGGCCGCTACTGGACTCACTCATATTACTACAAATATTCTCTGTGACACCCTCACATTTTTGATATATGAGGTCCTGTTTTGAGCTAAAAGAAACTTTATTTATGGATGTTGTATGAAACATAAACACAACATTTCTCTGCAAAATGTCTGAATTTGAATTTCACACATCACTCACATAAAAAATAAATAAAAGAGAAACAATATTTAAAATAATCTGTTGAAGAATTATTCAAGGACATCAGGGCAAACTTCTGCAGAGCAGAGCTGGCTCTATCAGGGGGCCCCCTGAAAGGCTTGGGCCCTGGACCAGAGCCCACTTTGCCCATGCTTTAAAACGTCTCAGTCCGGCGTTGAGGCCTCAAGGCAGCAATCAACAATAGCTGATGGGCATCATGGGCGGCCAGACAAGGCCGGCAGGAGAATGGCCAGCACCAGATGGAGCCATCTTTGTCAGCTAGTAGCTCCACCCTTTCTAGAAGCTCGTTTATGAACAAAAATCAATTGCCCTGATGCACGGGAAGATTTCTTCCAGCATGTCGTGGTGATTGTTTAATTTCCTTGCCCAGGACTGCCATGCCCTGCAGGGAAATCCAGTGGCACCTGCCCCACCCTAAATAGGGTGGGTTGACTGTCACTGTGACCTTGTGGCCCAATAGGTAATTGGGACCATAGGTCAAGGATTTTCACTGACTAAGTCAGATAATTCCTCTCTAGTGGAAACCCTATGATTCACTCACCTATAAATGAGTTAGGAGAACAACCTTTTTGGAGGGGCAAGATACCTGAAAACTTCTAGTGGTTGATCAGTTCTGCGAATATCTAAATGTAACTCTTAAGAATGAGTTAGAAGGAGTGAGTGAGAGAGAGAAAAGGCAGCAGAGTGTATTAGACTACAATTTTTTGTATCTTGATGGATATTTTTTTCATAGAGGACGAGAGATCTCATACATGTTGTTGTTATTGGCTATTAGCACTTACTACCCTTGACAAGGCATTGAAGTGCTCCATGGTGGGTAGCGTGCTACTCCATAGGCCAAAGTTAGTGTTCAATTCAGTGGTTATGTATTTTTGTTGAAGATTTGTTGGCTAGTAGATTAGTCTTGAACTCTAAGGAAACTGAAGAGGTTCTTCAATTTTCAAATGATGATCTATTACGTTAATGGGAGTTAGGTGTAATTATTAGAGTGAGTTAATGATTAGTGGAAAAGAGGGGTGAGAGAATAGGGTGAAGGAGATTAAATATTGTTAGATTGCATGGAGAGGTTAAACAGAATGAAACAATGTGATTTATGGGAGCGTAAAGAGAAGATAAGTTAGACAGGTTCTGGTGTAGCAGGAAAGGTTATTCCGAAGGAAAGTTTATGCTTTGTAATGAGGGGTATGGTTATTTTGTTGAATTGTAATAGAGAGTAATGTGCCAGGCATGTGCACAGGTAGGGTTAACTTAGGGGCACTAAGGTATGCAAAGGATAGAGTCTAAGAAGAGTATCATTCAAATAGGAAGACATTAAAGAAAAGAAACCCTAGCTATTAATAAGGAATATTTTCATGAATTTTTTGAAATGTTGAAGTAGGACACAATCTGGGGAAGTAGAAAGAGTAGAAAGAAGGGATAAATGTTGATTACCTGTAGGCAGCTGACATTAGTTATATCATCTCAGGTTTTTCCACCTGACCCCTAATGGCGCTGACACGGTTCTTTCTCTTCCATACCAGTCAGTCAATAACTTTATTTCGGCCGCTAGGACCATAAAAGTACATCATTACAAAAACACAGCAGACATTAAAAAATAAAAAATATGTACACTCGCAATCGTATATCTACAATCACGCAGATTATAAAATGGCATCCTCCAGTTTCCTTAAAATCCATAAAAAAGCAACCATTAGGTTAATGACAGACTAAAATGTTCACAAATATAAACGATAAAAAAACGAAAAGCTGAGACATGGTTCCCTATTTGCTGCACCCTAATGTGACCTTTTACAGTTTCATTACATAGTACATCCCAGAGTGTTACTTTAGGAAGCCCCGCCGCATATGCCACATAGTATTTAAAAAACGTGATACAGCAAATACGATTGGAGGATAGGTATCGTATTTTAAGACTCTATAGGCCTATAAGCAACGCCCAAACCCTAGGTTTCTACATATTTGAATTAGCCAGCGTTTGCGAGGCAGGTGGGATGCAGGGCAGAAAAACAGTACATGGATTTCAGACTCTACCCTGTAATTGCACGCAGGACAATCTCCCATGTTCTCTACAGCCCATTTACTAGTATGGCTCATTAGTGGAAGGTTCCCTAGTCTAAATTGCATATACAATTTCCTGGCCAGTGGGGGATAGATCACATCCAGAAAGTGTTCTTTTCTATATACATCCTTTACTTGTAGGAACTCTACTGTCATCCGACCGCCAGTAGTACTTTCCTGTAGGGACATTAAGTTGGATTGCCTATAGTGTTGCACTAGATCCGGCCTAGATATAAGTGGGCATGATGTCTCAGGGGTTTTCCAGAGGTCCTTCCTGCCTAGCCTAGCAAAGAGATCCCTTATGTGGCAAAGCCACGGTATTTTCTTGGTAGTTGAAATAGACAGGATCTCCTTAAGCTCGGCTTTATAGAAGGACAACTCCGGAGTCACCCACACCCGGCGCCAGAATGTAATAGGTCTAAGGGCAATCTCTTCGTCAATAGGCCTCATGCCCAAGTCCATACGGAGAGGAGCTAAGGGGGTGCTACGAGGAAGGCCCAATAGCTGCCTCATGAAGTTGTTCTCCACTTTCGTGAGGTTAGAGGAAGAGCAATGCTCCCACAGTTCCGCCCCATATAGAGTGGCCCCCCTTGCTTGGGCTTTATATATTTCCACAACAGGGGCATTGTGGAATGAAGAGATTCTGAATGAAGAGATTCTGTGCAATTTCATAATCCCACCCACAGTCTGAGTTAACCTAAGTCTTGCCTTGGCCATCTGGGACCCCCACTCAAAGTGCTCAGATAGAGTAATACCCAGATACTCAAATATCCTCACCCTCTCCAAGAGTGTACCATTTAAGGAAGGATTTGGACGAGTGGTTTTGGGGGGATTGAAGACCATATATTTGGTCTTAGTTAAGTTGATCTCCAAGTCCCTCATGTTGCAGAACTCCGCAAAGCCATCAAGAGTTCGTTGTATACCCGTTGGCGATTTGGACAGTAGCAGGGTATCATCCGCAAACATCAACGCGGGAACCTTCCCCGAGACTAGCTTAGGGGCATCATTATCCTTGATGTTGTTAAGGTGGTCTATGAGCCCATTGATATAAAGACAAAATAGAGTAGGGGCGAGAACGCATCCCTGGCGTACCCCCTTTTTGACGGGGAAGCGTGCAGAAAGTTCCCGTGTTTTCCACATCTTACTTGTGCATAGTTCCCTGAATGGAGCCTCACTAGCACATTGAGGAGGTACTGTGGAATCCTAAGGTCACTTAGTACTTTCCAGAGTTTCTCCCTGGGTCCAAGGTCGAAGGCCGACTTCAGATCAACAAATATAAGGTAGAGGCTGCCACCCTCTATGGTCACCGTTTTCCAGAAAAGTAGTTGTAATCTGAAAATCTGGTCTACGGTTGACATATTTGTTCTGAAGCCAGCCTGGTAAGGACTTAGGATCTCCTCCTCCTCTATCCAACCCTGTAAACGGTCCAAAAGGACCCGTCCCATCAGTTTTTGGGTGATATCAATTAGACTGATGGGTCTATAATTTGAGAGTAGAAGAGGGCAGCCTTTTTAAATATGGGAACTATCTCTGCCCCGCGCCAGGTGTCGGGGGATCCGTGCCCTTCATGATAGCATTAAATAGGGCACACAGATAAGGGACCCAAATTTTGGGTTCCTTCCGAAAAGGTCCCCTGGAAGTTTATCTAGACCTGGCGCTTTGTTACAATGCAGATTGTTGATAGCACTTCCCACTTCAGTCATGGTGATCTCCCGCATCCCTTCCTGTTGGAACTCCAAGGGTGAGCTCTGTGGGCCAATGATAACACCTACGCCATCCTCCCCGTCATACAATGAACCAAAATGCGTCTCCCAGACTTCGGGCGCTATGTTAGGCTCTATAGCAGGTCGTCCTTCCCTATCCCCTGAACATACTATTGCCCAGAACGATTTCAAATCTTTGTCGTTCAGGGCTATCCTAAGTGCTTCCCACCTATCTAATTCCCAGTTTTTCTTTTCTTGCTGGATGGCCCCTTTATACCTGGCCCTGGCAAGTTTAATTTGTAGCCTGACCTTTGCCTTCACCGCATCCAGTAAATCCTGTTTGGCTTTACGACAATTAACGTTAAACCAAGAGCATTTGGGACGTTTGTTATCCCTCAGTTGCGACACCGGGTAGAATACATCAATCAATTTTGCAATTAACTCCTCGTGTATTTTGCATGCCTTATCTTGACCCCATGTGTGAACCTCCGCCTGTCCTACCTCCCACATTTCAGTTAGCCTAGGTAATGCTAGCTGGTAAACTTTAGCCAGCTTTGAGGGAGAATGCTGGATATGGTTCCATCTAACTCTCCTTCTATTATTAGATAGCGTTAGAGCGTTGGTCTCAATTGTAGTAAGGGGTGACGAGTTGGACATACCCAAGTTCCCTATTTTTAGGATCACTATCAAGGCATTGTGGTCACTATCCTGTCTCTGCTGGACATAGAAGTCGGAGACCTTTTCCCAGGATCTGGTTTCCACCAGGATATAGTCAAGCAAAGAGGCCTGCCCTTCTCTATTAAATGTAAACTGGCCCGGATGGTCGGATTTAGTCCTCCCATTACATGCCCTCAATGAGAGGGCCAAAGTAAGTGAGTGGATTTGCAGTGCCAATGGTGACCATACTTTGATTGGAGTTATCTGCGGGTCAGGTATTGACCAGTGCAGATCTTCTTCTGTGGGCGCGGAGAGATTTGGATCGGTAAGTGGCTCAAATTGACAATTAAAGTCACCTCTAACGATCAACAAGATTGCTGGATCCAAGGTTAGTATAAATCGCCCCGAGTGGTCTATGATGACAGATTCCTGTCTGTTATTCACAGGTCTGGAGTACACATTAATTAAAGCTATTTTCGTCTTTGTGGGAAATGTCAGCAGGACACATTGAATGTCGTTAGTGGGAGATGTCCTCTGCTCGGCTCTACAACCAAGGTGTGTGCCTACCCAGATAGTTAATCCACCGGAGGGTCTCCCCCTCCCCCTCGTAGTGGCCATGATGTTGAAAGACGCAAAACCCACCCTCTGGAATTCCTCCCTCGCCCAGGTCTCTTGAAATATACAAATATCCTGGTTATCCACAAACCGCCCCCATTCTGGGCAGGGCAGTTTGTTTTTGAGTCCTGCCAGGTTCCAGGACAGGATCCGGAGGCCGCCACCCTGTGCTCTTATCCCACTTGGTGCCTCAAAGGCAGTGACACGGGGGGGCGAAGGATCACCTGGTTTGGCCCCGGGATTACTGTTGGGTACCCCGCCAGGTTCACCTTCTCTATTTATACCCATCAGAGGAAGTGAGGGTAAGGCATTAGAGACCCTACTCGGTTGTGTCCTGACTCTTATCGGGCTAATCCGCTGGGCATTGTCCAAGCTACTACCCCCGACTGGTCGGCTCCCACTACGCTCTACTTCTGCCCTTTGGACCTGCCACAGTATTTTAGGATTATCCCCATCCGGGGGCCCCTCCCCCAGTCAATCTACCTCCTCCAGACTTTCAAACCTATTATTCACCGGGATGTTAAATTGGGGGCGCCTATTAAATGTGTCCCAGCTTCCCTCCATTAGAGTCCCTGGTCCCATCATTTGGATTACAGGTATTACACTATCTCTTATGGTTATTTGCTGTTGAGGATAAAAGAAGTCTAAGGGACGGAGTCTAATTCCTGTTGGTGAGTTGTGGCAATTAATGGTAGTGTTCAGTAGGTTTCTAACAGTGTTAGGATTTTTAAAATTAATAACAACACACTCCCTGGATCTGTTTTCCGGCAATTTCCCAACCACCCTACTCTTCGGACCATTATGATCTCCCCTGCTCTAGCATGCTCAAAGTGTTTATATCTTGCAAGCCAAAACAGGCATTTGTTTCTAAGTTCGAGTTGGGTTTCCTTTGCATTGGGTGTGATTGACGGGGTTCCTGTCAATATGACTACATATGGGGCACATGCCGGGGGAAGATTTATATTGGGCAAGTGGGTATCAACAATCACATTCCTCTCTACGTTATGACCTTGCACTGGTTGCCTACTCTTTTTTCTAGTAGCATCCAGGACTGGGGGGTGAGGTTTATCACTACTTCTATCAGCAGGGGGTGCGGTTTCAGCACTAGGCTCGTGACTAACGCTCCTATTTCTCTTCTCCTTGCTGGTACTCGCTTCCCCTGTCTCTTGGCTAGTAGAAGAACCCTCAGTGGTACGCGCCCCACCCCCGGATGAGTGTATTGTGATTGAAATATCCGCCTGGCAACCTATTTCAATCCCTCCTCTCACTTTGTTAGTAGAATGATCTTGTCATGCTGGTGGCCCTACCTCCCCTGCTGCCAGTGCTTTCTCCAATTTATCTAGTCGACTAATTAGGGGGGCTAGTTCCTCTTTAATAGTGGCTCTCAACTTGTCATAAAGTGCTGCCATCAGATTCTGTGCCCACGGTGGGTGAGTCATATCTACACTGACAGATTGAGGGCTATCCCGATTGTGTTCTTGCTCAATGCCCCCCTCGAGGTCAGCTGTGGTGCCCTCACAGAATTTTTTTTTCTTAGGTCCGACCTCAGTTGTTAGTTTGCGTTTACCATTCTTAGGGATGTTTATGCATGTTCTACCCTTGCGCAGTGCTTTCTTTGGTGGGACATCCCGTGGGGGTGACATGATGGGCTCAACTAACTGTAATTGAGTCGTATTTGTCGATGTGGACGGATGCGGCGCTTGGATGAATATGTCAGGGGTGAGTGACAGCCGCCGTTCTGTAAGCTCAATTTCAGTGTCCACCACCCCAATAGCCCTCTGTAGCATTTTATCTATTGATGTTGGGGGAAGTGAGGAAGCGCTAGTGATTTTATTTCTACTTGTGCCTACCCTTCTTCCCATTTTTTCTCCACCTGTCACTCAATTAATACACACAGTTTCGCTTGAGATTGGGCAAAAAGAAAACACCCAGCACCACAACTAAAGCATTAATCAATG
Organism: Calotriton arnoldi; assembly: GCA_963921515.1. NCBI lineage: Eukaryota > Metazoa > Chordata > Amphibia > Caudata > Salamandridae > Calotriton > Calotriton arnoldi. The sequence goes on along the minus strand of CAWUFW010002792.1, from coordinate 729,662 downwards.
TCAAAAACCGCACCACTACCCTCCCTAGACTTTCTTTTTCCTGTGGGTCAGATGTCTGGAAGAACTAGTACTCAGACTAAAACAAATACTGTTTCGCAGTCTGCCCAATATTTGGTAAAACCAACCTTGCGCTCAAAGTTCCATAAGTTATTTGGCAGACCGTGGGGGTGACATCAGTCTATGGAGATCAAAATCCGGTTTAGTCCTTCATACAGGTACCCAGGATAGGAGAAAATAGGATAAGACACACAATACCTCTGAAGCAGAAGGGGATTTGCAGGGGTAGTCCAAGTCTAAGTCTGTGGGGCAGATGACAGAGGGGTGGCCCAGCCCAGCCTCATCCGGTCACTGACGGGCAAGGACGGGCCCGTCCTTGGCCCGGTCTTGGCCCGCGCACGGCCCGCGTCGCGGGAGATCGTTGGCGCTTTTAAGCGAGTGAAGCAGCCCCTCCTCCTGGCAGATAAACAGATTTGTGGGGCTTGAAGTCCCAAAAGTGCGGCAAACAGGGCTGTAGCGTCCCGCGTCGCGGGAGATCGTTGGCGCTTTTAAGCGCATGAAGCAGCCCCTCCTCCTGGCAGATAAACAGATTTGTGGGGCTTGAAGTCCCAAAAGTGCGGCAAACAGGGCTGTAGCGTCCCGCGTCGCGGGAGATCATTGGCGCTTTTAAGCGCGTGAAGCAGCCCCTCCTCCTGGCAGATAAACAGATTTGTGGGGCTTAAAGTCCCAAAAGTGCGGCAAACAGGGCTGTAGCATCCATACCAATACTGAAAATGCTTGAAATTGTCAGGCTTTGTACTTGCTTTTTTTAATATGGGGTATTTATGTTCTGGTATCTGCTTATCTCTCACTGCTATGTCTTTTTTTCTTTTTGGAAAACAATAATAGTTCTGAGATAAAAAATATGGGAAATGTGGATAATGAGTTGTTAGGTATGCCTGTCGAGATATTGAGGAGTGGATAATCAATGGGGTTTGCATTGATCATACTGATAAGTGTTTGTTTTAGAAAGATATATGGGTGCTATGTTTCTAGCAGAATGTTGTGCTCCCTGATGTTAGGGGGTGTTTGTGAAGGGAGTCCACTGATTTAGCACTTACTTTATTGTATCAGGTCCTGGGGGGTATATGTCTGTGGCAGTGCTTAATTTGAGCCATTAGTTTCCGGAACACAGCACTGGCAATGGCACTTAATTGTCAACACTGCACTTATTACAGTCTGCCACATAGTGGTGCTGCTCATCTAATTTAGAGATGAGCATAACAAAGAGTGCTTATGAATACAATACACATTAACAATTACTAATTCCTGCCTCCTCAGCCATTCCTTTAGCTTTGGGTACCTGGAATAATCTGAACTGTCGGACTTGCAGGCGAGAAAGATGGTTAGTAGTTGTTCTGGCAGCGAGGACAGGCTCAATGGGTGGTGCAAGCTGAAGTGGTCTCCTGGTCAGAGCCCTGGCACTTATTATTTTACAAATTAAGCGCTGGTCTGTAGGCTGGAAATGAAGATGTGTGGATTCTTTATTGGATCAAATTGTGAATAACCAAGCATTCTGAGCATGTCTTGCTTTTTTATTTATTGTGAGATTTTCATCTGTTTATTTTGGCACGAAGGTCAAAGAAGCTTTAATGGACATTACCATAATTCTTCTACTCCAGTCTTGGGATCCTATGAAAGCCATCATGTTGGAAACTTTAATTCATTTATTAGTAGGGGATGGGTAAGGCGAAGAATGACAAATGAGGTAGTGGGTGCACTATGCTCTGTGTAATAAACACTCTGGGGTGTTCAGATTTCAGATAGTTATTGTATCTGGCAACAGTAGAAGTGGTGCCATGCCTCCTGGCGTATGCCCACTGAGTCACTGCACATTGCTCACCATCAAAATCTTTTTAATATGTGCTATACAAAATTGTGCCTGGGCTAAAGAGGAGAACAGCCTAAAATGTTTCTTTGTAGAAAACCACTCCAATGTTTATATGCACACAAAAAATCTACATTCTCCAAGCCGACAAGGCACTACTGACAGTTTGCGGGGATAAACTGAGCCAGGATATAATGTAGATAAGCACAACACTCTGCTATCTAGAGGGACAGTTACTAAGATCCCCGCAACACTTTGCTCATGTAATAACAACTTTGCATACCCCAAGAGATTATAGCTCAGGGGCACAAGCCTTGTTACCTATTTTTCTGGTGGAGGAGGAGAGGTAGCCTACTGTCCCATCTCTGTAAAATATGCTCTGTCTATGTAACTCTAGTCCTTAGTTCCCCATTTTAGTTTTGTGTAGTGTGGACTGTGAAACTCCCGACATGTTTGTTGCACAAGTGCCACACTACTGGGAGATTCTCCAGGGCCAATGGTGCCCTATATACTAGAAAGAGTGAATGCTAGAAAAAAGCAATAGTTCTCTGACGAGTAGCGCTTGCACTTTTTATGACTGGGACAACCTACCTGTTGCTATTGTGGGAGATTGGACCATATAGATCAAGAAAGCTTAGACTTTTATTGATCCTGGCTTTCCACCATTGCCACCCATCGAAGAATAAACAGTGCCCCTATAAACACAAAACATTATATTTTATTTGTACTTAGTGAAGGAGCTAGGTAAACTACCCTAGAGAAAATACGCTTCCTATTGATGTTTCCCCACACGGAGGAGGAGGAGCAAATAAGCATAGAGAAAGGCATGTTTCACCTTTCTGCTCTAGAAGAAGAGGAATCTGTACTGCTCAGTACAGAGAGGAAAAAGCCTAGCTAACAGATGTCTGTGTGCAAGGTCATCTCCAGAAAGAGAGCAACCCAGGAGCAGGGGCGTAACACAAGCCCCTGCAGCCCTTGCGGGCAGGAGGGCTTCCACACCTCCAGGGGCCCCCTCAAACTTCAGGAGGCCCCCATTCAGGCCATTGTCAAAGAATATCTGTGAGGTACGGGAGACTCCAGGGCCCCTCCTTACATTCTGCAGGGGAACCTCATAATTTTAGTTACGCCACTGCCAGGAGCCACAATAACCTTTCAACACAGCTGCCCAGAGCCGAACTGAAGCCATTGGACTGACTGCAGGATTAGGACCCATAGATTGGCACTGCAGGGCCATGACTGTGGTCGGTTTACACCAAGCACTTCGGTCCGCATCGCCCCTGACAATGCAGAGTCTCTGCCTCTTTCCAACCCGAAATGGGCACAGAGTTTGGTTCTTCCTCTTTAATCTAGGTCTTAAAGTAGTGTACCTTTGGTGCCAGGCATTCACACTGATTCTGAAAGAGTTTACTGATACCTCCATCCCAATTTGGCACCTCCAGGAAGTCAGGTGACCTGGAGCTAAAAAAAGAAAAATGACTCCCACACCCTGTAACTTTGTTTTCGAAAAACAAAAAAGTTGGCCGAGGGGCCGCCTGAAACAAGGCATCCGCTCAGTATAAACTTTCACTGCCTCCAGAGGATTCACCCTAGTGGCAGCTCCTCTGAAGGCTTAGAGATCTCTGCCTGGCGAGTGGAGATCTCCGATATGAAAACATAAAAACAATAAATGCTTAAATTAGATAATAACTGCATGCCCAGTAAGTTATGTTATGTTATGTTATTTGGATTTTTAACGTGCACGGCTACTCACGAGTGTCCCGGCGCGATGTCTAAAGGGGAAAGAGGAGACTATCAAACGAAAAGATGAGTTTTCAAATTTTTCTTGAATACTGTCCGGTCTTCGATATTGCGTAATGCCAGGGGAAGTGCGTTCCAAGCAACCACGGCCTTCCGTGTCAGTGAGCTACCACCAAGCCTCTGGTACTTAAAACGAGGAACCAGTGCGAGGCGATGGGATGCAGATCGCAACTGTCTCAATGGCACATAGAAGGCAAACAGCTTTTGAAGATAAGATGGTCCAAGGCCATGAAGGGCGCGATGGGCTAGGACCAGCGATTTGTACTTCACCCGTTCAGCTACGGGAAGCCAGTGAAGGGAACGCAGGTGATGATGCATGCTGTGCCTGGCGGAGATGCCCAGAAGAAGTCTAGCTGTCGTATTCTGGACCACCTGGAGCTTTTTTATCAGGTAGCCAGGGATGTCAATGTAGAGCGCGTTGGCATAATCTAGCCAGGACAGGATGAGAGCACAGGTGACCGTTTCTCTTGCTGCTTGGGGCAGGAGAGGAAAGAACTTTCTTCGAATCTTGAGGAGACCAAAGCAATTGCCGGCCAACTTCTTGATGTGGAATGAGAAGGAGAGGCTCTCGTCAAACCATACCCCCAAATTCTTGGCCTGCTTCCCTACAGAAGTGATTCAGTAAACAATAGGGTGACCCTGTGTCCCTCAGAACCTGGGTATGATATATAAGCAAAAACAATGGTTCTGTCGGGTGCAAGGAACTATTTCTTATCCTGTTAATTTAATTATTTAAATTATTCAATACAATTCTCAGATTTCAATATTAGGACAATTCTAGTGATACGGAACACACAAATAACACCAGGACAATGCTGCGTGATGGGTACTACGTTCTTTTATATAAATTCCATCATTTATATATACCCATAAATTGATAAAAATGCTGTCAACACACTGTGACATTTAAAGTGCTGCGTGATTAGGTGACATATTGTGCTCAGTGAAACAATAGGGTGAGTATTATATACAAAGTGATAGCAATATGTACATGGGAGGCCAGAGTGTCTAACGGAAAAAACAATGGCTCTGCTGCTATATCCAAATTAATCTTTCGCATGCAGTCTTGATCTGGACCAAGAGGTGCCGTCGACGTTTCAACCCAATATATGCGTTATTGAGTGGTCAATGCGGGTCTTCATCAGGACAATGGGGGAAGGAGTTGACAGCCTATGGATAACCAGAGTAAATCCTGGTTAGCTAGTCAATGTTGGCAAGTCGGGTGCTAGTCTGTATATATATTACAGCCCCATCATGTTCAATCAAGTTATATCAAAGCGGCGACGGGATAATTAACTGAAACCGCTTTCCAAATCACACAGAGGCGTGCTGGACGCTGGGTAACTTCAAAATGTCTCAAAGCGGTAGCGGGATATTACATTGGAACCGATTTAGTCAATTTCCGAAAAGCGCAGTGGCGTGCTGGGTTAATTCTAATGCAGATTTCAATTGGGGCGAGTTCGATGCTTCCACCGTCGAGCGCACTTGCACTTGCACTCGGAAATTGACGAAATCGGTTCCAACGTAATATCCCGCTACCGCTTTGAGACATTTTGAAGTTACCCAGCGTCCAGCACACCTCTGTGTGATTTGGAAAGCGGTTTCAGTTAATTATCCCGTCGCCGCTTTGATATAACTTGATTGAACATGATGGGGCTGTAATATATATACAGACTAGCACCCGACTTGCCAACATTGACTAGCTAACCAGGATTTACTCTGGTTATCCATAGGCTGTCAACTCCTTCCCCCATTGTCCTGATGAAGACCCACATTGACCACTCAATAACGCATATATTGGGTTGAAACATCGACGGCACCTCTTGGTCCAGATCAAGACTCTGCATGCGAAAAATTAATTTGGATATAGCAGCAGAGCCATTGTTTTTTCCGTTAGACACTCTGGCCTCCCATGTACATATTGCTATCACTTTGTATATAGTACTCACCCTATTGTTTCACTGAGCACAATAGGTCACCTAATCACGCAGCACTTTAAATGTCACAGTGTGTTGACAGCATTTTTATCAATTTATGGGTATATATAAATGATGGAATTTATATAAAAGAACGTAGTACCCATCACGCAGCATTGTCCTGGTGTTATTTGTGTGTTTCGTATCACTTGAATTGTCCTAATATTGAAATCTGAGAATTGTATTGAATAATTTAAATAATTAAATTAACAGGATAAGAAATAGTTGCTTGCACCCGACAGAACCATTGTTTTTGCTTATATTCCCTACAGAAGTGGGCAGGGGGAACTCAGGTGGCCAGAGAGATTCCCTGAAATTGGGAGGGAGTCCACATAATATAACCCCATACCTCTTGTTTCTTGTGAAGGTTTCCTCCAGAATGTTTTTCTCAGGCAGACTGCTTTTTTAAAATATTGAGGGTATAGATGCATGGCGCAAAGGCACAAGCTTTGTATAGGACTGCGTGATTCAAATATATATCATGAGGGTGCCAGATCACAAAATATCGTGTTATGTTCTGTTGCTTACTCTGGATATGTCAACAAATGCTGCTAGATTTCCAGCCAAAAGCAGCACATGCCTCAAATGTTCTTGTGAAAAGCAATTGTGTTCAATCTCTAGGGTGGTAATAAAGCAGGACTCCGCCTCTTCAAGTACTTAAGACTCCACTCTGCCCAAAACCATGGCAGAGACCTAGGGCCTCATTTACAAGTGTTTGGTGTAGGGCAGCACAGTAATACACTTTGCTGTGCTGCCCTGCATTAAAAGGAAAGGATAGGAATGTGTTGTGTTTGTGATATACGGCGCATTCCTGTCCTTTCCCACTGCACTGGCGCTATTTTGGCTGTCTTGTGCCAAAGCAGGCACCCTTGTACCATGGTGATAAAGTGCCTGACTTGTAGGAATTATCGTTTTTGAGCAGAAAGGAACACCTGATGCACAAAATCAATCAATGGAGGTGTTTTTGTCCTTCAGTGCGTGGTGCAGAATGCAGCACACATAGACGAAAAAATGAGGAGAAATAAAGTTATTTCTCCTCGTTACGCCTCCCCTGGGGATGCGTAGGCTTTTGACGCATTACCAAGTTTACAAGTCCTTGTAAATCTGGGAATGCATCAAAATCCTTGGGTGTTGTGTGGGAACACCCACTACAACGCCCATGGAACTCCTCTTTGATGCAAAGTAAGGCAACGCAGCGACTTGCGGTGATTCGCCTTACTCCATATCTACAAGTCCATGAAAAGCCACGCAAAGTAGCTTTGCGTGGCCTCGAAGATATGGGTCTGCACTCTGCGTTGCGCCAAAAGAAGTGACGCACCAGCGGCACAGTAGGCTTGTAAATAAGCCCCTAATTCTAATGTTAGCGCAGCCAGTGCTCGCTTCATATGATATGGCCCTAGGTGTTTGACAAAGCACTTGGCTCATTTGTGGTTGATGTGTTTTAAGTGTCTTAAATTTAAAATCTAGGAACTCGACAAGAGACAAAGGTGTAATCTGTACCCTTCGCGTGGGGCTGCGATTTGCACTAGGTTGGCATGAGTAATTATTCATTCGCTCCGGCCGTCCTTCCCTTCAAGTTTCACCTTCGCTTCCGATTGAGCGCGCGCACATTACAAGGTTGTACAGCTCTCCTGTTGGAAAACATCTGGGCTCAGTGGCACATCATGTATCATTCAAGATCAGTGCCTCTTTCAGGACTATTCATAGTAAGGGCTTCACCTGTTCGGAGATGCCGCACATGCGTGTCGGACTCTGCTGCACTTCCCCGTTCAGCAATGTCACCCCTTCTCCCTCACTCAAGTGATTATAAAATAAATACTAAAATGGTTCGCCCTCTATGCCTCGCCTGGCTTCCACCTATGTGACGCCCGTCCCCTGGGTGCGGTGCCTTATATGAATGGGATTTGTCTACATTCTGCACAGCTGGCTGCTCTGTCTCGCGGCCCTCTCAAATGCGTTTTTTTGTCTCGGATCGAGTTTTTTTCCATAACGCTGAGTAAAGTATCCAGCAGGGATTCATCTCATGGCCTTTCTCATTTTTTGGTCAGGTCACCATTTGGTTGGGGGTTTCGTGTCAAGGAAATTGACTCATGCTGTTAAGAAACGAAATGCCGTTTAATATCTATACTCCCTCCAGGTTTTGCATGTATCAGGATTTAATATACCCTGTTAAATACGACCTTATTAGACATTATACCGCGCACCAAGTCCCATATGCACCGGTGTGCATTAGTCTCAAGGCTTCAGCTGGTCAACTGCTCTTTCGTTCCTAAACGAAGGATGCATTTGGCATTAATGTACGACATTAATAATTCCCCTGCAAAGTTTTTTTTAAGCTGATAAACTTTGCATACATGTGCAATCTACCTCAACACAGTGTTTGCCTGAGCGATCAAAACATGTGGTTTACTTCTTCCACAAAAATGAAGAGATGTACAAAGTTGAAAAGTTGTTTTTGTTTTTTGCAAACTTTACATATTTCTTTTCAAATCTTTTAGGTTGGGCTTCTGCATGAAAATTTGTAGTTTCAAAAGCATTTCGGCCGTGTCTGTAATTTGTGCTGAGTTGCTCGAAAAGAAAGTCTGATCAAGATATGCAATTTCGTACAAAATGTTTGCAAGTTAAAGTATAACAATAACAACCTACAGTAAGCCACACATTCTGTAATGCGCAACGCTACTCTCGGGTAAAAATAACATCCTGTGCAAAACCTACCTTCTAGGGGTTTTTCTTCTACTTTTTTTATTTTTAAAGTCTACACCTTATTTTTTCAGGAAGAGAAGGGAAATACACCTAATATTTGCTTGTGTGGAAGAAGTAAATAGCATCTGAAGCTACGTTCTTGTTAAGAGATTGGTTTTAACAGGTTCAAAGTTCCTCATTTTACCCAGGTTAACAAAATTCCCACATATGGATGTGATTACCAACTTGATTTGCCTTTTCATGTGTAATCCTCCCCAGGGCCGGACTGGCTACCGGGCGTTTTGGAATGCTGCCGAGCTGAAGACTGATGTCACTGCGGTGGGGGCTAATTTCGTTGATGGAGACCTGCGTGTGCTTCGAAATAAACAAAGCACAACAAATTTCGTTCAGCACACGCAGGTCCCCATCAACGAAATCAGCCCCCAGCTCGGCAGCATGCCAAAACGCCCGGTAGCCAGTCCGGCCCTGATCCTCTCCCTCAGGCAACTGGCCAAGACAGAACCTTTTTATAAAATGGTCTCGACTGCATAGGATGCCATCAGCATCTAGCCAATGGGTGGGCAGCGGTCAAGATACAGAGGGAGCTGCTCTCTCCTCATATATGGTGAAAACACTACAGACAGTTGTAGGAGAGTAGGATCTGCTTCACAGGGGTACCCCCACTTTTTGCTGATACTTCACTGGTTTTCGACATTAGTCTGGCTGGGGCCCTGCTATTCAGAACCCCAGCCTAGCTGTTTCCTCTTTAAAAGGGTCTCCATGTGCCTTAGGCACATCACTGATTGGGATCTGGAGTGCCCTTGTAAGTCCCTAGTATATGGTATACTATGTACCAAGGGCATAGGTACCTCAGAGGCCTGCCAGGGGCTGCAGCATGTATTATGCCACCCCTGGTAGGCCATCCAAACTGACACCACAGGTCTGCTACTGCAGCCTGGGTAAGGTGGTGCATGCACCCCTTGCTGTGGTATAGGTTACCTATATCACTAAAAGCATACACACATATAAACCTATAAGTCACTCCTAAGGCAGGCCTTATCAATCCTAAAGGCAGAGTGCGTGGTTCTTATGTGAGAGGGTGCCCCTGCATGAGCAGGGCCCCTCTGCAGCGTTCGGAGACCATCTCTGATGCTGTTTGTAGTGCAGCCTGACCATATACTCTTAAACGCATTATATCCTCGCGGTAAAATGCTAACTATGGAATGGCTGCACCAAAACATGTCGTGTTTGGTGTCAAACATCTTGGAATACTACCCCCCGCCAATCCTGGCGGCGGGGGTAGCATTCCACCCTTCTAGAGGGAAAGGCATGTTAACTCTGACGAGTCCGGTAACTTCTTTCCAGAGCCCTGGCATCACAAAATGGATGCTGCTGCCACAGACACGAGTCTGGCCTCCTGCTGCTGGACGAAACTCCGGCAGGGGAGGCCTGGACAATAGGTTTCCTGTCCCAGGGAGGTGTGACCACCTCCCCAGACAGGACAATGTGTATTGGGGCTGGGCGGGAGCACTTTCGGGTGCTTTGAAGTCCTGCACTGGGGGCACATTTGGTGTCCCTGTGCATACCCCAGTTCAAACCGGATCAGGGGCTTGCAGCCCCTGCTTTGGCGCGAACTGGACAAAGGGAAAGGGGTGTAGCCACCCCTCTGCCCTGACCCACCCATAGGTGGGGCCACAGAGTAGTCCATCCCCTATTTTTGGAATAAAGGTAGGAACCCAGTCCTTAGGACTTTAGATTATACCTGGACGAAACTCTGAAACAGAATCCTGGACCTTCGACGCTCTACTCACGATTAGAGGACTGAAGAATCTCCCTTGGGGTCAAGGAGTGACTCCCTGCTTGGCAGGCACCAAAGAAGCATCTGTCCGGTTCGCATCACTGAAGCTCCCGTCGGACGCCGAAGTCATCGCATCACCAGAGGTGGATTCTCAGACTTCCCCGAGGCTACCCTGAGTCCCCAGCAAAGCTGAGGCCCGTGGCTATCGTGGGTGACTTGAGACCGTGACCCCTGGACACCGAACACACTTGCAAGTGCACCATCTTCTGGGTCTCCCAAGAAGTCGTGCTTTGGGCTCCGAGTAGCCCTAGCCTCCAGCACCACCTGCACCGAAGATCACTGGCCCCCACTCCACGAGTGTCCTGTAAGCCAGCTCCACGTGCGGCGTCACGAGGCTCCTTCGCGGTCGCTAGCCCGTTGGCTAGTAGCCCTTACCGAAGGCCAATCTTTTCTTTACTTGGCAGTCTGGTTGCTCCAGGCCTGCCCTCACTTACCCTTGCTGGGTGAGTTCCCCAGACCTTGCTGGTCTGCATCATCGACGATCTACATCTTACTCGAGACTTGCCGTTGCCAAGGCTTGTTGGGTCCAATCTGGTCGCCGACACCTCTGCACTCGACAGACATCGAGCAACAGCCCGAATCCTGCTCCTGGTCGCCGACAACGCCTCCTGGACCTCGTGGCTGAAGAGTCAAGACGACCGTCATCGAATCTGAAGCACTCGACATCGGTGGGCATCTGTCCATCGCCTCCCTGGTCACTGGCTAGTGACCCAGACTCTGTCCCCTCTGCTTTCAGGTTCTTCAGAACTCCGATCCACTCTTGGATCCACCCGGACACTTTTCTCCTGGTCGCCAGCAGCACTTTGCAGCAGATCGTCATAAGAACCGACGACGAAACCCGACCCCGAAAGGCACCTATGCACCCGGCTTCCCTGGGTGAGGTAACACGAGTACTCCAGTGCTCCCGTGGGTAGAGACTCTTCAAAGTCCTAGATCTCAAAGGGTTTTGTCCTAGTCCTCTTCTAAGTGTCCCTTTCCTCTATTTTCCCGATCCCGACTTTCTCCATAGAAGTTAACGGCGTATCGCGGTTGTGTATTTACACTGCACGCGTCTCCCGTGGGTCCCCTGTGTCACTACCCTGGGTGGTTCCTTGTGGTCCAAGCACTTCTAGAGGCTCTAGGCCTAGTGTCTAGTTCAGTCGTGGTTCGCATACCACTTTATTGGTATATGGTTTGGTACGCCCCTAGGGCCCAAACGTGTATTTGTGCTATTACTGTGATTTAAGATCTTATAACCTATGTACTTCGAACTCTAGCCTCATAAAGAGACTAGAGGGGTGTGTTTAGTAATAAATACATATATTTTGAATATATACCTGGTGTGGTGCTCTTTCATTTGGTCACTCAAGAGATTATAGACTGGTAAAACAAGCTGCTTTACATTCCTTCAAGACTTAGCCTGAAGGCTGCTCTCCATAGCTACCACTAGGATAGCTTTCAATAAGGTTGTCTTTAACCTACCTACCATAAGAGTCGATTTGGACTGGTGCACGGTGCCCACTATAATTAGTGGACAGCATATGCCAGGCCAACTTCTCACATTGGTGTGCAGCGTGTGGGATTCCAGCTTGCTATTGTTTTACCAGATAATCTCAATTGAATTGATCAACTGAAAACCACTAAAGGTACCTAAGGTACATATAATTTAAGCTTAGAATATCAGTAAGTTCTACTGAACTTAGAGTTGTGTGTTAAGGGATAGCACAACCCTTTCTACAACTCAAGAGAGTTTAGTAGGCCACACTAGAGTAGGTAGTGCATACACCACACCACACTAGTAATGTCTTTAAAAGCAGGATCCAAAGATACCCTGCAGGAAGCCATTGAGCTTCCCCTCCAAGTATGACACACTCCCATTCTTGGAACTGAGAGCTTTGTGTAACGTGAGGAAATTAAGGACAGGCCAAAGTCCCACCACCCAACACCTCCAGGAGTTGTTGGTGGCTTATGATCTTAGTAAGTCTTCAGAGACTGAAGGGGTAGGAGCAGAGGGTGGGCCAGCAGATGAGGAAGGGGCCAGGGGTACTACTACCCCCAGCCCCCCTCTGAAACTGACCAGGAGGGTGACAATGACCCTGACCTGGAAAACCCAATCCCTTCTGGGGAAGATGAAGATGAGGATCTGGAGAACCACACCTTTGTCCCCCCAGGAAGGATTATGAGTGTGCTCAGAAAGTCTAGGTCTCCTTCTCAGGAGTCTAACCACTCTGGCACCTCAATAGGGAGCTCTGTTTCTTCTCACAGGAGGGAATCCTCTCATGAGAGAAGAAAGAGACTGGTCCAGTATGAGGAAACTCAACTGGAGATCAGGAAGAAGCAATTGGCTTTAGATAGAGAATCCCTAGATCTCCTTAGGGAGAGAAGAAAGTTGGGACTAGAGTCCCATGGTGGCAGCCATGTCCCTAGAGATAGGGAAAGGTCCTATGACCATAGGAACCTGAGCAAGATTGTCCCTCCCTACCAGAGTGGGGATGATATCCACAAATGGATAACTGCTTTAGAGAGGGCCTGTAAAGTACAGAAGGTCCCTCAGGAGCAGTGGGCAGCAATCTTGTGGCTCTCCTTTGCTGACAAAGGTAGAGACAAGCTCCTCACTGTTAGAGAGGAGGATGCTGACAATTACAAGGTCTTGAAGAGTGCTCTTATTGATGGGTTTGGCCTAACCACTGAACAGTACAGGTTGAAGTTCAGAGACACCCAAAAGCACAGACTCAAGACTGGGTAGACTATGTGGATTGTTCTGCCAAGGCTCTGGAAGGCTGGTTGATGGGCAGTAAGGTGTGTGACTTCTCAGGATTGTATAATCTGATAATGAGGGAGCAGATTCTTAATAACTGTCAAAACCAGCTGTTGCATCAGTACCTGGTTGACTCTGATCTGACCTCTCCCCAAGAATTGGGAAAGAAGGCAGACAAATGGGTCAGAACCAGGGTGAAGCAGAAGGTACAGAACCAAGGTGGGGAAACCAAGAAGCAAGATGCTAAGAACTCTGACAAGGGTGGGGAGAAGGGTAAAGATCAAAAGTCTTCATCAGGCCCCCAAAAATCTTCTTCTGGTGGGGATTCCCAGTCTACCAAGGGTAAAGGCCAAAGAAAACCATGGTGCAAGGTCTGTAAGCAAAAGACCCACTGGACCAGTGATTGCACCAAGTCCAAAGACTCCAGTCCAGCATCCACCAATGCCCCTAAGGCACCTGTTCCCCCTAGTACAGTTGGTGGAAGTGCTCCAGCAAAGGGTTTAGTAGGGTTCACCCTGGGAACTGAGTTGGGCTCTGACTTAGTCAGGGAGCTGACTCAGGCTGTGTTAGTCTGTGATGGAGGCATGGATGTGACCTCCACTGTGAGTCCCAGTAATCTGGGCAAGTACAGACAACAGCCTTTAATCAATGGACGAGAGGCTTTGGCATTTAGGGACACAGGGGCAAGTGTCACAATGGTGACACAAGACCTTGTGCTACCTGGGCAAGTTATACTTGGTGAAATGTACCAAGTGACCAATGCTAGCAATGTCAGAACAGACCATACTCTGGCAGTTGTTAACTTCTCCTGGGGAGGGGTAACTGGCCTTAAGAAGGTTGTGGTAAGTGCAAACCTACCAGTCGAATGCTTGCTTGGCAATGACTTAGAGACTTCTGCTTGGGCAGAAGTGGAGCTCAGGACCCATGCAGAAATGCTGGGGATCCCTGCAGATGTGTTTGCTGTGACCAGGTCACAAGCTAAACTGTCTAAAACTGAACAGGCCTTGGATTCTGGAAGAATGGACCAAGTGCCTTCCAAGAGGAGGAGTAGTAGGGTTAAGGCAGTGCCTTCCCCTTGGCTCAGGAGGAAGATCAGTCCCTTGAGGGGGATGATCTCAGCCCTGAAGAAGGAACTGTCCCAGGGGAACTTGAGCCTGACCAGGTTGAGTTCTTGGGGACAGGGGACCTTCTAGGGCAGATCTGAGCCAGGAGCAGCAGAGCTGCCCCTCCCTTGAACCCCTCAGACAGCAAGCTGCTGCTGAGGCTGCTGGGAAAGCTAGTGGTCCCCATACAGTGTATTGGGATGATGGACTCCTGTACTCAGAGAGTAGAGACCCCAAGCCTGGTGCTACCAGGAGGTTGGTAATACCTTTGAAGTTCAGGGGCTTCCTATTGACCCTAGCCCATGATATTCCCTTAGCAGGACACCTGGGCCAGAACAAGACTTGGGACAGAATTGTCCCTCACTTTCACTGGCCCCACATGTCTGAAGACAGTAAGGAGTTTTGTCGCTCCTGTGTAACCTGCCAAGCCAGTGGCAAAGCAGGTGGCACTACAAAGGCCCCCTGATACCACTACCTGTGGTGGGGGTGCCCTTTGAGAGGGTAGGGATTGACATTGTTGGTCCCATGGATCCCCAAACAGCATCTGGGCACAGATTTATACTGGTGGTAGTGGATCATGCCACCAGGTATCCAGAGGCTATACCCCTTAGGACCACTACAGCACCTGTGGTGGCAAGGGCCCTCCTGGGAATTTTCTCAAGAGTGGGCTTTCCTAAGGAGGTGGTATCAGACAGGGGTGCAAACTTCATGTCTGGGTACTTAAAGGCAATGTGGAAGGAGTGTGGAGTTACTTATAAGTTCACCACACCCTATCACCCACAATGCAATGGTTTAGTTGAGAGATTCAACAAAACCTTGAAGGGCATGATTAAAGGGCTCCCAGAAAAGCTTAGGCGTAGATGGGACATACTCTTGCCCTGCCTTTTATTCGCATATAGGGAGGTGCCTCAGAAGGGGTTGGTTACAGCCCTTTTGAACTTCTGTTTGGCCACCCTGTGAGGGGTCCACTGTGCTTGGTGAAGGAAGGATGGGAGTTACCTCTCAAGCCCCCAAAGCAAGATATAGTGGACTATGTACTTGGTCTCCGCTCCAGGATGGCTGAGTACATGAAAAAGGCAACCAAAAACCTTGAGGCTAGCCAGGAACTTCAAAAGGCCTGGCATGACCAAAAGGCTGTCCTAACTGTTTACCAGCCAGGACAGAAGGTGTGGGTGTTGGAGCCAGTGGCCCCAGCAGCTCTCCAAGACAAATGGAGTGGACCCCACACTATTGTTGAGCAGAAGGGTGAGGTCACTTACTTAGTAGACCTAGGAACACCCAGGAGTCCCCACAGGGTTCTCCATGTCAACAGACTTAAGCCATATGTGGACAGGGCAGACATGGGCTTGCTCATGGCTACTGATGAAGGGCAGGAGGAAGAGAGTGACCCACTCCCTGACCTGCTCTCACAGAACCCTGACGATGGGTCAGTTGATGGTGCAGCCTTGGCAGGCAGCCTCACTACCCAGCAACAAACTGATTGCAGGAAAGTCCTCAATCAGTTTAGACATATGTTTTCTCTGACACCCAGTCAGACCACCTGGTGCACTCATGAAGTGGACACTGGGGACAGTCTGCCTATTAAAAACAAGATTTATAGGCAACCTGACCATGTCAGGGACTGTATCAGGACTGAAGTCCAGAAGATGTTGGAATTGGGAGTGATTGAGCCCTCAGATAGCCCTTGGGCTAGTCCAGTAGTCCTAGTACCTAAACCTCACACCAGTGGTGGGAAAAGAGAGATGAGGTTTTGTGTAGACTACAGGGGCCTCAATGCAGTCACTAGGACTGATGCCCATCCAATACCCAGGGCAGATGAGCTCATAGATACTTTGGCCTCTGCCAAATATCTCAGCACATTTGACCTAACAGCTGGCTACTGGCAGATCAGACTAGCTGATGCTGCAAAGCCCAAAACAGCATTTTCAACCCCTAGTGGGCATTATCAATTTGTGGTGATGCCCTTTGGTCTGAAAAATGCACCTGCCACTTTCCAGAGGTTGGTGAACACAGTTCTCACAGGACTGGAGGCCTATAGTGCAGCTTATCTAGATGATATTGCTGTCTTTAGCTCCACCTGGGAGGATCACCTGGTCCACCTCAGGAATGTTTTACAGGCCCTGCAAAGGCAGGCCTGACTATCAAGGCCACTAAGTGCCAGATAGGGCAGAGTCAGGTTGTGTACCTGGGCCACCTTGTGGGTGGAGGCCAGGTTCAACCTTTGCAGAGCAAGATCCAGACCATCATGGACTGGACTGCTCCAACTACCCAGACTCAGGTGAGAGCCTTCTTAGGCCTGACTGGGTACTATAGGAGATTTGTCAAGGGGTATGGATCAATAGTGACATCCTTGAATGACTTAACTTCTAAAAAATGCCCAAAAGGTTCAGTGGACAGTTAGCTGTCAAAAGGTATTTGATGACCTCAAGCAGGCCATGTGCACTGCTCCAATTCTGCAGAGTCCTGATTACTCCAAGAAGTTCATTGTTCAAACAGATGCATCTGAATTGGGGGTAGGGGCTGTACTGTCACAATTGAATGAAGAAGGTCAGGATCAGCCAGTAGCTTTTATTAGCAGAAGGCTGACCCCTAGAGAGAAACGTTGGTCAGCCATAGAGAGGGAGGCCTTTGCTGTGGTCTGGGCTCTGAAGAAGTTGAGGCCATACTTGTTTGGTACACACTTCCTGGTTCAGACAGACCATAAGCCCCTCTTATGGCTAAAACAAATGAAGGGTGAAAACCCCAAACTGCTTAGGTGGTCCATTTCCCTACAGGGGATGGACTTTACAGTGGAACATAGGCCTGGGAGTAACCATGCGAATGCAGATGGACTCTCTAGGTATTTCCACTTAGAACATGAAGACTTAACTGGGCAAGGTTAGTTTAATGTCCCTACGTTTGGGGGGGTTGTGTAGGAGAGTAGGATCTGCTTCACAGGGGTACCCCCACTTTTGCTGATACTTCACTGGTTTTCGACATTAGTCTGGCTGGGGCCCTGCTATTCAGAACCCCAGCCTAGCTGTTTCCTCTTTAAAAGGGTCTCCATGTGCCTTAGGCACATCACTGATTGGGATCTGGAGTGCCCTTGTAAGTCCCTAGTATATGGTATACTATGTACCAAGGGCATAGGTACCTCAGAGGCCTGCCAGGGGCTGCAGCATGTATTATGCCACCCCTGGTAGGCCATCCAAACTGACACCACAGGTCTGCTACTGCAGCCTGGGTAAGGTGGTGCATGCACCCCTTGCTGTGGTATAGGTTACCTATATCACTAAAAGCATACACACATATAAACCTATAAGTCACTCCTAAGGCAGGCCTTATCAATCCTAAAGGCAGAGTGCGTGGTTCTTATGTGAGAGGGTGCCCCTGCATGAGCAGGGCCCCTCTGCAGCGTTCGGAGACCATCTCTGATGCTGTTTGTAGTGCAGCCTGACCATATACTCTTAAACGCATTATATCCTCGCGGTAAAATGCTAACTATGGAATGGCTGCACCAAAACATGTCGTGTTTGGTGTCAAACATCTTGGAATACTACCCCCCGCCAATCCTGGCGGCGGGGGTAGCATTCCACCCTTCTAGAGGGAAAGGCATGTTAACTCTGACGAGTCCGGTAACTTCTTTCCAGAGCCCTGGCATCACAAAATGGATGCTGCTGCCACAGACACGAGTCTGGCCTCCTGCTGCTGGACGAAACTCCGGCAGGGGAGGCCTGGACAATAGGTTTCCTGTCCCAGGGAGGTGTGACCACCTCCCCAGACAGGACAATGTGTATTGGGGCTGGGCGGGAGCACTTTCGGGTGCTTTGAAGTCCTGCACTGGGGGCACATTTGGTGTCCCTGTGCATACCCCAGTTCAAACCGGATCAGGGGCTTGCAGCCCCTGCTTTGGCGCGAACTGGACAAAGGAAAGGGGTGTAGCCACCCCTCTGCCCTGACCCACCCATAGGTGGGGCCACAGAGTAGTCCATCCCCTATTTTTGGAATAAAGGTAGGAACCCAGTCCTTAGGACTTTAGATTATACCTGGACGAAACTCTGAAACAGAATCCTGGACCTTCGACGCTCTACTCACGATTAGAGGACTGAAGAATCTCCCTTGGGGTCAAGGAGTGACTCCCCTGCTTGGCAGGCACCAAAGAAGCATCTGTCCGGTTCGCATCACTGAAGCTCCCGTCGGACGCCGAAGTCATCGCATCACCAGAGGTGGATTCTCAGACTTCCCGAGGCTACCCTGAGTCCCCAGCAAAGCTGAGGCCCGTGGCTATCGTGGGTGACTTGAGACCGTGACCCCTGGACACCGAGCACACTTGCAAGTGCACCATCTTCTGGGTCTCCCAAGAAGTCGTGCTTTGGGCTCCGAGTAGCCCTAGCCTCCAGCACCACCTGCACCGAAGATCACTGGCCCCCACTCCACGAGTGTCCTGTAAGCCAGCTCCACGTGCGGCGTCACGAGGCTCCTTCGCGGTCGCTAGCCCGTTGGCTAGTAGCCCTTACCGAAGGCCAATCTTTTCTTTACTTGGCAGTCTGGTTGCTCCAGGCCTGCCCTCACTTACCCTTGCTGGGTGAGTTCCCCAGACCTTGCTGGTCTGCATCATCGACGATCTACATCTTACTTGAGTCTTGCCGTTGCCAAGGCTTGTTGGGTCCAATCTGGTCGCCGACACCTCTGCACTCGACAGACATTGAGCAACAGCCCGAATCCTGCTCCTCGTCGCCGACAACGCCTCCTGGACCTCGTGGCTGAAGAGTCAAGACGACCGTCATCGAAACTGAAGCACTCGACATCGGTGGGCATCTGTCCATCGCCTCCCTGGTCACTGGCTAGTGACCCAGACACTGTCCCCTCTGCTTTCAGGTTCTTCAGAACTCCGATCCACTCTTGGATCCACCCGGACACTTTTCTCCTGGTCGCCAGCAGCACTTTGCAGCAGATCGCATTAAGAACCGACGACGAAACCCGACCCCGAAAGGCACCTATGCACCCGGCTTCCCTGGGTGAGGTAACACGAGTACTCCGGTGCTCCCGTGGGTAGAGACTCTTCAAAGTCCTAGATCTCAAAGGGTTTTGTCCTAGTCCTCTTCTAAGTGTCCCTTTCCTCTATTTTCCCGATCCCGACTTTCTCCATAGAAGTTAACGGCGTATCGCGGTTGTGTATTTACACTGCACGCGTCTCCCGTGGGTCCCCTGTGTCACTACCCTGGGTGGTTCCTTGTGGTCCAAGCACTTCTAGAGGCTCTAGGCCTAGTGTCTAGTTCAGTCGTGGTTCGCATACCACTTTATTGGTATATGGTTTGGTACGCCCCTAGGGCCCAAACGTGTATTTGTGCTATTACTGTGATTTAAGATCTTATAACCTATGTACTTCGAACTCTAGCCTCATAAAGAGACTAGAGGGGTGTGTTTAGTAATAAATACATATATTTTGAATATATACCTGGTTTGGTGCTCTTTCATTTGGTCACTCAAGAGATTATAGACTGGTAAAACAAGCTGCTTTACATTCCTTCAAGACTTAGCCTGAAGGCTGCTCTCCATAGCTACCACTAGGATAGCTTTCAATAAGGTTGTCTTTAACCTACCTACCATAAGAGTCGATTTGGACTGGTGCACGGTGCCCACTATAATTAGTGGACAGCATATGCCAGGCCAACTTCTCACAACAGTTTCCAGCTTTGCTCTCTGACATTGTCTTGCATCAGAGTGGTCCTCAGCAAGGTGCTGTGTCTGCCTCTTTGGACCCCTTGGGTTGGCTGGGGCTTCCAATCAGGCAAGGCCAACAGCAACAACTGGACAACAAGTCTTCAGTATGGCATTCTGGTTTGTCCTCTGGCACGATGATGTGAGCAGCATTCAGGTCCACACTCTGGAATCAATGCCAGCCGCAGAGTCCACATTCAGGTCCACACTCTGGAATCAATGCCAGCCGCAGAGCCAACATTCAGGTCCACACTCTGGAATCAATGGCAGCCGCAGAGTCCACATTCAGGTCCACACTCTGGAATCAATGCCAGCTGCAGAGTCCACATTCTGGTCCACACTCTGGAATCAATGCCAGCCGCAGAGCCAACATTCAGGTCCACACTCTGGAATCAATGCCAGCCGCAGAGTCCACATTCAGGTCCACACTCTGGAATCAATGCCAGCTGCAGAGTCCACATTCTGGTCCACACTCTGGAATCAATGCCAGCCGCAGAGCCAACATTCAGGTCCACACTCTGGAATCAATGCCAGCCGCAGAGTCCACATTCAGGTCCACACTCTGGAATCAATGCCAGCTGCAGAGTCCACATTCAGGTCCACACTCTGGAATCAATGCCAGCTGCAGAGTCCACATTCAGGTCTACAATATGGGATCAATGACAGCCACAGAGTACACTCAGGCCTAGGTCCAAAAGCTGTTCTCTGAGCTGGAGGGAAGTTATTTTCAATTTTACTTCTATGCTGCTTTGTACCTTCTAACCTCCTGCTCACAATCTTAATAATAAAAATGGAAAATTCAATTAATCGCAGGAAGTTTGCGTAACATAAAATTAGGGAATTACGTGAATTTCTCAAGCAAAATAAAAATGTCTCCCAGGCATAGTGCTAACACTCAGGTTACAAGCATTCCCCGGGCAGATCTGCAAAATCCTGCTCTAGTCAATGGATGTGCCTCCATTTGCTCATTTAGAATGAAAATCGAATTTCGGGAGAAGGCATTTAAGGAAAAGTGCAAATTCTCAACTTGTTTTGTGCCCATGTATTACATATTTCATAGCTGCCGTTTATTTCGCAGGTTGCTCAATTTTTTTCTTTCCAAACCTGCATTCAGGAGGGAAGAGAGGAAGCAGTGCCTAAGATGCCACGGTCGGTTCTGACATCGCTTGGCAGTCCCATGGGGAAAACGTTGAGTTAGAGCTTTAGTCAGACTTGGGCCTTCCTAGACTTACCCACCCACTATTACTACTGATGATGAAGAAGATACTATTCTGACTCGTTCAGAATGTGCACCTAAAACTTGAGTGGTGGTGATTTGTGGAGAACGGTGCACCAATTGTCAACTGACTTTGGCTTGTGGTTTGTGAGACATTTCAGAGTGAACAGTACGCTGTTCCAAATGCAGGCAACCACCCCAACTGCTTTCCCCAAATTGTTCATTTGTGGCTTTGTGGCAAAGCTATTGGACTTGAAGGTGTTGTAGCTAGCATTTTAAGATGCACACTTCTTGCTCCACTCCCCATCAAACAATGGCATTTATTCTGCAATGTGTACCCGCTGGTTTACTGCCTTGCATGGGTGCAGATTTTTGATTTTAAGGAATTCACACATTTTTCCAAGAGAACTCATAGAAACCTGTGACAGGCGCCAGTCGTCAGGAGTACTCTTATGAATTTCCATTTGTGACTACTTGAAGGTCTTTCCAAATACACAAATGTACAAAGTCACTTGCTCACTCTAGAATGCCAACACATTTGTGCTATTTTAATTATTTTATCATTGAGAATTTACTTTTACCAGTGGATAAAACTGTTTCCCTACAACTCCATTGATTTTTGGGAGGTCTAAGCCCATTCCAATTCTGTAATTCGGTTTGGGAGTATTCCGCAAGGCATCCCACCACTGAAGAATTAAACCCCCATTGGTTGATATAGCCTATATGTAAATCCCTTTACTAGCACAAATACAGATTTGGTAAATATCAAACCAGGATTTGCTCTACTAAAATAAGCCCTTGTGTGTAAAAGTGGTTTTGAGAATGTAGATTCTCAAAGTAGGTAAAGAGAGAATCTGGATTTCATTAAAGACACGAAGGCTAGCATTATGTATATATCTTTTATTGCCAGCTCCTTGCAGCACTTTAAAGCAAACATCACCAACACCAAAATTCCAGAATTAGAATGTCTCCTAAGCCTATATAACTCTCATCACAGCAGCCATCTTCCTCTTTTAAGCTGCTCCTTTCCCATAACTTGAAACGCCATGATAACAAATGAACAAAACAGTCTCCTCCTCTTCCTCTTTTCCCCTATTGGGCGTCTGAAATAAAACAACACATGACAAAATATAAAATGTTCTTCTTACATTACGTACATAACATTGTCTCAAGAACACAGTCTATCTACTCCCTCCTCCTCAATACTCACCTAGGAGGAGGGAAGGATAATGCTAGCCTCCGTGTCTTTAATTGAATCCAGCTTCTCTCTTCACCTACTTGGAGAATCTACATTTCCTGTCAAGACCGGAGGCTAGCATTTTGCATGTTCAAAGCTGTGATAATACCACAGACAATACATGTTCCATTGGCTTTAAATAATGCTTCTCAAATCAGCATTTGACGAGTCAGCCACCTGTAGAATCTCTTCCAAACATCCACCAGACGTGAACACCTTATTTGCCATTGCTCGTCTCACTGAATGCGCCCCATATTTCCACAAATCAACACCTGCTTCAAGCTTACAACTCCTCACCCAACGTGCTATCGTTGCTGAACTTACTGGCTTGAAAGGCTTTACATACAAAATCAACAACTGACTATCTTCATCCATTCTGAACTCATCAAACGTTGGGTAGAATATACAAACATAGTCTTTGTCCGCAAAGTGATCTGATACTGCATCTGGATTATAAAACCTATTACCTAGCTCCAAAGCTCTTACATCCGAAACCCTCCTTAAAGAGATCAAACACAAGGTTGCCATCTTCCCTGACTGTTGTTTCAAGGTCAAAAACCTGTTCACTGGCCAACCTTCAAATAATCGAAGAAGCAAACTCACATCCCACATACAACTGTATCTAGGCCTAGGAGGCCTCCGCAACTTAATACCCTTAATCACTCTACAAACCAACAGAGCTCTGTCTATAGAGCAACCTCCTACCAAACTATGACCCGCTGCAACTGCAGACCTATAACAATTTATAGTTCTGTAGCTCAAACTTCTTTCAAACAAAATTGATAAAAATTGTGAAAGCGCTATGGCAGATGCTTCCACAGTATCCAAACCCTTTTCCATGCACCAACACACCCATCTTTTCCATGCACCACCATATCTCTTCCTTGTACCTGGTGCCCAAGACTCTCTGAGTAACTCCTTAGCCTGCTGGGAAAGTCTCGCAAACTGGTCTCCGCCTCTAAAATCCTCCAAACAAGAAGGCTCAAACCCCTTCCACGACCAAAGGATGCAAATCCCCTTCCAGCCCTAAAAGCATGTCCTCTGACTCTGGAATCAAAAAGGTTCCTCTACTGCCAACTCCAACAGTGCTGGAAACCAAGTTTGACCAACCCAAAAAGGAGTCACAAGAACTGCCTGACATCTCAGCTTCCTTACCATCAACAATACTCTTTGTGTCATTCCAAACGGTGGAAATGCATACCCCGTACTGATCTCCAATCCTGTTGAAAAGCATCCACCTCCTACACTAGAGGGTCTAGTCTCCAGCTGTAACAACAAGTTAACTGGAACATCAGTCTTGATGCTAACAAATCCATCTCCAGAGGCCCCCAAACATGAAATATCCTCTGGAAGATCCTAGCATCCAACCTCCAATCGCTGAAATTCCCTGAGATATCCTGAATTCCAGTCTGCCACTAAATCGTCCTGCCAAGGGAAATTCTCTACCTGTAAACCAATCTTTTGTTCCAGACAATAACTCCAAATCTGTTTCGCAATCTGAGTCAAATTCTTTGACCTGCTTCCTCCCAATCAGCTTATATACCCTACCGCGGAGACATTGTCCATTCTCAGCAAAACATTGAAATTCCTCAACTGCTCTCAAAACTTTGCAAAGCAAAAAGTCCTGTCTTCATTTTCAATCCATTTATATGCTCTGAAGTCTCCTGCCAAGACCATCTGCCACCGGTGTCTTGATGCTCCAAACAAGCCCCCCATCCAAAGAGACTTGCATCTGTTCCTGACACAAAATCTGGACATAGTCCGAATATCGTATGGCCATTCCAGGCTTCCAGATTGTCCAGCCACCACATTAATTCCTCCCGAACCTCCTCTGAGAGAAAAATCTGATCTCCATACCACAATCCTTTCCTTAAACCTACTGCCTTCAATCTTTGTAAAGCTCTGTAAGGCAATGGTCCTGGAAAATCCACCTGAATTGAAGAAGAAAACAACCCAATCACTCTCGTCAGAGCACTTAAAGTACCAGCTTGTTTCTTCAGCATACCCTTCACTTCTGACTTTATATTCACCACCTTCTTTTCTGGTAAACTCAAAGTCGTCTCCTTTGTGTTCACCATGAAACCCAAAAACTCCAAACATTGGCTGGGCTCCAAAACTGACTTCTCTCTGTTGCTCAGAAACCCCAGTCCTTCCAACAGAAAATCCATCAAATGCAGTTGCTCTTTCAAATCCTTCTGACTCTGTGACATTATTAAAAAATTGTCCCTATACATGATCATCCGTATACCTCTCTGCCAGAGAAACTTTGCCACTGGTCTCAAAACCTTTGTAAAACACAAAGGTGCTGACGCCAGCCCAAATGGTAGGCATGCAAACTGATACAGAACTCCTAACCACCTGAACTGAAGAAATTTGCGACTCTCTTTTGCTATTGAAATTGTAAAATACACATCCTCCCTCCATCTTGAAATGCCTGTAAATGAGAAATTGATTTAACTCTCTCAAATTTATCATGGGCAGCCAGCCCTTGTCCTTCTTTTTGACAAAAAAGATTGCACTTACAAAAACCCGACCTTCCTCTGGTACTCTCTCTAAAGCTCCTTTCTCTAACTTCTCTTGTACCTCTGCGATCACTAAATTCTGTAACTTCTCTTGAAAGACCATCTGTCTTGGCTCCCCCATCTGTCTTGGTTCCACTCTGAACTCTAAAACATATCCTTGCACTGTGAGTTGCACCCAAAGATACTTTGTTAAAGTCTTCCAATTGTTCACAAACCACTTTAACCTTCCCCTATCTTTTTCAGGGTAGTACCAAAATCTGTCTTCATACTCACCCTGAAATCCTTGAGCAAACTGTGCCCTTCCTCTGGTCTGGTGCATCTTGCCTGTTCTTCCTTTCTGGGGATAAAATCCTGTGACGGATTGAAAACCCATGAATGCACCACGCCCCTAGGACTGGTACTGGGACCTTGCAAATGAACGGCCAGGGAAACATCCCCTTGCCCGATCAAAAACACAGCTCCCAAACACTCTTCTCAGTGAGGATTGAGCCTTATCTAAGCTGGTAAAGTTAGATGCATACTTTCCTACCTGTTTCACCAATCCTTCTCCAAATCCTTCTCAAAATAAATAACCCTTAGGGTCTTCCGAAGGTTCATTTTAGGAAAATCCCGTAGCTTAGGGTTTATTCTCATCAAAACCGCCTTACGCCTCTCAGCCATAATTGCTGCATTTGTGTTTCTGAGGAAACAAACTGCTCTCTGTAACCATACATGCAGGAACTCATTGTCCTGCACAGATTTCATCTTTGCTTCCTCAGCCATGCCCAAGATCCTGGCTAATAGCCCCAATATATCCAATAAACGATCCTGACACTGCTTAAGTGCCCTCTCTAACCCTTTCCTCGGATCGCGACCCATCTTGAACAGGAAGCTAATTAAATCAGGATCCAAATCTGGTGTTACACAAGTTTTATTCTCCACAACAGGCTGAGAGCACTCCGCCCTCATCACAGCCCTGGCCTCTTTCTCTAACGGTCTACTGACCCATAGTTTCAAGAAATCTGCCACATGTGGAAGTGTCCACGAGTCAGCACTTCTGGGATGCCTTATCATCTCAGGCCTGAACATGTCCTCTCCTTGTGGATCCTTAATGATCCCCCTTTCCTTTCTATCCTTTTTAATCTTATCTACATCAATGTCCCATCCGTCATCAACATAATCGTCCAAAACAAACTCATCATCATTATCCCCTAAATCCCGGCCGTATTAATCTTCAGGTACATCATTATTCTTCTATGTGCCGCTAAGGACCCCATCTTTTGTGCCACTTTGGACACCTTCATCACTTGTGGCACTAGGCTCACCTCTGTCATTAGACAGAAATCTGACACCAGCTTCAACATTTTTGGTCTTCCTTCTCCTCTTTCCATAACCTCTGTCCTTATTTCCCTCATCTTCATCCAATGACCAATATTCATCCTCTGAAATATCCACTTACTTTCTTTTCCTTCTGAAAACACTCTCAAAAGCCTTCTTAACAGAGGCCCTTACTTCCTCCTGTTCCAACTTTCTTAAAGATGCATCCCCAACACCGGAACATTCACCCTCTTCACTCCTTTCTTTTTATAGTTTTTTTACCAATAAAACTACTTAAAATGTTATTCCTACTCAAAGCAGAACTTTCCTTATTAAACCCCTTCTTTTCCTTTTTTTAAATGTAAAGTAAACCTCTCTGGAAAAACTTCCGTGATCCAATCTAACCTGCTGACTCTCAAAACGCTGTGAGAAAACAGCTGCTTTGAGCATTGGCCTGAGATAATGATCACCTCTTATTTTCCTGAAATGGCGATATACGCCTTCAAATAAATGCTCTCCAGTATAAACTATTTCTTTTCCAAAATGGCTCCTTATGCGACGCCGTCACGTAAACGTGTGTGCCAACGTCACCATAGCCCCCACGGATGCCTCCGAGGAACAAACCACTGTTCTGGAGGCACCCGCAAGAATCCCACACATGACCCGTCCCGCGCGGGTGAGGGAAGGCTTGCGCAACCACAGGACGGTGCCGGATAGCCGTTACTGCTGCAGCGTACGAGCCAGATGTGACTGCTCGTGCCCCCGCGGTACCCGCTCAATTTCTTATTTTTTCTAGAAATCGCACAAATTACAGAAAAAAATATTTACCTAAATATTTCTAACTCATAAATTGGGATTACACTCACTAACAAGCCCTAAGGAAAACAAAATCCAACATAAACATTCCTCATTCTATTAACCATACTCCACAACAACACATGTCACTATGATGTTATTGATATTAATACGCAACCTGAAATACATACACAACTAAAACTCAGGTTATCATATAAATCAGCACTCAACCACACAGTACTTATCGGTCAAGGAGCAGCAGATAAAAGAGGAAGATGACTGCTGTGATGAGAGTTACATAGGCTTAGGGGACATTCAAATTCTGGATTTTTGTGTTGGTGATGTTTTTTTTAAAGTGCTGCAAGGAGCTGGCAATAAAAGATATATGCATAATGCTAGCCTCCGATCTTGACATGACATGCGGCCCACTAAGGTTAGTGATATGTTTTTAACAGAGAAATTTAGCTTGCTTAAGAGTGAGTTCCATTACTTTGAAAAAACTTTGGTGTGGTTCCGGAGACTGGTCTGTTTCATGCTCTAATAGTTTTTCCATAGTTTAGTGTAGGAAATATAATTTTCTACAGGAACATTATCCATGTGTTTCAGTACTTCAGTTCTTGCCAGAGACATATGAAGTTTCATGTCTGAATTTTTATGGAAGGGTGATACATGTAAAATGTAATCAAGTCAACCACAAACAAAGTGCTCGCAATACAACAATGTTCCACCGATGCCGGTCTATGGTTTGCCGGATCTATGCCATTAGAAGTGGGAAGAGGAAAAAAAGGAACAAAGCAAAATGCTGCTGAAATGATTTTTTTTCCAGCTGTGCCCAGCAGGGACCTTGTGAGTTTTTCCTCTTTCAAGACACACATTACAGACAATG
Source organism: Calotriton arnoldi (assembly GCA_963921515.1). Classification (NCBI taxonomy): domain Eukaryota; kingdom Metazoa; phylum Chordata; class Amphibia; order Caudata; family Salamandridae; genus Calotriton; species Calotriton arnoldi. The sequence continues at coordinate 701,993 of CAWUFW010002792.1, read as the reverse complement.
AGTTTTAAAGAACAGAGAAATAAGATCAATTTTAAGAAACTGTTTAGACATAATGAGCTTTTCAGTCTGTGGTACAACAAAACAACTTTAACTTTTCGTATCCATGCAGAGGCACAACCAAGGAGCAGATAATTCACAGAAAATTCATCTTTGTATTTCAAAATATGTTCATTACTTGAGCTAGGGCCCTACAGATGGGGCAAAATGCTATGGTAAAGTGTGCCATAAAACAAATCACATACTTCAAAAGTAACAAAGCAAAATAAACATCTCGAAATATAAAATAGCATAATGCTAAGTGGATAGCGTTTTATGCTACAATAATGTGTGCCAAAAATTTGTTAGATGTTTGAAAAAGTAGGAAAACTAGAATAAATATCTCGAAATGCAAAATCACGAAGAACATGACTCTACATGGGTCAAGGTAAGCCGAGAACTATTTAGAAAAAAATGGTTTCTGCCTGTCTTCTGCATAGTCTAACGAGAATCAGCAATGCCAATTGTGGTGCCTCCTGTAGAGTGATAAGGGATTCACATGCTTCACTAAGATGTACAGAACAGGCAATACAGTGCAGTCTTTCATGAATGTATGATGGAACCACACATGCCATTACCACGCATGCCTTAACCATGAATATCTCTATACCACGCATGCCCTTACAACGAAAATGTACGCATTTCACAGAGAAGTATAAAGCCTTTATATATATATATATATATATATATATATATATATATATATATATATATATATATATATATATATATATATATATATTCCTGTTACACCGTTCACCACTACTTCCTTTTCCTCAGGAACAAACGGAGACGAACCCAGGCTTCGTGCATAGATTGAAGGTTTATTCGTCCATCACCACAACCGCCATGACGCGTTTCAGCCTCACTCGGCCTTGATCACATGACGCGCTCTAGGAGTTACACAAACTCTTTTAAAGTGCCAAGTGCCTCACTCGTGCAAAACGAATTTAGACAGACATAGAGAAAATACTTCACGGCTATCTTACATGGAAACTGCAAATTCAACAAACAATAATATTATTACATTTAATTGTTATAAGGGATTAGATGTTAATATAATATTTATGTATATACTAAAACCAATCTGTATATATATATATATATTAAATACATAAAAAGGTAGAGTATAAATAATTCAACATTGTTAAAAGGCATATTAAACTTTTTAAATCTCTATATCCAATTGGTTGATACTATAAAAGCCAATAAATATATTAGTAAAATACATAGCTCCTATAAAAATATTTTTGTTGATTAAAACATTTCCCTTTTGCTGGTCATAAGGATTATTGTCCTAGCACAATTCTTTTTCGTTTAGCCAGCATGACTCGTCTCAAAGTTTATCTAAAAAGTGCTAAAAGTGCTTAAATAAGATTAACGTGTATGCCCGGAACAGCCCCTGTCCCATGGCTATTTATTAACTAACTAAATTTAAAAAAGAAACCTATACAGAATTTGAATCAAAATCCAGTTTCCCTTTTTGATATGTAGCATAAATGCTAATAGGCAAACGAAGGATATTTTCATGATGATTCTAATCAGGCTAGTTTAAAAAGTACAAATTATCGTGTATTGAATGCAGACATATGGACATAGGACACATGAGGGAATACTGATATATGAGGAATGGTTATTTTATAGACATCTAGTTTAATATAACCATGTGTGAAAATCCTCACTAGAGTTGTGTCCATTGGGGGTCTTGGTATCAAGTTCTATGATATACTGGGTTTCCAAGCGTCTTAGTTTTGCTTCCCTATTTCCCCCTCTCCTCAAAACTGGGATCGAATCAATCAGAAAATATGATAAATGTTCCAAACTGCTGGCATGCTTCTCCTTAAAATGTCGTGCAATTGGGTATGTGTGGTCATTATTAGTAATTGCTCTCATGTGCTGCAGTATACGTTTGTGGGCCTGTAATTTGGTACTGCCCACATACTGCAGCCCACAAGAGCACACCAACACATACACCACATATTCTGAACGGCATGTGAGAAACTTTGTAATTTTCTTTGGAACATCCGAAAATGGTGTAGTATACATTGTTTTATTAGTCCCATATTTACATGCCCTGCACGTTTGGCATTTTACAAATCCCTTACGTTTACTAAGCCAGTTTGTAGTATTGATGACTTCTGGACTACTTTTTACAAGGTAATCCCTCATGGATTTGGACTTGCGAAATGTAATGTTGGGATTCTTAGGCAACAATTTGCCAATGACTGGATCATTTCTAGCCACTGGCCAAATGTTGTTGATTATTCTACGTAGGGTATTCTGTTCCCTACTGTAAGTTAAAATCAATCTTGTTTCAGTTTCACTCTTCTGAGTAGAAGGAGGATCTCGTAGGGCCTTCTTCATCAGGAGTTCCTTTCTATTGATTTTGTTGGCTTTATCAATAGCTATGTCTAAGGTGCTCTCCTTATAGCCTCGTTCTAGGAATCTTAATTTACTCATTTTTTTGGCTTCTATAAGGTCTCCTTCTCTACTACATGCGCGGCCCATCCTCAACATTTCTCCATAGGGTATACTATGGATGAGATGACGTGGATGTTGGCTAGACGCATGTAGCATGCTGTTTCCTGCGGTTTTCTTACGATAAAGTTTTGTTTCAATTTTGTTGTTTTCAATAAATACTTCCACATCAAGGAAACACACACTAGTACTGCTGATGTTAGAAGTAAAATGTAAATTAATGTTGTTTTGATTAATGCTATTTACAAAGTTCTGTGCTGAATTTTCAGTGCCTTGCCATATTATGAATAAATCGTCTATATAGCGAAGCCAAATCCTGACATGATTGTCTACATCTATTTTGTGATCTCTGTTTAGTACCATTTCCTCCCACCAACCCATATGGAGGCAGGAGTAGCTAGGGGAGAAACAAGCTCCCATAGCTACTCCCCTTATTTGTTGATATACCTGGTTGGCAAACAGAAAATAGTTGTTATTTAAACAATACAGGATTCATCATACTAAGCATTTTGTTATGATGTGCCAAATGTAGAGGTCTAGAATTTAAATAAAATTCAATTGCTCGCATCCCATCCTGATGATGGATGCTTGTGTATAGCGATGTTACATCCAGACACATAAGTAAATAGCTCGAGTCCCATTTAAAATCATTCAATTGTCTCAGAAAATCACCAGAGTCCTGTACAAAGGAAGGTAACTGTTTTACATAATCTTGTAGAAAAAAGTCTATATATTTTGATGTATTCTCCATCAACCCGCCTATAGCTGAAATTATAGGTCTTCCTGGAGGGGATGTAACATTCTTATGCAGTTTGGGAATAAAGTAAATTACCGGCATTACCGGAAATTCATTCTTCAAAAATTTCAGTTCATCCATACTTATTAATCCCGCACTGCGCCATGCATTTAATTTTGAATAGTATTCATACCATGAATTGCGTACTATTTGCAAGTTGCATTTTCTATAGCAATTGTTGTCTTCCAGTTGTAGGAGTGCCTCTCGCATATAGTCTTTGCGAGACCAGATTACAATATTCCCTCCTTTGTCAGAGTTTCTTATGATGATCTGTTCATTGTTTTGCAATTTAGTCATTAGTTTATTGTATGCAATCTGATGGTGGGTGAATCTTTTTTGTTGCCTTGCCGTTTTTGTTTTAAGAATCTTTATTTCATTTGTAACTAAATCTCCAAATATGTCCAATGAGTCTTTAATCATTAATGGCTGAAAAGTAGATCTAGGTTTGAAATTAGTTGGTGCTGAACAGTAGATTCCACCATTTGGGCTGCTTGCATCTTCATCAATGGCTGTACCTTGTTGCATCAACTCCTCTAGATTGGCCGAAAGTTCCGCATCTGCCACCGTTAAGGGATTGCTCTGCTCCTGGCTTTGTAGTTGATGTTGAACTGTAACTAATTCCGTTCTTGGTTTGTTGCAGTTCAACAAATGATATTTTTTAAGTTTTAATTTTCGTATAAATTGAAATACATCCACTCGTGTTCTTGCGTAGTCAAAGCTTTTCTCCGGACAATAGGACAAGCCCAGTTCTAGGAGTTGGATTTCTGCTTTTGTTAAAACCATGGGAGACAAATTTACAACTGTATTTATTTTATTTACACTTTTTACTTCCGTTGCCACTTTTTCTTGTATGGCGCTTTTTTGGTGTTGCTTGCGCTTCCAGTTGCATCTGCGCCTTTCTCCTTGTTTCTTGTTGCGTTTTTGTTGGATTGATTCTGCTGTTTGCGGGGTCTTAATGTCTGTTTTCTGTCCTGTCTCAAGCAGTTCATTTCTTCCCCCAGCGAGAATTTGCGAAACCCCAATCTCCCTGTACTGGCACTTTGATCTGTTTCCACCTCACTCTCAGGCGCCGAGCTCAGATCCGACATTGAAGTCGAAGACATGGCTGTTTCCTGTCCGCTGGTTTGTGCATGTTGAGGTGTGACTTTAGAGGTTTTCAACATATCGTATTTTTTTGCAAAGGTAAATACCTGTCCTTGCTCGTAGTCCTGTTTGTCCCGCTGGAATTTATACGTTTTGCGTTTTTTTATTATTTCTTCTTCTTTTTGCAGCCTGACCAACATATCCTCACGGTATTTAATTATTGTAGGCGTAACTTCTGTCTTTGCAATTTCCATATTTAGTTCATCTATTTGGGCTTGTAGCTTTGCCCTATCACTTTCTGCGTATTTGACCAAGATGGTAACCAAGCACCTCGACGATTCGAGGTTGCAATCAGCCCACTCTCTCAACATGGCGGGATCTGGGTTCTCATAACTTGGGGCGATCATAATGCGTAACCCCCTAGGGATGCGTCCAACTTCTAAATATCGCCCCAATGACTTATTCTCCCACCATTTGGCTTGTTCCATACGCATGCATTTCTCCAATTTTTTTAACTTTTCCCTGATAGTAATATTTTCCCCTTGTGACGAGCCTCTAGGCACCAGCACCCGTTCTTCAGTGCTGGGGGCATCATCAAACATAACTTCCGCCGCTGCCTCGCGGCTCCTAAGCGCGTCTGCGGTCATGGTAGTCGGACGATATTAAACTTGATGTTTTTCACTAGCGGGATCGGATCAAATACCACCGCTAGTCTTGCGCACACCTCCCCTCCGGATATTATCCCAAACTCCCTACCTTCACTCGTGGTTCCGATGACGGGTCTTCCGACTCTTTTCCTCGTCCACACTCTGTAGGTAGCTTTACTGGGTATCCGGGGGCTCTTTGACTTTCTCGCGTGAGAATGCAGAGGAAATCCCGATAATGAAACCGGAAGAAGCTTCTTGTCGTTTGAGCCCAATTACGAGGAGGGGGTTTCGCCAGTACCGAGGAAGCCTTCTCGGTAAGAATATTCCTGTTACACCGTTCACCACTACTTCCTTTTCCTCAGGAACAAACGGAGACGAACCCAGGCTTCGTGCATAGATTGAAGGTTTATTCGTCCATCACCACAACCGCCATGACGCGTTTCGGCCTCACTCGGCCTTGATCACATGACGCGCTCTAGGAGTTACACAAACTCTTTTAAAGTGCCAAGTGCCTCACTCGTGCAAAACGAATTTAGACAGACATAGAGAAAATACTTCACGGCTATCTTACATGGAAACTGCAAATTCAACAAACAATAATATTATTACATTTAATTGTTATAAGGGATTAGATGTTAATATAATATTTATGTATATACTAAAACCAATCTGTATATATATATATTAAATACATAAAAAGGTAGAGTATAAATAATTCAACATTGTTAAAAGGCATATTAAACTTTTTAAATCTCTATATCCAATTGGTTGATACTATAAGAGCCAATAAATATATTAGTAAAATACATAGCTCCTATAAAAATATTTTTGTTGATTAAAACATTTCCCTTTTTGCTGGTCATAAGGATTATTGTCCTAGCACAATTCTTTTTCGTTTAGCCAGCATGACTCGTCTCAAAGTTTATCTAAAAAGTGCTAAAAGTGCTTAAATAAGATTAACGTGTATGCCCGGAACAGCCCCTGTCCCATGGCTATTTATTAACTAACTAAATTTAAAAAAGAAACCTATACAGAATTTGAATCAAAATCCAGTTTCCCTTTTTGATATGTAGCATAAATGCTAATAGGCAAACGAAGGATATTTTCATGATGATTCTAATCAGGCTAGTTTAAAAAGTACAAATTATCGTGTATTGAATGCAGACATATGGACATAGGACACATGAGGGAATACTGATATATGAGGAATGGTTATGTTATAGACATCTAGTTTAATATAACCATGTGTGAAAATCCTCACTAGAGTTGTGTCCATTGGGGGTCTTGGTATCAAGTTCTATGATATACTGGGTTTCCAAGCGCCTTAGTTTTGCTTCCCTATTTCCCCCTCTCCTCAAAACTGGGATCGAATCAATCAGAAAATATGATAAATGTTCCAAACTGCTGACATGCTTCTCCTTAAAATGTCGTGCAATTGGGTATGTGTGGTCATTATTAGTAATTGCTCTCATGTGCTGCAGTATACGTTTGTGGGCCTGTAATTTGGTACTGCCCACATACTGCAGCCCACAAGAGCACACCAACACATACACCACATATTCTGAACGGCATGTGAGAAACTTTGTAATTTTCTTTGGAACATCCGAAAATGGTGTAGTATACATTGTTTTATTAGTCCCATATTTACATGCCCTGCACGTTTGGCATTTTACAAATCCCTTACGTTTACTAAGCCAGTTTGTAGTATTGATGACTTCTGGACTACTTTTTACAAGGTAATCCCTCATGGATTTGGACTTGCGAAATGTAATGTTGGGATTCTTAGGCAACAATTTGCCAATGACTGGATCATTTCTAGCCACTGGCCAAATGTTGTTGATTATTCTACGTAGGGTATTCTGTTCCCTACTGTAAGTTAAAATCAATCTTGTTTCAGTTTCACTCTTCTGAGTAGAAGGAGGATCTCATAGGGCCTTCTTCATCAGGAGTTCCTTTCTATTGATTTTGTTGGCTTTATCAATAGCTATGTCTAAGGTGCTCTCCTTATAGCCTCGTTCTAGGAATCTTAATTTACTCATTTTTGGGCTTCTATAAGGTCTCCTTCTCTACTACATGCGCGGCCCATCCTCAACATTTCTCCATAGGGTATACTATGGATGAGATGACGTGGATGTTGGCTAGACGCATGTAGCATGCTGTTTCCTGCGGTTTTCTTACGATAAAGTTTTGTTTCAATTTTGTTGTTTTCAATAAATACTTCCACATCAAGGAAACACACACTAGTACTGCTGATGTTAGAAGTAAAATGTATATATATATACGTATACACACACATACATATATATATATATCTGTGTGTATATTTCTATATATTTATAAATACATATATATATATTTTATATATGTATGCGTTTCCTCGTTATTGTCTCTAAGCCGCTGCTCTCAAGCGTGGCGAGGGCTGCGGTTTGCGAGGATGGTCTCACGTTACACTCGTTTCACTCCTACCAGGAACACCAAGCAGCCAGGAGTGATCAATTTATTAATTTTTATTTTAATGTCACCATGACAAACAAATATACTGACAGACGTGTTTTGGCCCCCTGGCCTTTGTCAATGTCAGCGTCTATTACAGTCTCCCTACTTTTTATCCTGTGACATGCTATTGGATGGCTGGAGTGGCATGAACAACCCACACCTCACTCAGAAAGCCGGCCAGACCCATTAGAAAAATCTGGCCAAACTCAAGAAAAGAGTCCTGGTCCCAACAGCTCCAACGTCTGCTGCATGCTACTAAATACGAGATCCCTGATAAAACACCAGTTAGATTTCTATGATCTTGTCCAAACCCAAGACATTGATGTGGCATTTGTAACAGAAACCTGGGCAGATGAGAGTTCTGGCCCAGATATCGTTGCTGCCACACCCCCCCGGATATGCTGTATTTAGACTGGATAGACAGAAAAAAAAGGGAGGTGGATTGGCGATTTTCTATCGCAACCATTTTAAAACAAAGTTCGAACCACTACATACGACAGGTTTTGAGGCATAAACCTTTTCGGTACAGCCTCCAGATGTATCTGCTATTAAGGGGATGCTAATTTATCGCCCGCCTGGATTAAAGAGTAGCTTCACCAATAATCTCAGTATGGTGATTGAGTCTCTAATTATCAATGATAATTTCACCGTATTAGGGGATTTTAACTTTCATTTGGAAAAACATACTGACCCTGATTCTCAAAAACTGATTGATACTATGGACTCCTTTGGACTTACGCTAATCAATAAGGGCCCAACACATAAGGCTGGACATATGTTGGATGTCATCTTTTCTACTGACGATGCCACTACACTTTTTCCACCCTTTCCAGTGACATGGTCTGACCACTGGGTGATTAAATGGCTAATAGAAACAGAAAAAAACATCCAACACAGGCCCCCCACTCAACAAGTAAGAGGCAGAGCCTGGCATAAAATACGCCCGGCAGAACTAGGAGAGGCCACTACCTCAAGCCCCTGTCAACTAGGAGACAACCTGGAGGAGAATGTGGAGAATTTCTCGCTCTGGTTAAAAACGGCTTTAAATACCGCAGCACCAACCACTTACAAAAATCCAAATGGGAAAAAAAAGTCACAGCCATGGTATAATGAGAAGCTCAGGTTATCCAGGCAGGATTGCCGCAGGCGAGAGCAAAGATGGAGAAAAAATTATGAGGCAGAAGAAAGGATCATCTGTAAAGCCAAATTAGCAAAACATAAAGAGAGCATTCTAACAGCAAAGACCATCTATTTCACAGAGCATATAAAAGCCGCCTGTGATTCTAATAAAACGCTCTTTTCCGTGATAAAGAAACTGGTTACACCTGCCAGTGCTAATCACGTTGGGATAAACCAAGACTTTTGCGACACGTTAGCTAGTTTTTTTCATGGGGAAGGTTGTTAACATTTACAATAAGTTTGCGGAAAACAAAAGAGTTAACCATCAGGCTGAACAGATAACAACCAATCCAGAGGACAGAAGGCGTTCCTCCACTTTCATGACCCCCTCCGGAGGAACAACTTAGAGACCTAATTCTGTCAATCAAATCTGGCTCACCATATGATCCCTGCCCGCCCAGTATAATGCACATGCTGCCCGCCCAAGTGGCAAAAAATTTAGGATTTATCCTTAACCAGATGTTCACTAGTGGGACCTTCCCCGATCAGTGGAAATTTGCCTCTATTCTCCCACTTCTGAAGAAAGACAATCTGGACTCCGCAGACCCAAGTAATTATCGGCCCATTTCGAGACTCCCTTTTGCTGCTAAATTGGCTGAGAAAATCATGAACCAACAAATTTCAAAATATATAGAAGAGAACTCATTGTTAGTTGATACACAACACGGATTTAGGAAACACCATAGCACTGAATCAGCACTAATTGTAGCAACGGAAGACATACGTGAAATTCTTGATGGTGGGGGGACGGCGGCATTGGTGCGGCTAGATCTCTCCGCAGCCTTTGATACGGTCGGCCATGAGATCTTGGTCGACCGGCTCCAGGACCTGGGGTTAAAAGGAACGGCTATGGATCTCCTAAAATCATTTTTAACGAACCGACAACAAAACGTGGCAATAGGCAACTGTGTCGCCAGGCAATTTTCCCTGCCATGCGGAGTGCCACAGGGATCAGCATTGAGCCCTACACTCTTTAATCTATATGTTACGCCACTGGCGTCGATTATCAAAAACGCAGGCTCATATGCAGACGACACCCAAAATGTGGTGTCTCTAACCAACAGGGGAAATAACGCTGACGGGGCATTCAGCTCATGCATGAAGAAGGTGAACAATTGGATGGATTGTAATTGCCTGAAGCTGAATGCCTCAAAAACAGAGGTTATCATCTTCGGCAACAAACCCTCTCTCTGGACACCAGATTGGTGGCCGCCTGAGTTAGACACATTGCCCATACCCTCTACTAAGGTAAAAAACCTGGGAGTTGTGCTGGACAGTGAGTTAAAATTTAAAGAGCAAGTTAATAAAATAACTGCTTCTTTTTGCTACATAAGGATGTTAAAAAAAATAAAAAAAATATCTACCCCCCGATCTTTTAAAAACAGTGACCATGGCTTTGGTCCTCACACGGATAGACTACTGTAATAGTCTCTATCTCACTCTGACATCAGGCCTTCTGAACAGACTCCAGATTCTGCAGAATGCAGCAGCTCGATTCATTTTTAAAATAGCTAAATATGAATCAGCAAGAGAAGCCATCAGAAGACTACACTGGTTGCTAGTTAGACAACGGTGTAAGTTTAAAGCCCTCTGCTTGGCGTTTAAGTCTTTGCATGGACTAGGGCCTGACCGGTTTATGAAAAGATTTAAATGGTATATACCGGCAAGAACATTGCGCTCAGGCTCAGCCAGGAACATGGTGGTCCCCCCATTTAAAAAGGTCACATGGGGGGGGAGAAGCATTTATAGGACAACAGCAATGCTTTGGAATGACTTGCCACTTTCTTTAAAAACAGCCACCTCTCTTCTCAGTTTCAGGAAGACACTAAAAACGTGGCTTTTCACACAGGATAGGTAAAGCCTTTTCGCTCCCGTTTACTACAGTGTTTAGCTCCGCTGCCTCTGATTAGAAGACTACAGCGCCAAGACGCCTGTGGGCATAAGCCGCGCTTTATAAATTAAATTTTCATTACATTACATTACATAGAAACAAATGATGGGTTTCTGGCAACTAGACATTGTATATGGATTACTGGGACGGCCTTCTTAGAACATTTTTAAATACATAGTGTATCTTTGTTCCTTACTGTGTTATATCTGGTAATCCACATACCAAATCTTATATTTTGGGTTCCATTGAGGAATAACATTTATATCAATAATTACTGTTTATAAAAATAGCCATAAATAATTATTTAAAAACTGTGCATTTCATAAAACCCAAATCATTACCCCAACTGAGAGATCATACTCTCTTCAAATACATGGATTTCATGTCGGTTCATGATTGCACTCGCCCAATTAAAACAAACAGTAAACTGATGTCACTTAATTCTGCGTAATTCATAATAAAATTCTTCACAATGGTACCAAATACATACAGTACAAATGATACAGATCAGCCTCTCATGTGATTCCAGATTCAACAATATTGCCCTGATTGGGCTAAGAATCCTAAAAATATGTATTAGGCTTGCTCCCTATGTTCCGCCCTGAATGGGCTTGTATTTGGAGCAAGACCTCTATCAAAAGTGTCTGTGCCTATTAATAAATTGACTATGTACTCAGTGCAAAACAAATATTCCTAAAAACCCTAATATTAAGAAAAATTCTATCAAAATTTTAAAACATCATTGAAGGTGACAGCACATATCTCTACACCACTACTAATAATAGTGGATCATATTACAAAGTTACCTGTTACATATCCTCTATGTAACATATTAGACTACAGTTACCTGTTATGTGCTCTCTCCCTCTACCTTTGCAACGTCACCAGAACCCAACATTGGTAATATAGAACCTATTACAAATTACTTATTATGTATGTTTTATAATACATATTCATTTTGGGGTAGTTAGCTTGAAAAATATGTTTTCCTCAAATGTGCAGCCGTCAATGGGCATTTAATGCAATTAGACTGTTTAGACAAAGCACTAGACATGGGTAAACACTAGTAGATATTTATGATTTCTTGGCTGCAGCTTATATAGCATAGCTATGCCACATAATTTGCATCATTTGCAATTTCACAAAAAAGTTTCTTCTGGCTCAATGAATACAATGCTGCCACAGAACGTGCTGCAAACTTTGCATTATTTGCCACATTATTTAGATAATCTTGCTGCATAAATTCGTCCTCTTCATAATCCTAGTAGCACTGACAAACATAAAGGTAAAGCTCAGCAAAATGGTTTGGGCTGTCATTATGATGAATTCCACATTTCACTGGGAATTACGAAATATTTTGTATATTTTCTATATTTACAGCTCTGTGGGAAATATATGTGTGTTTGTGCATGTGTGAGCATATAATATAATATAATATAATACAATATAGAAATGATATAATATAATATACTATAATATAGTATATTATAATATAGATATGATATAATATAATATAATATCATATAATATCATATAAATTAATATAATAGTGGCTGGGTTGAAGGTCAGAAAAATTTGAGTCCGTAAAAATGAATCCAGAAGCCCTATCAAAGCATATGGAATTGGACTCAAGTGACCATGTCATCTTTGCTGCTTCTAATCAGCTTCTCAAAACCTACAGCAATTAATGAAAGTGTGTGGCATTTCTAGATAATATAATGCATTCAGAGAAACATTTGCACATTGTAGCATTTGGAAGTAGTTGATCACCGCTTAAGATGAGGTGGTGACCCATTGCCGCCTTACAGAGATCCAGCTGTTTAGGGACCACTGACCTACACCACATTGGCTTTGTCATGAGTGAGAAAAGGTAAACACTGAGATCAGTTGTTGGACTTGGCCCCTTTTGCAGGGTTATCTCCAAACTTTTTGCTTCTTCCTCCTTTTTTTCCTGACCTGTTGTTGTTTGTTTTAGGACTCTGGGCACTTTCCCACTGCTAATCAGTGCTGAAGTGCATATGCTCTCTGTGTAAATTGTGAACATGATTGGTTATCCATAACTGGCATATGTGACGTACTGGTCAGTCCCAAGTAAAGTGCACTAAGTGTGCCAGGGCTGGTAAATCAAATGCTACTATTGGGCCTGCAGCACTGATTGTGCCACCCACATGAGTAGCTCTGAAAATGTAACTCAGACCTGCCACTGCAGTGTCTGTGCGCAGTTGTTAACTGCCATGTTGACTTGGCAAGTGCACCCACTTGCCAGGCCCTAACCTTCCCTTTTCTTACATGTCAGTCACCCCTAAGGTAGGCTCAAGGTACCCCTGTGGGCAGGATGCGGTGTATGTGAAAGGTAGGATATGCCCTGATGTGTGTGGCATGTCCTGATAGTAAAATACTGCCAATTTCGTTTTTCACTATTGTAAGGCTATCTGTCCCCATACGAAAGCATGGGAGTTAATTTATAACATCTTATAAATACAACTTACCATTAGGACCAGATAGGAAAATAAAGTTTCGTATGCCTGAACTCAGAATCTAAAGATGCATCTTTTAAGAAAGGTGATTTTTACATTCTGAGTTTGAAAATACCACTTTTAGAAAGTGGCTATTTTCTTGTTCAACCATCCTGTGTGCCTCTGCCTGTTTGTGGATTGACTGTCTGGCTTTGGAGTGACAGGGGCTGGGGGGTGCAGTGGTTCCAGGAGTCTGGATGAGTCAGCACTAGGTTGAATAGGCCTGATCTGCATTTGGAGTGGTGGGAGGAGTAGCACCTGTACCTGAATAGGGTTGTGCCTGCCTTCCACAATGCTGGCTCCGTCCCCCTGTGCTGTGTCTGGGACCAAAGCCCACACTAACAAAGGATGTTGTTGTGCACTGGCAGAGTGCCCCCAGAACTGGTTTGAACTGGGCTCAGAGCCCCGTGCACAAAGAGAACAAAGACATTTTGGGGTATAAGTATCAGACCCAAAACCCCAGACTTTAGACTACTTCTGGAATCAAGAGGAACCTTTGCTGAGGAGAAGAGCTGGAGAAACTGAGGAGAAGTACTGCCCTTGCTGTGTGTTTGGGGTTGGCCTGCAGTTGCTGTTGCTGAAGGAGAAGGACTTTGCTGTGTGCTGTGTCCCCTGCTTGAGGAAAGTCTCCAAGGGCTTGAGTAGAGCTTGCATCCTGATATGAAGTCTCGGGAAACACAAAGACTTCACCCCCAGCTCCCCTGAACTTCCTTGCTGGGAGTTCTGACCTGCCAGGAGTGCCTGTGGCTGTGTGTGGCCTCTGGAGGTTGTCACTGCTACTGGGAGCTGGAAAGCAACGCAACAAGAAAATCGACGCATCGCTCTACTTGCGACAGTTTTTCGGACGCAACGCGTGGTGCGAGAAGAATCTCCCTGCACCGCCACGCCGCTGCTGAAACCGACGCAGCGCCTGTCGCCGCTGCAAGAAATGACACATCGAGGAATCGCGGCTGAAGAAATCGACGCAGCGCCGCTCGACGTCGCCACATCGTTCGCCGATGCATCCCAGAATTCCATGCATCGTCCCTGTGCGGCAAGTTTTCCCCGACGCATCACCCGCGGATCTGAGTCATCTCAGAATCGACGCATCGCTTCCCGCTACAGACCGGACCCGACGCATCGCTCCCCTGTGTCCAGCGAAACTGTCGCATCACATCCACGAAGGTCTCAGGAATCGACGCATCTCTTTGTTTTTCAACGCTTCCCATCGCTGAAGCAGTTTGGCTTGGTGAATTTTGTCGCAACGACAGATACTTTGCAAGAAATCACGCATCCATCGTTTTCTATGGACTCAGTTGCTAAAACCTTTTGAAAGTCATTTTTCTTAATACTTGTATGTTGGATTTTTGTCGTTTTGGGCTTGTTAAAGTTTAGATAAAGATACTTTATTTTTCTAAACCGGTGTGGTGTCCATTTGTGGTGTTATCACTGTGTTACTGTGAGTGTTGGTACAAATACTTTACACATTGCCTTTGGGCTAAGCCTGTCTGCTCGTGCCAAGCTACCAAGGGGGTGAGCAGGGGTTATCTAACGTGTGTATCCCCCTTACCCTGACTAGAAGCAAGGGTCCCTATTTGGACAAAGGTACCTACCTCTGCCACCTAGAGACCCCCATTTTTAACATTGGTGGTCAGCGGTGAGGATTTGAACCTGTATTTGTACTTGACCCACAGTGATTGGTGTACATCACTAGTTTAGCGCAGACCACTACGCAACCACATACTGTTTTATTTTTGTTCTATTTTTGATCTGACCCATGAGTATCCACGCACCATGTCTCTGAGTAGTAAACCAGCAAGTGAGGCTGCAGAATTGGAGTTTGACATTGAAATGTTAAGTAGTTACAAAGTAGAGCAACTCAAGCAGTTCTGCAGGAGCTTTGGATGTCCCATGAAGAGCAACTCTAGGAAAGAGGAGCTACAGAAGGCCTTAGGGGCCTGGTGGGAGGCCAGAGAAGCTGGGGAGACAGATGATGCAGATGTGGATGGGGGTGTGCCAGAAGGCCGTTTCAGATCCCAGGATTGGCCGGTTGGGAGAGCAGCCTCTAGGGCTGACAGCAATCATTCTTCCCGGAATTTTTCTACAGAGGATTTGGAGGAAAGGCAAAGGGCCATGGATCATGAATTGGAGGTCATGAGACTAAAGACAGAGGAGAGCAAGAACGCTCGTGCCTTGGAAGAAAGGAAGTTGCTTTTGGCACATGAATTGAGAATGAGAGAGCTTGATATGGAGCTCGAGAGGCTTGAGGCCATGCGTGTCTTAGCCAAGAAAAAGGAAAAGTGGTTAGCTCATGAGGTGAGCTTGGCTGGGTCAGATGGTGGCAGGAAAAATGTAGTGTCTAGTGCTGAGAGAGTAGTACACACACACCCAGAGATGTCACACCTGACTTGAAGGAGGGGGTTGACATACACCAAGGGGTTCAGGGCTATGAGGGAGCTCCAGTGGTGCACAGTGTCCCTAAGGTAGATTGGGGAACTGGCACAGGGGTTCATATTCCTAGTGGTGGGAGGGACACTCTACTGACTCTAGATGAGAGGTGCAGGGAGAGGGGTTCCCCCATGGTAGAAGCCTTGGTATGTGAGCATGGAGACCGCCCAGAAGAGTGTGGGTTGAGTGACAGAAACAATCAGACACTGTTTTGCCAGTCTCAGGAGGGTGATGTGAGGTACTTGTGTGAGGCACTGGATGGTGAGGCAAAGAGTAGCTTGGTCAACACTTGTGTGGGGCTGTGTGATTCAATTGTTGGAGAGCATATTTTAAGTCCCTGTTTTCCAGAGCTATGCCAACAGCCGGTGGAGTGTGAGTTCTCTGACCCGAGGGAGCATGCACTGGAGGTAGACCTTTTGGTGGATTCCAGAGGGTCTGAAGAAGCTTTTGGGAGTGATCCTGAAGGGGGTGGCTCAGGTTTTCCCCAACCAAGTGAGGTAGGGGAGGTTTGTGGTAGCCCAGATAGGTCCTGGAGTAGTGGAAGGGGTGTAGGGTCCTATGTCCTGTCTCAGAGGAGCAGGAGTGGGAGTGGGCTGTGTCCCAAGGTGCCTGAAACCCAGTCCCCAGACCTGGTTGGTTCCATGAGTGAACACCAGGAGGGGAGCCTAGTCAGTACCGAGAGGCCATCCCCTGAGGGGGATCCCAAAGTGTCAGGTGGACTGGGGGGGGACTGCTCTAGCAAGCATCCCACTAGTTCTGATGTCTGGCTGCACTGCTCCAGTGGTGAGGGTGCATGAGTCCAGAGAAAAGGGTGAGGGGGACGCTGTCCCCAGTGGAAGGACCAGTGGGTCAGGGGTTGCCAGCTCTGAGGTCAGAGCACCCCAGGGCTGACTCGGGTGAGGCCACTTCTGGCCTGGGGGTCCTCATGCTCTGTCAGATGGACAGGAGACTGGAGACCTGTGCCAGGCGGACTCTTGCACAACTCATGAGGAGTGTGTTTCCCTTAGGGGGGGTCGGTGTACTCCCCCGGAGGTCCTGTGTTGCCAGGCACAGGTCCAGCCGAAGAGTACAGACCCTGGGTTGGAGGACCAGGTTCAGGGTGTCCCCCCTGACCTGGAGGAAGGGGCGACTGCTAACAGTGCCCCGACCAGTTTGTCTTCTGGGGATACCGCTCCAGTTGGTAGGGTGCAGAGCCCCAGAGAAGAGGACCGGGTGTGGGAGATCCCACCCCAGTCCTGTGTCCAGCCACAGGGTACAGACCTTGGGCAGGTGTACCAGTTGCAGGATAGCACCCCTGAACTGGTGGGAGAAGTGTGCAGAACACCTGCCACAGGTGCCCTGACAATTCTGGAATCGAGGGGGACTGCTCCTGGTGGGAGGATGCAGAGCCCCGAGTAGGGGAACAGGGTGTGGGAGAGCCCACCCCCGTCCCCTGTCCAGCCGCAGGGTACAGACCCTGGGCTAATGGGCCAGTGTCAGGATGCCATACCTGACTTGGCAAGAGGCAGAGTGGACAAAAGGTGCCAGACACCTGGGGCTACTGCCCCCCGCTTTATGACGCCACAGAGGTTAGAGAGGCCTGAAAGGCATTAGGCCTGGCTCTCATCACTGACAGTTGTCAGTGGCCACTGTGGCTTGCTGTCCTGGTGGACAGAGTTGCCCCTGGGAGGGGGACAAGAGTCATACCCCGGGGGTGGACTGGGCCACACCACTGTGTTGGCCATGTGGGTACTGTCTGCCTGTTGGGACACATCTGTGAGCAAAGTGAGTTTAGGCGCTGCACAGATGGGATCCACAGGTGAGGAGAGGGTTCCCCATAGGTTAGTATAGTGGGCCCTGAGAGTATGGATAGAGGGATCCAACTAGGTTCAGGAAGGTGTAGAACGGGACTAGACCCCTGCTGTTGCGGGCCAGGTTCCATGTTCTATCGCCCCAAGCAGGGAAGCCCATCAAGGTATGGATTGGTCTACCCTGGCTTTAGGCTGGAAGGGGGTTGTGTTGGACGTGGCCCTTTTTGCAGGGTTATCCCCAAACTTTTTGCTTCTTCCTCCTATTTTTCCCTGACCTGTTGTTGTTGGTTTTAGGACTCTGGGCACTTTCCCACTGCTAATCAGTGCTAAAGTGCATATGCTCTCTGTGTAAATTGTGAACATGATTGGTTATCCATGACTGGCATATTTGACGTACTGGTCAGTCCCAAGTAAAGTGCACTAAGTGTGCCAGGGCTGGTAAATCAAATGCTACTATTGGGCCTGCAGCACTGATTGTGCCACCCACATGAGTAGCTCTGAAAATGTAACTCAGACCTGCCACTGCAGTGTCTGTGCGCAGTTGTTAACTGCCATGTTGACTTGGCAAGTACACCCATTTGCCAGGCCCTAACCTTCGCTTTTCTTACATGTCAGTCACCCCTAAGGTAGGCCCAAGGTACCCCTGTGGGCAGGGTGCGGTGTATGTGAAAGGTAGGATATGCCCTGATGTGTGTGGCATGTCCTGATAGTGAAATGCTGCCAATTTCGTTTTTCACTATTGTAAGGCTATCTGTCCCCATAGGAAAGCATGGGAGTTAAGTTATAACATCTTATAAATATAACTTACCATTGGGACCAGATAGGAAAATAAAGTTTAGTATGCCTGAACTCAGAATCTAAAGATCCATCTTTTAGGAAAGGTGATTTTTACATTCTGAGTTTGAAAATACCACTTTTAGAAAGTGGCTATTTTCTTGTTCAACCATCCTTTGTGCCTCTGCCTGTTTGTGGATTGACTGTCTGGCTTTCGAGTGACAGGGGCTGGGGAAGTGCAGTGGCTCCTGGAGTCTGGATGAGTCAGCACTAGGTTGAATAGGCCTGATCTGCATTTGGAGTGTTGGGAGGATTTGCACCTGTACCTGAATAGGGTTGTGCCTGCCTTCCACAATGCTGGCTCTGCCCCCCTGTGGTGTGTCTGGGACAAAAGCCCACACTAACAAAGGATGTTGTTGTGCACTGGCAGAGTGCCCCCAGAACTGGTTTGAACTGGGCTCAGAGCCCCTTGCACAAAGAGAACAAAGACATTTTGGGGTATAAGTATCAGACCCAAAACCCCAGACTTTAGACTACTTCTGGAATCAAGAGGAACCTTTGCTGAGGAGAAGAGCTGGAGAAACTGAGGAGAAGTACTGCCCTTGCTGTGTGTCTGGGGTTGGCCTGCAGTTGCTGTTTCTGCCAAAGGAAGGAGAAGGACTTTGCTGTGTGCTGTGTCCCCTGCTTGAGGAAGGTCTCCAAGGGCTTGACTAGAGCTTGCCTCCTGTTTTGAAGTCTCAGGAACACAAAGACTTCACCCCCAGCTCCCCTGAACTTCCTTGCTGGGAGTTCTGACCTGCCAGGAGTGCCTGTGGCTGTGTGTGACCTCTGGAGGTTGTTTCTGCTACTGGGAGCTGGAAAGCAACGCAACAAGAAAATCGACGCATCGCTCTTCTTGCGACAGTTTTTCCGACGCAATGCCGTGGTGCAAGAAGAATCTCCCTGCACCGCCGCGCCGCTGCTGAAACTGACGGAGCGCCTGTCGCCGCTGCAAGAATCGACGCATCGAGGGATCGCGGCTGCAGAATTGGACGCAGCGCCGCTAGACGACGCCGCATCGTTCGCCGATGCATCCCGGATTTCCACGCATCGTCCCTCTGCGGCAAGTTTTCCCTGACGCATTACCCGTGGATCAGAGTCATCTCAGAATCAACGCATTAATTCCCCCTACAGACTGGACCCAACGCACCGCTCCCGTGTCCAGCGGAACTGTCACATCGCATCCACGAAGGTCTCGGGAATCGATGCATCTCTTTGTTTTTCAACGCATCCCATCGCTGCAGCTGTTTGGCTTGGTGAATTTTGTCGCAACAACAGGTATTTTGCAAGAAATCATGCATCCATAGTTTTCTATGGACTCAGTTGCTAAAACCTTTTGAAAGTCATTTTGCTTAATACTTGTATGTTGGATTTTTGTCGTTTTGGTCTTGTTAAAGTTTAGATAAAGATACTTTATTTTTCTAAACCGGTGTGGTGTCCATTTGTGGTGTTATCACTGTGTTACTGTGAGTGCTGGTACAAATACTTTACACATTGCCTTTGGGATAAGCCTGTCTGCTCGTGCCAACCTACCAAGGGGGTGAGCTGGGGTTATCTAAAGTGTGTATCCCCCTTACCCTGACTAGAAGCAAGGCTCCCTAATAATAATAATAATAATAATACTGCCATTTGTAAAGCGCGAACAGCTACCTCCGAAGAGGTGTCCCGGCGCTATAGCAACAGGTGGCGCGCAAAAAAAAAAGCATGCGGAGTTCAGAGAGTCCGGGAGATTAATCTTGATTAAAAAGCCATGTTTTAGCTGCTTTCCTAAATTGTGTTTCCGAGGTAATCTGGCGCAGGGCATTGGGCAAGGCGTTCCAAATCATGGAGGCCCTGAGCGTGAAAGATCTGCCGCCCATCCGTGCTTTCCTGACTCGGGGGGGTACATAGCAGGTTCTGAGAACTAGACCTGAGTGGCCGAGACTGCTTGTACGCACCTAGCCTCAGCTTCAAATAACTGGGGCAAGTTCCATAGAATGCCCGAAAGGCTAGGGTTAAGGCCTTGAATTTAATTCTGTTAGCGACCGGCAACCAATGCAATTCTTTGAGATGCGGAGAGATATGTTGTCTAAATGGAACACGTTTGATCGGTCTCGCAGCCGCATTCTGGACCATTTGCAATTTCTTTATCTGGTATGCCGGTAGGCCCAGATAAAGGCCGTTCGCGTAATCCAAGCGGGAAGTTACTGTGGCATGGACAACGACCCGCCGACAGTTTTCTGGCAAAAGGTGTATGACTTTTCGCAGGATTCTCAGCCTGCTAAAGCAAACACCTGTCACCTGCTGAATTTGGGCCGAAAAAGATAAGTCCGCCTGCCATTTTACTCCCAAATTTTTTGCACACCCTGCTGGGGCGGGAGGACAACCCATTTCCTCCGGCCACCAGAGGTCTGCAGGGGGGGGCTGATTTTTACCAAAAAACAACACCTCCGTTTTGTCTGCATTCAGCTTGAGTTTGTTGTTATTCATCCATTGAGTTATATTTGGACAAAGGTACCTACCTCTGCCACCTAGAGACCCCCATTTCTAAAATCAGTACTGTCTTGTTCATAAAAGAATGACACACACAGGTGCTTCAGTTTATTCAATATTTTAATGAGAAGTAGAGTATGAACAATGTTTAACATTAATGTACAACGCGACCTTAATACACATGTGACACAAATTTCATATGCCTTGATTCTTTCATCCCAGTTGTGGTAATTGTGAAAAGAATGCTAGACTGATGGTGAGGGAATATTAGACAACCTACCTCTGAAAACTCAGCTTAAATCTGCCCCCATCCCATGATTGTTATTTCTGTCTTTCAGACCTCGCTGAAGTCCTCCAGACAGGATAATTAGATCTCTTGGCAAGCATACATGCCAACTCTAGACTATTAGCCAAATGTTCTCTCATAAAATGCAGGTTCATTATGTTAAATCCTTTTTCCTTTTTGCTCATTGCCTCCTCTTGGGTTCAGCATAATAGAATGTACTTGCTCTCCTTAAATGCTATCAATCATTTCAATTAGCCATGGGATTTCCTTAAATGTGATCACAACATATCACAAAACACTAAGTATATAAATATGGTAAATACAAAAAAGGATTCTAACTCATGCTATAATTTCCAGATTTCACACATTTGTGCTGTGACAGTCTTCTTTATCCTGTTCACAGCGTTTATAATGCTCTCGAAGCCAACAAGCCACTAAGCGTGGGTCCATGTCTTAGGTGTATGATTAGAAATGACAGGTTTTAGATCTTTCACAAAAAGACGGTAGACCCTTTCAAAGAAGGTCAGTGGGCAGAATTTTCTACATTGTTGACACTCTGGGCCTCATTATGATGGTGGTCAGACGAGCATCTGACCACCATTGCAGCGGGATTGAGACCTCCCGAAAAGTAGTCAGTGGTCCCACCCACCATATTTTTATAAGGTCGCCATGCATGCAGTCGGAAACTGCATTTTTCTACTGCAGCTTGTGCTGTGACCCAGAAAAGGGCCGCAGCACAAGTCATAGTAGAAAAAGGCATGTGGTGCTAGGAACACGGTGCATGGATGTTTGGGGTTGCCACTTAGCAGTGGCCCACGGGGGACGGTGGCCCTGCTTGGGACCCCCAAAGCCCCTTGCCGACAGCCTTTTTATGGTGGTAGGATGGGCATGAAAAGGCTGTGGGAAGTGGATATCCTAAGCCCTACGGTGGTGCCTGAGCAGGCACCGCCTCCATTGTAGGGATTCGGGTCCGACCGCCTCCCCAATGGACTCCTTGAGCCTGTCGGAGGCAGCAGTCTGTCGCCCAGACTGCTGCGGTCCAACTGTCCGCATCGTAATGCGGTGGACGGACTGATGGCCTGGGTGTCGGTGGCATTCCCACCGACATCAAAATGAGGCCCTCTATGTTGGAAATGTTCAACCTGCTGAAGACCTTTCAACCCTATGTTGGACCAGAAGTATTTTGGGCCTTATGTTCGAAGCTATTTTGCAGTCAAAAGGGCTATGTTTCACAAAACTGGAGTCTTTGCGACCACAAAATAGCATTTGTATATGTTCAAAACCCAAATTGAGATTTGGTTACTCATTACTGAATCACATAATAGGTTTTCAACTATATACTAAATTGCAATTTGAAAGGGGTGTTTTTAGAGCGTCCATTCTAAGCTGCAGGGTCTTATGGTATGTATCAATGGTTTGCAACCGCAATTGCGGTTACAAATCATTGATAGGTTACCGGCACCTCAAAGGAGGTGGTAGCCCTAATGCAAATTGGAAGGGGTCCCTTAGAGACCACTTCCTCTTTGTAAATGTTGTGAACACCTTTTTTTAGGACTAGGCAGTGGTCCCTTTGAAAAAGAGGTTGCTTCAGTTAAAATCAATCACAGACATGGTGGTCTGCAATTCGTAGTGGTTCGCAATTTATGACCTACCTCATGCATATTAAGTAAGTAGGTCAAATTGTGACCCCTTATGAATTGGAATTTTGCGAACTAACATGTTTGAATATAAGTCAGTTCGCAAAAAAATGCATTTGATAAAGGTTAGTGCACAAATTGTAACCACTTTTACTGAATGCATTAAATGAACATAAAGTCCTTTGTCTCTAGAATGCAGGTTTGTTGCTGGTTGATGGATTTGCAGTTTGTGTTTCAGATAATCTGTCCAGATGCATGCATTGCTTTTGCTGAATTCTCTCATTTCCAGGGAGCCAATTCAGGACCTCTTCATAGGGGTGATGTGGTGTTGGATTTGGATGTGGTTTATTGTCCTGAGTGCTCTTTTGTGGCCATTGCAAAAGACCATATTAAAGCCCACTGTTGCCCTAGCAATTGTGGCTCTGTTTCTCCTCCAGTAGTGGGTTTCAGAATCTGAGCAGTTGAATATGAAAGCTGATCAATTAGATCACTGCATTTGTTTGAAGATTCCATGTTCATTCTATTGTCAATGATTACTCAGAGAATCAACCTTTTCCTTCTCTGCGAAAAGGCAATTCCCCACCTTGTTCAGTTTCTTCCCAGATTTAGAATTGATCCGAAGGAATTCAGTTTGTTCTTTTTTGAGGTATTAAAAGTTGGAATCCATTGATTCCTGAATAAGACTGAAACTTTAGTATTTTTCTATTGTAGTCACTCTTGTGAGACAGGTTAAACACCACCTGAGTATCTTTAGAATAATTATGAAACTATGCATTCTGGGACCAAAATAGATTGTGCAGGGGCTTTATATAGAAGTTAAAAAATAGTGGAGGCAGGGAATAGCCCTGAGAGGGTCCAAACTTGATGTATAGGGAAGCAATGAGCAGTCCCCCATCATGGTCTTATCTACCCTATTACCCAGAAGGAATTAGAGCCATCTAGCTACTGATTCAGAAATTCACACCAACTCCTTCATTCTCTGAACGCGATGCTATAGCCAAAGATTTCAAAGATTACAGAGAGGTCCAGGAGCATCATTAGGGCAGAGTCCCTTTTATCCAGGATGTAATGAATGGTTGCCTGCACATCTATCAGAGCTGTCTCAGTGCCTCTACCTGACCTAAAGTCTGATTGCCAAGAACTCAGAAAATTACCAGATTCAATGTACTTGGAGACGTATTCTAGCAACATTTTTAATGATCTTTAAGAGGAAAGGTATGTTTGTAGTTAGGCAGAAATTTGTAGGGTTGCTTGGCTCAAGAGAGTGTTTTTTTCAGCAGGCATGTTATCCAGGCCATCCTTAGCACCAGTGGAATCTTAACAATCTTGAGAGAGAGATTTACCACCTGTGATGCCGAGGGTGCTAAGACAGCAACTTGCACCTTCATCAACCAGGTTGGACATGGATCTCCTGGGCAGGTCACAGGACTGAGTCCATTAACAGTTTTATTGCTATCAGCTTAAATAACCTCTGATGCAGCAGATCTCCTTGTATCTGAAAGTTTTAATATAGCCGTTATAAAGGAGTCTCCACTGGTCTTATGGACTCTTGGTTGTTGACTGAAAGCTTATGAAAGGAGCTAGCATCAGCAACACATTTCAATGATAGTGAAACCAATTCGGCTCCACAATAATGACAGAGAGGATAGTGGCCAAACCTTGAAGGGTTTAGTAAAGTTACAAATCAATCAATTAGCAAATTAATTTATCCAAAAAATATGAATATCCATATAATTGCGCAATCTGAATTGATCTAGCATAAAGAAAATGATGCAAACTTTAACTATATAAAGAACAGAGAATATAAGGTAAATTGGTTCCATGAAGGAATTTCCTTATTCTAAATAAAACATTGAAAGTGACAAGAGGAAGTTTAAAGAGGAAGGGGTCAACATCAGAAGATTGAAGTTAAGGTTCTGGGGAAAGAAATGGGCATTCAAGCATGAAACTCAGAACCCTGGTGGGGGAAATTAGCAGAGTTCGAGAAAGGTATTTTTTCAGTGAAGTCAGGACAGGATCTGCTAAAACTATTCTAAGGAACACCCAATTATTATCAGTGGAAAGTTCCAGTGGCTTCTTCCCAACAAATCCATCTGGACGGTCCAATCAGAAGACAATATTCTCTGGGAGAAGGTAGACTCCTCAGGTACCCAGGGTCGAACAAAGAGGTACACAACTGCACTGCCATGAAGTTAGCAACAGTTTGATCGACCTGCTAAAGGAAGCTCACTCCAATCCCCACGCACTGTATATTCACACCCAAAATTCAGTTAGGCTAACTAATTCAACAGTTCCCAACAATAAACAAAGTCTTATTATAACAAAACAAACAAGCATATCTTGAGTCAACACCTGTAGTGGAGAGAAGAACCTGAAACTCACAATCCACTTTATATAGAGATCATTTGAGTTGCCGAGGCCTAGGCGCAAAGCTTCAAGCTTTAGAAGAAAAGGTGGCAACCAAACGGGTAGAGTTAACATGAGAAAATACAATGATTATAATTTGGTTATTTATGTGGCTCTTACTAACAGATTAACATTGTTATAGTCTAACAAATAAATATGATGCATAAGAGCATGAAGCCCTGAATTGCACTGTGAGGCTTACATACAGGAACCAACAGTTCTCTGCCTGAGCCTTTGTCATCCTGCAAAGAGTTTCTTTGGTCTTTAACCTAGTCATGGAAGAAATCTTGCATGGAGTTGCATCATTTCCTTGATTCATGTAAATATGTTTTTATAGTTGCCTCTATCTCCTATAGTAATTTTAATTCTGTAGAGGCCTTTGGGAGCCTTCTTTGCTACATTGAATTTATCAGTTAACTCTTTGTTCTTACTCTCTAGAATAGTTTCCTTTGATGTTTTAGAGTTTGCCAGTTGTCCGCAGATTTATGTTTTTTGCCAACTACGTTTAATTCTTGCTTCTCTTTTTGCTTCCTGAAGTGCCAGGGTAAACCATCTATTATATATAAGCCTTTTTTTTATGTATGCCCATTTAATGTGAACTACTTTATCAACATATCATTTAAGGACTTGCTGCAGTTGGCTATTGCCTCCGGCAAATTATTAATATCTAGGAGTTGTAGAGCAGCAATTTCCTGCTAAGTCTCTAGATTAAGCTTCTTATGGTTCTGGCATTCCACCATTTTAATTGAAAAGTTTGGATTCTCACACGAAGAGTAGGCCAGTGTGAATAGGACCACCTTATAATCAACCCAATCTGAGTTGACCATATCTACAGATTGCACCAGCGGATTGTTTGTAAGGACCCAGCCTACAATATGACATTTGGTGTGCATTGGTTCTTTAACTATTTGGTTAAACTAACGTCCGGTAAATACACCAACTTGAAAGGTTAGCAGATCCTCTTGATCTGCATAATTAAAGTCTCCTAAAATTAGTGTATAAGTCGAGAACTGACTAAAGGAATATTTCAATGACATGAGCAGTCATTTATAAAGGGAGAGTTCCAGTTCTATCCCAATATAGCTGTCTGTCCATTTAAAACACTGGAATGTTCTAACAAATCAATGGTGAAAGGATATGGTATATTAAGTTGCAACCTTAGCTTATGCCTGAAGGGCCATTTGGAAAAGGGTGTACAACCCTTTCCACCTTATTGTTAATGGGAACCAGCCGCGGCCGCTGCAGGTAAGAGCGGCGGGCGGTGGGGCCAGGTGAGGGGAGATTTTGAGAGACGACCATGAGGGAAAATTAAATAAATAATTAATTTTCCTTTGTGGTCGTCTCTCGAAATCCCCCCTCACCTGGCCCAACCGCTCTTACCTGCAGCGGCCGCGGCTGATGGGAACTCAGGTGAAAGCTGTTAGAAATGGGATTCCTGATTGACTATGATATGCACCTAGGCCAGGCAGGAACCACCACTCTAGTCAGAATAAGCTAGATACTCACCAAGAGATAATCTGGGCTCGACCTATGGTAGCTTGGCACAGAGCAGTCAGGCGTATCTAAAGAGGCAATGTGTAAAGTATTTGTGCAACACACACAATAACACAATGAACACACCACAAAAAGACTCCACACATGTTATAAAACTAGATTATTATATTATAAACAAAACAAAGCAAAAATGACAAAAATCCAATGTATTGATGATAAGATATTGAATTTAAAAGGAATAACTGCAGTATAGCCCTTAGAAGCAAGTAGCGCTAGGGTTACTTTAGGTCATGTGCAAACCCCAAGACCCTTCTTCCGCACTAGAAACTTTACCCAGGGTACATAGGGCACATAGGACCATTCATTAAAATGTTCCTACTGTGAATCGTTTTTCTCCTCTGGCTAGTTTTACTGATATTGATTGACTTAGAAACTGTAAAATAGGCCATGCCATAACCCACAAGGTACCGGTAGGGGGAAAACCCACCCGAATGTTCCATTTGTAGTGCTAATTCCATTACTCCAAGGGAGGTTAAAAACTGTGGGGGTCTCAAAATTCTATCTTGGAATATTGTTGGGGCTAGATCAAAGTTATCCAATATGGACTAGTTAAATTTCATTATGGGCTATGACATAGTATGCTGTCAGGAAACATGGATGCTAAAACATTTTGTAATTAATTGTTTTGCATCTTTCTGCTCCCCAGCTCTAAGGTCACCAGCAGAGAGAGCGCAAGGTGGATTGGCTGTGCTTATTTCAGTGAAATTAACTAGTGCAAAGGTTAAAGTCATTAAGAGTACCCCAGGGTACCCAATGTGTCACTGTGTATGTTCTAATCACTGTGATTTTTTTTATTGATTAAATACTACTATAATATCTTTCACACTAGACATAGAGAAGTTTTGGACCAACTTGATGATTCTTTAACAAATTTTGTGGAAGCCCTTGGCTCTCAAATGTGTATTATATGGGTGGGGGACTTTAACATTATGTCATGTAAATTCTCTGATCAGAGCGTATGTGGTCTGACAAACCTGAGCCTGGAGGAGTTATTACACTTTAATCACCCCTCTTTCGGGGATGCACTCAAAAAAATACTTTTAAAATACAATTTGATAAGGCGCGAGAAATTGATTCTTCTACTACCCAAACAATACCCACATACAAAAGCCATGGTAATATCTAGAGGCTTGATACCTGTGTTCATAGAATTCAAGGTAATTGCACATTGTTTGAGTGACCGTAACCCAGTGTGTATAGTTATGGATTTTGATCTTTTTATGACTTACAACCCCCCTCAAATAGATCCATCATCTTTTCAAATAATAAATTTATGTCCACCAGCTGGGATCATGCAGACCCAGACTGTTTTTGTAGTAAACTGACTGTAGGTGATGCCCTGGCCTTTGGAGTCTGCTTGTTGCATATAGAGAAAATGAGTACTGTAGTGGAAGTCTTCTCCTTACTGTGTCAGAGAATCTCAGGCATGCTGGTACAGTGTAAGGGAGCAAAGGCTTCTTATCCTCTTAGGTGGTTTGACAAGGCAGGCTCAGCAGCCCATAATTCCCTGATAAAAAAGGTTTGAAAGCCTCCCCTATGTGTTCTATTGCTGTAAGGAGGGCCCGCCAGGCATATAAAATAGCCTTAGAAACTAGGAAAGAGGAAATAAGACATAAAGCTTGGGCTGATTTGATAGAGGCAGGGAATGCAATGGACAGCAGGAGCTTTTGGGCAGATCTGAACTGGCCCTTTTTTCCAATTATGAGGAACTCAAACTTGTATGTCGCATTAGTGTGGATACGAAGGATGACTTCAGAACAGTGTTGCATGCTGCTGAGGGAAACGCTCAATTGGATGAAGGAGTTTTCCCTGTTGTAGATATGGTATCTGCCCACGCTTTTAGTCAGTCACTCAGTCTTAGTGAGGTATTAGATGCCATTATCGAGACCGCCTCCAGGAAAGCCGCAGGACCTGAAGGGGTCCTGGACGATATTTTTAAGGCAAATGTGGATGTATGGGGACCTTTATTGATAAATGTATTCTGTGCAGTAATTGTTGGTCTACTCCCGTATACCTGGATAGAGGCAATCATTTTCGCCATATTTAAAAAGTGGTGGGGGCAGAAATCATCCCTCTTGTTACCATCCCATATCTTTACTTGATACTTCCTCTAACATATTGGGTCATGTTTTACTGCTGAGATTGGAAAAATGGGTGGAGGATAATTGCATAATTTCAGATGTTCAATATGGTTTTCGTCAGGGTATGGGGATGACCTAGCAGTGCCTTAATATGTCCTTGTTTTTTGGGAAGTATGTGAAGGCTAGGGGAGGGGCCATTCACATGGCCTTTATGAACCTCTCCTGTGACTTTGATACTGTAAATCGTGCCAAATTATGGGACCTGTTAAGATCTATGGAGAATGAACAAGCGCTGTTTGATCTTCTTTGTCGCTTGCACTGGGACACCTTTGTGAAGGTGTGTGATTCTCAAGGAGATTGTACCTCACACATCTGATCTTTCCGGGGGTCAGGTAAGGATGTATTTTGGCCCCTTTCCTCTTTTTACGTTATATAAATGGCCTGGATGATAATTTAATGATTTGCGGCAGGGTTATGCCCCAGATTGGGGAGCGAACCTTCCCAGTCCTCTTATATGTGGACGATGCTGTCCTCATTGCAAGAAAAGCAAATGGGTAATAGATTTTGTTGGATGGGTTTGCCTTCTTTATGAACTTGTTTGACCTAAAGGTAAATATGTCTAAGTCTTACACTTTGGTTGTTTCAGGACCTAGAAAAACAAAGGTTAAAACACATGAGATAGGGTCCTCTTTGATAAAGAAGGTTAAAAATGTTAACTATCTGTGTATCACCTTCGATGAGGAGCTAAAGTTGTCCTACCTACCTAATACCAGGTCTATCCAGTTCCAGAGACCCGTTGATGCAAACTTCAGATTTGCATCAAGACTCTGACAAAGACCTGTGAAGAAACATATTCATATTTATAAGGCAATATGTTCTGCAGTGGCATTATATGGAGCAGGTGTCTGGGGTCATACTTACCTTCTTTTACTCCAGAGAATTGAAGATAGCTATATATGTAAGCTGCTGGCAGTACCGAGATCCACAGAGAACATGATTTGTCATGCCGAAGTAGGGCTGAACTACCTGGAGGATTCAATTGGGTTGGCCCCTATTTTAATGTGGCACAAAATCTGGCATAAAACGAAGTCAGGATTGTCAAAAGCCCTTTTGATTGATTGCCGGGAACTTGACAATGTATTTTGAATTCCGCAGTTCTCATATCTGATAAAACATACTTTCTCTGACATGGGTGTCCCCCAGTACTATGATAACCCCTTGGCCTTAGGTATAGTCTCTAAAGCTACTATAAAAATAAATTTTTAACATATCGGGCTAGAATGCATAACCTAAAAGCAGAATCTTTGTGTTGCGTGGAAAGCTACTTTCATGTATTCAATTCAGCGGCCGCCATATTGGATGCTTTAACAGCTGCTGATTTAAGATAGAAAGTGGCTTGGGATGTAAAAAGCAGTGTCAATAACAAGAAGTAAAAACTTGAACAGTTTTACGTGACAGTTGCACGGCTCGCTATATGTTATATAGTCATATAGGGGGGCAGAGTCTATTCTCTGGAGTCGAAGAGTGCTGTTATTTGGCATGGGGGTGCTGAGTAATTGGATTGTGGCCAAGGAAGGGGATATGCCTAGTATAAAAATCCTATATGAATTAGTAATAGACCCTAAGTGAAGAGAGAGTGGATTTCATGGTTTGCGGTTATCTAGCTTATATATGAGGGGTAGAAGTGGATATTTCACTGGCTGTGGTATATAGGTTACAGATAAGTCATCACTTATTGGCTACAACTCACAGGAGAAAAGAGGAGGGTTTCATGGTCTTGGGTGATCTAGCTCATTCCACTGTATTTCATCACTAAGTCCTTGTGTGTTGGTTTGCAAATGGTACACCCAATGTTGTTCTTTTTGGAATAGAGTCTGTTTATTCCACTGGTTGTTGGCCTCCAGAATAGTCCATCTGAGGTCATCTGGAGTATGTAAGGCATCCAGAAAGTGAGAGCACAATTTTGTCATGCTGCAGTGGCAGTGGATATTGCTGCGATGTTCAGTAATACGTACTTTGATGGGTCTGGTGATCATACCCACATAGCAGAGTACACAAGGGCAGTGGATCAAGTATATGCAGTTCTTAGTATTGCAATTCGTGTGGCTTGTCTGGGTCCAAATGTGGGTCACGTCCAAATTTGCTTCTGTTGATGTTTCCATCAGGTAACATACTCCACATGAGCTGCATGGAAAGTAGCCAATGACTTGCGGGAGATGCTAGGGTCACCCTCCTGTTTGAGGAACTGCACCCCGTCTGATAATTTAAAATAAAATAAAGTTCAGAGTACATTAAGTAGAAAAGTTATCACAAGGACAAGGAGGCAAGATTTCTTCTAAATAAGCCCTTTTGCAGAAAAGATACCATGATATGCACTAAATTCAATCTAAATCTTGTCAGGAGGAATCTATAATGTGCATTTGTCACAAACATTAGATGTAGTTCAAACAAATTAGTCGTAAAGATTGACACACAGGAGTGCGCGAAGGACTTAATTACCTCCACATCCGTTCTTGTTTTCATGCGCTTCACAAAAAAACTATTTTTTTAACATATCTTTTTGTACAAAGATTACCATTGCACGGCATGAGAAAGAACTAAGGTTTCCCCATGAAGTCAAAGCCTTTCTTGATATATTTGAATAGGGGATTTGTAATGCTTGCTCCATGGGGAAACAATCCGCTATAATCACGTGGTTATGTTCAGTTACTTGTTTGGTCCAGATGGAAAGCCAGTGAGCAAGTGGACACAACTTCATATGATCTTGCTAACAGTGAATTCCTAGTTCATTCTGGCAAATAAAATAGGAAGTGTTTTTTGGGGCAGAGAGAAGTCTGCGTAGAAAGACATTCTCTAGCTGTAAAGCATTCCAATCCATGTATGCCCACATTTCTGCCCCATAACGTGCAATGGAAATACATTTTCTTTGATACATTGATAATTGTCCTTGAGAGATCTGGATCCCAGTCTGCTTGAGAACCTAAAAACCACGTTGATGGCTCTTTCAAATTGCTGTTCTCTAACTGAGCACAAATGATCCCATCTCATAACTCAGTCAAAAGGAACCCAAGGCACTGGAAAGGTTTTACTCTATAAATTAATGTACCTTGGACGAAATTAGTCTTAATTTTTACAAAACTAGGTCCATAGATCATCACAAAAGATTTTGGGCAGGGTTGCCATTACTCACTGCCAGTGTGATGTTTGCAATTTACGATCCACACTTTATAATTAAATAAATTGAGATTGCGAATCATAATGATTTGTTAAAGAAAACCAAGTGTGTATGAATCGTTATTTTTAGTTTTTTTACATTAGGGCCTTAGTTTTCTGCTTGTATTCTGCGGATGCTGAAGTTATACAAACACAGCCTGTGTTTTTTTCTCTTCACGTATATTCATGTATGTTTGGATATGGTGTGATTTTTTAAGCACAAATCAATTTGCTTTCAAGATAGTGTCTGTAAATCTTAGAGTGGTGAGAATATTCCTTCTTTAATGAAGATGTCCACAAGTGAAAAAACTGAACCATGTAAAATAGAGAATTTGTGTTTGTTGCTTTTCAAACAGAAAAATATGTTGATTTTTTTCACCATTCTTCAAGAACTTGCCGGCCACTAGTGAAAAGTATTCCTCTGAAGAGACCCAGGAATTATCCCACATTGCTGGTTGCATGTTTTGATTGGAAAGTTACAGAACTGATTTAAATTGTTCTAATAAAATAAAAACCATAAAAATAAATAGAAGGGAAAGTGCCAATGTAAACGTTTCTTTATTGAACATCTAACCTATATTAAAACAAAGCCTGCTAAAGACAGCTTTTAGGAGAAAGACATGTGGCCTCTTTATTAAAAGCTCACATTGATAAGATTCCTGCCATTGGTGCGTATGCTATAGAGCTCAATGTTTTTCAGGGACTTCTTAATCCACAGCGAATGTACCCTCCAGAAGTTCAACTTCAGGCAGTTTTGACTCCATCTATTGAATGGAGGATCAAATGGCCAGATAAAGTGAAAAGAATTACAGAAGATACATTTGGGATGGAGATTTGGAACAGAAGAGTTCACAGGTTAAACAACTGCACACGAGAAAGGTTGTAAAAACGAATGTTATATCCCAGAGACTTATAATTACTGAAGAGCAAATTCTAAAAAAAGACATCTATGTTTTGTTCATGTGTCAGGATTGTAGGCAATGTAGTTCACTGATTACCAGACCACTTGGAGATCTGAGTGCCAAGGATCTGTATACCAAAAGACAAATATTCATCAGTATTCAAAAAGTACACTTCAGATAATTTCTCATCAAAGAGTTATGACATGCAATTTCCTTATACATACAAGGCTTGTCCTTTCTAGGTGTTTTTGAACTCCTTGAATTATTATTTGTTTAACTGATATCTTTAGCTAATGCTGTTGTTTTGGGCTTAAATGTTTTGGGCTTAAATGTTCATTCCTCTTTCAGGCTTGGACTTTTTACCAATCACAAGGTTGCTGCATATGTGTCACATGGGTAGTCCCACTCGTTTTAGCCATAGATTGTCCAAAGACACTCCTTACCAGTTCTCTTACAAGACATCCTCACAATCACTCTATTGGAATAATTTTTGAAATCCTCAGGACCTGTTTTGGGAACTTTTCCTGCCAGGAGCTGGACTCCAATTATTTATCCAATGAACAGGACCGCAACATGCCAACGGCTTGCCAGGAAGAATAAAACAACAGACAAATTGGTGGCCATAGTCCTCCTTTATATGCTATTTC
Source organism: Calotriton arnoldi (assembly GCA_963921515.1). Taxonomy (NCBI): domain Eukaryota; kingdom Metazoa; phylum Chordata; class Amphibia; order Caudata; family Salamandridae; genus Calotriton; species Calotriton arnoldi. The sequence continues at coordinate 668,643 of CAWUFW010002792.1, read as the reverse complement.
ACAAAGATTGACCCCAAGATCTTTGGGTCATCTCGCAAGACTTTCTTCTGTGTTCTTGTGTTGGTGCTTAAAGGACTGAATCTGCAGAATTTTTCAACTGCCATTTTAAAAAACTCCAGTACGCGCAGACAAATCAAGTTTTTGTATTGTCTGTGGCTAAATGCCTGTCTTAAATATGTTGCCTGTTCTTTCTCTCCAAAAAAGGAAGGAAATGTAAGCGCAAGATGGGTCCCTGGAGTTCTGAGAGCAAGACGGGACCTCGGAGTTGTGGCAACCTATGATTTCCATCGTTAAAATGGTCAAGGTAGAATCTCTACTTTGGAGGTGTTATCTTGGGTTCAATATTAAGGCAGTCCACACATGTGGAGTGCCTCAGATTGGAGTTTTGTCTAAATTCAATGAACTATTATGTGGTTTTCCAGCTGGTTCATTATTTCTTTCATCTGAGTAAGACCCCATCATTTGTATTAGAAAGAGTTCTTTGGCATGAATTATTAAAGGAGGAGAATTTGGAAGATTCTTTTTCTGGATAACTTTCAGTTCTATTGAGGCCCTGGGAATAACAAAAACAGACATCTTAAGTCAGCCATCCTTACTTGTAGTATGACATTTTGGTCAAAGAATGTATCCAAGAGTAAATGTTTTCAAGCATATCTTGCTTAGTGTTTAAAAAATAAGCAACTGCGTTTTAACAGTTTTTTCATGAAATTTGGCAAATCCACTTCTATTCAAGAATGAAATTAGAACCCGAAGTTAGAAGACTACTTATGAAATTGAAATGAGGAAATCTCCCATAAATTGATAAGATCGGGTTTTCTGGTACCAATGGTTTAAGGCCTCCAGGATATTCTTATTGTAACTCTGTGATACACGACTGTTATCACGTACTTTTTTGTGCTGGTTTCTTCATGGTTGATCAAACTTTTTATTCAAAACCGATTTTTACAATGCATAACGTTAATACCCTATCAGCGCATTGTCACTGTTATTCTGACCTGACTATGTTAATGTTTTTTTTTGTTTTTTTTAAATTTAAATTTTTCCTTCATTTCTAATTGTATTTTATTGTTTTATCGTGATAAGTATATAATTAGAAATATTTCTGTGGAAATCACTCTTTTATTAAATAAAATAAAATAAAAATGCTGCAAATGATTTTTAGGAAGAGTTGACATTGATGGAGGCACTGACTGCTGATTAAATCTAACCTTCTGCTTAATTTCGGACTGAAGATTATTTCTAAGCTTTTTGTCCTTCATTCGAGATCTAATTCACTATAGTATGAAAGTGGGAGGGTTTTATTTTATGAGGGAGGAGTTGAAGATTTGTTTCTCTTTGTCAAACAGGGTTGTTATTTGGATGTTCTTTTTGGACCTATTCACAATTAATATATTATTATAGCTTTTGAACAATATATAAAACAGTAACAGTGTTTAACAACACTTTTTTTTTCTTTATGGAAAAGGGTTCTTCAGAGGCAGTTTTTAGGATGAATGCTGAATTCAGCTGACTAGATAGGTTTTAAAGAAACATTTGGGAGTTTTCTTTTCAACATACATTTAGTTTTCTATATCATACCATTAAACACCACTACTTGGATTCATGTCTTGGCATGTTGTTTAGCAAAAAATAACAGAACAAGGGGCAGAGTTACTAAAATAAAGCACAAACTAGCGCAGAAACTAAATTTGCTGTGCTGCATTTCCAAAGGGTGAGAGAACAGCCCTGAGCCATATTTACAACATTGTTCCTGTTTCTGCTCCCTTCCCTTGGTCTGGCGCACAAACAGGCTGCCTCGCCCCATCCACACACCTTTGCACTGTGATGCAAAGTGGAGTACATGATCTCTAGTCCAAGTATTGTACTTGATATAGCCTTCCCATACAAAATTGTGTGCCAGGACAATTTTTAAAGCACTTCACAAATTGAATGTGTGCAGTACAGTGCACCTACATGCAAAATGTGAACTGTTTGGAGAAATAAATATATTTTTCCAACTTTGCCTCTTCCTCGAGGGAGTGTTATTTTTTTATGCATAGCTCTGTCTGACCATTTTAGTAGATAGGACTTTGCATCAAAAAGCATGGGTGCTTGCCCTGGAATGCCCAAGCACTGCCCATGTAATACCCCTTTGACACAGAGTGGAATAAAGCCCTGCAAAGATTTTTCTGCACAGAGAGAGGACAGTTTTCCAGCGCTAAAGAGGTTTTGTGCAGGAAAGTAGATACCCTTTCATAATGATCAAGTCAATAATGGTACCGACCCCAAAATTAAACATCCCTGGTATAATAGAGCGTGCAGGGTGGCCAAAGCGCGCACTATTACTGGGGGTCAAAGCTAAGGACAACCTACGTATCAAAGAATCCAGGGCACAATATAATTTTTTTTTAGCTGAGGCTAAAACACTTTGGGAGATAGACAAATGGGAGGCAATAAAAAAAGCCTTAGATAATAGAGATATGAGAGGCTTTTGGAATCTAGTGAAAACTGGAAAATCCGAAGGCAACTCTGCAATTGAACCAAACCTGGGGGAGGAAGTCTGGAGATCCCATTTTAAAAACTTATATTCAAGGGCTCTGGACGGAGATGCAGTTGAGAGGGAATCAATAATGGATAAAATCCCCTTAGATAACAGTGCACCCCCTTGTTCTATAAAAGAGGTAACTGCAGCATTAGGGAAATTGCTTCCAGCAAAGGCACCGGGGTTGGATAGAATCCCCGGTGACCTATTTAGAAATGAACAAATAGTGTGGGCACCCTACCTACGGACACTATTCAACGCTATCCTGCAAGGGATGGCGTTGCCTTCGACTTGGGCAGGTGCGGAAATTATCCCTATTTATAAAAAGGCTCCCCGCTTAATCCGGAAAATTATCGTCCTATAAGTTTAATTGATGTGACTCAAAAGATATTTGCTCGTGTTCTCCTGGCGCGATTGCAATCATGGATAGATGATAATAACGTACTAACACCTTTGCAAGCTGGCTTTAGGACTAAAATCTCAACTATCGACCAGCTTTTCAGATTGCAACTGATCCACTGGAAAACAGTAATCTTGGAGGGTGGTAGCCTTTATCTAACCTTTGTGGATCTTAAATCCACATTTGATATGGTGCAGCGTGATCAGCTATGGGATCTCCTATATGATATGGGAGTACCAGCCTATCTATGCCATCAGCTGATGCGTCTGCACCAGGACACGTATGCGAGAGTAAGATATGGCAAGAAAGGGGAATTGACAGCCCCCTTCCCTGTAGAGAAAGGGGAGAGACAGGGTTGTGTGTTGGCCCGACCCTGTTCTCCCTCTTCTTGAATGGCCTATTCGAAACTCTACTGGCGGTTAAAGATATAGATTCCCCGAGGTTAGCAAATCGCAAATTACCTGCGTTAATGTTCGCGGATGACACGCTATTATTGTCTAAGAGTCCTAAGGGGATGCAGCGGGTTTTGGAGGAGTTCTGCAAATTCTGTAGGAATAGGGGTTTGGAGATAAATCTCCCAAAAACAAAATATATGGTGTTCCACGCTAATACTAGCAACTGCCCACATCCCTTAATGGAAGGCAGGCCCCTAGAAAGGGTGTCTACTTTTGATTATCTGGGTCTCACACTTAATGACAAGATGGATTGGGGGACCCAAGTAAAAAAAGCGAACCTAAAATTGACTCAGTCTATCGGGGGCATCCTAAAAGTATATAAAAACTGCACCCAAAAAGTGGTAGGGGCCCGCCTGCTGAAATCTACAAAGTTCAGGCAAAGGCCGCGTCAGTTTATGGAGCAGAACTTTGGGGCCATTGCCCATCTAATATGCTATCTATTACAGAGAATTCCTTCCTTAGACAGCTCTTGGCTCTGCCCAAAAGCACTCCTTTAACTCCGCTAAGGATGGATCTAGGTATTGGCCCGATTGCTGATTTGATTGCCTCCCGACCGATTTTATTTTGGCGTCGACTATGGAGTACCCCCGAGCTACTAAATTATAGGGAGGAACTGAAGGATGTTATGTCCATCTTGGGAGCAGGGAACATTCCATGGCTATCCTATATTAGAAGCACATGCCATGCTCTGGGGAGGGCAAATATATGGTTAACTCCTGAAGAGTCCTGCCCTAGTACTTCTAAAAAGTCTCTATCTTTTGCCTTCAAAGAACTTAAATTTGTACAATTAACCCAGAGCATTAATTCTTGCAGTTTGACCTACATGTTTCTGGATGCCAAACAGCAATACAAGCTAGAGCCAGCCCTGGATAACATACAGCCATTCCTTGCAAAGAAACTATATTTTCAATTCAGATACGGTGTGCTCCCGCTCCGAGCATTTACAAACCAATGGAAGGGCGCCACCAGACTGGATTGCCCAGGGTGTATGTTAACTGAAGAGACAGAACTTCATGTTCTTCTCTTCTGTCCTGCGTATAGAAGGTCAAGATCTAAGTGGGTTCTCCAGTTATGTAGAAATGTGGGGATTAGAGACCACACAGAGGCCTACAGGCTACTAAAATATGAGACACACCCACTATTCGTTTTTGCTACTTCTAAATTTTTGTTTGCGATGTGGTGTACACGTAGAGGCATCATAAAAAAAAGAGCTTAGGAAGTATTTAAGTGTGCTTTTCCATTGACTATGCTGCCAACTTAAAACTGTATATCTTCCTATTTTGCCAGCTATTTTAATAGTTTTATCTCATACTTTTTTAACACAAAATCTATTTATTGTATTGTTTTTTAAATGTTTTTTACTGTTTTAAAAATGTGATGATAGTTCCTCTGGACTTGAGTAATACTGTAGGTTCTCAAACATCGAGCGATGAGTGGCCGCAGGGGTCAGAATACATTGTATAAACTTGTAGTACATTGTTACATATATGTTGCAAGGACACTCTGCACTTCTTCCTGATTGTATAAATTCCTTCTAACCACAATTTTTTGTATATTATGAATGTTTTAATCAACTCTGCTTTTATGGCCGTATGGCCGAAATAAAGTTTTTTTGACTGACTGACTGATACCCTTTCAAAGCTTTGCGCTTGTTTGACTGACCTTGTGGTGGTGCAAATTCTTGATAAATCTGCCCCCAGGCCTCTCTTAACTGTCCATTTAGACATGTTGCTGCATAAGAAAACAAGTAAACAAACTGTAATATATTTTAGGAGCAACCTGATTACTTGTTGGCAAAATCAGATATAATTGTGTCAGATTTTGTGATCTAGACCAGAGGTTCTTAATCTTAGACTTCTGTGGACCCCCACTTAGTCATTACTAGGATCCGGTGACCCCCAATGAGTCAATTATGGAATCTGGGAACCCTGACCCAAGTAATTTTGATAATTAGAACTGCAAAATAATACACAAAAATATGAAAACATGCATTCATCAAACAACTATACAAATGAGGAAATTTGAATGGGACAGTTAGAGCTTTTCTAAATCCAATTGAGGCAGAGCACCTTCTATGTTATATTCTGTTTGATGCACTTGCACTGCTCCCTCAAATTAATCCGAGGATACTAAGGTCATTTTTTGTCTCCATTTTGAAATTGATTCACATTCACATAACGTTTTAAAACGTATTCTTTACATTTTGCTCTATTATTCATACGCACCGAATTAATCTTTTAATGTTAATTCATTTTCTAAGCAGTCGCGGGACCCCAAGTAGCCATCACGGACCCCAGGGACCCAGGACCACAAGTTAAGAACCACCGATCTAAACATTGAAAGAATACATTAAAATGCATTATATTGGTTTATGTAAGAGACTAGTTATATCAGGCCAAGACTGGTTTTGAATGCAGTTGAATTCCTTTCGTAAAGGGACGGACTATCCAAAAACGTAAAGATTCCAAGTGGTTAAGAACAATTACTCCAGCATATCGATATATAACGTTTGAGCCCCTCAAAATGGCACGGAAATGCCAGTACTTGGACTCACCTTCCTTTAGAACCGATCACAAGCTGCACTTCACCTCTGGGCCTTTATCACTACAGAAAGTGTCTGAGTTTTCTTGTGTTTGTTTCACATGGATGTTTCTTCGCAGTACAAGCTGGCACCCTTTTGAGGTGAGGCACCGGTTCATTTCCATGGGGTTGCCCCCCACCCCCTTCTCTAACGGCACAGATGAGCTAAATTTATTGGAATGGAATGTTAAGGCAGTGGAAATGACAATGCTCAAGAAGCATTGCATCAAGCACGTCCATTCATTATTTTTCTTTCCTAATATTGTCCAGGACGCTGGAAAAACCCCTGCACTTTGCAATCACTGAGACGTTGAACTGTTTGCACATTCCTTCTGAAGAATGAATGATTGATGTACGTGGTTTCATTTTAATCAAGATTGATGTTGTTTTCCTGGTGGGTGGAATATGCTGTCTGTGTCGTATTCCAAAAGGTCAGAAAAAGTTAAATCCGCTTCCTGTTTTAATAAAATATCAAATTAGTCATTGTATTATTGTGTCTTAAATTGCAACATACTATGAAAAAAGTACAAGCAGTTGCACTTTCCAAGGACCTCTTTATTCCCAAGAGGCATGCTTAGTGTGCGATCTTAAAATAAATACCCCACAGTCAATGAGAGGTCTGACACTGTTCTGTGGTTGATTTTAGATCTTAGAACTTGTCTGTTTACTAAAGATTTCATTGTCCAGGGTCATGTTTTCTAGAGTCTCCGGCGTTTTTCTGATGCTGTATCCCATCTCTTGAAAAAAATTGCATGTAGTGCTATGTTGCAGCACTGTGGGAAAGTTTCAACGAGCTAACTTGAAAAAAACATAATGAAAATTAATGACATCGCTTCCGAACTCTTTAAACAGTAACAGATGCTGGAGCATCAAATTTAGTGCACAGTTCTACTCCCCCATTCGCCATTATGTGCCAAAAAATGTTTACATTTAGCTTTAGTTTCAGTTCCAGTTCTGTCATACTGCTACAATAAAGTAATGATTGTAGTAAATGCCCTATTAGCTTAAAGAAGTCTATGGGTATTAATGCCTCACTTAAAGCCATACAGGACTGGTGGGCATTTGGTCTATCATTTTCTCTTTTATGAAAAGTATATTCTGTGTATTACTTCCCTTGTGTATCCCCCAGATTCTCTTTGGTACTTTGTGCTACAGAAAACCGTATGATCAATAATTAAATAATTAGTTGATTAATTAATTGATTAAAGCATAAAGTTGATGATCATGTTTGAAACCAAGTTCAAATAACCTTCGTCTATAGGCCTGAGAGTCCAGTGCTTAATTTGTAAAGGAATAAGTGACAGCACTCTCGTCAGGAGGCCACTGCAGCTAGCACCACACATTGCCCCTGCCATGCTGCCAATGATAGTAACAACACAACTACTAACCATCACACTCCTACAAGTGTGACAATTCAGAGTATTTCAGGCCCCCAAAGCAATAAGAATGGCTTGGGCGGCAGGTAATGGTCATTTTTAAGGTATATTGAATTAATAATTAACTGTTGTGATCATCTCTAAATTAACCAGACAGCGTCAACTTGTGGAAGACTGTTATAAGCGCTAGCATGGACAATTAAGTGTCGGTGCCAAGCACTGGAAACCACCAGCTCAAATTAAGCACTGCCTGAGTCACAGAAAAAGGAGAACATTTTCACCTAACATTTGGTTTGTTGGTTCGTAGTATTTGTTTTTACTTTTAAACAAATTCCCAGACCAGGAGTGTGCATGGTTATCTGCAAGACATAGATTTATAGGAACATCCATGTAATTTGCTTTCAAACTGTGTGCAAATGTTAAAGCATTTTTCCAAGCAATGAAGTATGCAGTAGTGCAACTGAAATTGAAAGCTTTTCTTTCTTCTTAGAGAGTTTGTTTTCTTGGGGCAAAACTCTTTCCTTTACACTCACACCAGTGTTGAAGATATTCCCGCCTCAGCGCCGCCCTGGTCACAGATGTATTCCATCCCTCTGACCGTGTCCAGTGTGACAATGGGTCAAGGCAAACTTTGTAAATACCAATACAAGGATACCCTTATGATGTGGTGAACCTTCTTATGGCATTTCGGCCCTACAATATGCAATCTCTGCGAGAAGATTTATTTGAATGCATGAGTATGAGTGAGCAAAGTTGTTAACAAGTTTAAATCAATGAATTGAGAATAAAAAAGTGGATTTAACTGGCGAATCAAAGTGTTTCTTGTGAAGATAGGATAGAGTGCCCAATTCACAAAACATTTTGGAAACCTGCAACAGCAAATTTACTACTTCAAATAAGAGCATTCCCAATTTCAGCGCTTTACAAGCATTTCCAGAAGTGCTTCTGAAAATTTGTGACTGTCGTAGAGTTCCAAGAGAGATCTTGCAAAAGTTTGTAAATTCTTTTTTGCACTCATCCAAAGGCGTTTGTCCATGAAAATGACATTGCATGTACACAATGTCCTATTTTTTCTCCAAGAATGCCCTGATTACTTACTGGTAATCCTTATTACTCTTAGTCCTACTCGTTCTCGATCCAGTCATAAACAACCTGAGGTAGTGTCCAATCACAGACAGGAAATAAAACAGGAAACACTTGCTAACCCCACCCACCGTCCAGCTAAGGGCTATAATAATACAAGCCACACCTTAGCACTTCCTGAAATACCAAGCAACACAAAGGCCTGATATCGGAAGGGTGGATGGGAATTATGACTAGGTCATGGACAAGTAGGGCTAACAGTTATGAGGATTACGGGCATTACCTCTACGTTCCTCATCCTCGGCTCAGTCATAAACAACATGAGATTACCAAAGCACACCCTAAATGAAGACCTTTGTAGTATCGAAACCTGCAAGAACAAATGACACAGGATATACAGCACACCCATGTGAAATTTAAAGCTATAACCTGGATCACAGAGGAGCAGGAGTCTCCACTGCCTGCAACTCACCACTCCCAAAATTCAAATAATTGGATTGAGGAAAATTAAAATTAAAATGTCTCATGAAAGTGTGCTCAGAAGCCCAGGTTCCAGCACAACAGATCTCAGCCAAAGACACTCCTTTAAAGGTGGCCCAAGAAGCCGAAACCCCATGAGTGGATTTTACTTGAATGTTAGAAGGACAAGGCAACTCAGGGCCCTGATAAGCCACGGTGATGGTGTCCTTAATCCAACAACCCAAAGTCAGTTTAGATGCAATCTTCCCCTGTCCTGCAACACCAAAAGTCACAAAAAGACTATCAGAAGTCCGAAATACAGCAGATCATTCCACATACACAGTCAAAGCATGTTTCACATACAAACTGTGCAATACATGTCCCTTCAGAGAAGGAGAGGGACAGAGACAGGGTAACACCAACTCCTGAGATGTTTGTAATCTAGAATGCATTTTAGGAATAAAACCAGAATCTAGTCTCAAAACTACTGCATCCTCCATAAATCTCAAAGATGGAGGAGAGCACCTCAAGGCAGAGTTCCCCAAATGTCTGGCAGATGTGATAACCACCAGAAAAGCCACTTTAAAGGAAAGAAACTTAAATTCCACAAATGCCAAAGGCTCAAAAGAGGGAGATTGAAGAGCGTGAAGAACCAGAGATAGAGCCCTAGAAGGAACAGAAGCTCTGACAGCAGGAGATGATAAAGAAAAACTTCAAAATAACCTGGAGACCAACGGGCCAGCATTTGAGGAAAAAGACACCGAATCCCTAAATGCCCTGATAGCTGCCCACTGGCTCTTTAAGGTCGACAGATCATAACCTTTGTCAAACCCATCCAGAAAAAATTGAAGGAGAGAAGAAACTGAACAATAAGTAGGAGACAGATCATGCAGCGAACACCAAGTGTCGAAATGTGCCCTGTGTTTAGAGTAAGAAGACAGGGTAGAATTCCTACAAGATCCCTGAACAACCAAAATAATGTGAGCGGGCAAACCATGCCTCTCTAGAGTCTGCCATGCAACCTCAAATTGCTAGCGTTAGAGGGACCAGCCGTTGTGGACTGAGAGAGTGCAGTGGAGACAGAACTCAAGGGAGGAACTGCTGCCATGCCCTTCAACAACGAAAACTATGATCTCCTTGGCCAGTACAGAAGGATCATCACCACCTGTGCCCTCTCCCTTTGGATCTTCAGCAGCCAAGATAAATTTGGGGAAAACGAGGGAAGGCATACAGCAGCAGTTGAGGCCATGGGATCGATAAGTCATCTACTCCCCAAGACCCCACTTTTGGAGTCCTTGAGCAAAACAGTGGCAGGAGCGCATTGGTTCTGGATGCAAACAAATCCACCACGGACATCTGAACCTTTGGCAAATCCTGTGAAACACTCTGGTGGAAAGCCTCAGAACCTGAGAGGAGGGGAATCTGCGGCTCAAGGCATCTGCCACCACACTGCCCCTCCCCCATATGTGTTGAGCAGACAACTACTGAAGATGATTTTTCTGCCCAACTTGCCACAGCACATGCCACTGATTGAGCGACTGACTGTGAGTGCTGCCCTGATGGTTGACATAAGCCAATATCACTGTGTTGTCTGATCAGATCAGGACCTTACAATTGGATAGATGGGGCTCGAAGATTCTGAGTGCCCTCTCCACAGCAGACAGTTCCTTCTAATTAGATGATCTCATGGCCTCTGATGAGTCTCATCGAGCCTGAACATACAACTGACCCAACTTGCCCCCCAACCCAGGGCACAGGTGTCTGTGGTAACCACCATTGGAGGAGAGTGGTGCATCCTCATTCCCTTGGTAAAGTTTGTAGCATCCAACCACAATTGCAGACTGTACACAACCTCAAAAGAAACAGGAATCTCCTTGGTCATATCCTGAAAAGGAAATGTCACAAACTTGTGCAGGTGCCACAGCAATGGCCGAAGGTGTAACTTGACCCAAGTTACCAAGAAGACTGAGGCCGCCATATGACCCTGCAGCTCCATTCATTGCAACAATGTCATTGTCTTCCATGAAAACAGCGACGTCAGCAGAGTTTGTAGTCGTTAAATTCTGAACTGAGGAAGAAATACTTTTCACAGGACTGAATCGAATTCTGCACCAATGAATCCTCTGTGTTGAGGGCTGAAGATTGCACTTCGGAATATTTACCAGAAACCATGGCTCCTTAGCATATCTACAGGCCATCCCAGATGATGCTGCATAACCGGGGCAGATTTGGCCTGGAGTAGCCAATTGTCCAGATATGGGAACTAACCCTGGGCAAAGCACTATGCTACGCTCGCGTAGTTTGCGAAGTTTGCGCTACTTCGCACAACGCGAATTGCACGTAGCACAGTGCAAACACGCATAGCGTAGCGTAGTGCAGCGGTCATTTTTGCTTGCTCGCGGTCCTCAACGTCAAGTTGGCGACCGCGAGCAAGCAAAATGACATCCCGGCGAGACTTTTTCTCGCTCGCGATCAGCAACATCAAGTTGCCGATCGCGAGCGTGGAAAATAAACCTCCGGCGAGATTCTCAACGCGGGGAGGTCAGGTTTCTCATTGCGAGTGGTCGCGTATGCTCGCGACCGCTCGCGATGAGAAACTACCAGTCCGCGTTGAGAAAGCTGCCGCTCGAGTAAAAATCTACTCGAGCGGCAGTAAAAGACAGCTCGCACTGTGCAAGATGCCGTTTTCAATGATTGCACAGTGCGGACAAGCATCCGGCACTGTGCAGTCATTGCGAACAGTGCACTACGCAGTTCGCGTAGTGCTACGCGTAGCTCGCGTAGTGCAAACTGCACTTTGCGTAGCTTCGCGTAGCGCTACTTCGCGAACTACGCCCAGGCTTAATGGGAACACAGAAATTCCCTGCAGATTCAGATGAGCAATCAATGGTGCTACCACCTTCATGAAAACCCTGGGCGATGACGTCAGGCCGAAAGGTAGAACGTAGTACAGCCAATGATGCCCCATCAAGGAGAACAGCAGATACCGCTGGAACACTGATGCCATGGGAACATGGAGTTACGTGTCCATGAGAACCAGCGTGGTGATCACAGAGCCTGCTTGGATCAAGGGAATGATCTGTTGCAATGTTTCCATTTTGAAGAGTATTTTTCTCACATATTTATTCAGAGCCTTGAGGTTTATGACAATCTGAAACCCCCCCTTCACCTTTGGGATCAGGAACACAATCGAATAAATGCCTTGACCTGTCTGTTCTTTTGAAACTGGGAGAATAGCTTTCTTCAGGAGAAGAGATCGAATACCGTCTGATCTTCCTTCTCAGTGGATCCCTTGAAAGGGGCGTTTGAACAGGTCCGGACCACTGGGGGAGGTTCCACAAATTAGATCTGGTAACCACTATCACGAATGCTCAGGACCCATTTGTCTGATGTAGGGTTGCACTGGAAGTACTGGATTCTTCCACCAACCTCTGGTACATCGCCAATCGGTTCCGATCGGTGGCATAGTCAGGAACGTTGATTAGCAGTCCCCGTATCTTGTTGGAACTTTTTCAGGAACTTCTGCTGGAAACCTTTCCCATGGATTTTCTGGCCATCCCCAGAACTCTGTTGTCTCCTGGAAGGTTGACGAAAAGACTTTGCAGAGGTTAGACTTGCACGTTTATACAGCTTCTGTTTTCAAAATGAAAGGAATGTTTCCTCTCTTTAAAGACTTTATGAAGCTTGTCTTTCAGGGCTTTTCTAAACAAGCATGGTACCACAAATGGCAACCTCAAACCCATAGCCTTCTGAGCCACATCAGTGCATCACCCTTTCAATGAAAGGTTGCGTCTGGCTGCAATGGATGCTCCACAGGCCAAGGCAGACGCCTGACCGAGTCAAATGCAACATCTGAAAGAAAATCAGTTTTTCTTTCCAGTGCTTCCAACAACTCCAGACATTGTCCACCATCCTGCATCATAGTGAGCAAAGACTTAAAGCCAGATAATAATGATTGAGCCACATAAGCCCCATAGATTCCAGAACAAATTGCCAAATGTAAATCAGCATACGTCTTTTTTAAAGAAGTGCCAATCTCCTTGTGTGCCCCACCTTTAAGAACATTCTCCTCTGCCATAGATGTACGCTCCACCTGACTGACCACAATGGAAACCACAGGGACTGTCTCTGGAAGGTAGGCAGAGCAGGGTGGAGACAAGTGCCTACGGCCCCGGCAACAAGCCCTTACGCCGCTCCAGGCAGAGCAGGATGGAGAAAAAGCACATGGCCACGGCAAACACGCTCTGACCCCGCTTAATGCAGAGCAGGGCTGATACCAGTGCATACGGTCTCAACAAACCAGCATTCGCAGCTCAAACCTAGTCCCCCAGTGGCTCATCGTATACAAGCTACTACATGGGGCCGCTGAAACTCACTCATAGAGCTCGCCTGTCCCGCATGCCAATCCACATGGCCGAAGCCGCTCGCGTCAAACACCCGGCTCTTGAAATGGGGACTCACATATGGGAATAACCCACAGGATTCGTCTGCCCAGACACAGCGTACAATCTAGGTGGCCAGCGTACAATCTCGGCAGTCCCATTCACATGCCAGATCCCAAACGGGTAGGATCCTAACCAGTCAGCCGCCGAAATTCACCCATTGTAATCTCAGCGGCCCATAAAACTCACCTGGCTGGTACGCAGGTGATAAAGGAGGCCATAATTGCATCCTGACCAAGTTGCTCTCACGGAGGCCACCGATGCCCCTCCAAGCCTGGCATAGAAAGCAAACAGGTGGCATAACTGTAAGATGGAGGCAAAAGCCTGGCAGGTACCACTACATTCCCGTTCCTGTCACAGACAGGAAACAAAATAGGAAGTGCTGAGGTGGGGCTAGTATTATTATAGCCCTTACCTGGAGGGTGGGTGGGGTTAGGAAGCGTTTCCTGTTTTATTTCCTGTCTGTGATCGGATACTACCTCATGTTGTTCATGACTTGGTCGAGGACAAGGGACGTAGAGAATTAAAGCTTTGCCAAAGGAAACCATTTCCCCTAAACCCACTCTAATTTTACCAGTGTTCTCAATCCATTCAGATCCCAGAAATGGGTTAGTCTCATCACTGACAGCTTTAGCGGCTGGTAGGGAACAGGGTTGGTGGGGTGGGGGGGGGAAAAATAGAACAAATTGAAAACACTTACCTCTGTCCTCACAGCCGCTGGGCGCCGTCTCTCCTCCGTTGCTTCGACCCGGAGCCAGGAAGCAGCAGGAAGCTCCCAGGCTCCCCTAAGCCAATCACATCACTGCAATGCAGCGTTGTGATTGGTCTGAGCACCAGGATTCGGCGCTCAGACATGGACAGGGAGCCTGGGCATGTTCCCCACCAGTCTGTGTAATGCAGCCTGGTGGGGAACATGCTAAGTGCGCATGACTGGCCGGTCCCAGACGGCCGGCCAAGTAGTCATGTGCACTTAGTGTGCACAAACCACTCCTCCCCCTGTGCCACCAGCTCCGCCCTGCAATAACCCAGCCCTCAGCCTACGAAAAATAAAATGATAATAACTACATTATCATCATTTTATTGTTCCAGCTCTGAGAGCAGTGGGGCGACATTCCTCCGCCTTAGGGGAGGGTTCCCACCCTGTAAACGGAAAGCGTTTTACTTCTGAAGCAAAACATATTCCGTTTACAGGGTGGGAATGGGCCTGCAAAAAGTTTGAGGGTGTCTACAAGCATATGCTGTACCCCTAGAGTGAGATTTATAGATGAGTAATATTACATCATTCGGTGAATACCAAGCCTAGATTTGTTTTTGAAAAACATCCCATTTTCATACGCGAGTACAGAGACGTTTTAAGGCATGGGCAAAGTGGGCTCTGGCCCAGGGCCTCAGCCTTTCAGGGGGGCCCCTGATAGATCCAGCAGTGTTCTGGAGAGAGGCTTGCCCTGATGACCTTCAATAATTCTTAAACAGGGTTTTAAATTCCTTTAATTTATTTTTAATGTGGCTGATGTGTGGGTCTATCACAGACATTTATTAGAGAAATGTTGTGTTTATGTCATGCAACATCCATAAAAAGTTTCTATTAGATCCAAACAGGACCACACATATGAGAAATGGGAGGCGGGGGGGTTCACAGAGATTATTTGCAGTAATATTGGTGAGCTACTGTTGTTTTACAATATTGAAAACACAGGTCACTCACTATCCCTGTGCATGGTCAGTGACCTGGACAAAGACAGCATGGCAGAGCTGGAATTGGATCATAAATTCAAAGTTGTTCTGAACAGGGGCCCCCAAAATCCGTTTTGCCCAGGGCCCCCAATGTCCTTAAGATGCCCCTGCGAGAGTGGAATATACACAGGCAATCGAGAAGCTGCACCTTTTAAAAGACAGGCCAAGAATCCGTGTTTTCAATTAAATGTTGTAAAGTAATTTGAACTATTTTGCTTTTATCGATTGAGTTTGGAACCTTTCGTTTCCTTCCTTTATTATTGCAGAAAAACGCATTCGAATACGTCGTTCTGATTGTCTGCATTTGTGTTTTTTGCAGGCCTATTCCCGGCGGTGTTAAATCTGGCCACCAATGCCCTCATCACGAGCAACGCGACATGTGGCGAAAAGGGGCCTCAGATGTACTGCAAGCTGGTGGAGCACGTGCCCGGGCAGCCCGTGAAAAATACCCAGTGTCGCGTCTGTGACCAGCGCAGTTCCAACACAAACGGTATGTGTGCTTGTTTCCTTTAACATTTAATTAAATTACATTTCATCCTGCACTTGTTATGTCTAGAACTCTTCCTGTCTAGAAATCCTTGGAAGGAATTTGGATATGGCGAATCCGTCTCAAACAAACGCAAATGTGTTTTCAATCGGTCAGTCACCCCTTGTCAGGCTGAACTGTTTAATTTGCTGATGGGAATGTTTGACAAACACTTCTCAATCTTAAAGGAAAGTATCCTCGAAGAATGAAAGCAAAACATATCCTTTTTTTCAAATTAGCACGGCTAATATTTCAACGTCACATATTTACTTGAGATTAGGAAATTATTAATATTGTACAGTTACCCCTTAAATTGCCAATCTTGTTACTATCCCACTGAGAAAAAAAAATAAACCATCCAGTTGTTTTTAAATGAACTACGTATTTATACATTAATTATCACGGGGCCATCAGCTAAGAATAACATAACATCCAACATACCAACAGAATACAGCAGAACTATTAATCCTTTGCATCATCAGACTCTGCAAGCAAGAAAGTGAAAGGCAGAAATGGGAGAAAGAAGGGGAAGAGAAACAAAGAAAACCGTTGACAGCAGGAATGAAAAAGAAAATTCCAGAGTGCGTTTAAGAGACAGATAATGTAAGGTTGTAGAAGAAAGAGAAATGAGGTGGAATCAAGAGCTGCCAGTCTTGGTATTTGACAACCCTTAGAATTCCTAAGACCTGATCCAGGATTTCCAAGAAAATCTTCTGTTCCTGCACTTAATCATATACATGTTAAACACTGAACACGCCAAAGGATACCACAGAACAACGTAACACAATATAACACAATTCTATAGAAAAACACAATTCAACATAACATTCCACACCATAATCACACAGAATGACGCATCCCTTTATAACACTAGAATGGCATATGACAACAGAATGCTGCACAACACAACATAGAATGCATTTTGTTTTACCAGTGATACTCAAAGTACGGCCGGGCCCTCCTGACCTTTACATGGGGCCCCCTCGTTCACAGAAGCACTGGGCTGCTGTTTACTCGACTCCATTAAACTTAAAAAAGATGTTAAATAAAAGGGGCAAGCAGGTATGTAAATGTTAATTGAATCTTTCAGCAAATGTGTGAAATAGATACATTCAAAACTGTATTTCATTAAGCTGCAGAACCGTTTAACCTTAGTTCATCAGGTTATATCAGTGCATTGAGAAGTATTTTTTTATTTTTATGTTTATTAAGCTTTATTGAATATATGTTACTCAAGAACATAGGCCAAAATGCAACAAGTTAATAATTAACATATGAGATACAAATAGGCAACAAAACATAGCAGAAAGCTGTTTACATTTTAAGGATTATATAGGAAGGGGGGGGGAAGAGGAAGGAAGGGAGAAAGGGGAAAATAAAAAATACTTTGCAACTAAGAATTGAATAACAATAGTACTCTAAAGAACAAGAAGAGTATAATAACCTACTTACATATGAATAATATACTGCTAAAGGTTAGAGAGAAAGAGAAAAAAGGCAAAGAAAAAGAAATCATGGAGGTCGGAAATTTTCAGAACAATTGCGGGAAACTTGACTAATTGAAATCGTATTCAAATAACTAGTTAGTGGTAGCCAAAATAGATCTCTATTTACATGTGGATTACAAAAGGAGGCAAAAGCAATATCTAATTTATGATAGTGGCATACAGTGTTCCACCAAGATTTGATTGAGAGCTTTGTTGAGCATTTCCAATTTATTGTAATTTGTTGAAAGGCTAAGGCTAACATCAAATCAAACAACCCTTTTTCGTGAGATAATAAACCTAAAGGCTCTGATAAACTTCCCGTAAAGAGTAGAACATTTGATATAGGAATATGTAGATTAAAAATGGTTGAGAGATGGGACCAAATTTGTAACCAAAAAGAAGCTACGGGAGGGCATGAAAACAAGAGTTGGGACAAGTCGGCCCAGGGAAAATCACAGGACCAACAAGTCTTATTATTAGTGTGTGCAAAATTAGCTATGGAAATGGGAGTGAAAAACAATCTGTGATAGAGAAAAGACATAGATTGAGTGGTGGATGCAGATCTAGAGATTCTTAACGACCTAGCCCAGATCCCATTCCATAGATCAATGCTCCATTCACAACCCAAATCTATCTCCCAAGCAAGTTCAATCTTAGTCTTAGAACGCTCCGGATCGGTGGAGTAAAAGTACTTATAAATCAAGGAGGCTTTTGGAAGTAACAGCAGAATTCTAAGGAGTGGATGTTGTGTAGACAAGGAATCATCAGGAGGAAGGGAATAAAAAAAATCCAGAATCACTTCCATAAGTATCGATTTTTTTTGTAAAAACGAGCGAGGACGTTTAAATGTGGCTTGGAATTGAGGAAAGGAACAAGGAGATATACCGTCAAACATATCCTGAACCCAAATAATGCCTTTAGTCCTCCAGGTGTTCCAAAACAAAGCTCTGTTATTGATAGTGATAAGACGGTTATACCAAAGAGGAGAGCGTAAAAAAGTGTTTCTAGATATTATTTTTGGTTGACAATGAGGCCTTAATAATGAGCAAGTATGTTTAAACAGTGGAAGAGATGTGAGAATGGTCTTGGCAGTAAATGTAAGAATCTCTTTTATAGAAAATGGGGCAAATAAACAACGTTCAACAGTGACCCATAAGGGGGCAAAGGGAGAAGCATCCATAAGAAGCCAGTGAGAAGCTTGTTTAAGACAGAAAGCTTTATGATATAAGCAAAAGCTTGGAAAATTTACACCTCCGGTAGATTTTGGCTTTTTAAGATGAGACAAAGAAATTCTACGTTTTTTATTGTTCCACAAAAATGTGGAAAGAAGGGAGTCTATTTTTTTAAAATAGATGAAAGGAATGTGAACCGGGATCATTGAAAAGAAATATAGTAAGATTGGAGTAATCATCATTTTGATAGAATCAAGGCGACCCCACCAGGAAAGGAAAAGAGGATTCCAGGAGGAGAGAAGTTTGGAAATGCGATCAAAAGCTTCCTTCATATTTATTTTAACTGAATCTAAAATGGAGTTAGTGAACCATACACCGAGGTACTTAATTCTAGAGCTATGCCAGCGAAAACCAGCTACGTCAAAATGTTCCTTAAGGCAAAATTTGGAAATAGGAAGGATCTCCGTTTTGTCAGAATTAATTTTATAACCTGACACCGCTGAAAAATTAGAGAATTTTTGTAGTAACGGGGGAATAGAGGTTTCTGGGTTTGAGATAAAAAGTAGGATATCGTCTGCGTAGGCAGAAAGCTTCAAGTGATGATCACCGTAAAGAAAACCAGAGATAGATGTATTGTAACGAATATGAGATATAAAGGGTTCAAGGGATAAGATAAATAAAAGGGGAGATAGGGGGCAACCCTGTCGGACACCCCGATGAAGTGAAAAACGTTGGGAAACAAGACCATTAACTATGGTGGATGCAGTAGGTGTGGAATAGAGTAATGAGACAAGAGAAATTAATTTAGAGCCAAAACCATGCCATCAAAGTGCCTTAAAAAAAGACCAGTCTACCCTATCAAATGCTTTTTCTGCATCAATAGAGATCGCGGCTAAAGGATAGGATAGAGAAGATGCCTTATTTAAAACATTAAAAAATAGCCGAGAATTATCAGTAGTTAATCTGCCTTTGACAAAACCACACTGTTCTGAACCAATTAAATGTGGTAGGAGAGATTCAAGACATAATGCCAATAGTTTAGCCAAAATGTTATAGTCTACATTTATCAAGGATATAGGGCGATAATTCTTGCAGAATTTGGGATCTTTTCCTTCTTTATGAATAAGGCATATATAGGCGTCCAAAAAGGTGCCACTTGCCGTACCAGTAGTACAAAAATATTGGAAAAGTTTAAAGATTTTTGGGAGTAACAGTTTTGAAAAATGCAGGTAAAATTCTACCGAAAACCCATCAAGGCCAGGGAATTTATTTTTCTTTAGGGAGTTCAGAGAAGTAGAAATTTCCTGGATCGAAAGATCTGTATCTAGAGAAGTAAAATCAAGATCTGTAGAAGAGGGGGGAGGGCTATTGCTAAGGTAAGTGTCGATAAGGGAGTCGGATGCGGGTGTCTCTGGAGTATATACATTTTTATAGAACTTTGTAAATTCATCTAAAATGTCTTGATTTTTAAAAAGATGTTTCCCATCTGTTGACTGGATGGAGTCTATCAGCACTCTTTCATTTCTAGCTTTGAGATAATTAGCTAAGAGTGATATAACTTTGTTTCGTCCGCCATCATACCGGGCGCTGCTTCGAAGTAAAGTAGATGAGGCATTATCAGTAGAGATTTTATTAAAGTCCAGCTTAGCGCGAATAAGCATCTGCAGGGTGGAATCTGACGAGGAAGTATAAAATTGGTGCTCTAAATGTTTGATGTTGTTTAACAGGGATTTATGTTGATTAAGGGTATGTTTCTTTTTCCTGGATACAAAATCAATGATAAAGCCCCGAGCAGTGGCCTTAAAACTATCCCATACCAAAGCAGGAGAAATTGAAGGATTTTCATTGAAAGAAAAGAATTCTTCAGCAAAGGAAGTGAAGGAGGAGGAGGAAAAAACTGTGTCTTGTAAGAGGAAGTTATTGAATTTCCATCTAGAAGATTTGGACTGCGAGCGGAGCAAATCAAAATCAACAATCACCGGAGCATGATCCGAGATCAAAATGGGAAAGTATTTTTTAAAAGTGACATGAATTTAGAAACATTTGTGCTTCCACTGACCCTGAAAACAATGCCAGTAGTGAACTAAGAGGCAAGTCAGTTGTTATGTGCACCCTTTGGCCAGCCTGGTTTGCTATTATACAGAAACAACCTTATAGTTTATTAAATCAAACACAGAAGGTGTTGTACAGCACAAATCCTGAAGTCTTGTATTTGGAGGTCCTCTTATATGAGATAATGAAGCAAAAGGACGGAAGAAGAAATAAAACAGCTGCCTAGGATACCACAATTTGATTGGGTGGGAAAGCAGGGATTGATCCATATTTTCTGTTTTGATATTGTGCAATTCAGCCACTAGATTTAAATGCTCTGCCTCCCCTACACCCACTTTACCTCCCCCTCCACCCTCGGCAGCCACCCTGCTGGCTTCAATGCGGCCCTCGGTCACATCACAGACCAAACTTTTCGGCCCCTGGGAAAATGTTTGCGAGTACCCATGTTTTAGTCAAAGGTGACTGGTTCACGTATCTTTTCTCGGGTTTGTCATTGTTTGTTCTTGCATTTCATAAGATGATTGCAGAAGTGGTGCACTCAACTCTAAGATCTGATAAATACTTCTGATTAAAGGTGAAAAATGCATCGAAATGAAAAGGCAATGTATTTCTAGAGAGTTAAAAATGCAGGATGGAGATTACACCACATAAATAGGAAAGCACACTTTTTACCTGAGTGTTGTTAGATCAATTCTGGTAGGTAGTTTATTAGTGACACCTGAGTTTCCACTCCACTTTGGTTATCTCCTGGGACATTGCATAGAATCAGCATGTTGGTTAATGCTGCAGGCCTACTCCAGGTTACTGATACAGGGGGCTGAGCCACCACAATACTCTTTCGATCTTTCTTTGGTGTTCATAATGGTAGAATGCAAGATCCTATTTGGGCGAGTTGGCACTGACTATGCTTCATAAAGTTACTGTGAGACCTATCTTAGTGAGTGACACTGATTGCTGACCTTCCACATTTTCACACATCATATCCAAGGCTTATTTCTTTCTCACCATTTTCAGTATCTAACTGTGCCATCAATCCTTTCTCATAAGTGATCACGGGCGTAAGTTTCAACCACATGCTGACAACATGCACATCTACCTTACAATGGAAAAGGGACCCGGGCACACTCCTCCCTTGTCTTTTCCATGCTAATACAATTAAAAAGATGGCTCAGCAGTTCATTAATCCAATCATCAGGATTTATAAAGCGCAACTAATCACTCAATAGGGTACCCAGGCGATTGCAGGTCCCGGAGGCTTATTCGAACAGCCAGGTCTTGAGGTCCATTCGGAATTCTATGGAAGTTAGTTCTGGTGGTCGTCGGTGAGTGAGAGGATGATTAGGGTGTCATATTCGTTGGAAATTATGTTGAGACAGTGGGATCTGATTATGTTGGCCAGCACGATCATATATGCTTTGAGAGCGTGGGGCTAAGGGATGAGCCCTTGGGGACACCGCAGGTGATCTCCTTGGGTTCGGAGGTGAAAGGTGCATCCTCTGGGTCTTCTGGTGAGGAAGGAGGTAATCCATCTGAGTGCGTCCCCTTGGATGCCAATGTGGTGGAGTCTTTCAATCAACGTGTGGTGGGATACGGTGTCACAGGCTGCTGAGAGGTCGAGGAGGATCAGAGCTGCTGTTTCTCCTCAGTCGAGGAGGGTTCGGATGTCATCGGTGGCGGCGATCAGTGCAGTTTCAGTGCTGCGATTGCTTCGGAAGCCGGATTGGGAGGTGTCAAGTAGCTGGTTCTGCTCCAGGGGTGTCATGAGTTGCTTGTAGATGATCTTTTCTAGTACCTTCGCTGGGAATGGGAGTAGGCAGATGGCTGGTTGTTTTTGAGTTTGCTGGGGTCGGCAGAGGGTTTTTTGAGTAATGGTCTGACTTCGGTGTGTTTCCAGGCGTTAGAAAATGTTGCGGTGGTGATAGAGGTGTTGAGCAGGGTGGTGAGTTCCTGGCCGAGCCTTTGGTTTCCGAAGTTGAAGATATGGTGCACACATTGGTCAGTGGGAGCTCCTGAGTGGATAGATTTCATGGTGGAGGTAGTGTCATGGGTGGAGAGGAGGTTCCAGGAGGTCAGTCTGTGGTTTGTGTCGGTTGCAGTGGTGGTGTATCTGTTAAGGAAGTCCGTAGGTGTGGGTTGGGGTTTGAAGTTTCTGTATATGGTTGTGATATTGTCATGGAAGAAGTCAGCGAGGTTGTCGCACAACTCCTGGGAGGGTGTGATATTGTTTTCGCTGCGAGCCAGGTTGGAGAATTCCTTAACAATGTTGAAAATGTCCTTGGTGTTGTTGGGGCTGGTTTTGATGCGTGCAGCTAGGGCTGACGTCTTTGTTGCCCTCAGCAGGCGGTAGCAGAGGTTGAGGGAGGTCTTGAAGGCTGCCCTGTCTGAGGTATCCTTGCTAGCGCGCCATCTCCTCTCCAGCTGTTTGCTGTCTCGTTTCACTCTTCTGTGTTCTTGGGTGTATCAGCTGGCTTTTCTGGAAGATATTCTCTCGATGCTGCTCTTGATTGGGAGGATGCTATTGGTGCAATTGGTGATCCAAACGTTGAAGTCCTTCACTCCCTGTTCGAGGTTGATGCCGGTAGCGGGATTGGAGGTGTTGAGGGTGTACCCTGTCCAGCTGGTCTCTGAGATTTTGTTCCACCTCCGGTGAGGGGCCCTGGTCGTCTTGAGGGTGGCAATGCGGAGGCTAGAGATTCTGAAGTGGACGATGGAGTGATCGGTCCATGTGAGTTCTGTGACATGGCTGGATCTGACACAGTTGCTGGAGATAAAAATGGGGCTCAACGTGTGTTCTGTGGTGTGTGTAGGGTTGTGGATGATCTGGGTCAGTCTGAGACTGCTCATACTGTTGAGGAGGTGTGCAGTGTTGTTGTCATTGGGGTAATCGATGTGAAAATGTAGGTCTCTAAGGAAGATGTAGTCCTTGGAGTCTAAGGCTAGTGGCACAATGAAGCCTGCAATGGTGTTGCAGAAGCTGGAGTGCAGGCCTCGGGGTCGGTATGCGAGGGTGCCTCTGATGGTTGTCTTGTCATCCGTGTGGAACTTGAAGTTGAGATGCTCTATAGGGGTGGTGGTGCTGTTGGTGGGGCACTGTATGGTGTCTTTGTGGATGATGGCTGTTCTTCCTCCCGGCTTGTTGGTGCAGTCCTGGTGAGTGATTTTATATCCATCGGGGCTCGCTGTGGCAATGTCTGGGGTGGATGTGGGGTTGAGCCAGGTCTTGTAAGGAAGACAATGTCGAGTGTGAGGGTGGCAATGAGGTCCCATAATTTGATAGAATGCTTGCATTGTGAGCATGTGCTGAGAAGGGCACATGCGATTTGGTGTTTTTGTTCAGGTGGTGTCTGTGGTGTGCTCGAAGTGGTGCTGGTCAGTGGGCTGGTGTGTGTGCTGTGGCAGGTTATGGTGGCAGTGGGCGCAGGTGAAAGGTCCAACTGTGCAGCGTGGACCGGTGCGGTGTCAGTGTTTGTTGTGGTGTCCGGGGCCGAGGGTACACAGCTCGGCGATGGTGTATCTTCAGAGGGGTGGGAGCGCCTGGGGTCGTGGCGCTGAGCGTGGCCCAGGAGCGGATGAGCGCAGACGGGCTTGCCTTTGGTGCGCCATTGGCATGCCCGCTTCAAGCTTCTGCTGGGGTGGGTGGGGCTACTGTTGGCAGGAAGAATGGTGAGTGTGAAAACTCAGGCAGAAAAACCCCAGCGGGAAAACCCAGGCAGCGGTGGTGTCACCGGATCTGTCTGGAACAAGCAGAAACTGGAGGTCACAGGCTAGGTGGGCAGGCTAGGTGTCCAGGTGCCTACTCATTAATCATTAATAATAAAGAGACCAAACTGATTTGCATAGTAAGTACTTCTTATGTCTAAATATTCTGTACCTAGATTCACATCATGTACACCAGCGAACACATTTCTTCATTAAAGGTTTCCATGATTGGCATATAGCACTACCCCTTTAAAGCAAAGGTTATTGAAACACATTTTTCATACTCCAATCCTTCGAAATAATTGAGAATATTTCTGACAGTCTCATCCTTTGCTCCATTCACCCTGCCTAATGCAGCAATCTACAGTTTTCTCTACCATTGTCTCTCCTTTCTGAAAATAAAACTCATTTGGTCAAGTGTTTTACCACTGAATGTTCTCTGGCGTATGACATTTACATGAAGTCAGCCTCTCATTCAACCTCCAATCAATCTCTGAAGTAATGCCCTGGGCCTTACTTCATAAAGTATTTTCAAAGGTGTGGAAAACAGAGAAAATCAATTTGGCACAACTTCTGCTGGTTTGATAGGAGGGCAAAAATTGTGGGAACGGACATACGAAAACCTACTAAGTTTAAGTAATATGGCACTATAAAAGGATTCATTTCAAAGTTATCAGTTTTGGCTATTGAGCAGTTCATAAGTCAATCTTCTAATACCCACCTAATCAACTTCACAACCTGATGCCCCAGCTCAAAATCAGATCCAGTGAAGAGAGACACCATTGCTATCTCATTTTCAAATAACTGCAATTAAAGATGCCTGTGGTGGCACAGTGAACTCTTCTCATAAAGCCCATTCCTCAGTCCGAACTAAAAAAGTACACATAGCCCTCTTATCCCACCTGTATTCGAACATACTCCAGTCCCATATCTTCCTATCTGGGTTCACAAAACCTTTGCGATTTACCCCTTACCAAACTGGCAAGTTATCATTGTCAGTCACTTAACAGTGTGGGGGAAAAAGGCAAATAGAACAACAAGCAAAGAATGAATTTCTACTGTACAAGATATGATTCACTACCTTGGCCTGAAATCACTCAACTCAAGTTGTTCTGAAACAACCTGGTCTTCTCCTCAAACTTTAATTCCAAGAATACAGTCTACGATCCACTGTGAAATGGAGATATGGTCTCCTGTAGATTCAGCTTAAGGATACCTGTCAAAGCACATTTATTTGCAAAACAATACCCCTGGATAGGTGACCATGTGAAGTACTAAGTAACCCTTTAGAAATCTCTCTGAAACCGTCTCTGGCTTTTTGGACATGGAACGGAGTGGAGTGCATTTACCTAAAGGACCAAACTGTCTTTGTCTTGCAAGCTCTTATGAAGCATCTGCATGCCACTGGTTTCTGGTGGATGTAATAAGATAACATTTAAGCCTCCCACTCTTTTTCTGTCTTTATTAGCTTCGAAATGTAATGTTGCCTATCAGGACCAATCATCTTGACAGACATATATCATGGTTTGGGGGACTGATCGCATTGCTATTCATTTCCACATAAGTGTTTAATTCAGAAAATCATATACAAAAAATATTGTCTGACATAAATATCATGTCCTAAGCATAATTTACAAACTATTGTATTAATACGGGTAGATATTTTATTATTAACTACAATTGGGTGACATTTTTGTAAACTATATTTCGGACTAGCATCTGACTACGATATACTGATTTCATACCCCTAATGAGTGTTCCAAACTGTTAACACATCTTTCAGTCAGAGACAAAAGCTGTGTAGAATTGGCCTACGTATTCAATGAAAAACATTTTTCCATGGGGACTTCAAAGAAAATGTGCATTTACTTGCCATATCCAGCATGCTTGATTTCTGAAATTGTTTCTAAAAAGTGCGTTTAGTTGGATAGAGCGGCAGGGTTGTAGTGGCTTGAGAAGCTCCTGTATCAAGGCACCTTAGGAAAATTGATCCCTAAACTTTTATTGTGCCCCCATAAGGGACTTATAATTGCTGAGGCCTCTCTTAAATCACTCCTGAAGCTTCTCACTGTAGTTTTTTGCTCTTTGCTCCCCAGTTCTCCCATTGTTCTCCCTTATTTTCAACCTTTCAGCATTGATGCTCAGCCTTTACTGCTCCATTCTGTCATCTCAGCACTGAAAATTTGCAACTGGTGGTAATGAGGGTCGGAGGACACATTAAAAACAATTACTCACTTAAGTATCTTTACCAGTAGTGGTATCTTAACATAAGGATACTTGTAAATTATCCATACAGTTGGTATAGGTAAAAAGTGAAATGCGACACTGTGTTGAATTGCCTAAAGTCGGACTGTCCTTTGTCTAATTTAATTGGAAGGAAAACTTGCCCAACGTAATCAAACGCACATCGTCCTGTCATGCACCGATAAGACCTGGCAAGGTTTTATGGAATATATATTCTGGCGAGTTACTAAGAATGAAAATATAGATCTTTTGTTTTACAATTTTCAGATTTAGACATTCCTTTGACACTTTCATTTAGAAGGAAGACGTGTCAGTGGTGATCACGAAAAACAATGTTATAATATAGCAGATTATATATGTTTAGTAACACAAAGTAATGCAGTCTATTTTGCATATCTGATATTGTAATGTATATTAACCCCTTCGGTGTGTCGGACGGCCCATTGCACCATTGCTCATGTGCGTCGGACGGCCCCCACCGGCCCAGCACATGGCACAGGGAATCCCTCTGGTGCGGGCACCAGAGGGATTCCCTTCCCCCAACAGCCTCGGGAGCTGGGGAAGAGTTTCCCCAGCTTCCGAGGCTGTCTCTGTGGTTTCCTTGAAATGACGATCAGCGCGCACGTCGTTCTGACGTCATTTCAGTGAAACCAAAACTGAAATGAGCCAAGAGGCTCATTTCAGTTTCACTTTCTACATGCTCAGGGGGCTATCTCAGCCCCCTGAGCACGTAGAAAGCCGGGAGAGGTATCATTGGAAAGGGGAGAATCTCCCCTTTCCAATGGTACCCCTTCTTAGTGGATCCCTGCTTGGGGATCACCCCAGGAGGGCGATCCCCAAGCAGGGATCCACCCACTAGACACCAGGGAGGGGGTAGCGGCCCCTTGGGCAAGGGCCTTTTCTCCCCCCATAAAGAATTGTGTACATTCAGTCTTTCTGCCCCCCCCCGGGGGGGGGGCAGAAAGCCCACTAGAAACCAGGGATTTTTTATGAGCATTTAAATTATGGGTGGGGGCTGCCCAAAACAGGCATGCCGATGCCCCCACACCCCAATTTACATTCTCCATGCTAGAGTTTCCTCCTTTGGATAACTTCACTTCAGCGTCCTAACACAGTTAAGTTCTTTGGATACAAGAACTTGAAGGTACTTTGCGCACTTGCTTATAGCGCCCTAAATATTTTACTCCTCACGAGTCTGCTCTGTTTCCCGTTTAAAAGCCCCGCACCTCGGACTCACTTTCTGCGCGCTCTCCGCTCTTATCAACTATCGAAACTGGAAGCGGTCACGTCTTAATCTCTTTCTTGCTTCATTTGCGAGATTCATTAAAGCCTCAACTTGTGACACTGTGATTTCCCTCAAGTGCATCTTTTAAATACCTGCTCGTGTGGTGTGGCCTCCACGCTTCCGTTGTTACCTAGCAACGAGTTTCTCCTTCGTCATCTGCGTCACACTCCACACCTCCTACATCGTCTTTGTTACCGTACGTGGAGCTCCCCGCAGCCGAACGTCACACGCAGCTTCCTACGCGTCACCCTGTTGCGTTCCCTAGCAACTATCTTCGCATTCTGCCATCGCTTTTCATGTCTACGCACTGACGCGCACAGCTACCTCCTTTCCTTTACTCCCAGAGCAACTTCACGCTGATACGCACAGCCTTTTATTTGCGTATTAGCAATCTTCATCTCGCTGATACGCACAGCCAATTATAATCTTACAAGAACTTCGTCATTTCATTTCTTCATGTGCTGTTTACGCTGGCACACACAGCTTACATCACAGCTTAAGATACTTCTACAATTTAAATTAAATTATCGGTTGTGTTGATCCTTCTACAATTTCGCTGACACGCACAGCTGGCTTTGGTATTTCTTCTTCTTAACATTCTTCTATTCATACAACGCTGATGCGCACAGCTTTTATGTGCTCTTCAATGTACCCAATTGTCTTCAATTTTTGCACATTATTTAATGTACCACTTCGCTGATGCAATTTTCATGGTCAACATACTCATTTAATATTTAAAAAAAAAAAATTGTGCTTTCTTTTATCAAAGTTCTTATTCATTACTGACATCAGTTAAGTAAACATTTTATGCAAACTATGCAAAACGTAACACCTCCACCTTTTTTCCTCTCCAATCCTGGTGATCCAGTCTTGCGCTGGTCAAAATGAAAGAAGGTGTTTCTTAATTATGCGAGGGTGTGTGGTGTATCCTTAAGTTCTGAAAGAAAATCTGCACTATTACTACACTGCCTTGGCTCTGAGGGCCAAGATGTATTTGAACACCTTCCTCACCTAACTGATGCTGAATCCGACACTCTCAATGAATTTGAAATTTGCCTCAAAAAGTTGGATAAACACTACCTTCCAAAACTTAGCACTATTCTTGAACGCTATCACTTTGGGAAACGCTTACAAAAACCTGAAGAGTCTGTTGAAACTTACATCACAGCTCTACGTAAACTTGGTGCAACTTGCAAATTCGATGGATCGCTTGAGGAACTCATACGCGATCAGTTCATGCTTGGTTGCAACGTCGAGAAAATAAAAGATAAACTGTGGCAAAAAGACGATCCCAAACTTGACGAAGTCATCGTTTTAGCCAAAAGAATCGAACATTCCTTAGCTTGCGTAGAGGTGATCAAAAAAGAGAATGGGGCTTATGAGGAAAAGGTTCATGCCGTCTCAAAAAAATCTACAAGACCCGTTTGGAAGCAACGTGAACCTGTCTGGAAACCACGCGAAGCCTTTAAAACTCCTTTTGATTCTAGGTACAAAGACAATACTGGGATAAAGTGCTACCGATGCGACCTCTTTGGCCATCTTGCCAACGACAAATCGTGTCCTGCTCTCAACTCTAAGTGCCGTAACTGTGGTAAAGTTGGTCACGTTGCTAAAGCTTGCAGGGCAAAGCAAACCAAGCCTAAACGTGTCAAAAAAGTGGTCTTGGAAAACGAAAGTGATTCTGACTATGATTACGATGATTTTCATTGTGGTGAGATTGTCACACCTACTGAAAAAAACAAATGCAAAGGTCCAGTTGATGCCGTTTTAGTTAATGATTGCAACATTAGAATGCTCTTCGACTCTGGTGCAAAGATCTCTCTTATTCCCAAAGAATTCTTCAACTTGAAATTACAAGGGAAAGTAAAAACATACAAACCTGACATCAAACCGTTAGCTTACGGGGGCCAACCCATAAAATTATTTGGTTATTTAATTGGCAACATTGAATACAAAGGGAGGTTTGCAGCTGGTAACATTTATGTATCTTGCAGAGGCGACAGCATATTCAGCTGGTTTCACCAGGCTGATTTGGGTGTGTCATTGGTTCCCGGTGCAGACCCCTGCATCATTCTGAGAGACATTTCACCACATATTCTTCCATCGAATGTTACTCTAAACAATGGAGATTCACATGCTGTCTCCTGTGTGGGTGATTCGACTTCCACATTTCGATCTGAGTTTAAGGAAGTTTTTAATGAAAAGTTGGGTTGTCTTTCTGGTTACGTTCACAAAATTACTCTCAAACCCAATGCAGTCCCTGTCACCTGTAAGGTACGCAATGTTCCCTTGGCCATGAAAGAGCTTATGTGTGCAGAACTCGAGAAATTAAAAAGTGAGGGAATCATTATTGAGACTGAAGCAAGTCAGTGGCTCGCTCCAGTTGTTCTTGCACGCAAGGCCTCTGGCGAGGTACGTCTATGTGTGGACTTGCGTTCTCTCAACCATGCTGTTGTTGCAGACAGATATCCTCTCCCTAACATCACTGAGATGCTCGCACAGTTGAGAGACGCACGTATTTTTTCCACTCTTGATCTACGTGCAGCATACCACCAGGTTAAAATAGATGAAGACTCCATGGACCTGACAGCGTTCATCACCCCTTTTGGAACCTACAAGTTCACACGTCTCCCATTCGGTTTAATTTCGGCAGCCTCTGTATTTCAGAGGGTGATCGAAGACGTTCTGAAGGGGGTGGATGGAGTCAAAGTCTATCAAGACGATGTGTTGATTCATGCCACCTCACAAGTTGAACATGATTCAAGGATGAGGTGTGTGCTTGAACGCTTTCGTTCTAGGGGTCTGACACTCCATGAGAATAAGTGCAAGTTTAACCTCTCTGAAATAGATTACTTAGGTCATCGTTTGACCTGTGACGGGGTGAGACCTAAAGAACGCCTTGTAAATGCAATAGATGATCTTCCTGTACCTCAATCCAGAGATGAGCTCGTTACTTTCTTGGTTATGGCAGAATACTACAATAAGTTCATACCATGCTTTGCGTCACGCACACATGACCTGAGGTCACTTCTAAAGAAAGGTGTGAAGTTTTATTGGTCGCCTCAGTGTCAGTTGGAGTTTGAGGGAGTCAAGAAAGCTCTTCGTGCTGCTCCCACTTTACAGAGTTTTGACACCTCCTCGAGCTCCACACTTGTCACTGACGCGAGTTCAAAAGGTTTAGGGGCTGTTCTTAAACAAAAGAAAAATGGTAAAGAAGAAACCATGTTTTTGTCAAGAGCTCTTGTTGGTCCCGAGATCCAATACTCTGTAATTGAAAAAGAGGCGTTATGTATTTTTTGGTCCATCAGGAAGCTAAAGAAGTTTCTCTGGGGAAGTTCATTTATTGTGCACTCGGACCACAAGCCCCTTAAAGATTTGTTTTGCAAAAAGGGGCTAGATGCTGTCTCGTCTAGAATTTGCAAGTGGATTATAGCACTTCAAGACTTTGATTTTGTAGTAAAGTACATCCCGGGGGTAGACAATAAGGTTGCGGATTGTCTCTCTCTTCTGGTACCTAAACAGTTGGATGGTCTTGCCTCTGAAGACACATGGGAGATTGATAATTTCAATGTGTGTGAGGTTGTTGAAGATGTTGTGTCTGAAGCTGAATGGAGGGATTCCTTGCAGAGTGATCCTGTCTTGCATGAGGTCCGTAAACTAGTTTCTCATGGGTGGACGGGCATCAAAACTCTGTCTGAAGGGGCACGGAAGTTCTGGAATGTAAGAGATGAACTTTCACTCTGTAACGATCTGTTGTGGAGAGGAACACGCCTTGTTTCTCCGTCATCCCTGAGGGAGAAAATTGTTCAGTTAGCACATGATGGACACCAGGGCATCTCGAAGACAAAGGAGAGAGTTTGTTTACATTTTTGGTGGCCAGGTGTTGATATTGTGGTTGAGCGGTTGGTTAGGGACTGTGCTGAGTGTAGAGCTTGCGATAAAATTTGTAAAACCCGGACCCAACCTATGATAATACGTGAATCTCCTACTCGGTGTTGGCAACACGTGGCCCTAGATCTCTTAGGGCCAGTCTATTCCAAGGCAGGGCAACATTATTTTTCAGTTTTGATAGATATGTACTCTAGGTGGCCTGAGGTGAAGGTCACACAAACTCTAGAAACAAAAGATGTGGTAAAGTTTTTAGAGGATGTATTCTGTAGGGAAGGCCTTCCGGAATCTCTCTTGACAGACAATGGTGTACAACTAGTGTCAAGAGAGATGGAACAGTTTCTAGCTAAAAAAGGGATTGTTCATAAACTTTGCTCTCTCTATCACCTAGAATGCAACAGAATGGTTGAAAGATTCAATCGCGTTCTGAAAGAATCTATCCAGCTCGCTAAAGAGCAAGGACGTGACTGGAGAGCTGTAATATTTGAAAGAGTGAAGGCTTACCGCTTGACTCCCCACTCCACCACTGAGAAAGTTCCTTTTGAGCTATTTAGAGGGCGCACACCTAACACTCTTTTGTTTCAGTCATGGATGAGAGGGAAAGGTGGCGACATTGAGATTCCTGAGGATCCTCGATGGAGGGCACTTCAGAATCTCAAGTCCGCAAAAATGAAAGCTAACTTTGATGTGAGGCATGCTGTTTCTCACACCTCAGTTAACATAGGTGAGTTTGTGAGAGTACGTTTTCCACAGAAGTCTGGGGGTGCCAAGTTCTCTACCCCTCGTAAGGTTGTCAAGCTTCTCCTTAATGCTGTAAAACTTGATGACGGACGGATCTGGAATTTGAATAGGATAGCTCCTGTACGCCCCTTTATTTCCTCCTATTGCCATACTAACGGTTCTTCTTCTAGATTTACTTCTCCTCTGCGTAGGAGTACTCGTGCATGTAAAGTTCCACTAAGATTGCGTGATTATACTCTGAGCTGAACATTTTGTCTCTGTAGCCACCACTTTGTATTGGGGGAAGGTGTGTGGTATTTGCAGATTCTTTACCCTGTATATCCTTCCTATTGCCCACCATCGATGTCCTTCCACCTGTGTGTGGAATACCCTGCACAAGGAGCTCTAGAATGTAAAGGTCTTCTTGTTGCCTAGCTACAATGCATTGGTCAGTTGCTGCTGTGTCACCTGTGGGTAGGACGCTGTTACTTCTCTAGCTTGTGAAATCAATAAAGATTATCCTAACTGTTTCATGACTACGTACTTCTTCACAGTGGGTCAAGAACCCGCGACAGGCAAGGGCCCAAAACGCATTGAGGAGACATCAAAATTACCCATCACAAAACAACGTGGTTTTGCAAGGGGGGTCACCTGTGTTTTTTGCCCAGAGCTCGGCGACCATCTTAGGAAACTACCACACCAACACATTTTTGAAAACTAGACACCCGGGGGAGTCCAGTGAGGTATGACTTGCGTGGATCCCCCCAACGTTTTCCTACCCAGAACCCCCTGCAAACCTCAAATTTAGCTGAAAAAACCACATTTTCCACATATTTTTGTGTGGAATCACCGTGCCGGCACAAATGTCCTACCCCACAGCGTTCCCCTCAGTCTCCCGGGTAAAATGATACCTCACTTGTGTGGGTGTCCAATGCAGAATTGGCTAAAAACGTATTTTTAAAAAAATGTAGCGCTTAGAATTCTCGGTGCTATACACTTAATCCCTATGTTTTTGGCTCTTCCCAGTCACAGGCCCATACCCCACCCACACAAGTGAGGTATCATTTTACTTGGGAGACTGAGGGGAATGCTGTGGCGTAGGACATTTGTGCCGGCACGGTGGTTCCACACAAAAATATGTGGAAATTGTGGTTTTTTCAGCTAAATTTGAGGTTTGCAGGGGATTCTGGGTAGGAAAACATTGGGGGATCCACGCAAACCATACCTCGCTGGACTACCCCGGGTGTCTAGTTTTCAGAAATGTGTGGGTTTGGTAGTTTCCCAAGATGGCTGCCGAGCCCGGGGCCAAAAACCCAGGTGACCCCCTTGCAAAACCAGGTTGTTTTGTGATAGGTAAGTTTGATGTCTCCTCAATACGTTTTGGGTCCTTGCCTGTCGCGGGTACTTGACCCACCCACGCGAGTGAGGTACCATTTTTATCGGGAGACCTGGGGGAACGCTGCGTGGTAGGAAATTTGTGGATCCATGCAGATTCCTGAACTTTCCCACACAGAAATTTGAGAAAAATTTGATTTTTTTCAGCTAAATGTGAGGTTTGCAGGGAATTCTGGGTAGGAAAACGTTGGGGAGTCCACGCAAGCCATACCTCGCTGGACTCCCCCGAGTGTCTAGTTTTCAGAAATGTGTGGGTTTGGTAGGTTTCCCAAGATGGCCGCTGAGCCTGGGGCCAAAAACTCATGGGACCCCCCTTGCAAAACCAGGTTGTTTTAGTGATAGGTAATTTTGATGTCTCCTCAATAAGTTTTGGGCCCTTGCCTGTTGCGGATACTTGACCCACCCACACAAGTGAGGTACCATTTTTCTTGGAAGACTTTGGGGAATGTGGGGTGGGTGGAATTTTGTGGATCCACGCAGATTCCAGAACTGTCCACCACAGAAATGTGAGGAAAATGTGTTTTGTTTGACAAATTATGAGGCTTGCAAGGGATTCTGGGTAACAGAACCTGGTGAGAGCCAGACAAGTCACCCCATCCTGGATTCCCCTGGGTGTCTAGTTTTCAAAAATATATAGGTTTCCTAGGTTTCGCTAGGTGCTGGCAGAGATGGGTTCAAAATCTACAGCTAGGCACTTTGCAAAAAAAGGGTCAGTTTTCACTGTGAAAATGTGGTGTGTCCACGTTGCGTTTTGGGCCATTTCCTGTCGAGGGCACTAGGCCTACCCACACAAGTGAGGTACCATTTTTCTCTGAAGACTTTGGGGAATGCGGGGTGGGTGGAATTTAATGGATCCACGCAGATTCCAGAACTTTCCACCACAGAAATGTGAGGAAAATGTGTTTTTTTTGGACAAATTTTGAGGTTTGCAAGGGATTCTGGGTAACAGAAACTGGTGAGAGCCAGACAAGTCACCCCATCCTGGATTTCCCTGGGTGTCTAGTTTTCAAAAATGTATAGGTTTGCTAGGTTTCCCTAGGTGCTGGCAGAGCTAGGGTTCAAAATCTACAGTTAGGCACTTTGAAAAAAAAAGGGTCCGTTTTCACTGTGAAAATGTGGTGAGTCCATGTTGCGTTTTGGGCCGTTTCCTGTAGCGGGCACCTGGCCTACCCACACAAGTGAGATACCATTTTTCTCGGAAGACTTTGGGAAATGCGGGGTGGGTGAAATTTTGTGGATCCACGCAGATTTCAGGACTTTCCACCACAGAAATGTGAGGAAAATGTGGGGTTTTTTGACAAAGTTTGAGGTTTGCAAGGGATTCTGGGTAACAGAACCTGGTGAGAGCCAGACAAGTCACCCCATCCTGGATTTCCCTGGGTGTCTAGTTTTCAAAAATGTATAGGTTTGCTAGGTTTCCCTAGGTGCCGGCAGAGCTAGCGTTCAAAATCAACAGCTAGGCACTTTGCAATAAAAGGGTCCGTTTTCACTTTGAAAATGTGGTGTGTCCATGTTGCGTTTTGGGGCGTTTCCTGTCGCGGCCACTACACCTACCCACACAAGTGAGGTATAATTTTTATCGGGAGACTTAGGGGAATACAAAATTGTAGAGCAACTGTTATTACCTATTGACTTTCAATGCATTTCTGCCTTCCAAATGTAAGACAATGTGTAAAAAAGAAGTCACTTTGAAAAATGACCTATAATTCACATGCTGGTATGGGTACCCACAATTTCGGAGATGTGCAAATAGCTACTGTTTCTAAACTTTATATTTTGTTCCCATTTCAGAAATACATAGGTGACTTTCATACCGATTTTTCCCTGTTTATATTTTTCCAAATGAATTGCTATATACCCGGTACACAATAAAAAACCATTGCAAGACACTGCTCAGTTATTGGCTCTGGGTTCCTCGGGTTCTTGGTGAACCTACAAGTCCTATATATCCCCACAACCAGAAGGGTCCAGCGGATGTAATGGTATATTGATTTCAAACATCTGTCATACTTAGTAGAAGTTACAGGTGAAAACGTTGGCACAAATGGCTGTTTTTGTAACTCATTTTCAATTATTTCTATTTTCAACTGTTAGCTTCTATACGAAAACATTGAAGGATCTACACAAATGACCCTTTGCTGAATTCAAAATTTTGTCTACTTTTCATAAATGTATAGCTTTCTAGGATCCATCATTGCTTTCATACCCACTTTTACCATTAACTGGAAGGAGGTTGAAAGCACAAAAAATAGCAAAAATAGGCTATGTCCCAGAAAAATGGCAAAACTCTGTAAAAAAAAAAAAAAAGTTTGGTTTTCTGACAAAAGTCTGCTTGTCTCTGAAAGCTGGTAAGATGGTGATTTCATCACCACAACCCCTTTGTTGATACCATTTGCAGGGAAAAAACCAGACGCTTTCATCTGTAGCCCTTTTTTCCCAAAAAAACCAAAATTTAGCTGTATTTTAGCTAATTTCTGGGTCCCCTCCAGGGGAATCAACAAACCCTAGGAACCTCTAAAATCCCCATGATGTTGTAAGAAAAGGACGCAAATTTGACATTGATACCTTATGTGGTCAAAAAGTTACAGGGGCCTAAGCGCAAACTACCCCAAATAGCCAAAAAAAGGCTTAGCACAGGGGGGGAAAAGGCCTAGCAGCGAAGGGGTTAATCGGTATTGGAAATTATGCAGATCGTAATAAGCAGAACTGCACATAATTTACTGCAAATACGTGTGTCTAATATATGTGTGTGGCAGTAATTATAGAGCGTGAAATGTGAAGCTACAAAATGATTGGAGTACAATATATTGTAGATCACATTTTGCAAAACTAGTAAACAAGTATTTACAATAATAAACATAGTAGTTCATCAGTTCAGTATCTTCCAAATCGGGGTTGGACATTTTCAAGGGAACAACTGAAGGAGTCAGACCTGTATGTTCTAGATCTGCTCTAGAACCTCAAGTCGATGGTATTTTTTCTCAGCCTGAGAGCGTGGAGGGGAGAGAAATCGTTAACAGTGTCAATCAATTCAGTTGCAGTTCTCTAGGCCCATAATAATCACAGACTTCTAAATAAACTTAGTTAATTTATTATAAAGCCAAAAACACCTGGACGTATAGACACCTCAAGATGAGGGTTTAGAAATACATTGTAACCGGTAAAAAGCTAAATCTACGAATAAGGTTAATGTGGTGCAGCATGCAGGAAACAATTAATTCAAGAATCAGGATACAAAAGATCAAATAACAGGAATCCAGGTTCCCCTGCATTGAAGGTTGATGAAAATAAAGAATTAATCTATCCCTACTCTAACGCTAACATGACATCCCTAATTAAGCATTCTTCGGGGCAGGATAGGTTAAGGTGTCAGCGTGTGGAGCCTTCCTTAGAAGTCTATCGGTCGGGTAGCATGAAGGTACTGAGACAGAGCTCGCTCTAAGATGCTCTCTCTCCAAAGGCAGAGAAGAAGTGGGGCTCTTTCCCTACTTGCATTACTCCAATATCACAGGTGTCCTCCCATGGTTCCTTTCGGGTCACGCCATTCGATCCGGCCTTGTTCTCATAGGTGACTTTCTACAGGATGGAACACGATGACCTTGCTTCCCAGGCCCTCTCCGGTGAGAAAATACAACAGTACTTCTTATCGGCATTAGCTCCCAATGTATCCTCTTTTCTCCTTGCCTAACTCCTAAAACAAAGACATTATTCTAACTAACAAGGCCGCTTCTTCCAACTGCAACACAAACGTGAGAGAGAACAGAATCTAACATGCATATGAAATTCAACTATAAATTCTAATGCAAGAGCTTCCAGGGAAAAAACATTTCAGGCCTACAAATTCAACTAACATAAGAGAAATGAACATGAGCTTTACAAAGTTATATAGAATTTGAGACATGTGCAGTTAATATCTTCATCTACTTGTAAAATGACACGATTAATAAACACATTCAATAATAAAATGATTGTCAGTTGCACAACATAAATGTTTCAGTTAATGTTTTCTGCTGATTACATTTGATTTTCTACGGAATACTTCATGTATTATACATTTTGGCCTAAACACATCACATTCATGTTATTACATTACAGGATCCTAACACTTAGGTTAACACCACAAAAGATTATATGCGGATGCAGTCACGCCAGTAGCGGCTCCTGGAGGGAGTGCTGCGGGGCGGGGGAGGGCAGGGTGGGGTGTAGTAAATCCGGCTTACGGCTAAACTGAGTTAAGTACATAAATAATTAAATAAAACGAATTACATTGCGCGCACTGCATCGCCGATTGCGATGCAGCGCGCGCATTGTAATTCGTTGTATTTAATTATTTATGTACTTAACTCAGTTTGGCCGTAAGCCGGATTTTACTACCCCCCACCCTGCCCCTCCATCGCCCCGCCCCACCGCCCCTCAGCACTCCCTCCAGGAGCCGCTACTGGTCTACGCGTGTGATTATAATGCACCCCTAAAATGAAAAATGGATTTTGGGCTACATCACAACTAAAACATAAGTAAACGTGTTTAAAGCGCTGCAGACAGTGATCAGATGCCCAGAGAATAACTAGCACTTCAATAGGTACTGGATCTTGTATCTAACTGAGTCCAAAGGTTTCATTCGAGGAGGAGCAGTGAGCTTGAATGGTTTGTGGCTCCATAAATATCAGCATATTGAGAAGAGGAAAGGTGTGGTCTTCTCCCATTTTCTTGGCCTAGACTCTGCCACTCATTAGGAGTGGCAGAATTCCACCATGAGTGGTACTTCCGGATGTGATTAGGCCACCTGCATTTACAAGTATTTCAAGGCATGGAATTATTGGGTTCGCAAAACTGGACCCGATAATTCTGGGACCCATCTCCGGCTGTCTTGGTTGCTGCAGGGTCTGCAGGCAGCAGTGCAGCCTGGTCCCTGCATGACCACTGCAGACAATGCTCCCTCCCCAGACAGAGTGAAGTCTGCCCTAACGTCCTCATACCACCTCCGACCTCACCAGCCATCCTGCTGACACTTTGCTTTGAAAAGGTGGAAAATGTCAGCCATTTTCAAATGCATGTAAAAGGACCTCGTATTTCCAGGTTTGTGCAATTATTCCACTTCCCAGGGAGAAAACATGTGATTGTCAGAATTTGGTGAGAGAACACACAGAGGCCAGCCACCATGTTATCCCGCACCAAATTCCAGCAATCACATAATGAAGAAATCCATGTTCTAGTTAGATCACAAGCAAGGCTGTTCTAATTTGTGTTGCAAAGCTTAGAAGAGTACAGAATATGGTCTTTTAATAATTGCTACTCATTGCCCATTATCAAAAGAAGCATCATTCATGCCATCGTCATCCAAGTGCATAGCAATGGTCTAATTTCTCTAAGTACAAAATATAGGCCCTTGAAACAGAAGGTACAATGGAGTTAAAAAAGTGATGATGTTAGTCACATTTACCCCAACACCATCATCAGAGAAAACTTGTTTCTCTGAAGTAAAAAAGGGCATTACGAGGTGGTTGCGGTAATTTGTAACCCTCCTTCACTCTACATATATTGGACCTGACTGCCAAAAGCTTGTAGCTCTTTGGATCTGTAAAATTATGCACTGTTGTTCAGATGAAACAGATATTCAGGTGGCAAAGAGGGCTATATGGTATAATATGCCTTGTGCTGAGAAATGTGCCAGGTCCTTTTAAAACAGCCACAGAGGTATAAAATGAGAGCAGTGCCTGGGCTCTGAAGAATTGCTTTGTGCCACTGATATCACCAGGACTCCAATTCAGAGTTTGCCACTGCAAAGACGTTTTTGACTATGTACCAATTCCATTTTAGGAGTCAGTAAAGCTAAGTTGACTTATAAAATGGGATTGTGGCTAGATACTGATTCAGCACTAGTAACGTACGCATTGTGTTGGTGCCCCTTCCAAATACCAAATCGGTACCAGATGTATCAATGGTGCAAGACTGGACTGGTTTCAAGCCATTGAAAATATATCAACTTCAAATTTGGATGGGGGCTACTTATTCACAAAAGGTAAGGCGTCCCCTTTGAGCCCTTTCCCTCATGTAAATTGTGGAAAAAAGTTTCAGGGGTAGTAAGTTGACAATGGTCCAGGGGTCCACTTACAACTCTCACAGAAACTTTTTTTTTTAAAAATAACAATTTTTACAATAAGGCTGGATCCTTTAAGGAAATCGTGCTATTTCACAAAATCTTTCTTAAAAAGCAGTAGCAAACAAGGAGGTCTCCAGACTGTTGTAGGACTCCATTACTATCACTGCCATCATACAGAGTAAGTCGCATATTGTGACTATATTGCCCTATATTCCCATCAAGTGGAGACTGAAGTGGGTACTCCAAGCATATCACTCTTATGAAATATACTTTGGGCATCTCAAGCTCTCGTGTGTCAACCATCCTGCTACCATGCACCAGTCCAGATATCTACACCATTCCTTCACAATTGAAGATACTGGGTTACCACATTTTGCTCTATATGTCTTGTAGCTAGCACAACACCAAGGTCCACAAACAGTTTCTAATATCTTGTAATTTCAGGATCATACCACATCCTCAATGTGACTGTGGATAATAGTATTCTTGAAGTGTCTAAGACCTTGTGTTCAATCCCTTTTACCTTCCGCCAAAGAGCTGCATTTCTGGACATACCCACAGAATGTGGTAAGACATGCATTCATGCATGCAACCTCTTGAGCATATCCAAAGATCCTCATCTGTGTTCTCAAATAGCAGATTTAGTTGGATTAATTAGCATTCCACCTTTATCACAATCTTCCTAGGGTGCATCATGGCTTCTCTTCAGTATTCTCATATCAACTGACTCCTATCTGTTTCCAACTTTGCTTTCAGTTTATCAGGATAGTGTCATGCATTATTGATCAGAGTCTTGTATGTGACTAAGACTGCCTTCAATCTCTTCATGTAAGTGAGAAGTAAGTTATCTATTGGTGAATAATGAGGCAGACCTTCCCTGCTTTCACATATTTACCAAGTGCATGTCTCAGTTGAAGATATCTAAGGTGTTTATTGCTGGACAGTTTAAATTCCTATTGTGATTTGGCAAAAGATAGTATCATAACCTTTCCCGATATTTACTTTATCATTGTAAGATCTATTCGGTACCATTTCTTAAAGCCTCATAATTCACGAACTTCCTTCATGACCTATCTCTCTGTTTGCCACTCTCTATTCACAGATCACCACGTTTGTATGGAATAGAAGATTGATTGAACCCTCCTCTATACAAATAGTGGAGGTAACTCATTTTTCAACATAAAAACAGGAGGTAAGAGAGGCCAAGTATATTGGATTTGAAGGACCCCTAATAAATTAAGGTCTAGTAATGGTACAAACTATTCAATACGATATAGCCTTAATGGAATAGGAGAGGTCACCCACCAAGGGGTGGCATGCTTCATCCTCCTCGCCCTGACAGGTGTAGCTTGTTTTGTCAGGGTACGCTCCGGAGGAGAAACTCTCTGAGAATAATGATACTTAGTTGTCCCTTTTCCTTTAAAGTTAGGATGATCATAGTTAACACTGTAGGCCTCAAGAATAGGGCTCGTAAAAATAAGCCTTCGTGGTCTCCTCCGTTGAAGCCCTACTTAGGTGAGAGTCTAATGTTCAACTAAGGATATATTGTATTGAATAGTTTATACCATCACTAAAATCTTTTCATTTGGAGTCCTATCAATCCCGTATATTGGGTCTATCCAGCCTTTTGTTGCTTATGCTGTGAGAGAATATGTAATAGACCTTTACCTCATCACCTCTCTTCCAGTTTGTTTGCGAACCCATCTTCCCCATCATATAACTGTCCATTGGTAATGAGGGTTCATCTTGCTGCCTAAACACCCATACATTTATCACTATCAGGTCTGCCACTATATAATAGCTATGAATGTTCTGGATCGCAATACCACTAATAAATAAATATATATATATATATATATATATATATATATATATATATATATATATATATATATATATATATATATATATATATATATATATATATATATATACACAAAGTTTGTTCAAAGGCACGGGAACGCACTCAGCAACAGTTGTTCAACAGAACCTTTATTGTGAGGGGAACCGGCATTGCAGTCCTGAATTCATATTCCGCCGACCGGTTTCGGAGCCCCCTGCTCCTTCATCAAAGGCGAGGCTGAATTCCGCAGGTCTTTTCAAGCGTCCTTAAAGCTGCATGCTGATTGATTAATTAATTGCCCTTCAGTGGGCCGCTCCGATGCGCTGTTTTTACAATGCATGCTGGGCTTTGTAGTTGGCCTGAAATTAATAATTCCCTTCAGTGGGTCCTGCGTGAAAACAATAATTTGTCCATATTTGCTGCCCACTGGCGGGCCTCAGGACGGCAAATACACGGTTCATATTTACATGTACTGCTGTTCCACGTGTAGGTTTGCACCAGTTCAAACCCTGTGGTCCCTGACGGCGGTGCAGTTCTCCACGGCTTGGACTGCCGTGATAGTTTGTTTCCAAAGTTTGTCCAAAGGCACGAGAATGCACTCAGCAACAATTGTTCAACAGAACCTTTATTGTTAGGGGAACCGGCATTGCAGACCTGAATTCATATTCCGCCGACCGGTTTCGGAGCCCCCTGCTCCTTCATCAAAGGCGAGGCTGAATTCCGCAGGTCTTTTCAAGCGTCCTTAAAGCTGCATGCTGATTGATTAATTAATTGCCCTACAGTGGGCCGCTCCGGTGCGCTGTTTTTACAATGCATGCTGGGCTTTGCAGTTGGCCTGAAATTAATAATTCCCTTCAGTGGGTCCTGCGTGAAAACATTAATTTGTCCATATTTGCTGCCCTCTGGTGGGCCTCAGGACGGCAAATACACGGTTCATATTTACATGCACTGGTAATGAGGGTTCAGCTTGCTGCCTGAACACCCATACATTTATCACTATCAGGTCTGCCACTATATAATAGCTATGAGTGTTCTGGATCGCAATACCACTATTATATATATATATATATATATATATATATATATATATATATATATATATATATATATATATCCACCAGAACCGCTCCCAAATTGAGGCGCCTCACACGTCGTGATTTCTTTACCCTTTATTGGAGGTTTCAAGGGATACAGCGTTGTCCATTAAGCACAATATCAGCATTTCCCTTCTCAAAGCCAAACGCGTTTCGGGCGTCCCATCGCCCTTTTTCACTGGCACTTGTATTTGGAAAAATGGCAGCAAGCATGTTAGCGCATCTGCGCAGTTTATATCCCCGCCTCAACAGCGTGTGCACCAGTGCATTATGGTAAACATAGTTCCACTCACTTTCCTTAGTATATGCCACCAAGCTCCCTCAATTTCGCTGTTTAACAAACCACAGTGGGTGGCTTCAATGTACTCGACTGGAGCTCTTGCTTTTGATTAACCTCCAACAGGTCACGTCGTTCCATCAGCGCTCCCTTTCACCAGCGCTGC
Source organism: Calotriton arnoldi (assembly GCA_963921515.1). NCBI lineage: Eukaryota > Metazoa > Chordata > Amphibia > Caudata > Salamandridae > Calotriton > Calotriton arnoldi. The sequence goes on along the minus strand of CAWUFW010002792.1, from coordinate 625,645 downwards.
AGATCCACCTCATACGCGGCAGGGCGCCTCGCGATCAGAGTTGACCGCTAACAAATCCACCAGAACCGCTCCCAAATTGAGGCGCCTCACACGTCGTGATTTCTTTACCCTTTATTGGAGGTTTCAAGGGATACAGCGTTGTCCATTAAGCACAATATCAGCATTTCCCTTCTCAAAGCCAAACGAGTTTCGGGCGTCCCATCGCCCTTTTTCACTGGCACTTGTATTTGGAAAAATGGCAGCAAGCATGTTAGCGCATCTGCGCAGTTTATATCCCCGCCGCAACAGCGTGTGCACCAGTGCATTATGGTAAACATAGTTCCACTCACTTTCCTTAGTATATGCCACCAAGCTCCCTCAATTTCACTGTTTAACAAACCACAGTGGGTGGCTTCAATGTACTCGACTGGAGCCCTTGCTTTTGTGAATCATTGCTGCCTCATCTCCGTGAAAGCCATAACCATTGACAAAGGGTGGAAGCTCACCCGAAACGCGTTTGGAACTTTTGGCTAATTCCAAGCTGGAACTTGTGATGTCATGTGCCCTGCGAGCCCTGCAATAAAAGGATTGTTAAACGACTGTGTGTGGCACCTTCATTGTTGGGAGCAACTGCATTTGGATATATATATATATATATATATGTATATATATATATATATATATATGCACCTCCAATCCCGCTTTGTTAAAAACGGGTCTGACACATGCTTGGGTTGCCCAACACAGGTTTAATGCCACCAAAATGCACCATAAAATCAACGCGATGTCCACACCATCAGCCTCTGGCAGACGCGTTTCGGCGGATGCCTTTCTCAATGCCGGGTATTCGCTGAGTGTCCCAAACTGAAGGTTTTCGCGGGGCTTTGTTAAAAATCATGCGGAGGAATCCCATTGGCCGAAGAATGTAACAGAAAGAGGACTGGGAAAGTTCCACAAGTAAGTAGTTGCCTCTTTCTTGCCAAGGTTCCTCGTGCGCTGTGCAAAGGTCCCGCATAAGGAACAGGACAGTCCAAAATCCCGAGCCAGGTACAGTGACCCACCCTTGCATACAATAATGCATTTGATTAGCCTGCTCCTTTTGATATGCGGGATCGTCATGGCTGATTCCATCATTGCTGGTCAACCCACTCAGCAGTCAATGTGCTCCCTCTCCCCAATGCCTATACCACAGTCCAGGCCGGGGGGGCGCCGCGTTGTGCAGTCCATGCACAGAAACCACTGATTTGCCGGCAATACGCGGAGCTCCAGACCGAGGGGCGTGCCAGAATGCGGAGCCGACCTCCGCCACATATACACCTCCAATCCCGCTTTGTTAAAAACGGGTCTGAAACATGCTTGGGTTGCCCAAAACAGGTTTAATGCCACCAAAATGCACCATAAAATCAATGCGATGTCCACACCATCAGCCTCTGGCAGACGCGTTTTGGCGGATGCCTTTCTCAATGCCGGGTATTCGCTGAGTGTCCCAAACTGTAGGTTTTCGCGGGGTTTGTTAAAAATCATGCCGAGGAATCCCATTGGCCGAAGAATGTAGTAACAGAAAGAGGACTGGGAAAGTTCCACAAGTAAGTACTTGCCTCTTTCTTGCCAATGTTCCTCGTGCGCTGTGCAAAGGTCCCGCATAAGGAACAGGACAGTCCAAAATCCCGAGCCAGGTACAGTGACCCGCCCTTGCATACAATAATGCATTTGATTAGCCGGCTCCTTTTGATTTGCGGGATCGTCATGGCGGATTCCATCGTTGCTGGGCAACCCACTCAGCAGTCAATGTGCTCCCTCTCCCCAATGCCTATACCACAGTCCAGGCCGGGGGGGCGCCGCGTTGTGCAGTCCATGCACAGAAACCACTGATTTGCCGGTAATACGCGGAGCTCCAGACTGAGGGGCGTGCCAGAATGTGGAGCCGACCTCCGCCACATATACACCTCCAATCCCGCTTTGTTAAAAAAGGGTCTGACACATGCTTGGGTTGCCCAACACAGGTTTAATGCCACCAAAATGCACCATAAAATCAACGCAATGTCCACACCATCAGCCTCTGGCAGACGCATTTTGGCGGATGCCTTTCTCAATGCCGGGTATTCGCTGAGTGTCCCAAACTGTAGGTTTTCGCGGGGCTTTGTTAAAAATCATGCCGAGGAATCCCATTGGCCGAAGAATGTAGTAACAGAAAGAGGACTGGGAAAGTTCCACAAGTAAGTACTTGCCTCTTTCTTGCCAAGGTTCCTCGTGCTCTGTGCAAAGGTCCCGCATAAGGAACAGGACAGTCCAAAATCCCGAGCCAGGTACAGTGACCCGCCCTGCCACTATATAATAGCTATGAGTGCTCTGGATCGCAATACCACTATTATATATATATTATATATATATATATACACAACGATCCTTACTTCAAATGAAGAAGGCACGCACTCAAGGGCTGCAGGTTCAAGGCTTCTTTATTAAAAGGGCCTCCCTCGACCCAGCGACCGAAGAGAAACGTTTTGGCTGTCCAGGCAGCCTTTCTCAATCTGACCTGCGCCAATCACATTCAAATATTTATAACCCTGCCCCAACATAGACAAAGTGCATGAAAGCATTCAAAATTTGAATCTTGGGAGATGTAGTCCCTCGCAAATATGAGCGCACATTGTACCTATGTGTAGCGCATGAAATGCATAATGCATCTGGAACAACCTCCAATTGAATGTAAAAGTGAGAGTTCACATCTAAATCCACAAACATGAATGACATTAGCTTAGTTCTGTGTCGGGACATGTAAAAATTATAATGGTTTTAAAATGATTAAAAACTATGTTGCGCATAACCACTCCGGGTAGCAAAATCATAGACAAACATGTTGCGCATAACAAATTGAATCATGTTTGAGCAGAGGCAATAACCTAAGATATAATCAATCAGCATAACTAACTGTCCGAGTATACTGAGGGACTCATAGTCATGCGCTGCCCTTAGCACTCAACGTAACCTTTTACCCGATGCACTACTAAATCAGGGCCACAAAGATTAAGGAGAGGGGCTATATAAATTGGTCTAGAGGGACAAACTGAGTGACTACCAACACATAGTGTGTCCTTAAACTCAAATGTCAACCTCTAAGTTGTACCGATATCTTATTGGCACTACAGATCCCAAAATGCCCTGTAGCCCTCACTCAAATCAAGTAGCCACATATCACAACATCGAGGGCAATAATATTGCTTTCATGTGCATAAATCCGCTATAGGATTAGTTCATGGGTCCTTATAAGCGCAAAAAGGCAGTCCCATCGAATACAATGTAAAGTATATCTCACAAGGAAAACATAACTTTCCTTTGCTGTGTTAGTCTGTCGGCTTCAATTCACAAATCATGTGTGAGGCAATACTCTAGTACATGCCGCCAAACATAAGTTAAAGTCACAAAAGTCTCCATTTGTGGTGCAACTTGTAGCATAGAGGTCTTAACGCAAGGTCGGAGGAGACCAATAAACAAAAAATTGTTAAGCCACATCAGTCCTCACCACTTCTGCATGAGCGTCCGCAGTGCCCAGTAACCAGAGTCACGCCAGTCTGTGGAGTGAGGCATTTCTAGACAGGGGAAGCATCGATCCCGTGCTGGCAGTCAACAAACCACTGCGCTCCAAGATCACTGCCTCCCAATACTGCTGTCATCCTGTGATTCACGTTCCGGCATTTCCTCTGGAAGCTGATCCTGATAGCACAAGCCATGCTGCAAAAAGACAGTTGTGGTAGGAAAGGAAAAGCCCAAGATGAAAGGTAACTGGTGTTGCGTGAAACAGCATTCACCGCCAACGCTGTAAAATATCCACAACGATCCTTACTCCAAATGAAGAAGGCACGCACTCAAGGACTGCAGGTTCAAGGCTTCTTTATTAAAAGGGCCTCCCTCGACCCAGCGACCGAAGAGAAACGTTTCGGCTGTCCAGGCAGCCTTTCTCAATCTGACCTGCGCCAATCACATTCAAATATTTATAACCCTGCCCCAACATAGACATAGACAAAGTGCATGAAAGCATTCAAAATTTGAATCTTGGGAGATGTAGTCCCTCGCAAATTTGAGCACACATTGTACCTATGTGTAGCGCATGAAATGCATAATGCATCTGGAACAACCTCCAATTGAATGTAAAAGTGAGGGTTCACATCTAAATCCACAAACATGAATGACATTAGCTTAGTTCTGTGTCGGGACATGTAAAAATTATAATGGTTTTAAAAAGATTAAAAACGATGTTGCGCATAACCACTCCGGGTAGCAAAACCATAGACAAACATGTTGCACATAACAAATTGAATCATGTTGGAGCAGCGGCAATAACCTAAGATATAATCAATCGGCATAACGAACTGTCCGAGTATACTGAGGGACTCATAGTCATGCGCTGCCCTTAGCACTCAACGTAACCTTTTACCCGATGCACTACTAAATCAGGGCCACAAAGAGTAAGGAGAGGGGCTTTATAAATTGGTCTATAGGGACGAACTGAGTGACTACCAACACATAGTGTGTCCTTAAACTCAAATGTCAACCTCTAAGTTGTACCGATATCTTATTGGCACTACAGATCCCATAATGCCCTGTAGCCCTCACTCACATCAAGTAGCCACATATCACAACATCGAGGGCAATAATATTGCTTGCATGTGCATAAATCCGCTATAGAATTAGTTCATGGGTCCTTATAAGAGCAAAGAGGCAGTCCCATCGAATACAATGTAAAGTACATCTCACAAGGAAAACATAACTTTCCTTCGCTGTGTTAGTCTGTCGGCTTCAAATCACAAATCATGTGTGAGGCAATACTTTAGTATATGCCGCCCAACATAAGTTAAAGTCACAAAAGTCTCCATATGTGGTGCAACTTGTAGCATAGAGGTCTTAACGCAGGGTCGGAGGAGACCAATAAACAAAAAATTGTTAAGCCACATCAGTCCTCACCACTTCCGCATGAGCGTCCGCAGTGCCCAGTAACCAGAGTCACGCCAGTCTGTGGAGTGAGGCATTTCTAGACAGGGGAAGCATCGATCCCGTGCTGGCAGTCAACAAACCGCTGCGCTCCAAGATCACTGCCTTCCAATACTGCTATCATCCTGCGATTCACGATCCGGCATTTCCTCTGGGGGCTGATCCTGATAGCACAAGCCATGCTGCAAAAAGACAGTTGCGGTAGGAAAGGAAAAGCCCAAGATGAAAGGTAACTGGTGTTGCGTGAAACAGCGTTCACCGCCAACGCTGTAAAATATCCACAACGATCCTTACTCCAAATGAAGAAGGCACGCACTCAAGGACTGCAGGTTCAAGGCTTCTTTATTAAAAGGGCCTCCCTCGACCCTGCGACCGAAGAGAAACATTTCGGCTGTCCAGGCAGCCTTTCTCAATCTAACCTGCGCCAATGACATTCAAATATATATAACCCTGCCCCAACATAGACATAGACAAAGTGCATGAAAGCATTCAAAATTTGAATCTTGGGAGATGTAGTCCCTCGCAAATATGAGCACACATTGTACCTATGTGTAGCGCATGAAATGCATCTGGAACAACCTCCAATTGAATGTAAAAGTGAGAGTTCACATCTAAATCCACAAACATGAATGACATTAGCTTAGTTCTGTGTCGGGACATGTAAAAATTATAATGGTTTTAAAATGATTAAAAATGATGTTGCGCATAACCACTCCGGGTAGCAAAATCATAGACAAACATGTTGCACATAACAAATTGAATCATGTTGGAGCAGCGGCAATAACCTAAGATATAATCAATCGGCATAACTAACTGTCCGAGTATACTGAGGGACTCATAGTCATGCGCTGCCCTTAGCACTCAATGTAACCTTTTACCCGATGCACTACTAAATCAGGGCCACAAAGAGTAAGGAGAGGGGCTATATAAATTGGTCTAGAGGGACGAACTGAGTGACTACCAACACATAGTGTGTCCTTAAACTCAAATGTCAACCTCTAAGTTGTACCAATATCTTATTGGCACTACAGATCCCATAATGCCCTGTAGCCCTCACTCACATCAAGTAGCCACATATCACAACATCGAGGGCAATAATATTGCTTGCATGTGCATAAATCCGCTATAGGATTAGTTCATGGGTCCATATAAGCGCAAAAAGGCAGTCCCATCGAATACAATGTAAAGTATATCTCACAAGGAAAACATAACTTTCCTTCGCTGTGTTAGTCTGTCGGCTTCAATTCACAAATCATGTGTGAGGCAATACTCTAGTATATGCTGCCAAACATAAGTTAAAGTCACAAAAGTCTCCATATGTTGTGCAACTTGTAGCATAGAGGTCTTAACGCAGGGTCGGACCATTGAAATTCAGCAGTTCTAGTTACCTGAGCTAACTATAACTCACGCCCCCGCAATGCTTTGCTTATGACCTCACATATTTCATCACTCATGACATGGTCAGTGACATCAATGATGACATCTCAAATGACATCACTGATGACATCATCCACAGAATTATTGCCCCGTGGACCCCATATCCCGGGGCATGACCTCTTGTCCCCACAGTCCCTGTTGGCTCCCCACCTCCTGCGGGAGCCGGCATTGCTTTTGGACAGAGGGAACTGCAAACATGCAGCTCACTCTGCCCAAAAGTAATTCTGCTATACTTGATGAAATCAAGAGCATTTTTACTGCTCTCGCTTCCATGAACCGGAGCAGAGTTTGCTATGGCTTGGCAGGAGCAGTGCTCCCTCCAAGCCATAGCAAACTGCAGTGTCCTGGGGTGGGCATCCTGGGACATTGCTGCAGCCTGCCCTGGGGGGTGGCGGTTCCGAGGGCCAAGGAGGGCTCCTGGAGGGGGGCTGCGTGGCCCCCTCCCATCTTCTGTATAGCCCTGGACCCCCAACATTACTTCATTTGGGACCCAGGGAGGTGGCAGTCCCTGGGGCTGCTTGGGGGGGCTGGATCCCCCCCACGCATTAATTTTACATATAGCCCCGGGGAGATGGCGGTCCACGGGGCTGGGGGGGAAGCGTGGTCCCCCTGAATTTCAATATATGAGCCCCAAGGAGGTGGCGGCGTGGGGGGGCTGGAGCCCCCCATGCATTTTAAATATAGCCCCAGGGAGGTGGTGGTCCCCAGGGCTGGAGGGGGGTCCGTGCCCCCGCATTTTTTGGGTGTTTAGCCCCAGGGAGTTGGCAGTCCCTGGGGCAGTGTGGGGGCCATGTGGCCCCCCACATTTCAGTCAATTAGCCCCAGGGAGGTGGTGGTCCCCGGGGTTGTGGGGGCCTGCGCAGGCTCCCGCATTATTATTTGTATTTGCCCCCGTGACCTGCCCCACCCGGGGGCTTAATTAAACAAAGCGCGGGAGCCCACGCTTTTTTTTTTTTTTTAATTGTTCACTGGATTTGCAGATTCTTCGTGACTCCCGCCGAAAATTAAAATAAAAAAATGCTTTGTTTTGGCAGGACCCCCTCAACAGTCCTAGGGGGTCAGGGTGTTTTAACGTTTTTGCTTGTGACTCGGTTCAACCAACTCACAAGATGGCTGCCAATACTTCCTGGTTTAAAGTGTCGGCAGCCAATCAGATCTCAGGAACACTGATCCACCGCAGCCACAGTTGTATATCTGAGAAAACTTAAATTTCCTAGGAACTACTGAACGGATTTACACCATTTAACAAAAAGAGTGCTTTCCGGACCAAGAGCTACCATTTTGCCAAATTTGGTGTAATTCCGTTCAGCAGTTCGGGCTGTAGCCATGTCAAAAGTTTCCTATGGAAATTAACATTGAGAAAAAGCGTTTTGGGATCACCCTTTTGTTTTTCAGCCCCCACTTGACGGATCACTTTGAAACTTTCAAGACAGCAGCTGACATGACTGACCCATTAGTTTGGAAAATGTTGTGAAGATTCGTCAAACGGTGCCAAAGTTATTGGCAAATCAAAATACGCTCTTTCTATGGAAACTAAGGTCCTAACTATAACTACCTACTGGTGACCGCCAGTAGGTAATAAAGGGTATCTATTGATATCCTGTATCTTTTCTCCCTCCTACATATCCATGCAATCATGATTTCAGTACAATCATTAAGCTCATCTCAGACACCTTTCATAGTGCAAGTGTTCACACAAATGACACAACAGTAGTTTGGTTCAGCATTTGATTCTTCATAGAATTTTGGAATTGTCCAGTAAGGTAGCACAAATGCATTTCTTGAGATGATGATTAAATATGATCTTGGCAATAGCACAGATAATAAACACAGGCTACCAAAATCTTTGAGAATTGTAGAGCTGTTTTTGTTACTTCCGACAAACCCTGTAATATTTAACGTTAATCTATTGAAATGCATGTTTATTTGATTAGGCAATCACCAGGAAATATCCTAAATGAATAATTGAAATTGTAACAGAGTTCCACTGAGTGCTATAGACAATGCTAAATATAATTCCTATCACAAAGAAATATTAGGAGGAAGCTGGTATTGAGAACAGTAACTCTATTTATTTAATTAAATTATATTGGTTCCGTTTTCCAATTTCTATTTTTCTCTCTTGTCATATGATAAATCTCCTCAGCTTTCCATAATACCAGACTGCACAACCATCAGAGTGCATTTGAGTCTGGGGACTTTAGCAAGACGTCCTAAACAATAGCTCTTAAGACCATTGTGTAATATGGTAATACATGGATAACAAACAAAATTGTCATGCATTTGCTATTAGGGTATGGGAATAAAGTTTGCATGATCTTTGACTCTTAATACACAAAACACGTGTGTGTGTGTATAGATAGAAAGATAGATAGAAAGATAGATAGATAGATAGATAGATAGAAACTTCCAGGGTGATTCATCAAGCGTGGCCAAGAAAAAAAGTGACTCTCAAAACATTAATTTCACATGTTAACCCCCAAAGGAACTTCTGTTGCAGCTACAGAAAAAACAACTGAAAAGAATTGCACCAAATTTAGCTTTTTGCTCAACAAGTTTGTTTTTTGTGAGTTGGTGTAAATCCATTCAGCTGATTTGAGACATTTGCATTTAAAGAGGTACTCAGGGCTGTCATGATGGGGTTAAAACATAGGTATATCTGGACTGTTGGGGCCCAGATATGCTCTGATTTGCCACTTTAAAGGAAACCAGTCAACCCTAATTGGCTGGCCAAACCTGAGCAATATGTTGTAGCAGTCATTATAGGACTGGGGGACATATTGATTGGAAAAAAGGACAAGGGTTAATGTGACATTATAGTTAGATATGGCAATAAGATCTTAGCTGAAATGTAAAAAGAACAAGACATTCACTATAAAAACCAAAGGATTAAAGTGACATTATAGTTCGGTGATGAAGTCACACACAATGTTTAAAAATCAGAAAACCACTGATATTCTGGAGTTATAGTTCAGAAAGCTAGCTATAAGTTGCACACCTGCTGTGCACTGCTTATGACCTTTCACATTACATCACTCATGACATGTTAAATGGAATCATTGATGGTATCAATTTTGACATTTCAAATGACCTCACTGATGATATCATTGATGGCATCACTGATGGCATCATCCAAGCTACTGCCCTCTCACATTACTCTATAAACCTCTAGATCTTTTTAGAAAACAAAGTAGGTAGTAAAGAGTCCTCACACATTTACAGCATAGATTGACTATATGTTTATGTGTGCACCATTCGTGTCCAGATATACTCTAATTGTCCATTCAAATTGGATGCACAGATCTGCATTGCCTGGCCGCAACATTGAGAATATACTGTGGCAGAAATTACAAGACTCAGGGACTCAGTCCCGGAGTCCTAAACAAAAAATCAAAGCCACATAAGGGGGCAGGGCTAGGCGTACCCTGACCACCAGGGCCATGTGATTGGGGTCCCAAGGGACCAACCCTTTAGATCAAATTAAAAAATATATATATTTCAGGTTCCGTGTACTGTGGCGCCTGCGCCTCTTACTAGCAGTACACAGTGAGGTACCCCTGTGGTACGGAGCTACTATGAATGTGGTACCAAACAAAAATTTAAAAAGTGAATGCTCTGATTATGGACTTTGCCTGCGGCCAATGGCCATTTTGCAGGCTATAGGTTGTGAAAGTGGTGATCGGCCGCCTGCAGTGGGTTGGGTACAGGGTCATCACACTGCTATGTAGGGATGAAGGCTGTGCATAGCGTTGCCTATCAGGGATTGGGCAAGCGTGTAGGGTTGGCTACCCATGAGGGGTTGGTGCAGGGCTTCGTCAGAGGGTGGGTATCCTGGATTCCTAGGCACCTGTGGGGAGTTGGGTACAGAGACTAACTGGGTTCCAGAACCTGTGGCCAACCCGACACCCATGGTACAAGCACCTGGTAATGTGAACACCCAGTAAGGTCCAAGTGAGGCACAGTGGTTAAAATAATTAGAAGGGTCTGGTTGTAGACCAGACTCTGCAGCCAATCATCATTATGTAGGCAATATGTTGGGCACACTTAGGGTTGGCTGCCTGCAGAGGGCTTGTCACCAGCCAAACCAATGCTGCTCATGGCTGAAAGTAATGCAGAGCAGGAGGTTAAGCACCCATGGGGGGGTGGATGTAGGCTGTGGCAGGAAGCCAGGTCATGCAGTCAATAGCTGATGAACATGGCTGAATTCTGTGTGCAGTGGGGGGTTGGGAGACTGCAAGGGGTTAGTCATAGAGCCTGGGCAAATTTGGGCACAGGTTGCTCGAGGGGTTGGGCATATGCTCAGTGTAAAACATTGGGTTATGTGTTTTGTAGGATGTGAGGCCTGTACACGTAAAAGGTCCACAACTGTCTCCTCACTGGGAACCAGCACCCCATTGTAGTGCTTGACTCTGTCAGCATAGCGAAGCAGAGCAGCCCAAGGCCTACTAAAGGGAGTTAGTGTGGGCTAGTAATTGTCACTCGCTGGCATACAATAATAACATACACAGAATATTTGTCTTCAGTGCTTCTTCTTTGAAGAAGGAAAAAGTAAATTTATTACACGCTGACTGCTAAATGTTATGAATTTATTTGCAAATACATACTTCAGGCAGATGTAATTACCTTTGGTGAGATTCTGAAATCACATTTGACCCATAATGGCTCATTACCGCCAAAATCACAATACTCCCCTGCCAGATAGAACATCACAATATAAAGGAGGCCATTATTTATAAAGCATTTGCTTTGTAAAGCAGTCACCACATTAAAATATAAAGCATGCCTATTGAATTTGACAAACCTCACCACATCAATGTATAAGGCAAGCCTATTGGCTTTTTCAAAGGTCACCAGATTCAATCAATCAATCAATCAGCGCGCTACTCACCCGTGAGGGTCTCAAGGGACTGAGGGGGGGGTGCAGCTCCGAGTCAGCCGAAAAGCCAGGTCTTGAGGCTCTTCCTGAAGGTGTGCAGAGTAGGGGAGCATCTGATGTTGACCGGGAGCTCGTTCCAGGCTTTGGCTGCGGTGTAGGAGAAGACTCTTCCACCTGCTCTGGTTCTGCGGATGCGCGGGGTTTCTGCTAGGGCGAGGTCGGTGGAGCGGATGTTTCTTTTGGGTACGTGGAAGGAGACTCTATCGTTGAGGTATTTGGGTCCAGTGTTGTGGAGGGATTTGTAGGCATGGGTGAGTAGCTTGAAGGTTACTCTCTTCTCAACAGGGAGCCAGTAGAGGTCTCGCAGGTGTTGGGTGAAGTGCTCATGTCGTGGGATGCCAAGGACGAGTCTGGCCGCGGTGTTCTGGATGGTCTAGAGTTTGCGTAGCAGGGATTTGTTGATTCCAGCGTATACGGTGTTTCCGTAGACCAGTCTGCTTCTTATGAGTGCGTGGGTGATGGTCTTTCTGGCTTCGGGGGGATCCACTTGAAGGTCTTGCGGAGGGTGTTGAAGAAGGTGGAGGTGACAGCGTTGATCTGTTGGGTCATGGGCAGGGAGGAAACGAGTATGATGCCGACATTCCGGACGTGGTCCATGGGGTTGGGGGGAAGCCGAGGGCGGTGGGCCACCAGGTGTTGTCCCATGTTGAGGGGGTGGGTCCAAGGACGAGGACGTCTGTCTTTTTCAAGTTGAGCTTCAGACAGCTGCTGTTCATCCAAGCTGCAACATCTTTCATCCATTCTTGGAAGCTGAGTATGGTGTTTTCGGGGTCCTTCATGAGGGAGAGGATGAGCTGGGTGTCATTGGCGTAGGATACAATGGTGAGTCCATGCTGTCTGACGATGGCCACGAGGGGGGCCATGTAGATGTTGAAGAGTGTGGGACTGAGCGATGATCCTTGTGGTACTCCGCAGTTGATCTCTGTGGGTTCGGAGAGGAAAGGAGGGAGTCTGAACCATTAATAGAATGCAAGCTTATTGGCCTTGTATAGGGGGTCACAATATTAAAAGACCAATATTCACATGTCAAAAATCACTTCTATATCGCTAAAATAAATAACAATGCTGAAGTGCAATCATTGTAGTCAATAAAGTATGGCAATGTTTATCAAAAATCACTGTCAATAATATATTGTCAATAGAGCATTGAAAATCAACAAAAAATTGTTTGAGTCTTTTACTAACAGATTTAGGCCACGTAAAATGCAGCCCCGCATAACCTTATGGGGTGTTTCCGGCTGGAAGCGTGAATATCATATTAGCGGGTTCGCCTGTGATTGTTTTCTATGCATGCGGCCTCGTACTGTGCTTTCTTTTTATTTTCTCTTTGTCTATGTAGGTGCCTCGGTCCCACCCTGGACACCCATATACAATCAGGCCAGTGGAGGCCGGTGGTGAAGCCCCAATGTCCCCACAGCCCTGCTGGCTCCCGTGTGGGAGTTGACACCTTTGTGCTCCTGCAAATTGGCAGGAGCAGAGCATTGTGTACCTCCCACCGTAGGGTGGTAAACTCAGAATGGGATGTGCCCACCCCCCCAAGATACTTGAGGCGGGCAGGTCATCCTTCGGCTCCTGGTTGCTAGGGATGGCGTCCCGGGACCCTGCGTTGGCTTTCAGGGACACAAATGGGGTCCTGGTCCCCGGTGGAGGCTGGGGAGGGAGGCCCTTCGCACATCCCCTCCTTGGATATAAACAATTTAATAAAGCTTGCCTGAACCCCAGGCACTGTTCCATCCCGAGGGTAGATTTTAGGAAGGTTGCGGAGTCCCATGCGCTCCGCTGCTCGAGCGGGGGTCAAAGGTCAAATCTTTGCAGATGAATATCTCCAACCCCGTTCATCCGATTTCAATAATCTTAGGCTTATTTTACTCCTGGTGGTGAGCTCTAGCCACCAGGAGCATTTTCAGCAGGCCTCCTGGCCTCTAAAGGGATGTACCTTCCACAGAGCCGGTTCTAATTGCTCCCTGAACCAGCCTCCTCCTTCTCTGCCTGCCCTCACTAGGTCCCATGGCCTCCTGGAAGTCTTGTAGGGTACCCAGGTTAGCACTGCAGTGCAGGTCTCCTCCAGCTGGTCTCCTCTGGGGGTCTAACATCATTGGCCTGGAGAGACCCATGTAATCCAGAGGGTCAGCTGTAGACAGAGCTGTTAGTCCATCACGGCATCAGGTGGTTTGTCCTTCCAGCTGTCCATGGTGTTGCTGCTGTTGTTGTCCTGGTCCCTTCTTTCATCTTCTGGGGATGCCACTTTCATGCCTAATCCAGCCTGTAGATGAGGGAACCCACTTTGTCTATACTTAAGACTGGTTCTGGTCAGTTCTCCCCTCCTCCCTGGGTTTGGCTCTAGCCTGGCTAGTGACACAAAAGGCTGGTGTTGTGTCTCTTTGTATATGCTGGGGAAAGTCCCTTTGAAGTATATTTAGGGCAGGGCACACATCCTCCCCAGGTATCCTGTTAGGAAGATCCACTCCCCTCTGTCCTTTTGTGCACTGTCTGGCTCCAGTAAACAGTTGCCAGGGTGAGAGCCATCACTAGCCCAGGCAGCTGGCCACTCATAGAAAGGCACGAGAATCTTTAGGCAGAAAAATGACAACATTCTAAAAGTGCCATTTTAAAAATAATAATGTAAAAGCCAACCTTACCATTAAAGAAGATTTTAATTACAATTCAAATGAGTTGAAGAAGTACTATGGGTATTTTGACAGGTCAAATTTGCAGTTTAAAACTGTCAGATTCCGTTTACCTATGTGCAGCTACCAGGCTTCACACGACTGTAATCTCTCCCACACTGCTTGCACATGTGTGTGTATATGTGTTGTTTTACACAAAATATATACCTTTGGTAGCATTAACGATAGGCATTGAGCTGTTAAGGACGAGAACCCTCACTCACCCGAAGGTGACATGCTTCATCATAGGGCTCCCTCCTCACACAAGGACCGCAAGGAACCTTGTGTGGGCTACAACTCCCACATGTGTTGGGGGGAGCTGAGATGTTTTCGATGAGCAAAATGGTAGCGTTGATGGGTGAGAGGCAGAGTGCAAAAAAAGGAGGAAAACCTAGCAGTGATTAAAACTATCTTCCAGTGGGCAAAACTATTTTATTCTGGTGCCCCCTTTAGATAGAGCTAAAAACGGTGAAGACAGCTATCCTATCTCAAAGGCTCAACATTTTTCTGCCTCTTGCTGACTACATAAGTTCATGGGCATTCGTCAGGACCAGAGGTAGACTGTCACTCTGCTTCAACAATAAAGAAAAGATTACAATTGACCATACATTCAACCCGGTGATTGCCTGGGTGCATTAATCTCATCCTCAGGTTTCACACATGGTGCTGTAAGAAACAAAAAAAACAAAACTGAGAAAAGGAACCGAAAGACAGACCCGTCTCGGCACGGCGGAGACATCAGAGCGCGAGTCACACTAACCCTCCAATCTCGAATCTCAATGCCTGCTAAACTGGCTCGCTTGCTAAATCTAAAGATACCTGCTCAGTGTTGCACTCCGTCTTCGTATCCGGGGTCAGGAAACGCCTATGCCCTCTACGGCATTTGTTTGTTCCCGTCCGTGTAACCCGGAAGTGTACCTCGATCTAAACCATAAACACATGAAATATTCTTGTTCTTACTTTGGGAGTGGTCATGCCTACATACTGTAATCCAAATGGGCATGTGATCAAGTAGATTACTCCTGATGAGTTACAGTTCGTATGTTTATGCAGTAACCATGGAGTTTTCAGTCCGATTTCGACCTATGTCATGGAATGCGTTTGGACATAGACCAAACCCATGCCAGATTTAAAATGGCCTTTGATATGTGTTGTCGTCCATAGTCCTTGTTGTGCCTTATGTTGTCTATTGACACGTGGCCTTGAATGTACTAACATAGCTCCAATATTGTTGCTATGTTTCAATACAAAAATTGGTTTCTCCCTTTGTTTCCCTCCAATATTCAGGATTTACCAATTCTTATTAATAGCCTTCTTAACTCTATCGGTCAGGTGGCTGTATGTAATCACACAAACGAATCTTTCAGTTTTCAATCTTCAATGCGTTTCAAGGAGGGCTTCCCTATTGTTGTTACGGGCCCGTTTGGATGCACGTCGAATCAAGTCCTTAGGATACTGCCTCATCTTCAATTTTCTGCTGAGATTCTCTGCATGTTGTTTATATTTCTCAAGCTCCCTGCAATTTCGTCTCAATCTTAGAAATTGTCCTATGGGCAAATTATCTCGTAATGCTCTTGGATGGAAACTTTTGTAGCATAACAGCCAGTTCCACGCCATCGGTTTCTGGTATAGTTCTGTGAAAACACCTCCTTCCTTCGGGTACAATAGTAGATCTAGAAACGTCAGTTTAGTTCTACTAAATTCACAAGTGAACTTCAAATTGACATTCAAGGTGTTGAGCCAAATGGAGAAAGTGTCCAAAGATGACTGATCACCATTCCAGATGACCAGAATGTCATCAGTATATCTCTTCCACAATTTAAGATGCTTCTGGAAAGTATTATTCGTGGGATAGATGTGCTCTGTATCAGAACCAGGCATATACAGGTTTGCCATACTGGGTGCTCATGTACTTCCCATGGAAGTTCCTGTTACTTGCCAAAATAGCTTGTCTTGGAAGGAGAAAAAATTCTTTCATAACTATTGAGGCCCATTCCATGACAAATGGAGTGGGAGTATGGTAATTCAATAGTTGTTCCACTGTTGCCAGAGTGTCATCCTGCCGTATATTAGTATACAATGCTTTCACACCATATGACACCATGAAATGTAACTCTGGGTCGAAAGAGACTGTACAGAAGAAAGATAGAATATGTTACATGTCCTGCAAATAGGACGGCTGACTAAAGGTCTCAGGAACCAATCTATAAATTGTGAGAGAGGTTCGAAAGAGACCCAATGCCAGAAACAATGGGTCTACCAGGTGGCGGTCTCTGTTGTTTGTGGATTTTGGGTAGAATGTAAAAATGCCGGACTCTTTGAATGACTGTTAATAAGGAAATCTTCTTCACCCCTCGTAATCCAACCTGCTTCTCTGCCTTGTTCTACCAAGGATGTGATATTTTTCAATAGTCTAGGTGTAGGATAGTTTGGAAGGGGTTTGTAGTATTTAATGTTGTTAAGTTGTCGTTGGCATTCATCTTGATACATCTGGTTATCTAGTATGACAGTGGCTCCCCCTTTATCCGCAGGTTTGATGACTATGTCCTTATCTGATCCCAATTTCTTCAGGCACTGCATTTCTTCCTGTGAGAGATTTATAAAGGGATGTGTGGCATTCTTTATCATGTTATCAAAATCTTTTAGCACTGCTTTTTCAAAAGTAGGCACCTCTGACGGCACCAGGTGGAAAGGATTGAACGAAGATTTTTTCTTCAGGCCTGCTTTCATATTTTCATCCAGAGGGATGTTCTCATTTTTATCAAAGAAAAATGATAACCGTACCTTACGGTAAAAATCTGCCAATTCTTTGTTAGTCATAAAATCATCTCCCCAATTAGTCGGCACAAAACCCAAACCTTTATTCAAGACCTGGGTTTGTAATGTCATCGGTTTTATCACTCAGATTTACAATTAAGTCAGGTTGCTCGCTGACGGACTCGGGTCTCTCGTCATGCTCCTGGTTATGCGTTGTTCCAGGGTTGGATCCCACTGTACCCTTGTATTCCGTTGGTCCATTTGGCCCTGTTGACCTCGACCCCCTCTTCTTCGACTTATCCTGCCCCAGTCCTGTCCAAAAAAGAGTTGGTATCCAGGGCCTCCAAAGGGCCCCTGTTGGAAGGGATTCATTGGGAAAGCCCAGGGTTGAGGTGGCCACCACTGCGATGGAGTAGGGGGGTGGGAAAATCTTCCACGTCCTCTCATTGGTTTCATCCTTTTAAATGAACTGTCTGAATCACTCGAGGCAGAGTCATCTGTATTACTCCAGTCATCAGAGTTGGACATCCATTCATCTATGTTCTGTCGCCACCCCCTGGCACTTCTTCTATTGTTCTTTTTCGATGTCTGAATCCGGTAATCTTCTGCTAAATATGGATAGACTTTCTCTTGTGAAATACGCTCTGTGTATATGTGTTCACACGTAACCAACCCCGGGCTCCTTTACCCTAGGTGCTTTGCAGAGGCCTTATCTTAACCCCTTCGGTGCTCATGACGAGCTGGACTCGTCATGGCACACAGTGCTCGTGTGCTCATGACGAGTCCAGCTCGTCATGACTCCCTGCACAGGAAATCCCTCTGGTGCGGGCACCAGAGGGATTCCCTTTCTTCCCTAAAGCCTCGGGAGCTGGGGAAGAGCTTCCCCAGCTCCCGAGGCCCCCCTGGTTTCCCTGAAATGACGATCGGCGCGCACGTCGCGCTGATGTCATTTCAGTGAAACTGAAACTGAAATGAGCCAAGAGGCTCATTTCAGTTTCAGTTTCTACGTGCTCAGGGGGCTATCTCAGCCCCCTGAGCACGTAGAAACTCAGGAGAGGTATCGTTGGAAAGGGAAAATCTCCCCTTTCCAATGGTACCCCTCCTAGTGGATCCCTGCTTGGGGATCGCCCCAGGAGGGCGATCCCAAGCAGGGATCCACCCACTAGGCACCAGGGAGGGGGGAGCGGCCCCTTGGGCAAGGGTCTTTGCTCCCCCCATTATAAATTGGCATGATTAGTCTTTCTGCCCCCCCTGGGGGGTAGATGGGGGCAGTAGACCCCAATATGCCCCCCCGGGGGGGTAGAAAGCCCACTAGACACCAGGGATTTCTTTTATGCGATATTTATTAGGGGTGGGGGCTGCCCAAAACGGGCATGCCGATGCCCCCACCCCCCTGGCCACAAAATTAGTCTTTCTGCCCCCCCTGGGGGGCAGATGGGGCAGTAGCCCCCAATCTGCCCCCCCCGGGGGGGCAGAAAGCCCACTAGATACCAGGGATTTCTTTTTAAATTATAGTTAGGGGTGGGGGCTGCCCAATATGGGCATGCCAATGCCCCCACCACCCCGCCACAAAGGTACAGTCTTTCTGCCCCTCCTGGGGGGCAGATGGGGGCAGTAGCCCCCAATCTGCCCCCCCCGGGGGGGCAGAAATCCCACTAGATATCAGGGATTTTTTTTATTAATATAATTTGGGGTAGGGGCTGCCCAATATGGGCATGCCAATGCCCCCACCCCCAACGCAAAGGTACAGTCTTTCTGCCCCCCCGGGGGGCAGAAAGCCCACTAGACACCAGGGTTTTTTTTCCCCTCAATAAATTTAGGGGTGGGGTTGCCCAAGATGGGCATGCCAATGCCCCCACCCCACCCCCACAAAATTCCAGTCTTTCTGCCCCCCGGGTGGGCAGATGGTGGCAGTGGCCACCAATCTGCCCCCCGGGGTTCAGAAACACCCTAGATGCCAGGGATTATTTTTTTTATAGGCCCGGGGTGGGGGCTGCCCAGAATGGGCATGCAAATGCCCCCACCCTACCCCCAAAGAAAAAAAAAGACTTTCTGCCCCCCCAGGAGGCAGATGGAGGCAATAGCCCCTGATCTGCCCCCCCCGGGAGGGGGCAGAAAGCCCACTAAGCCCCAGGGATTTTTTTTTACATAGGTAGGGGTGGGGGCTGCCCAGAATGGGCATGTTAATGCCCCCACCCCAAAAAAATGCTACAGTCTTTCTGCCCCCCCTGGGAGGCAGATGGGGCAATAGCACCTTATCTGCACCCCCGGGGGCAGAAAGCCCACTAGCCACCAGGGATTTTTTTTTTACAAAGTTCGGGGTGGGGGCTGCCAAGAATGGACATGGCAATGCCCCCACCCACCCCAAAAAAGATGCCACTGTCTTTCTGCCCCTCCCAGGAGGCAGATGGGGGCAGTAGCCCCTGATCTGCCCCCGGGGGGCAGAAAGCCCACTATGTGCCAGCGATTATGCTGGCTTTTTTATACGCAGGGGTGGGGGCTGACCAGAATGGGCATCCCAATGCCCCCGACCCCCAAAAGAATAGCCACAGTCTTTCTGCCCCCTCAGGGGCATATAGGGGCAATAGCCCCTAATTTCCCCCTCCCCAGGGCGGCAGAAAGCCCACTAGGCACTGACATTTTTTCGGAATGTGCCTACCTGTTGAATTTGGTTCCTAGCTCTGCCGGCACCTAGGGAAACCTTGCAAACCTATACATTTTTAAAACTAGACACCCAGGGGAATCCAGGATGGGCTGACTTGACTGGCTCTCACCAGGTTCTGTTACCCAGAATCCCTTGCAAACCTAAAAATCTGTCCAAAAACACATTTTCCTTACATTTCTGTGGTGGAAAGTTCTGGAATCTGCGTGGATCCACAAATTTCCACCCATCCCGCGTTCCCCAAAGTCTTCCGAGAAAAATGGCACCTCACATGTGTGGGTAGGCCTAGTGCTCGCGACAGGAAACGGCCCAAACGCAACGTGGACACACCACATTTTCACAGTGAAAACGGACCCTTTTTTGCAAAGTGCCTAGCTGTAGATTTTGAACCCTAACACTGCCAGCACCTAGGGAAACCTAGCAAACCTATACATTTTTGAAAACTAGACACCCAGGGAATCCAGGATGGGGTGACTTGACTGGCTCTCACCAGGATTTGTTACCCAGAATCCCTTGCAAACCTAAAAATATGTCCCAAAAAACATATTTTCATCACATTTCTGTGGTGGAAAGTTCTGGAATCTGCGTAGATGTACAAAATTCCACCCACCCCGCGTCCCCCAAAGTCTTCCGTGAAAAATGGTACCTCACTTGTGTGGATGGGTCAAGTACCCGCGACAGGCAAGGGCCCAAAACCTATTGAGGCGACATCAAAATTACCTATCACAAACCAACCTGGTTTTGCAAGGGGGGGTCCCATGAGTTTTTGGCCCCGGGCTCGACGGCCATCTAGGGAAACCTACCCAACCCACACATTTCTGAAAACTAGACACTCGGGGGAGACCAGCAAGGTATGGCTTGCGTGGGTCCCCCAACGTTTTCCTACCCAGAATCCCTTGCAAACCTGAAATTTTGCTGAAAAAAATCACTTTTTTCACACATTTTTGTGTGGGAAAGTTGTGGCATCACCGGGCTGACACAAATTTCCTACCACCCAGCGTTCTCCCAGGTCTCCTGATAAAAATGGTGCATCACTCGGGTTGGAGGTCCAGAGTACGCGCGACAGGCAAGGGCCCAAAACGTATTGAGGCGACATCAAAATTGCCTATCACAAAACGACCTGGTTTTGCAATGGGGGTCCTATGACTTTTGGCCCGGGGCTCGGCGGCCACATAGGAAACCTACCAAACCCACACATTTCTGAAAAGCAGACACCCGGGGATTCCAGGGAGGTATGGCTTGCGTGGATCCTCCAACGTTTTCTTACCCAGAATCCCCTGCAAACCTGAAATTTTGCTGAAAAAATTCACTTTTTCACACATTTTTGTGTGGAAAGTTGTGGCATTACCGGGCTGACACAAATTTCCTACCACCCAGCGTTCCCCCAGGTCTCCTGATAAAAATGGTACATCACTCGGGTTGGAGGTCCAAGTACGCGCGACAGGCAAGGGCCCAAAACGTATTGAGGCGACATCAAAATTGCCTATCACAAAACGACCTGGTTTTGCAATGGGGTCCTATGACTTTTTGGCCCGGGGCTCGGCGGCCACATAGGAAACCTACCAAACCCACACATTTCTGAAAAGCAGACACCCGGGGATTCCAGGAGGTATGGCTTGCGTGGATCCTCCAACGTTTCTTACCCAGAATCCCCTGCAAACCTGAAATTTGGCTGAAAAAAATCACTTTTTCACACATTTTGTGTGGTCAAGTTGTGGCATCACGGGGCTGAAACTAATTTCCTACCACCCAGCGTTCCCCCAGGTCTCCCGATAAAAATGGTGCCTCACTCGGGTGGGAGGCCCAAGTACCCGCGACAGGCAGGGCCCACAACGTATTGAGGCGACCTCAAAATGGCCTATCACAAAACGACCTGGTTTTCAAGGGGGTCCCATGACGTTTTGGCCCGGGGCTCGGCAGCCACCTAGGAAACCTACCAAACCCACACATTTCTGAAAAGTAGACACCCGGGGATTCCAGGGAGGTATGGCTTGCATGGATCCCCCAACGTTTTCTTACCCAGAATCCCCTGCAAACCTGAAATTTGGCTGAACAAATCACTTTTTTCACACATTTTTTTGTGGTAAAGTTGTGGCATCACGGGGCTGACACAAATTTCCTACCACCCAGCGTTTCCCCAGGTCTCCCGATAAAAATGGTGCCTCACTCGGGTGGGAGGCCCAAGTACCCGCGACAGGCAAGGGCCCAAAACATTTTGTGATAGGCAATTTTGATGTCGCCTCAATACGTTGTGGGCCCTTGCCTGTCGCGGGTACTTGGGCCTCCCACCCGAGTGAGGCACCATTTTTATCGGGAGACCTGGGGAACGCTGGGTGGTAGGAAATTTGTGTCAGCCCCGTGATGCCACAACCTTACCACACAAAAATGTGTGAAAAAGGGATTTTTTCAGCAAAATGTCAGGTTTGCAGGGATTCTGGGTAAGAAAACGTTGGGGATCCACGCAAGCCATACCTCCTGGAATCCCCGGGTGTCTACTTTTCAGAAATGTGTGGGTTTGGTAGGTTTCCTAGGTGGCCGCCGAGCCCCGGGCCAAACGTCATGGGACCTCCTGCAAAACCAGGTCGTTTTGTGATAGGCCATTTTGAGGTCGCTCAATACGTTGTGGGCCCTTGCCTGTCGTGGTACTTGGACCTCCCACCCGAGTGAGGCACCATTTTATCGGGAGACCTGGGGGAACGCTGGTGGTAGGAAATGTGTGTCAGCCCCATGATGCCACAACTTTACCACACAAAAATGTGTGAAAAGGGATTTTTCCAGCAAAATGTCAGGTTTGCAGGGATTCTGGGTAAGAAAACGTTGGAGGATCCACGCAAGCCATACCTCCCTGAATCCCGGGTGTCTACTTTTCAGAAATGTGTGGGTTTGGTAGGTTTCCTAGGTGGCCGCCGAGCCCGGCCAAAACGTCATAGGACCCCCTTGCAAAACCAGGTCGTTTTGTGATAGGCCATTTTGAGGTCGCCTCAATACGTTGTGGGCCCTTGCCTGTCGCGGGTACTTGGGCCTCCCACCCGAGTGAGGCACCATTTTTATCGGGAGACCTGGGGAACGCTGGGTGGTAGGAAATTTGTGTCAGCCCCATGATGCCACAACTTTACCACACAAAAATGTGTGAAAAAGGGATTTTTTCAGCAAAATGTCAGGTTTGCAGGGATTCTGGGTAAGAAAACATTGGGGGAGCCACGCAAGCCATACCTCCCTGGAATCCACGGGGTGTCTACTTTTCAGAAAGGTGTGGGTTTGGTAGGTTTCCCTAGGTGGTCGCGAGCCCGGGCCAAAACGTCATGGGACCCCCTTGCAAAACCAGGTCGCTTTGTGATAGGCCATTTTGAGGTCGCCTCAATGCGTTGTGGGCCCTTGCCTGTCGTGGGTACTTGGGCCTCCCACCCGAGTGAGGCACCATTTTTATCGGGAGACCTGGGGGAACGCTGGGTGGTAGGAAATTTGTGTCAGCCCCATGATGCCACAACTTACCACACAAAATGTGTGAAAAAGGGATTTTTCAGCAAAATGTCAGGTTTGCAGGGGATTCTGGGTAAGAAAACGTTGGGGAGCCACGCAAGCCATACCTCCCTGGAATCCACGGGGTGTCTACTTTTCAGAAAGGTGTGGGTTTGGTAGGTTTCCTAGGTGGCCGCCGAGCCCCGGGCCAAAACGTCATGGGACCCCCTTGCAAAACCAGGTCGTTTTGTGATAGGCCATTTTGAGGTCGCCTCAATACGTTGTGGGCCCTTGCCTGTCGCGGGTACTTGGGCCTCCCACCCGAGTGAGGCACCATTTTTATCGGGAGACCTGAGGAACGCTGGGTGGTAGGAAATTTGTGTCAGCCCCATGATGCCACAACTTTACCACACAAAAATGTGTGAAAAAGGGATTTTTCAGCAAAATGTCAGGTTTGCAGGGGATTCTGGGTAAGAAAACGTTGGGGGAGCCACGCAAGCCATACCTCCCTGGAATCCCCGGGTGTCTACTTTTCAGAAAGGTGTGGGTTTGGTAGGTTTCCTAGGTGGCCGCCAGCCCCGGGCCAAAACGTCATGGGACCCCCTTGCAAAACCAGGTCGTTTTGTGATAGGCCATTTTGAGGTCGCCTCAATACGTTGTGGGTCTTTGCCTGTCGTGGGTACTTGGGCCTCCCACCCGAGTGAGGCACCATTTTTATCGGGAGACCTGGGGGAACGCTGGGTGGTAGGAAATTTGTGTCAGCCCCGTGATGCCACAACTTTACCACACAAAAATGTGTGAGAAAAGGGATTTTTTCAGCAAAATGTCAGGTTTGCAGGGGATTCTGGGTCAGAAAACATTGGGGGATCCACGCAAGCCATACCTCCCTGGAATCCCCGAGTGTCTACTTTTCAGAAATGTGTGGGTTTGGTAGGTTTCCCTAGATGGCCGCCGAGCACGGGGCCAAAACCCAGGTGACCCCCTTGCAAAACCAGGTGATTTTGAGATAGGCAATTTTGATGTCGCCTCACTACGTTTTGGGCCCTTGCCTGTCGTGGGTACTTGGGCCTCCCACACAAGTGAGGCACCATTTTTATCGGGAGACCTGGTGGAACGCTGGGTGGTAGGAAATTTGTTTGAGGCAAGTGATGCCACACTTTCCCACAAACAAAATGTGTGAAAAAAGTGATTTTTTCAGCTAAAATTGAGGTTTGCAGGGGATTCTGGGTAAGGAAACGTTGGGGGATCCACGCAAGCCATACCTCCCTGGAAGCCCCAGGGTGTCTACTTTTCAGAAATGTGTGTGTTTGGTAGGTTTCCCTAGGTGCCGGCAGAGCTAGGGTTCAAAAACTACACCTAGGCACTTTGCCAAAAAAGGGTCATTTTTCACTGCGAAATTGAAGTGTGACCACGTTGCATTTTGCGTCGTTTCCTGTCGCAGGCACTAGGCCGACCCACACAAGTGAGGTACCATTTTTCTCATAAGACTTTGGGGAACACAGGGTGGGTGGAAATTTGTGGATCCACGCAGATTCCAGAACTTTCCACCACAGAAATGTGGGGAAAATGTGTTTTTTTTGGCAATTTGTTTGGTTTGCAAGGGATTCTGGGTAACAGAACCTGGTGGGAGACAGTCAAGTCACCCCATCCTGGATTCCCCTGGATGTCTAGTTTTCAAAAATGTATAGGTTTTATAGGTTTCCCTGGGTGCCCGCAGAGCTAGGGTTCAAAAACTACAGCTAGGCACTTTGCCAACAAAGGGTCATTTTTTACAGCGAAATTGAGGTGTGACCACGTTGCGTTTTGCGCCGTTTCCTGTCGCAGGCACTAGGCCGACCCACACAAGTGAGGTACCATTTTTCTCGTAAGACTTTGGGGAACGCAGGTTGAGTGGAAAATTGTGGATCCACGCAGATTCCAGAACTTTCCACCACAGAAATGTGGGGAAAATGTGTTTTTTGGACAATTTTTTAGGTTTGCAAGGGATTCTGGGTAACAGAATCTCGTGGGAGGCAGTCAAGTCACCCCATTCTGGATTTCCCTGGGTGTCTAGTTTTCAAAAATGTATAGGTTTGCTAGGTTTCCCTAGGTGACGGCAGAGCTAGGGTTCAAAAACTACAGCTAGGCACTTTGCCAAAAAAGGGTCATGTTTCACTGCGAAATTGAGGTGTGACCACGTTGCGTTTTGCGCTGTTTCCTGTCGCAGGCACTAGGCCGACCCACACAAGTGAGGTACCATTTTTCTCGTAAGACTTTGGGGAACGCGGGGTGGGTGGAAAATTGTGGATCCACACAGATTCCAGAACTTTCCACCACAGAAATGTGGGGAAAATTTGTTTTTTTTGACAATTGTTTAGGTTTGCAAGGGATTCTGGGTAACAGAACCTGGTGGGAGGCATTCAAGTCACCCCATCCTGGATTCCCCTGGGTGTCTAGTTTTCAAAAATGTATAGGTTTGCTAGGTTTCCCTAGGTGCCGGCAGAGCTAGGGTTCAAAAACTACAGCTAGGCACTTTGCCAAAAGAGGGTCATTTTTCACTGCGAAATTGAGGTGTGACCACATTGCGTTTTGCGCTGCTTCCTGTCGTGGGCACTAGGCCTTACCACACAAGTGAGGTACCATTTTTTTTGGAAGACCTTGGGGAACGCGGGGTAAGTGGAATTTTGTGGATCCACGCAGATTCCAGGACTTTCCACCACAGAAAAGTGAGGAAAATGTGTTTTTTTTACCAATTTGTTAGGTTTGCAAGGGATTCTGGGTAACAGAACCTGGTGAGAGCCAGTCAAGTCACCCCATCCTGAATTCCCCTGGGTGTCTAGTTTTCAAAAATGTATAGGTTTGCTAGGTTTCCCTAAGTGCCCGCAGAGCTAGGGTTCAAAAACTACAGCTAGGCACTTTGCAAAAAAAGGGTAATTTTTCATTGTGAAAATGTGGTACGTCCACGTTGCATTTTGAGCCATTTCCTGTTATGGGCACAAGGCCTACCCACACAAGTGAGGTACCATTTTTATCGGGAGACTTAGGGTAACACAGAATTGTAGAGCAACTGTTATTACCTATTGACTTTCGATGCATTTCTGCCTTCCAAATGAAAGACAATGTGTAAAAAATAAGTCATTTTGAAAAATGACCTATAATTCTCATGCTAGTATGGGTACTCCCAATTTCGGAAATGTGCAAATATCTACTGTTTCTAAAATCTACATTTTGTTCCCATTTCAAAAATACATAGGTGTCTTTCATAACAATTTTTCCATGTATACATTTTCCCAAAATAATTGCTATATACCCGGCACATAATAAAAAACCATTGCAAGATGCTGCTCAGTTATTGGCTCTGGGTTCGTCGGGTTCTTGGTGAACCTACAAGTCCTATATATCCCCACAACCAGAAAGGTCCAGCGGATATAACGGTATATTGCTTTCAAATAGCTGTCATAATTAGAAGAAGTTACAGGTGAAAACGTTGACACAAATGGCTGTTTTTTTCAACTAATTTTCAATTTGTCCTTCATTTAACTGTTAGTTTCTATAAGGAAAACTTTAAGGATCTACACAAATGACCCCTTGCTGAATTCATAATTATGTCTACTTTTCAGAAATGTATGGATTTCCAGGATCCATTATTGGTTTCATACCCATTTCTACCATTAACTGGAAGGAGGTTGAAAGCACAAAAAATAGCAAAAATAGGCTATGTCCCAGAAAAATGCCAAAACTGTGTAAAAAATGTTGGTTTGCTGACAAAAGTCTGTCATTCCCTAAAAGCTGGGAAAATGGTTATTTCAGCCCCACAAACCCTTTTTGATAACATTTGCAGGGAAAACCCCAGACGCTTTCATTTGCAGCCCGTTTTTCCCATTTTTCCCAAAAAAAAAAGAATTTAGCTGTATTTTGGCTAATTTCTGGGACCCCTCCAGGGGAATCCACAAACCCTGGGTATCTTTAGAATCCCCATGATGTTGGAAGAAAAGGACGCAAATTTGGCGTGGATAACTTATGTGGTCAAAAAGTTACAGGGGCCTAAGCGCGCACTACCCCAAATAGCCAAAAAAAGGCTTAGCACAGGGGGGGAAAAGGCCTAGCAGCGAAGGGGTTAAAAGGCAGACACTTGTGGTAAACACATGCAGCCCAATTGCCATGCAATTATCATGACTGGGACTCAGATAGTGAGCCTCACCCACTGTAAAGGTCTAAAACCTGGGTGATCAAAAATAAAAAAATCCTGATGTACTAAATGGACAGAACCCATTTGCAACACTCAGGTTTGAATATGATAACAAAAATCACAGAAATTCACTTATAAAAACAAAGGTTAAAGTGATTGTATTTATAGGCTTGGTAATAAGATCTTAGCTTAAGTTTTAAAAAAAACAGACTCACTAAAAAAAATAAGGGTTAAAGTGAAATTACATTAAGGTGTTGAAATGAGATAAGATGTAATGTTTAAAGATAGAAAAAAAACATTAATTAGCTAGCTGTAGATTGGTGAACCAACTGTAAATTGTGCCCTTGTCATGAACTGCTTATGACCTTACATATTACATCATTCATGACATGTTAAATTACATAAATGATGACATTACTGATGGTATCTCAAAAGACATCATTGATGATATCACTGATCAACATGCAGTTATTGTGACAGCATCCTATAGGGTTTGTGGACACTAAGTTACTCAACAAGCTACACCTGTGCCCAATTTTCTATCACCAATTAAGAGAAAATGGATATAACCTTTAACAATATGTGGATCACGTAGTCCATTTGTCAAGTTACCAACCAACATTTGGTGGATGTTACCCTCTCTGTTTACTGGTATTCACCCAGCTAACAAATTTGCATGAGTCTATGCTGCCATGCAAATGAGGGTACGCCTCTTCACAATTCATGAGTGTATAATGTGTCCGTGCAATGTGTATTTACAAAAGGGGCCTTGCAAGCACCTTCCTTCCCTTCTGGAATACCACCCAGATAGTGTAATACACAGCCCAAACATCCATTGCACTTAAAGAGCACTTCTTTAATCTGGACCAATTCCCTGTGAGTAGGAATTCACAAAAAAACTAATCAATGCCAAGGCTTTTTTTTTTTAAACCTGAAAAAGAGTGCTGGTTTTCCAATGTTATTGTTGAGTGCAAAATTCCAGAGAGGGCAAAAAGAAGTACAATCACGGATTTTAAATATCAAAGATATGCATCTCCTCTGAAACTTTATGATCCATATGCCATTAGTGAGATACATTTCAAAATTTGCACTGGGCTTCATTCCATGGAATTTGTAATTAAAAAGCAAGTTAATCAAAATTTAAACCCCACTCTTAACATTGTCACCTTGTCACTGGACTTTAGCAGCCTGCTAAGCTCACATTTTGATACAAAGGTCTTGTTGTTGATTAACAATCCTCCAAAATGGGAACATCTGGTTCAAAATCACTGCCTGCAGGTTAGGGTGAGATGATGATAAAAAATATCTAGAGAACGTAAAAAGATGCTACATTTCCAATTCCTTGGAAAAATAAAATATAATTATTGTTTTGTTAACAAATAAATAAAGGTCACAACTTGTGGTTAATTTTCTGTCCAATCATGCCGGTAAAATTATATTCAAACTATCAAAAGCTAGTGAATTGTCTTAATCAACTCCTACCAACCATTGCCTTTACATGTTATATTCGATTCTCTAGTGGCCACCAGTTTTTTCTGTAGCTGAATTTCTCGTGCTAGGTACCAATAAAATGAATGCAGAGAAGCATTTTTAAACACATCATCTGGGATTACTTGTGGTAGCCAATGTGGTCAAATGGGTTTTATGATGACTATTGAATTCCAACCAAATGCTATTATTCACTGATCAAAATGTGGGCAAAGAATTTGTAATCCACTCTAGAGCTTGGTGGGGCTGCACAGTGTTACCATTGTTATTTTCCCTGTGTATTGAACTATTGGGTTCACAACTTAAGGCCGCACAAAGTATTCCTCCTTTCAAAAGCAATTGTAATTTCTTCAAAATAAATTTTTATGAGGATAAACGTTTTAGTTTTTAGTAGCAAATTAGATCAAATAGTGTCTGCAACAGTGCTTAAATTATAAAAGAAAGAGTGCTGGTGCTCAAAATCAGTAGCCTGCGGCCCGTGCAATTGAATTTTGGCACATCGAATATCAGGTTGCTTAGCCGTAAAACCACCTGATGCCACTTCAATCCACAACCAGACGCTCCCTTTTGCTTTATCTCACGCTAGCAGGCTCCTGCTTTCCCCCTTTCTGATGGTTTTACTATCTGTCTCTTCCTCTCTCATTCCCCTTTGTGTGTTTTCCCTTTCTTGCTCTTTGGTTATTGACTGATGCAGAAAAATTCGGTCCGGTCCCTAAAAATGAGTGTCTGTGGCCCACACTGACAACCACCAGCTCAAATTAAGCACTGGTCTGCAGTAATTCTAACATCTGAAGACAAAGGGCCTTATTTAGAGTTTGGCATAGGAAATACTCTGACAAAAGGCGGTGGATATCTCGCCGCCATATTCCAAGCGCCACAGGCTATAATGGACTTGCCATACAGCGGGCAGGACATCTGTCATGTTTGTGACAAAGTATCCGATCTGCCAAACTCTACAAAAGCTGACAAGATTCTGAGTATGTAGTGTATCAGACTAAAAGAAAGTAATGGCCTGAAACTATAACGTAAAGAATTAAATATATCTCGGAACGCAGAGTAATAGTCTATGTGTGATAATACATCTGCATAGGCTCCATTTACAAAACATTTTACACAACTGAATTGATCTTGTCATTACGCATACAAAGGAAAAATCCTACAGGAGCAAATATAAACTTTCAAAACATAGAGTCTGTGAACACTGTCCAGCAAGCAAAACATTTTGTGAGACAAATTATTAGTCAGTTGCATAAAATAGTTCCATGCAGCAGCAATCATTTTCTAAGCCAATTGATTGCAGAATTAATCTCATTAAAGAAATGTATTTGATAAAATATTTATTTGCAGTTTCGCTTGTCATTACATACATTCCATTTGTTGTTTTGAAACGACAGCAAACATTTTGTATATCTTTTATTCACTAAAAGTGAGCCTGCTTATCATGCACAAGGTTGTGCCAAGAAGCTAAGAAATCATCTCAACCTGTCTGCACCTTCTGTTATTGGACTGCTGTTCCCTAACGAATTCCATTTCTAAAACACGTTGCAAGTGTCCAAAACGAGATGAGTAGTTTATTTGCAACAGCCAAGGGGATAAATTCTGAAGACCATTTCTCAAAAATGTTTTTTAAGGAGGCCTGACTGGTTGAGAAATTATTTTGCGTCCGTCACAATGTTAAGAAGTTTAGTTAGAGCCAGTCAGTATCAGTTTACATTGCTGCGTTGATCATTCTATTTTCCCAAAGTATATTAAGTTCCAGTTCCTCACACAGAATGATAGGATAATTATTTGGACCACTCTTTGACTCTGAAGCAAAACTTCCCTCAACAGCACACACTGGGGATTTAACTGTGAAAGATAACAAAAGATTCCAATATTTCCAGCTAGGTCATAGTAGTGGAAAATCTGGTAATATGTTGAATATCCAGTTTTGACATTAGACTGACCTCTAATAAGAGTATAATTTTGCACTTTTATACCCAACACATTCTGAATAGCTCAGCACCATTGGGAACCTGCAGATGGGCCTGAGAAGGTTTTAACTGCAAATAAAACATGTGAGGAAAATCTCTGAATTTAATGGTGACCACATTTCTTATTAAATTTGAGGAGAGGATGTAGCCTTACGGCTAGAGCGGTCGACCTCGAAGCTGGGGGACCAGGTTTGAGTCTCGGCAACGACAGTCAACATCCTGTGATTCTGGGCAAATCACTCAATCTCCCTGTGCCTAACAAAAATGAATGTGTCCATCTGTAACTAAACTAGTGCTCATTTAAAGTGCTCTGATACCTGATATCTTCGGGTCAAGTTCGCACTATATAAAACTCTAAAATAAAATAAAAAATAAAATAATTATTACAGAAAGAGAATTCTCTTCGTGTTCAGATACGCTGTATAATGCAAGCGTCTCTGTTGATAAGTATCAATCCGGTTTAAATAAAAGCTGTGCACATTTCTGCATCAAATGCTAATCACAGTCATATGTTTGTAGTCTACTATCATATTAGCATTGGAGACAACAGTGTTAAATCATATCCCTTACACAACTCAGACTACAATCAATACAGTATTTCATAGATCATTTTGGAAAAAACTACACACACACAAAAAGACACATAGACAAGCAGCTTTGCTACAGTAGACCATGCATCAGTTGCTTGTGTAAACTGCCTTGGTTGAATATTTGCAAACAGTGATATCCTCAGACCAACAGCGCACCCAAAATTTAGTTTGATAGGTCAAGTTGTGAGCTTTCTTCGATTAACTCATGTGAAATGCTCAGTAATGGGACTCTGGTCCACCTTTACAATGGCAGAGCACGAGGCATAGTCCTCAACTCTACATTACATGAATTCCTTGTTTTTGTCTTTGTTGTCCTCCGTATCCAGTGCCCAAGCATGCATAGATTGTAGATCTCTGTAGATTGGGCCCTAAACTGCCTTGCATTGCAAAACAAATCTCTTTCATAATCTTTATTAGCACGTTATTCCCATTATCTAGGGGAATGACTTATAGGTCAATGGGCCCGTTGCCATATGGCTGGTGTAGTGGAGGGACAGCCTCCACCCCCCCTACCAAAGGATGGCCTGCTAGATTTTGGCACCTGGATCGTGGACATTTTCCACCTGATGCGGTTCTCACATTCAAAACAAGGCAGCAGGTTCGCCATATTTGGGTGGCATAGCGGGATCTGACATCAGGTCTGCATTGTGGCCTCCAACGTGAGTGGTCCATCTTTGGAACAAACATCACTAACGGAGCCTGCTCTGCCTATAGAAAAACTGCATCACTAAATGTTTAAATGAGATAGGAGAACTGGGAGAAATATGATTGAGAGTGACTCTATTTCTATGCTATGCATTGCATCTGATGCAGAATGATAGCCTGGGGATCTTGTTTGTGATAAATACCTCAAATGAAAGAGTCTCCCATTGAATAGGGAATAGCAGGTGGATTTTGGTGATTACGTCACCAAAATTATTATTATCCCAGGTTTGACCCAGTGACATTTACCTGCAAACAAATTCAGGGGTCACAAAAATCTGACCCACTGATAACTACGACACCTGTGCAAACAGGTGTTTTCACGCATGTCACGTTTTTTGAAGCATTCATAATCAAGGCCTAATGTCTTGTCTAAATGTAAATTAGCGTTAATTCAAAGGTGTGAGTAATGGTATTTTATTCTCCAGTGAGATGATGAATGTTTGCCTCTAGACACATTCTTTCGGTGCTGTGATTAGGCTGTTGGCCCAGTGCAAAGCAGTGCATGGTGGCAACTGGGCGCATAACATATGATACACAATTTGTATAAATATTTTCTATCTTTTTAAGAAAAAAATCCCAGTGCTTTTGCTAAGTCTGCGCCACATAATTTTGTTTCAATAATGAACACAGGCTCGTTAATTGTTTTTAAGGCAAGTAGTCATGCACATTTAGAGACGAATATACAGGAGCAAAGGAACGCTTTGTTTTCCAAAGCACTCTTTGCCCTTCTTTCCCTACTTCATAAATGGAGGATCCGACATCAATCTAAAATGCCATACATGAATCTAGGCATTGCATTTTCCACTTGTATGTAATCCCTGACAAAATACCTATTTCTTCTTCTTCAGAAATTATAGTGTAACTGGTGACCATACGCCTTATGATGTGATGCACACAACTTCTTAGTTAATAAATGACCCTACCTTTTAGGTCTCGGCTAGACAGTGCATGCACTGTCTTCAAGACATGTTGTTTACAATCAGAGGGCTCAGATGAGTGCTAGTGTTTTCAGTTGCTCCTTTCCTTTTCTACCCGCCTCCCATTCATGTTAAAAGTTATGGCCTGAAGCTCTGTAGTATAAAGGATTGCCCCTCCATTTACACTCACCACTCGCCCCTTACCCTTTGAGCTTACGCCTGCCCTTCCCCCTCTTTCTTTGTCTTTCTCCCCACACCATGGGAAATATTAGACTCTAAAATGCCAGGGACGAAATCGCAGCTGCCCCTCCCACCTCCCCTCTTCTGCTGAGAGCAGCACTGATACCGCTTTTTTTTAGGTCGAGCCTGGGCAAAGCATGCGCTGCTCTGCGAGCCATGCTGTATTGGAGTATGGACTTGAAGCCCGTCCACTCCCTGCCCATATTTTTCATTGTCTTGTGTCATTGTCCTTCGTGAATGCTGACTTCTGATTCCTTAATAGGCTTGTTAGTCCCTCCTTAGTACCGCCTTGTCTTCATTTGTAACCTCCCATGAGGACTGGCCCTTTTACTTCAGTTGTTACACAGTACGTCTTATTTAGGCTGTAAGCACTATTTTCTTTAATGAGTTTCTCTTACTGCAGGAGGGTCTCTCATGCGCAGTTGTGACCACCAGCTTGTTTAACTCGTAGCAAATGGGGAGCTCTTCAGGGGCCATGGGAGACAGAAGGGGGCACCTCAGTGATGCTTTTAAGGGGGTCAAAGGTGCGTGATGGAAATTCCGCTAAATCTAGCTTGTTCATTTTCTGAATGAACATCTATGTTAAACATGAATATGCTTTAGGTGTGCTCCTCCACTCACTTGCTAAAGACCATGACTTCAACAAAGGGCTCTTACCCTCTTTTCTTGATTTGTTCCTATGTGAAATGGATCCAAAAAAGAAAGAAACTCTTTGGCTGCAAATGTCTCTTTGGACACACTCTCCCGCAAACGCAAGCACGAACCTGACCAGAAGATATTGGAGCGCTTTACTGAGCAGTTCTCCAGTTCTAAAGTGGCAGCTTGCTGCGCTTTGCTCCTCGGCTCAGATTACCTGTAAAGGGGGTACTTTCACCCCCAGCTTAACGTTGCTCGTGCTCATTTGCTTTTCTCCCCCTGCCCGCTACATTGCTCTGTCTATGGATTGCTTCCCTATGCCCTCCGTGCCCCTTTCCCCACACGCCATCATTTTTGTTTCCCTACACCTGCACCCTCAGTTTTGCTTCCCCACACCCTCCCCATCTGTGTTCCTTCTGCTACCTTCTGTTTGCAACCCCTCCCCCCCCACACACACACACACACTTTGAGACAGATGAGGCAACTCAGCGATACTTTTAGGGAGGTCAAAGGTGTGTGATGTAAATTCTGCTAGATCTGGCTTGTTTATTTTCTGAACGCACATCTATGTTAAATTTGAATATGCTTGAAAAACTGGATTGCAAGTCACTCGCACGCTGAATTCTTTTCTTTGTTTTGTTGCGGATTTTCATTGTTTTCCTTTTAAAAACCAAACACTCAGCAGTGTCATTTTGTTTCTTTTGGGAATGGGAGTGGGAATGGGGGTAAACTGTTTCAGATGCAGAGGAGAGGTGTAGGGTTTAATAAGGCCAGTAGCACTTTGTAATCCTTAAACAACTTTTTATCACTTTAAACTTCTTGTTATTTTTGACAACACTGGCCTATCCTTCACAATGCTTCTGCTTTAAATGCAGGAAAGAGTAAATCGTCCAGGCTTTCTTTGTTCCAAACCATCAGGAAATCTCCTTCTCTGTTCACTTCCTAATTCTAGTTATATAAACTGTGTTTATTGATAGCTATCCCCAGGAAACTATCTATGGCCCACTTCTTTGGGTGCAGAATGTTCTTTTTATGTTTTGTACACATACAAAGGGCACAGATCACACATGGCTCGTATCGTTCACAAATTATATTGAATATTCTTTTATTTCAGTTTAATTTTTGCAAATTTTAATCAAATGAAATCTATTACAGAAGCTGCCCCGAGCATGGGCAGAGCAAGCACTGCTCTGCGAGGCATGCTGAATGCAGGTATGGACTTGCAGCTCCGCCCATTTTCCTCCCATCTTTTCAATTGGCTCCTGTTACTGTCCTTTCTAAATGGTTGCTTTTTATTCATGAATAGGCTTAGTAGTCCTTCCTTAGTACCGCCTTGTCTGCATTTGTAACCTCACATAAGGACTGGACTTTTTACTTGCGTTGTTACACGGTCTGTTTTATCTATAGTCTGTGAGCACTATTTTCTTTAATGTCTATTCTAGCTGCTGTTGCAGGCGCGACAGGTTCTCCCTAACCCACCCTGTTTAATGACATTGTGGCGCCCGATCATGGATGCTGCACTTTATTTGAAAAATGCTCCCTGCACAGCTCTGCACTTCTGCACGCGCTGTTCTGCTGAACTAATGCTTTTTTTTTTTTAAAGCGCCCCATACTGCGCTTTCACTTTAATATCTGCCATATACCTTTCTTTACACAAGCCGTGTCTAAAGAAAGGCGCGTGGTTGACATTAAAGTGAAAACGCGGTATGGGGCACTTTAAAAAAAAAAAATGTGTTTGTCAACTTGATGCGGGTCGTCTAAAGAAAGGGGCGTGGCCGACATTAAAATGAAAGCGCGGCATGGGGCGCTTTTACAAACAACCATTTTAAAATGCAATAGGTCTCGCATTTGCGTGAGTTTAAGCTATTGGTATTGTAAATTACAATGCCTTTTATTTATGTTTTAAAAACCAACACATAAATAGAAGGCATTGTCATTTACAATGCCAATAGCTCAAACTCTCGCAAAAGCGAGACCTATTGCATTGCAAATATTTGTTTTTTTTTGCAGTTTTCTAAAGCGCAAACTCAACCTGAAGGTATTGGAGTGCTTTACATGAGCAACAGTTACATTACACAAGAAGGAATTCATTTTAGGTCTCAACTATACAGCGCAGGTGCTGTCTCTTTAGTCCCCATGTTGTGTTCCTCGTCCAGCCCCTCCTGCCAGACAAAAAAGTGCTATGACATGGCCAGCGCTAACTGTGTCACATCGCTTTGTTCTGTACAACATGGCTAAAAGACATGCACATTGACACGCCAATAGCTCTCGCATTGCAGAGACCTATTGACGTTACCAATGTTTGTTTATTTTACCGTGGCAGGATGTTCTTTCCTGAGGGCGAACACTCTGAGGAACCAACACAAATAAATGTATGTTTATGTGCAAGTTCAACCAGAGGTTGCCAGCTAGGAAACAGTGATAATCCTGTTTGGAAATGCTATTACGTTTCAGTATCGTGGGGAGAGTGAATCCTTTTTCACTGCAACATTAAACAAGACGAGGACTTCCAGTAAGCCCTTTCCC
Organism: Calotriton arnoldi; assembly: GCA_963921515.1. Lineage (NCBI taxonomy): Eukaryota > Metazoa > Chordata > Amphibia > Caudata > Salamandridae > Calotriton > Calotriton arnoldi. Next base: position 589,517 of record CAWUFW010002792.1, on the reverse strand, counting down.
CCAATGCCTCTTTCGTCACCATTCGCGTCATTAAAGAAGGGGAGCCCAGGGAGTAACCTTTAATCTAGACCTGCCAGGCCGCACTCCGCTTGCCTCTGTACTCGTCCCATGCTGATTGTAAACAAGACATATGGCTGCGCCAAGGACATGAAAAAGTTACAAAATCATGCAAATGAGAAAGTGGACACATTCTCTTGGATTCAACATTTAAAACAAACTAATGGGTTTCCTAAACCTACATCTGACCTCAAATAGAGAACAAATAACTTACGAGTTGGTTATCAACAAGGGAATGCTAAGACTTGTATTTGACAGGTGGAATATTGTGTTGTGACATATATGTGGACAGAGAGAAAATGTAATATTAGCATTTGCTGGATCAAGAAGAAAACATGCTTCGGTGAATGGGGGATAACAGCAGTGATGAGAGCAAACGACCCCCCTCATCCTTTCATCTCCAGAAACTTAGCACCTGTAAAAACAATAGAAAAAACTGGAATACCTGGGACAGGGGGCAAACGGCCTCCATCCAAACTCGTTTAGATTCTTATATGACATTTTCTGGGGTGTGAACTACGGTTGGCACTAGGTGGGGTTCAGCTCAGCACCGGAATTGCTACTGTGCAGGAACACCTAGTGAGATAATGCATGCAGTGCTTGTACAAGGAGTGTGGGCCCTGCCACGATAATAGATTATGCAGTTAACAAATGTAAACAGACTAGAAGGCATCACTGAGCCTAGGCTATAAGCAAGATGTCATCTGAAAATCAGATAATGAGCATGTAGATAGAAGACCACCTGAAAGTGTAACTCAATCATCACTCAGCAACCAGAAGAATTCTAGTACATAATTTTCTTGAATAATTCATCCGCTGTCCCGGGGGTCAGCCACAACCGGAAGCAGTATTAGCCCTTGAAGGGATATCTGAGAGGAGGAAGATCCTTCCTCAATTGAGGAACTACCCTGATCAGAATCAGTCGTCACAATCCAGTCACAGTATCAGACAACGATCTCCAAAGCTGAACATTTGTCCTCCTCTGCCTGCTCCTCAGGAATATAGCACTTTACATCGCAGATTTTACACAGTGATGCATTCACAACGCGGTCGTTACAACGACCGCGTTGTTACAACGCAGTGCCATCACAACGCAAGTCGTTACAACGACTTGCGCTAGATGGCGCGCTGGACTAAGGAATAGTATGATTTACTATTCCAACTCCAGTGTGTGCAACAGTAGGGAAGGTGTTGGAATAGTAAATTACACTATTCCTTAGTCTAGAGCGCCATGTAGCGCAAGTCGTTGTAACGACTTGCGTAGTAATGGCACTGCGTTGTAACAACGTGGTCGTTGTAACGACCGCGTTGTGATTGCATCGCGGTGTAAAATCCGCGATGTAAAGGTTGTTTCCCCTCCTCGGAGGGGCAATGATGTGACCCATGTGAAAGAGGGGTTACTTCTTGGTTCATTGACGCATGCATTTCCGTACCAGATGTCCTCATTTTCTAGGTGCTTCTGCTTGGGCAGCATTCCCAGTCACCTCCACATCACTTACCTACACTTGCCATGCGTTGTAATTTGCAGGTCTAGGTAATATGTCACATTTTTGTCATTCATAGTCACACATGCAATAGAGTAAGGTGTTACATGCCCTACAGGATACTACAACTGCTTCCGGGTGGCCATTCTGGACAAAATTTGATATATAATCCTTTCCCTAAATGCAATTACATTATACAATGGCAATCTTGACTTTTATTTTGGAGGGGGAACATGGCGGCCGGCAGCTAGTGGCGTTCGGGAGCTCGTCTCCGTTCCAGTAGCTGGCCGTCATAATTTAGGAATGGTGTGAAAGAATTACCTGTGAAATTTACCTTAAGTGGTCTCTCAGCAGCCCTGGGTCTTGAGTGTGGACTGTTTTGGTTGACCGTATGGGTGTGGGCGCATGACGGCTCTCCAGCACCGGAGTGGATGTAGAAGGTCGGCGAACCTCAGGGAGGATCAGCATCCAGTGCGCAACAGGAGGAGTAAGCAGAGGGGGCTGCGGACTGCGGTCTCAGCGCCATTGGAAGGAAGAAAATAATGACGAGGGCAGGGAGTGTAATAGTATTTCGAGAGCCTCTATGAGCCCGGCAGTTAAGAAGGGCGGCAGAGATTTTCACTGGGGGAAGGCCTCCATGAACTCACAGCCAAAGTGACAAGTGAAAATAAGAGGTAAGGAGCAGAGCGACCTTGAAAAGGGATCGCTGTTGATAAAAGCGAACGGTCTGGAAGCCCTACCCAATAGATATGCGTTAAGAAATAGGCATCTCTGGGCTAATAGAGGAATTGAGACGCCATTTCAGTCAGCAAAAGTATCACCCTCAAACATTGAGGCCAGTATAGCAGCAAGCAGACAGCAATTCCCAGCTAAAGAGGAACTTACCACTAAGGGGGGTTTGTCCCCCCAGGTGCCCCGTTTGCAACCACAGAAAGTACCCGGTGAACCCAAAAAAGGGAAAGGCAGGAAAGGGGCTAAATTTGTAAACCAGGTTAAGATCACTCCCTCCCTGCATTCCAACTTTAGGGTCCAATCTAAAGAGGAACAATTTAGTTCGCTTTCATCTACCTGTCTAAAGAACACTCTGCAGGGCACATCAACACAGGCCAAGGAGTCAGGAAGTATGGATAAATTGGTGGAAATTGGGAATGTGAGTCAAACATCTACGCCAAATCAGGCAGTGGTGGTAGAAAATAGATTTCAAGTTCTAGCTGGACTGCCTAATCAAGAAAATATCTCCCAGTGCTTAGCCCTAGCCATTGATACATAATGTTCAGAAAATTGAAAACAGTTGAATGCTGAGGGAATGCTCATCACTCTGATAGAAGAAGTCAGGGACAAATTTGCAATTTCTGAGAGGAATCAGCTAAAAATACAGGGAGCATGCGAGGCGGTGGAAGTCAAATTGAACTCTTTAATGGATAGAGTAAGCGTAATGGAAGCATCTATCGTAGAGCGCAATTGGGAGGTAGAATCGAACAAAAAGAGATTCAGCACTTAAAAATTGGAGATAGAGACCTCTATGAAAAACTAGAAATACTGGAGACCAACGCAAGGAGGAATGATATCAAGAACTTAAATGTACCGGAGGGCTTATAGGGAGATAATATCAAGACGTTTACAATGAAGTTATTGACAGAATTTATATCCCAGGCATAGAGCTCGACAATATAGAACAAGACATACAGAGAGTACACCAAGATCCTTTCTCCAGAGACACTCCTAGGAAGACTCCTAGGAAAATATTGGTTAATTTAAAAACCTACTCCCTTAAAGAAAGAATTCTCTCAGCAGCTTTAAAGGCAGGGAGCTACAGAAAAGATGGCTGGTCATTCCGTATTAGGTCCGATATCTCCAGAGCCACTCAAGATGGGAAGTGGGCACTGGGAAAACATATTCCTGAACTCAAGAAGTTAGGGGCTACCGCACATTTACACTTCCCAGCCTCTCTTAGGGTTATGTGGAATAAAAAAATGCATAACATTAAGGACCCAAAGGAAGTACACATATTATTGGAACAGATTAAAGCACACCAAAAATAAACAGGATTTGTTGTAAGCTACGGAGTGGAGGAAGCTCGAATGGGCAGGCTTTTTGAGAGCACCCATAGTAGTTAGGGGGGGTTCCCCGGGGGGGGGGCCCGGATGGACACGAAAAATAAGAATAGGCATTTAGTAAGCACTGGGTGGAGCGCATGTGGTGAAAAAAAAATAATAAAGCCCTCAATCGTGGGAGGTGACTACTCGGTCGATCTTGTAATACAGCTCCATTCAATCTCAGTCAGTTTTGGGTTAACTTAACCAATGGGAGGCTTAGGTAATTTTAGGTCTTTAAAAGCTCAAACCTGGAATGTGAATGGGTTTAGGGTTAGAAGTAGAAGGAAAAGAATCTTAGAGTATCTCAGACTTTCGGATTGCGAAATTATAATGTTACAAGAAACGCACCTTCTAAAAGAAGAATGGGAGGAACTTCTAAAAGGTCAAAAGTGGATAGAACATTGTATCTGTACTGTCCAGAAATGTTGTGTTAAGAGAGTGGCAGTCCACTTTAAAAAATATGTTAAAGCTATCTTGGGTGATTGTGTGGCTGATGTCAGGGACTGTCCGGGACTATGTCGGGAACACAGTCAGGGACTTGGGCAAGGACTGGGAACGGGGTAGAAAACGTACACAGAGAGAGGAGTACAGCGCTGCCCAGGATCACACAGGAAGTCAGAGGAGAAAAGGGATCCAAAGGGAAACCTGTACAAAGGAACAAGATGGCTAAGACTCAGAAAGGAAGGGCACTCACAAGGCAATTTAGCATTCAGACTAACTACACCCAGGACGGACGTGCAAGACATATATATAATACAACATTAACAATAAAGGGAATGTGGGGTAAAGCACTCAGGAGCTCCACACGGTAAGACTGAAGCTCAGTAAGTTCCTCACCCACAATTGCTGTTACAGATACTGACTGAAAATACCCACATATAGGATATGTATGCAAAGGCAGGGGTCTGTGGAGCTTATACCTATGTTGATGTTATAACAGTAACTCAAAGACAATACTCACAGTGAACAAGAAACATCACCTAGGTAGTCAGCTGTGCCCACGGATCCTGGCGATCAAACAGGAACAGGCAAGGCAGTAACAGCAAAGGGGTAGAACTAAACACAAGCACAATAGACAAGGAGCTAGCAAGGAGGAGTGCTTAACAGGAAAGGAAGGAAATCACAGGGCACACTTGGCAGAAAGCAGGTAACAAACATACAAGGTAACAGAAGCAAGAAAGCAGAAATAGAAAGACAGCAAACTAGAACTGGAACCAAGGAAATGGGAAGAAAGGCAGGGACTGGAAACGAATATACAGAAGGGGAGGCTACAAGGGTATACTAGAATAGTGCAGATTCAGGAATCAAGAAAACAAAGTAGCATAGAAGGCAGTGCTGGGGCAGGAACAAGAATTGAGCAAAAGCTCAGGAATCAAAGTAGCACTGCAGGTAGTGCTAGTTCAGGAGAAGGGAAACTGCTGCAGGTCAGGAACAAGGAATGCTGAGGCTCAGGAGTCAAGGTAGCACTGCAGGCAGTGCTAGTTCAGGAGAAGGGAAACTGCTGCAGGTCAGGAACAAGGAATGCTGAGGCTCAGGAGTCAAGGTAGCACTGCAGGCAGTGCTAGTTCAGGAACAAGGGAAACTGCTGCAGTTCAGGAACAATACTTACTAAAGCCCAGGAGTCAAGGTAGCACTGCCGGCAGTGCTGGTTCAAGGAAACAGGAAATAGCTACAGCTCAGGAAACAAGGAGTCAAGAGAGCACTGCAAGCAGTGCAAATCAGGAACAAGAAATAGCTGAAGCCCAGGAACAGGAACAAGGAATAACTATAGCTCAGGAACTCAGGAAACAAGGTAGCACTGCAGGCAGTGCTGATTCAGGCACAAGGAACAGCTATAGCTCAGGAACTCAGGAAACAAGGTAGCACTGCAGGCAGTGCTAATTCAGGCACAAGGAATAGCTATAGCTCAGGAATCAAGGAACAAGGATTAACTATAGCTCAGGAATCAAGGAATATCAAAAGCTCAGGAAACAAGGATCGGTCTCACCGGAAAACAGCTACAATGACCAACCCCGGGTAAAGGGAGCTGGGGCTTAAAAGAGCTGACAGTAATCACATGCATCAGATGTGAGCAGGCTAGCAGCAGCCAGCCACAGGTGAACTGAATTCCTCCACCCATCCTTGGCCTGCAGGGGTGGAGACAAAGCAGTGAGCAGGGGATTTTAGGTAATGGAGTTTCCAGCATGAGCAGACTAGCTTCCACAAAACCCGGCATGGATTGGGAATGGATGTCAATTCCTAAATGATGTCCAAATGCCTGGAAGTCAGGATATGCATTCAGGGGAGTGTCTGGAAGCATATTAGAATAATGGAAAGCCCCACAATTCGGCCCCCTGGTGGTGGGAACGAGAGCACAGGGAGTGAATCGTGACAGCTGATAATGGAGGTAGGTGGGTAAGAGCTAGCGCAAAAATAGATGGTACTTGGTTGACCTTTGTAGGGTATTACAGGCCAAATGTAGATGACATCTCCCCCTTCAAGGATTATATAATCAACTTTTAGAAACCAACCACCAGATAATACTTGGATGGGATTTTAACATTCTAATAGACCCGATGCAAGATAAATCTACTAACAGAGGGACAGTTAACCCCCCTAACATAAGAAGATTTTTAAGCAATCGATGGGAGATGTTGGGCTGGTTGACATTTGGAGGCTAAAAGGAAATACAGCTGGAAAAAAGAGGAAAGATTTACATTCCATAATAAAAAATATGGACATCGGTCCAGGATAGACTTTTTTCTGGTGGATGCTACTCTGAGTAAAAGCATCAATATGGTATACCACAAGGTGGAGCACCTATCCAATCATGCAGCAGTAATTTTAGAGGTCAGGTTAGGGGGTCGTCTTGTCCGAAAAATATGGACTGTAACCTGAGCCCTTCTCGCGAACCCACATACAGTAGTAAGTCTCAGAGAAGCAACAAAGGAATTTTTTTCCCCTAAATAAACAATCAACTTTTCAACATATATTCTGGGACTCGTACAAGGCCTATTTAAGAGGAATTTTGACAGGCTTAACTATAGTTCAAACTAAAAAGGAAAAAAAGAATTAAATGGCTGTGAATTTACTATTCAGGCGTTGGTTAGAGAGACAGAGAACACCTGTGACCTCCCAATTTTGATAGTGTTAAATGAACAGCTAAAAACAGCAAGGTGGAAAATGGAAAAAAATTTCAGTCAATTGTCAGGAGGAAGTGGGAGGCTAGTAAATTCTCACACAATGAGTATGGGGAGGGCTGTGGAAAACTTTTGGCCTGGAAAAATAAAGTAGAACAGACTCAGAATGTTATTAGGGCCATTAGAAGTGAAGTACCTGATAAAATTCTTGTAGAGGATGAAGAAATAAAGTCAGCCTTTATTCATTTTTTCCAAAACTTGTATACAGACGACACAGAAGGGGATGAAGACCAGATTAAACGGTATCTCGATGAAGTGGATTTTCCGTCCCTGCAAGCGGTCTGTAAGGATGAGCTGAATGCTGCATTTACCGTTGAAGAAGTATCTAGGGTAATCAAAAAGCTAAAAAGAGAGAAGGCAGCCGGTCCGGACAGTCTCCCGAATGAGATATATATTGCGTTAAGGGCCGAATTGTCACCTGTATTAACAGAAATATTTAACTTGGCTCTTTTCAATAAACAGGACCTCCCGCATTCATGGGATGAGGCCACTATAAGTTTAATCCTTAAACCAAATCAAGACCCTAAGAATTGTGAATCATACAGATATATTTCACTTTTAAATAGTGATTATAAGTTCTTTATGCGGACTTCAGCAAATAGGCTGGAAAGGGCTATGGAGGCATTGATTCATAGGGACCAGAAGGGTTTCATCAAGGGTAGGCAAATATATGAGTTGGTACACAACTTGGTAGGGGCAACAGATTTGGCAAATAAGGATGGGACTCCATTGACAGTCCTTACTACTGATGCAGCTAAAGCCTTTGATAGGGTCAGCTGGCCCTTTCTCTTTGGGGTAATTAAACATTATGAGTTGGCAAGATCTTCTTAGGTGCGGTTAGGCTACTTTACGGAAATCCCACCGCTAGGATTTTAGTTAATGGGAATCTCACAAAAAAAGTAATAACAATTACAAGAGGAACCCAGCAGGGATGCCCACTCTCTCCTATGCTTTTTAACCTCTACATAGAACCCTTGGTGAGCAAAATTAGAGAATGTGCAGATATTTCCCCATTCGTTTCAAAAGGTTGGGAGAAAAAAGTGGGGTTGTATGCGGATGACCTAATGATTTATACAGGAGATTTGGAAGCTTCACGCAATTTGGAATACCCTAGAAAACTTTGAGAAGTTATTGGGATGCCTTGTTAACCAACAGATATCTGAAATTATGGAGTGGAACATCCATCATGCGAGTCCACTGGTGAAGCAAGAGATAAGATACCTGGGAATACAGGTGTGCAAGACTTTGGAGAAACTAACCCAGGTAAATTTTGACAAGGTTGTCTTGGAGACCAAAAAACTTCTTAAAGCATGGGGGGTCCTCCCACTCTCAATCATAGGTAGATCTAACCTTCTGAAAATGTCAATCTTACCAAAATTCACTTTTATTTTCAATGCAATCTCTTTGGAGTTTAAATCAGTATGGTACAAGAAGCTTCAGGGGGAATTAAGCAGCTTCTTATGGAGGGTGAAAGATGTGAGAATTGCCTAGAGTAAGCTCTGAAGGAGGAAAGAACATGGGGATATTGCAGCTCCAGATTTTTATCAATACTATCGGGCCTTTAATCTGAAAAACATTAGACCTTTACTTTTGGACAAATCCTCTTTTTCCCCGCTTTTCAGAGCTTTGTCAAATGAACTTCCCTCGGGGGCTCTCTTCTTTACAAGTTTGGTTATCGAAAATATTTTAAGGAAAACAGACTTAAGATCCTTGTAGATGCCTGCAAGATGTGGCATCAAATTAGACGAGCTTTAGGAATATCATACTACAGCACCCTTGCCCCGATATGGGATTCGCCTGGTACACTGTCTTGTCATATGGATAAGCTTGCAACCCCCCCCTGATTGAATGAGGTATATGTAAATGGGGTCAGCTGTTAGAAAGCAATCAACTAGTTTCCTGGGAGCAGTTGGCAGAAATCACGGAGGGTAACTTATCAAAATGTAAGTTCTATTAATTAGCCAGTTGGGCAAGAGACCGAAGTAAAGATGGAATAGGCAATTGTTTCTGGGAGGATAAGATACAAAAAAGGACATCCCAGAGAAAGGAAATAGCTGAATGGTACTAGATGCTGGTCCAAGCGGGAGAGGAGGAATTTACTTTACCCTCGAAGATCTAGAGGAAAGACCTGCCAAGCGTGGATCTAGATTCTTTGTGGCAAGTATCTATGTCTTTTCTTTGGTCATCTACTAAATTTGTGCCTTTTAAGAAAAATCATCCTTTTACCGTTCATAAAGCATACTCTACACTGAAAAAACTGGCCAAGATGGGAAGCCAAGGGATCAGAAGATGTCTTAAATGGGGGGAGAAAAGCACAGATGATGTCCATATTTTCTGGCACTGCCCCCCGATCGCTTCCTTCTGGCAAGAAGTAGGCAAGGTTTTATCTGAGGTCATAGGCCAAGAAATCAAAGTAAGCCTAGTGATGGTTATATTTGGGGTACTTGTCGGGGAGGAGACCCCCCTAAATCTTGTTAAGACAAAAAAGGCCCTTATTTTGTGCACTTATTTTACTGGCACAAAGAGAGATATGTTTAAAGTGGATTCTCCCTAGCCCCCAGAGGTGAAGGAATGGTTAGCATCAGGCCAAAGGTTTAATAGTTTAGATCGGAGTGGGGGACCTTCTAAAAGAACACAATTCTGGGTTATATGGGAAGGTTTGCATAAATTATGTCATATAAGTAAGAAAATCTAGTCCCTTCTTTCTCTTCTACTTCTATGAGACCGTCCAATGATTAGACATCTAACTCAATAAATTCGAAATGCAGTTGTTTCGATGGCCACACTCCAGTACTCCTAATTTTCAGACAGAAGTGCGTTGGAGGTGCAGATCTCCGAGGAGGGAGTTTCTTCTGTCATCTTGGCTCCTACATTGCCTGAAAAGGGCAAGGAAATACTGTGATACTACCCCGGAGTTTCCAGCGCTCCTTTGATAAATAATGAGGACTATAAAAAAACAAATCTTGACTTTTATTTGATTGCTTCCATTTCCATCTCCAAGAATCACAGTTGGGTCATATTCGTCCTGCTTATTTTCTGGTGTCAGTGGCACACCTAAACGCTGAACCAATTTCTGGAATGTAAACATTAATCTACTCAGTTCATCTGTGTTTTAACTATCCCAAATCAAAATGATACTTAACTGACAAGCTGTCCTTCAACCCACTCTACTTCCTTCAACTCTGCAACTGAAAATGGCATTGTACAGAGTAAGAGTATATGCGCAAAGAAATATTGGTCAGATCAGAAAAACCTTTATTCGGCTTGCATAAATCATAAAAGATCACTGAACATAAAATCCATCAACTTATAATAAGTATATCACAACCATTAAATAGATTAAAACAGAATATTTTAAAATAGTGACATTTAAAAAACCGAGACACTGAAACTGATAGAGTGACGTGCATCAAAGTATAATTTCCTTATATTTCTCATGCTAACTGCAGCTGATATGAACTTGTGTACCATCATGCAATTATAATCAGATTGTAACAATAATACAGGGCTGCAATGCACTTTCCAATATTCATAACCTAAGCAGTGGTATAAGATATTGTTTCTTAGGCACTCCATACAGTTGACAGAAGTAAAAGAAATGACTCATAGACTGATTAGACTTCGAATCAAATGGACATGGCTCCAGGCCTGAGTCGTTGTATGTGTGTCTGGGATATGAAACGAGGAGATGCACTATACTAAAGCTAAATCTGAATAGATAAAAACATTGATAGTGATGCGGTAAAGAGTTCAAGTAAGGCTCCATACGGTCAGTTGTTACTATTAAATGATGGGAGGCCCCCCTCATTTTACTAAACTCTTGACTTTCCCTTGTCCTTCCGTGCATAGAAAGAAACTCAGCTTTTAAACATTTTTTAAATAGGGTGCTCATATTGTGTGGCCTATAGAAGCATTCCGGCTTCCCAAGCAGAGTAAATTGTTCCTTAATGTACCTCAACCTCAACCACAGTACACAGTAAACATGGTCTAGCTGTTAACAATCAGTGATTATGTCCGGATTCATGAGAATTTCCTACTTGGACCAGATAGAGTGCCATAAAAGAAGAGGTGCTAACTTAACACGGTCCTCTAGATAAGATATACCCAATTCAGCATGGCAAGCGGAAGTGGGTACGCTAGTAGGAATGGATAATAACCTCCTCAAAAACACATTCCTACTGACCTGTAGTTACAAAAATTCACGTACCCCTAAATTCCTGCTCCATACTCACAAACGGAGCAACACTGGTCCTTTTTAGATGTTGATTATGGCATCCAAGGGTTTTGATCCTAGTTTCCTAAAGATTGCTTCAATTGTTTTATCAAATTGTGACTTTCTAACCCTCATAAGTTGTGACCAGGTGTATTTGGGGTCAAGAGGTACCCCCAGGTACGTGAATGACGGGACATTTAAGAGTTTGATTATATAAATAAATATATTGTTCTTCTGTTGTAAATCGTACAATGTGATGGCTTCTAGACAGCAATCTGATGCTGTAACTTTGTCCAGAAGTTCCTCTTGCCCTCACTGTCTAAGAAAGCTCACTCATAAATCAAATGATTAATAAGCAAGAATAATTGCTGATCAAGAAAAAAACTTGGTGGTCTTTGCATGCAGCTTCAAACCTGTAATTATTGAAAACCGCTCTAATAACACGGAATAGATTGTTATATGTTAGAATACCGACAACAAAAATATTGTGCTACACAAATATCATAGCCAGAATATCGAATACTAAATTCTTATGCTTACCTACGTACACTTACCTTCACAATATTTTTGTGCTCTATATTCTTGCTGTGATATTTTTGTAATCATACACTATTCTCCCACAGAGTGTCTTCTGTTTCTGGAAGAGGGAGAAAGAAAATTTTGTGGAAATACATGATACTGTTTCTCTAACTCATATACATCATATCTTGGCTCTCTATAACACCTAATACTGGACCTCTATCAGTATAAACCAGAATCTAAGAACAAACCTCAGTGGGTTTTTTATACACCCTTACACAGTCTGTTAGTGTCATGCTTCATCATCAGGTCTCATCTTGGTTCTTATAAACCAGGATGGGCTTGACAATTTCTCAGGGACAATTGTGATGAATACAGATATACGTACAAAATAGTACCACATTTAGTTCAATTGAACTGAAGTGGCCAAAGATATTGACTGGAAAACAAAAGATAACCATAGGGCATAGTCAGTGTTCATCATGTAAGGACAATATAATTTGACATAACACATGTTACTTTACACTGATTACATTACCCAGAACCACCACAGGGGACAAAAAAACAGAAAAACCCTGAAAATGCACCTCTTTGTGTTCAAGGTTCCTTAAAAACATAACTCGGAAGTAAACATAAACCTTACCCCTACACATCCACATAGTCTAAAGAGCTGGCCTCATGAACTGAATTACCAAAAAGAAACAAGGGCGCAATGAGGAAAAAATAGGCGTCGGCTATACAAGAGCCTCTGGTGATTACATGACTATGCTTACCATGACCTGACGTCAGATCACGTGACGCTACATGCACTCCAGACACAGCCCCACCCTTCCAAACACTTGGGGAGTGGGCCATGTAGAGGGAAACACACATAATAATTTCCTGAAAAATTGGCAACTAATACAAAGAAGTACTGAGCAGAGTACTTGTAGGTACTTCCTGTGGCACGGTACCTTTGGAGTGATGAATTTACAAAATCATAACACTAGAAACGGAGAACAAGGTAAACACCTGGTGATCTTTTTAATGAACAGGTGTTATGTATTCCTCTCTTTTATTTATGCTGAAAAGATTGTGACTATAGAAGCATGCCCCCACCTGTCCCTAGGAGTATGAGTACATATTTCTTCAGGGTAAGGTCTCAATAAATCCATCTAACCTGACTAGAACGGCAGTCACAAATCACGATGGCAGTGTGAGGAGCAGTGTGCAGTGTAACACTATGAATGCTCACATTTAAATATCTGTTTGTTTTTTTATATTTTTGTCACTTGAGATCTTTGGAGATCCTTTAAACAGGATATACTACTGCATTGATGCATGCGAGTGCACAGTGCTTTTGTCTTCTTACAACCATGTCTACCAGCTATAGATGCCTACAATTGGTGCCAAAAAATACAATGAACTCATTACCTCTAATAATGTTATTACCTAATTACAGGCATTAGTAGGTGCTCCTCATAAAATCAGGCAAGTAGTCCCGATTGCATGTTACATTTATTGTTTTGTATGTTCAGACGACAAGGACATGACAACAAAAATATAACTTAACACAGGACGCACTTATTACTCTTGATGAAAGCCCAGGACTCCAAGTGGCATAAGATGAGGACTGAAACATGTTGACATAAACCAGGCCTTAACAACACTACTTATATACCACTTCCATTACGTTTATACATACTGAATGCATCCAATAATTCAGGGATAATGGGATGCCCTTCAGGTATCTTAACTCTTTTTACTCCCTGTCGAATAAATATCACAAATGCCCTCTGGGGAACTGTTGAGCCCATCCTGATTTATAGGACCCAGGATGAGACCTGATGACGAAGCATGACACTAATAGACTGTGTGAGGGTCTGCAAAAAAACACACTGAGGTTTTGTCCTTGGGTTCATCTCAACGAAGATCCAATATTAAGGATTATAGGGTACCAATATATGATATTTTTGTTCCAGGATATTTAGGACTCAATATTTGGGGATTATACTATCTGGACAGGGTTAGGATATGAACATAGCATGTAAAACGCCTGTTATAAACCCTAAAAATAGAATTGGTCAAGGCTAGCACTGTCAAGTTGTCATCTAGTGCACTGGTTCTTTAAATAACCCTAAAACAGTGGCAAAACTTCCCTTTCAATAGAATTTGTGCAAAATATGTATTTATGTATGGAAAATCTGTTTTTGGCAGAAGCAGGCTAAAGTGTGTGTGGGAGGGTGGTGGGGGGAGTTGTGCTGAATGGCTTTCCTTTAGAACCTGCTTTTTACCAACAAATATATTTTTCAAATCTTCACAATATTCTTAGGCTGTATTTTTATAGGAGTTGTCGAATGCATTCTATCACTTTATTTGTTCATATGTTTAGTTAATTTACTGATTTTGCTCTCCTTTCTGCAAGGACATTGCTACTGATTTGAATTTCTTAAGTGAAAACCTATATTATAGGACACAGGATCTTCCTCCTAAATTGTATTTATAGTTAGGCACTATACCGCCTGTCTAATCTAATTTAGTTATACCTCATGTTAAAATGTCAGGGAGAAACTGAAACTTATCTCCTTGGACTGGATGGAAAAATGAGACAGGGCCGTCTGGCAGTCATCAATGATGTTAGTGCTGTTGTTGCTTTTAGATTGGGAACAGTTACACTCAAATTCATCTTGTTTTGACTCTTCCAAACTCTCCATCACATTATCATGGCTAATCCAATTTTGCAGTGTAAACAAGTGTAGGATTAGGAGGTGTCTGCCTCCTCCTGCCCCCCCTTATTTCTCACCTTGCTACAAACTCCATGTCCAATGTAAAACATGGTTGCCTTACTAAAATTGCAGGGGCAGCTTAACTCCCTTTAATATCCCTATTAGCCCCCTTAATTCTTTCTTCAACCAAAACGTATTCAGTTGGTGACCCCTTGTCTTGGAGATGCCTCTATGTTCACTGTTAACCAAGAAAGGGGGGGACTGCAGGCTTTATCGAGGTCCAGCATACATGCCCAAATGAAGTCAAACACAATAGGTATGCAGTTCCTAACAGGGCAAGGGGAGTAAGGTCAGAGACCACAGACACCACTAAATTGCAAAAAAAACTAAATCTGACCCTTTCCTGCTTTTTTAGAGAACCCACATTCTAACAAATCCCACTGCCTCATATAATAACAGTACATTTGCAATAGTAGACCCATTGGGTGCGTAGGTGGGGGAAAGGACAGCCTGCCTTAGGTGAACAACATCTTCCTAGCCGTGCAAATGAGTGCGAAAAAATAATTTATTCCTATAAAATTGTTTTCCAAACTTTGCAACCTTTACTACAGTTGACAAAACATTTGATGATCTCAAATAACTTCATGAAGTTTATAGAGGAAAGTCATTGCATCTTGGCTTCACCCCTTCACTGTATTCACAGGGAGGTTCTTCGATGGGACCTGACTGTGTTGGTGCTCTAATAGTTTAGTGACCTAGTGATATGTTGGCTTCCCTCCAAGTTAGCACGCCTATCTCAAGCAAACTTAGATAACATTCCCAACCCGTTCCACATGTTCTAAATTTAGGAATTCCCAACAGTATCTCAAACCTCAGGAAGTCTTCAAGTCAGCAACACCTACTCTAGCACTCCATGTGGGCCCTGTGTTAGACTTGTCAGTGCTGGGTGGTCTTTTGGCATCCTGTGAAAGTCTCTTGTGAAACAAAGATAACTCATATGCACACAAAAACATACTACGAGCCCCTGGAGGGGTCATGACATGGTCCTGTTTAGATCAGTTTTTATTTTGTTTTGCTCTGCTGCCAAAATCATTTCACATACTCTGCTCTACGTTTTCCTTGTCACCATTCTAATTCAGCAAATTTGCACAACTGATCATGTCAGAGATGTTAGTGTGCCTCAGCTCCAAAAATTGATGCCAACAAACTGGTCCCAGCTTCTTCTTTCTCGACTCAAGTTTCTGAAATCCATGTCATTCTCAGTTCAAAGCTATTGATGCTTATAGTTCTTGTACTCTTCATGTATTTTATGTGTTATGATGCTTTTGTTTTTTATTCTGTCTTTCTTCATAATCTTTCTTGATATACGGCCTTCTTCAGATTGGATGTACGCTGCACCCAAAAATACATAAGTAGGCATGAGGGCACAGCGGTGCGCACCATGATGAATCCCACATACTCAGCATCATTGGATCATTACCGCATATCAGTATAAATATACTGAGTGGCATTATTATATGCATCAGAATGCGGGACTAGCACCCATTCAGCACAACATCCCCCGCACTCACAAAATCTCTCTGGGCATTAGCCCACACACATTGAGGCACCTTAACAACTCTTTATATGAAAATCCACCTTATATTTACTCCTGACACTCTCTTTGAAATCTTTCTGTATGAACCCCGTTGCTTTAGGAAATGGAAGGCTAGGCTCAAAATACTAGGCATTGAAATTTAAAAAGTAAAATCTATATTTGCCATTCATTTTTAGATATCCTTGGAAATGTGTTGTGTAAGTGGCAGTGATATCAATATATGAGATATAGCACCCCGTCCGTACATTATAAGGATATTAAAAGTCACTGAGGAGTTCCTTCTTAAGGTTGTGAGACTCAGAGATGACTTGCAATATCTCTCTCATGTACAGCAGGGGGTACTTTATTCCTTATAATACATGGTCACACCATCACCTTTCCAACAACCCACTGAAATCTTTGGGGGCACATTTATCAATATGCCACTTAGCTCAGCAACCACCTTGATGTACTGCATGCCAGAGAAAGGGCATGAATGTGTCGGATTTAAAAACAATACGGCGTATTCCTGCCTTTTTCCAGTGATGGCGCACAATGTACTGCCTAGTGCCAACGCAGGCACTTGTGCACCATAGTGTAAGGATGCCTGCATTGTATGCATGATTGTTTTTGTGCAGGAAGGGACACCTTCCTGCACAAAAACAATCCCCTTAGGCATTTTCCTCTTTCTATGTGTGCTGCCGAAAGAGGAAAAAACAAGGAGAAATCCTTGCTATGCCTCCCCTGGGAAGGCGTAGCATTTGGTGCATTCTCAGGTGTACCAGTAATGGTAAATCAGGGAATGCATCAAAATCTGTGGGTGTTGCTATGGGAACACCCATGCTCCACCCATGGAACGCCTCCCTGGGGCAAAGTAATGCAGCACAGCTATTTGCTCTGCGTTGCATTACATTGGATTTATCAAGCCATTCAGGGCCTTGCAAAGTGGCCTTGCGTGGCTTGATAAATTGCATATTAGGGTTGCATCGTCCATGCACCCTGTTGCCTGGTGCAAAAGCGATGCAACCCATACATAAATATGGCCCTTGGTATGTAGCTCTTTCATATAAATGAGGGGGCATGTTTGCAAACATGAAGAATAAAACCTGTGGGCCTGATTCACAAAGGTAATCTTACAGGGAAGGGTAATTTTATGATTATTTGCTATTCACAAAGGGATTTACGTGTAGTATCTTTGCGAGTGCGGAGTCTCCGCACAGAAAAAGACCTATCTTTTTATGTACGGAGACTCTGCACTCGTAAAGATACTACTTGTAAATCCCTTTGTGAATAGAAGGCAATCATAAACTTACACAAAAGTGTAAGTTTACTTTTGTGAATCAGGCCCAGAATGTCTAGTGCAAAATTAAACACATCCAAAAAGCTGTTAGGTATTTGTTGCAAAAAGATTAGAATCAGTTAAATACAAGTCGGTATTTGTAAAAATAAAAAATGAAAAGTCACAGCATCCTGGAATGTGTAGATACATGCAGAAAGATTCTAACTTTTCTATAATTACCTAAAGAGTGCAAAAAAATGCATTTTGCCAAAAATATCTCCTTTCTGGCTGTCACTATACAGCTACAAAAACAGTGCGGAAAAAAAGAAAAGGAAATCTTGGTTGCGTTTCTTAAACAGATGCTTTAATTACGCCTTTACCATCTGCTTTTGACTCTGGCAGTAGGCATTATGACATCAGAGGTCAACTGTAATAGTTTATTACAGTTGAGTTCTGACATTGTTTCTTTACACTAGGCAAAGGAGCACAACAAGTTGCCTATTATAAAGAAATTAGATATAGGTTTTTAATACAGGCATTGCAGAATCCCATGGATTATATACTACTAATGAGCACTCTCACACCATTTAGGACATAATGGAAAAGGTAATGCAGTCATTGTTAATATTTCAGCAAAGCTAATTGGTCATTCAATAAGCCAGCATTTTACTGGTATTTACCAGTAGTCTCCTTACTTTATGACAAACAATATTTGGCACCTTTCCACAATGTCTGGTATGTGAAATGCTGGTATAATTGATCCATGAGATAAGCACATGCTGCTGACATCTAGTGACCTCGGAGTCATAAGTCCAAATCTCAGCAGGACTGGCTTTGCGGGTCATATTTAAAACTGGTACTTGCTGTTTACAGAAAGTTCTAACTTTGTTTTGGTGAAATGATGTGTTGGCAGTTATCTCAAGAAACGGTCTCCCAAATACTGTACGACTTAATGCATTTCAGATAGCATGTTCACTGTCTGAATGTCTTTCCATCCTTTTGTGTGTCCTTGTTCCCTCCACCTAACCGTTTCTCTGTCTCTATTAACAATATATATTTTCTGTAGTGGCTATTTACCCGGCCGCCGGGTAAATAGCAAATTGTTTCTGATATTTACCCGGCCGTTGGCTAAATAGTACAATTGTAGTACACCATGGGCCAAGACTGGGGAGGTCCTTTATGGAGGTGTCTCGTGCTCCACAAATGCACCTACTCCTTTACATTCACCTGCAGATAAGACTAATGATAAGATGATTAGGACCTTTGCAAGACTCATTGAAGCTGTTTACTCTTCTAAAGTCATATACTCACTCTTACTCACAGAGCCATGGGAATATACAAGGGCCTGATACAGGATTACCAAAAGGCTCCATGTTGTGAGACCACCTCTTTTCCTGACGCAAATCAGTATATTCTGGAATTATTCATTCCTATTCAGTTCAAGTAAACAAATTAGACTAAAACACCTGAAAACAATTATTTGTAAAAGTGAAAACCAGAAATAGAAAAGTGGTATCCCAGTAACACAGAACCATCTAATAATTAGGATATTTTTATCAAAACAAAAACAGCTGCATATGAAGTGACCAACCCAGTATAATTTGGAGGCTTCATTCCAATCTCACGACAGAAGTAAAAAAACTATAGGCCTGATTTCAAATAATTTTTATTAGGTTTTTAGATTAATCAATGCTGTGCAATACAGTAATACAATTCAACATGCTTTTTTGCATGATAGACATTAGGAGAGATTCATTCATTAGCGTGATATTACAAAGAGAGATTCATTCATTAGCGTGATATTACAAAGAGAGATTCATTCATTAGCGTGATATTACAAAGAGAGATTCATTCATTAGCGTGATATTACAAAGAGAGATTCATTCATTAGATTGGTAATAAAAAACATATAATACACAACATGAATTGATTTCAATGCCTTTATTTTCTGATTTTGATTGGAGTTAAATCTGTTAGGATGGCGGAGGACAGTAGATCTGGCATCTTGAGGGACCTCCCGCCGCCAAATTTAGAGTTGTCCACTGGCCCTTTGCTAAAAAAGGACCTCATGCACTTTTTTGTGTATGTTTTTCTCCATTCTCCGTCATTTCAGTTCTAGGTTTTCACCCTCTACCCACAGGGATGCTGTCAATACATGCCAAATGTGTAGGAAAGCTTTATCTACAGATCCCTCTAGCCCACGCACTGAGACTTTCACCACGAAAGGAGACTTACTATTACATACTTATGTAGTGTAGTTCCTATTTCCCTAATAGGCTCTGCGCATTGGAATAATATAACCTATAGGCTTGACATAGGACTAAGGTCGGTATGTCCCTATCGAGTATATTAAACTTAATTACTTGTGCCAGCTAGCTCAGAGGCCACTAGAAACTCCTTGAGAACAAGAAGGGAGTAGTTTCTGGCAACCGAAAAACATGACAACTTTGTTTCCCTTTAGAATCGGAACACGTCTCAGAATTGTGGAAACAATAGATAACAGTTTCACTCAGTCAATCGTGCATGCTTAGTTTCTACAGAGTTACACAGAAAGGAAAGACGGGCGCTTCAATAAAAAGGGTTTTATTGAACAGTCTTGTTTCTCGTGTAAAAGATATGTGCTGTTATGATCACAAGTCAGTATGCAAGATAAATAATGTACAGCGTAAGAAGTAGAAATAAATAATACTGCGCTAGCATTATCTTATAGCATATATTCACGTACATAAATAACATGAGCTAAAAATGCGAGTACTCATACGATGCGTCCCTAAACTAGTTCTACCCCAATGTACCTAACCTGGTCTAGGTGTAGGGAAAGGTAGAAGTAAGGCGGAGTATTCTCTAGTCTGGTATACTAAGAGTATGTTTAAGTCTAGTATGCCAAGTATGATATGCCAAGAGTCCCTCTAGGTTCTAGTCAGCTCCATACCTTGAGAATGAGAGAGGTGGGAATCTCTAGCCGGATCTGGAACTCTAACACCCCGCGAAGGGAGTCAGAACACTGGAAGCTGGATTCGTCTGCGTGCAGGAATGACAGCGTCTTCTCAGTGCGTCAGGCCGGGATACGGGCTCCTCTGAAGTCGAGGTCTCCTCTAACTTGCTTGGGCAAGGGAAGGTATATTTATACCTGGTAGGTGTCTTGGAATGTTAGCATTGACGTGAAGTCGGACAGAGGAAGACGTCAGGAATGAACCCTTAAGGTATAACGGTTCATACATAATAGATGAGTTCTTGGAGAAATCAATAGTCCTGTGCTAGGGGAACTCCCGAAGCTTAAGGGTCTGGTTTCTAAGAACTCGTTGTGACGTTAGGGTGGACGGATGTCGGTGACCATGCCTGTATTTGGACTGCACGGTTTAATGCCTAAATAAGGACAGGGATTCTATGCCTATATAAGGGCAATGCGAATTGTGCCTATATAAGGACATGATTCAGGAAAACCTATATACGGACCCCTAAAGTGGAATACAACACCCACTCCATCTTCGATTGAACGATAATACTAAATGCTAAACAATTTAATGCTAAACATAAAATCGAGTACCACATGTTGCTAAAAACATTTCTAAAAGCATTTTAAAAGAAGCTCAAAACTGTTGAAATGCAATAGGTACTGTACATTTAAAGCATTGTTTCCATTCTAAGCATATAACGGAAGTAAAATGCAACGTGAATGAAAACAGAAATATATACATATGACGAAATGGTCGCTAAGTTCTCAAAATCAAAGCCATTGTATATCATAGAATTAAATTAAATGTTAGACAAGTAAGGTGACAATGTGTCCCTGGAAGTATTCAAAGAAGTCCGTTTTATAAGACTAGTTCTACTGTAAGCAGATTGTTCATTTGCCATGTTTCCTTTGTTTGAAAGAAAGAAAAAAAAATTTGTTCAAAGGAAAAAGTTCAATTTCTGGGAATAGTTCCAAGTTTTGAAAATATGAAGGCCAAATTTCAATGGTGCCCTGGTACACTGTGAGCCGAATCAAAGTCAGTGTATGGGTCTGGTGTAAACATTAGATCATCTATGTCCGTAGCCAAAATATCGTCCACCGAAGTTGGTGACATTTGGAACACCTCGTTCAGAAGGTTAATTGCACAGAGATGAGAAACATCGCCTTCAGCAGAAGATGCAATGTTCGCGTCCGTTGTTACCTATGTGCCTGTTGATCCATCTCGTACCTCAGCAGCAGCAGGAAGCGTCTGTGAGATCTCAATGAATGCCGTCATCAGGATTGGAAGCCTCTGGGGACAACACACAGCATGGGCCGTTATCGGGTCCAGCAGAGTATCGATATCCGTTGGCATGACTGATGGAAGTGTTAGACAGGAGTCTAGCACGCATTCTTCACCGCAAAACAGGCAGCGTAGAACAGGTAAGACACAATCTTGCCAGATTGGTCTGAATGACAGGAACCACGTTGTATTAAGTTCCCGTAGACGAGGCATGCCCAAAAGCTGTACTATTCGCTCATGGCATTTCCGTTCAAGGAGGGCTCTCTCCACATCGCTCGGACTGATGTTGGCGAAGAGGCTTGCCATAGCGTAGTAGGAGGAATAGAAACAGAATTCCTGCAACAAGTGCTAGAATTAACGGCACACCACCAAACACCGAATGTGCGAAGTTTGGGATGATTCCGAGGACAGCCTGGAAAGGTGCTAATAGTCCGGAACAGATGGTCTTAAATACATGTACAATTCCGCTTGTATCTGACATGTTAAAGATACGTCCTATCATTTCTATGAAATGTATAGGGCAGTTTGTACGAATTAAATTCTGTATCTCAGCCGAAGTCCTTGCAACTTGTAGATCATAGGTTTCTTTGGCCGAGGTCAAAGGCACTGATTGTTGTATAAGCATGGCTTTCATTCTGCTTAAAGTATCAAATCGTATAAAAGAGACATTCAACGTAGGCCATAAGGGCGACTCTCTGACTGTGTCTATTGGGGCAAACAATACTTGCATACAGCAAGTGACCCTGGAGTTGACCGTTACTAGATATGGGATGCCTGGCAACATGCCACAGCAACTCTGATCATTCAACATGAGGTAACTCCCATTAGACAGTTGGCCAAACGTTGGATTAATCACAGCAGCTGGTGTACCCTGCTGGTGGCAGGACAAATTTGCCACAGAACCATTACAAGCCCCGTGTAAAGATATGTCCTGACAAATCAGTGAACCGCTTAGTGCATTTTCACAGTGTGTACAGCTCAGAAACACTTCACGATCCCCACTCCAACATCTATATGTGTATGGTAAATTCCAGGATGTCTTAATGTATTCCTTACCCAACCTTTCATATTTGCCTGCTTGCATCTGTTTAAGGCAATACTGAAACTGGAAAGTAGTCACAGGTAGACTAATTTTGCCATGAATAAGCCATCTGTAGCTGGTTTTTCTGCCACTGTGAATGGTAATTTTTCAAGTTTTTCAATGCTCAGTACTGTATACTTTGCTCCCCTTTGTGCCAGTTCGATCTGTTTATCAGTTAGATTGTATTCTGCAAACAGAGCCGTTGTGTTGATAAAACGCCAAGGCACATAGCCCGCACGCAAAGATTGCAGCGTCCAGCTTAATAACATAATAGAACGTAATTGAGATTGGCCTTGCTGTAACATGGCTAAATCTTGTTCCAGTATGTCGATAGCAGAGGATACAATACTGTCCAATGAATAAACTCTAGAGGACAAGGTTGTTAACCCATTGTCGACCACAGAGAGAGTTTTCTCTAAGTTAATACGATCAAGTTCACGTATTCGTTCTGCGGCCTCCATCTGTGATACCTTCCATGCTTCATTATAAGCAGCATAGACGCTGGCATATATGAAACGTTTTTGACGCGGTTTTCTTGGTCCAATCAAGAATTCCCTAAGGTCTGCGTCTTCTTTAAGTAAAGATAAGTGTTGTTTCACATCCTTAAGTGTAGATTTTTGCAGCCAAGCGAGGCATAATTTTCCTACACTGTATGTTGTTACTACCCCCGGATGCTGTCTTTGGACGTATCGTGGGTCTGGCCTATGAATAGTAAACCCCTGTGTTTTATTCAGGAATCTCTCTTGACAGTTGTTTGTGTCTGTGGGCCAGATCAACCATTTTCTCCAATAAGGATTTGTTCTGTTGAGTGTTAGTATGGTGTCAACTGTAACCGCTGCCTGTGTATTATTATCACTTGCAGGTGCTGGTACAGAAGGTATTTTCATGTCTTTAATCTTGGCTAACCCAAGGCAAGACGTTTGTTGCACAGGGTCATTCAAAAACATTATTTGTTGAGGGACGATACAGGCTCTAAATAAAGCTTCCATCCCCTGTACTTGCCAATCTTTAGTACCCCAGACAGATTTTGTGTCTATTGAGTCTTTCCAAAGGCTGTATCCCTGTCTAGACAATTGGGCACTAAATGCTGCAGAGTAAATCTGTTTTGTATTTGTTAACATAATTTTCAGTCCTGTTTTGTTTACATTTTTATAGTAAAATGTTTCTGGATTAGATGTATTGTATCCTGAAAAATATGGAAACTTTTAGCAAATGTTTTTGAAATACCTTTTGGTGGTGTAGGACAATGTTCCCATTGGTTAAACATAAACACATTTCTAGGTGTTGCAGATTTATGCAAAAAATGATGACCATAGTGGTTATAGCAATACAGCTGTTCATAGTCTGATGAACCCTCTAAATATTCATTATTAGAAAATGCAGCAGATTTTTCTAGGTCAAACATCATGTTATTTACTGTTTCAAAGTCCCAATCATCAGAGTAGGTACTGGATGAAACAAAATCACTTAGTGAGATCTTAAATAAATGTGGAATGTTCAAATGTTCCGTCGGGTCCAAAAATATCGAAATCTGTTTTGTCCCACACTATACCATCCTGTATAGGAACGGCTGTGATGTTCACTGCAGACAAGTCTCTTGTTTCACGATGGGATGATTTGTGAGGTTTTAAAAGTAAGTTCACTTTTTTTCTTTCAGTGTCCAAATGTATGTATCTGCCACTTATAAGCACACTCATAGTCATAACCAAAGCTAGCCAAAGCAGGAAGAAAAATATTCCAGAAATAACCCAAAGTTCAATCCATGGTGAAACCAGATAAGTTTTTTTCAAAAAATGTAAAAAGTTGTGTACTTGCTGTTTAAACGTTTTTAATGCTGGCGACGTCTCGGGCTCACTCAGATCCTCAGAAAACGTATCAAAGTTAATGAAATAGCCAGAAGCAGTTCTGTCAATTGTTGGAATTGCATCAGGATTTGTAGAAATCGCTGGAACCTGTTGATCACTTGTTACATTGGTGTAGACAGGTGTATTTGGACGAACTGTTACTTGAGTTTCAAGAGGGATGAGTTCCATAGCATTGTTGCTCAGTCCTTCATCTGTTACTGCTGAATTCTCGATGGTTATCAGTCTTTCAGTCTGAACCTCTTGGATAGTAGCGAGAGGAGTGTGTCTGCTACTAGGTCGGAGTCCACGAGGCCTACTATTTAGTATTGGCCACATACTGTGGTTTGATGAGGTCGATGGACACAAATCTTTTCTCCTTTTTTCCAGCAAGGGGCGGCAGAAGTACTGTTCTTGTTCCGTGTATGGCTAGGACAGGTACTGGTTGTCTGTAAGAAGGTCCAAATTCCTTCTTGTCCGCAATTTTTTCTCTGACTAGATCCCCAACTTTTGGAATTTAGACAGGCCTTGCTGGGACCGCCGGTTTTTCCCCAGTGGTGGTTGGCTTCAGGAATACGTTGCTTTGTTTCGATCTTAGTTCATTTAGATCCTGTAAAACAGCCAAACGATCTTTGATATCAAAGGGTTTATTTTCCACCACTGTGCCACTACATTCTAGATCGGGCACCCACATTCTTGTCCCAAATAGGACCTCATATGGAGAGACCCCCCCTAGAGAACTTCTTGGCAAATTGTTTAATGAGCGTTGGACCCCATAAAGACATAAGAGTACTTGAGTGGAAACTTTTTTGGTAACGCTGCACCACTGCCTTTGCTCGTAGCATTGACAGCCAACATTATCTCACTGTCTATTCTCGTTTTTGAACGAGTGATCGCAGCTACGGAAGCCGTCTGAACAGCCCCCTTTGCGGCTTCGTCAGCCAATGAATTCCCTGCAACATGAACGCCATCACGTTGATGACTCAGTGTATGGATCACGTGAGCCTTTGGTAGTTCGTTTTTTAACTGAACTACTTGTTCCCAAAGCGTTTTATGCTCTATTGTGCCACCTTTTGCATCTTTGAACCCATTTTCAAGCCAAGTTTGTATATATTCATTATACGACTGAACACAGTAAAAGGAATCACACACTATCAGTGTGGGGAATTCGCGATCTGTACTTTCAAGTGCCAGTTTGAATGCTTGTAGTTCAGCTCGCTGAGCTGTGCAATCTCCTAGAGATTGAGTTTTAGTGACCATAGGTCTGAAGTTGCCATCGCGCATGCGACCTTTAACGATTGTGCATGCTGCACTGTAAGCTTGCTTGCTCCCTGTTGCGGGTTGTGCGGATCCGTCAGTGTAAATTATGAATTTGTACTGATCGAGAGGCAGAATCTCAGTGGGCAGAGGACATTCATGTTCATATTGCAGGAACGCTTGTGTTTTTAAATCAGGATCAAAAACATATTCAACATCTGTTGCAGCAAGAGAATTAACCCATTGTATCCATCTTGGATGTAATGCTTTAGCATTTGGAATGCTCGCTTTAGTTACCGCCTCTAAGGCCGGAACTGGGGTTACAACAATAATGCGTTTCCCTTGGGCTAGAGCTCTTTCTTTTGCTACAGCGGTTTGAACTGCTGTCAGTATTTTTTCAGTTGAAGTGAAGCGCATTTATGCTTGTGTATACAAATGTGATTTGTATGCAATTGGTACTTTTTCACCCTCATTAAATGTTAAGTAGGTGAATCCGCATTGACCCAAAATTATTCGGATCACTAAATTGTGTTGACTTACGCGTGTTTGTAAGTGATTTGTTGCTAACATGTTAGCTTGGAGTGAACGCAAGATTTCTGTATGTTCCTGTGTCCAATTTTTGATTGAAAAATCAGGTTTGATTAATGCGTAGAGAGGTTTAACCCTTTCTGCGTAATTTAGAATGTAAGTTCTTCCAAAATTTAGGAAACCCAAGATGGATTGTAAATTTTTCAGCGTTTTTGGAGGTTGGAGCAGCGCACACCTTTCTAAAAAGTTGGCTGCCAAGCTCTTGCCTTCACTTGAAAGCTCATATCCTAGAAAAAGGACATTGAGATGGGCAATTCTGGACTTTTTGAAGTTGAATTTGTAGCCCTCAGAGGCGAAGCCCAGTATAATGGTGCTCACCCTGTTCAAGTGCCTATTTAGGTCATCGTCTGTCAGATAGATGTCATCGACATATGACAATGCCTCATTATCATAAATTTGTAGTAACTCTGTTACCCTCGCTGAGAATAACCCCGGGCTGTTCTTGAACCCTTGTGGGAGTCGACAAAATTGACGCTGGGTCCCCATTATTGAGAAAGCTGTTAAGTACCTGCTTCCAGGTGCTATGTTTTGACAAAAGAAACCATTTGAGATATCCAATGTGGTTTTATATTTTTACGCACAATGTTATTCATTAATGCTGTACTATGTGCATTTTGCACTGCAAATGTTTTAGAACAAGTGTTTAAATGTCTGTAATCCAAAACTAGACGATAGGTGTTGTCTTTGTTTGGAGACAGGAAACAAAGGATTGTTCATTGAGGAGGTGCATGTTTCAATCACCCCATGGTATTCAAGTTGATCTAGGATCTCCCTGACCTGTTTTTTAGCTTCTTGCTTTATTGGGTACTGCCTTTGTGCAGTAGGTTCATGTTTCAGATGTATTTTATGGTGAGATGAGTCCTCATCCCATCCTACATGATTTTTGTATAATGCTGGGGCCTGGGCAACTGCCCATTTCCTGGCATAAGTATATTTTAGATGAATTGGAATATGGTTGGAGAAGGCAGGCATAATGATGTCCTCACCATGTGGGCACTCCCTGACAAATTGTGGTGGCCAGTCTTTTTCTGCTAGAAGTATGTCATAGCCCCTTGAAAGTTTTTCCCAAAAGAGTGCTTTCACCTTTCTTGGTATGTCTCCCTCCATCCGGAGTGTTATTTCATATAACTTTTGTGGAGTACTAACCCTGGTATCTACAGTCTCAACTGTAATGTACTCATTCAAGTCCACTATCTCCAGAAGTTCCTTCAGGTTCTGGCGAGCTATTGTGACTTCTGCTGCACTGTCCAGCATTGTCTGAGCCCATTCTCCGTTCTTGAGTTGTGTTCTCAGTATCCTCGGCATGTCTGACCTTCAGACCTGCTACCTTCTTCTTTGAGAATTGAGGTTTGGATTTATTTTTTGGAACGTGTTTGTCGTCTTTCAATTTCACGCGTTCTTCTCTATGTTCTGACCGTCCTCTTCTTTCCGATGTCTGTGACGAGATCTGAAAGGTACGAGAGGAACGTGTATCAGTATCTTGATACCTGTCAGGCTTTTTCAAATTATCCCTATTCCTGAGGGTATACATCCTTTCAGAGGGCTCCTTTTGAGGAGACCTACCTCGGGATTGAGAACGTTTCTCGTTTGAATTATGTTTATTAGTTTCCCACTTCTTTTTAGAAGATGTAGGAGTTTGTTTAATAGAGTCCTTCTCAGGACTTTTAGATAGTTTTGGCTTTAATGGTCTTCCACCCAAACTATCTCTGCCTAATTCTGCATAAGATTGTTCTATTATTCTGGGTAGTTCTGTTTGATGTTCTGTAACATCGAATTCCCTTAATCGTTGGCGATCGCCACTGCTGCTGCCTCCCCTTTAATATTAGATAATATTATTGTTGAGACCTGGTCGAAATTTTTCAGTAATTTCATACCTAAATTTAGAGCAGGCTCTGCCCCGTATTCGTTTTGAATTTGTTTCAGGACATCAGGTATTACTGCAATTGACGGAATACCATGTGTTTTAGTATAGATGGCAGCAAAGACTGAGCCCCAAGTGGTGCAGTCTTCCAGTTGTGGTGTGATCCCCATTGGTAAACAGATTGTTAGGATTCTGTGTTTCTCATAAGGGCTAGTATTAGGAAATACTGCTTCTATTTGAGTAATTTTTTGAGCTATCCAGAATGGAATTTGCTCACGTTTTGTGGGCATTTTACCCATGACTGCGTATAGAGTCTGTGGTGTAATTTTTTGTGTATTCCCCTGTTGAGGAGTTTGATTTGGAATGGTTAATGGTGGTTGGACTGTGAAAGTCTGCATGACATCTTGGACTAATTGTCTGTAAATTTTTATTAACTCTGTAAGTTGAGTAAGTAATTCCTCGTCTGACATTATTTTGATGTCAGGATGAGGTGTGTAGCCGGCTAGAATCGGCCATGTTGCTCCTGGTCTACCTAGTGGACCGAGCCTGGTAATGTTTTTGTGATGTTTTAGGGCGCCTTTAAACCAGAGCTGATGCTCCTGGTATGTTAGTGGAATTTCAATATCCTCGAAAGGAATATATTCCTCTGGTGGTTCATCTTCTTTGTAGAAGTGAAACAGTCTTGTTACTGAATTTGATTCAGGAAATATTACCCATGAATAGAATACCTCTGTCTGAAAGGATTCGTGTGCCTCTATCACGAAAACTGCTCTACCGCCTCTTGGTAGGCCATGTTTTATAAGTTTTAGAGTGATGGCTCTTCTTAAGTTTGGATTGATGTCTATAACACCCTCCTCAGGTTCATTTAAACCTGTAAAGTTAAAAACTGTTGCTATGGCTGGGTCAGCCGCAGCTCCACCGGTTTCGGTGTCAGGCATTTGTTTTTTGAAAAATGTAGAACAAGTTTCAAGGAAACAAAAGATAAGGTGCACAATATTTTGGAACACTGTATCCTTCAACGTTGAACAAACCAAACAACTAATATATAGGGTGCTTCCCTATTTAGTTATGGCGGATATTTAACCCTACCCACTCCAGACGTCTTATGGAGTACGTGAGTAGGGGTCTCTGAGAAAAGCACGACTGAGTTACTCAGTATCTAGCGTTAAATTACTGCCTAACCAAACGTTGGGCGCCATGTAGTGTAGTTCCTATTTCCCTAATAGGCTCTGCGCATTGGAATAATATAACCTATAGGCTTGACATAGGACTAAGGTCGGTATGTCCCTATCGAGTATATTAAACTTAATTACTTGTGCCAGCTAGCTCAGAGGCCACTAGAAACTCCTTGAGAACAAGAAGGGAGTAGTTTCTGGCAACCGAAAAACATGACAACTTTGTTTCCCTTTAGAATCGGAACACGTCTCAGAATCGTGGAAACAATAGATAACAGTTTCACTCAGTCAATCGTGCATGCTTAGTTTCTACAGAGTTACACAGAAAGGAAAGACGGGCGCTTCAATAAAAAGGGTTTTATTGAACAGTCTTGTTTCTCGTGTAAGAGATATGTGCTGTTATGATCACAAGACAGTATGCAAGATAAATAATGTACAGCGTAAGCAGTAGAAATAGATAATACTGTGCTAGCATTATCTTATAGCATATATTCACGTACATAAATAACACGAGCTAAAAATGCGAGTACTCATACGATGCGTCCCTAAACTAGTTCTACCCCAATGTACCGAACCTGGTCTAGGTGTAGGGAAAGGTAGAAGTAGGCAGAGTATTCTCTAGTCTGGTATACTAAGAGTATGTTTAAGTCTAGTATGCCAAGTATGATAGGCCAAGAGTCCCTCTAGGTTCTAGTCAGCTCCATACCTTGAGAATGAGAGAGGTGGGAATCTCTAGCCGGATCTGGAACTCTAACACCCCGCGAAGGGAGTCAGAACACTGGAAGCTGGATTCGTCTGCGTGCAGGAATGACAGCGTCTTCTCAGTGCGTCAGGCCGGGATACGGGCTCCTCTGAAGTCGAGGTCTCCTCTAACTTGCTTGGGCAAGGGAAGGTATATTTATACCTGGTAGGTGTCTTGGAATGTTAGCATTGACGTGAAGTCGGACAGAGGAAGACATCAGGAATGAACCCTTAAGGTATAACGGTTCATACATAATAGATGAGTTCTTGGAGAAATCAATAGTCCTGTGCTAGGGGAACTCCCGAAGCTTAAGGGTCTGGTTTCTAAGAACTCGTTGTGACGTTAGGGTGGACGGATGTCGGTGACCATGCCTGTATTTGGACTGCACGGTTTAATGCCTAAATAAGGACAGGGATTCTATGCCTATATAAGGGCAATGCGAATTGTGCCTATATAAGGACATGATTCAGGAAAACCTATATACGGACCCCTAAAGTGGAATACAACACTTAGGGGCAGATTTACTTAGGGTCTGCATTGCCCTTGCATCATGCAAGGCGACACAAGGCAACACAAGCTCTTAAATGGGATTTACTAAGCCACACAAAGCCACCTTGTCTAGCTCTGGCTTAGTAAATCCAGAGTAACACCAGGCAGTGAAAGTCGCTGCCTTGCGTTACACTGTGTTGAGAAGGCGTTTCATGGGTGTAGCATGGGCATTCCCATGCATCCACCCATGGATTTTGATGCAATTCCAGATTTACTAAGGTGAGTAAACCTGGGATTCCGTTGAAATAGTGCACCTTCCCAAGTGAGGTGTAACAAGAAGAAATATCAGTATTGCTCCTAAATACTTCCAATTTCTCTGCATGCTGCATTCTGCAGCACACTTAGAAAGAGGAAAATGCCTCAAAGGATTATTTTTGTGCAGGATGGTATCTCTTCCTGCACAAAAACAATCCTCTTAATGCAGGCACTCGTGCACCATGGTGCAAGGGTGCCTGGGTTGGCGCCAGGCAGTACTCAGTGCACCAGCGCAGGCAGTGAGCAGAAATGTGTAATTTCTTAGTAGACATGTCCAATTATGCTTTCATCCTGTCATGCAACGCAGTGCAACAAGTCTTGCTGCCTTGGGTTGTGTGACCACTTAGTAAATCGGCCCCATGCTACATACCAACCTCACAAGCATACACATGGAATGCCAGCGCTAAATTCTGGGGGTTGCACAAAAGCACTGTTTGAGCCATCTGAGATGATCTATCTAGAGCCTCTATCATCCCCTCTTCTGCTCATCAGAGACTTCTTATGATCTTGAGCTTCCCTTTGCTGATTGCCAAATCCCTTTGACCCCTTTGTTAGCAATTAACCATTTTTGTTGACTTTAGCCATCTGAGTTTCTCAAACCCTTTCTGCCATCCCCACACTCATTTTCACCCAGCCACCTTTAATTTCCTTGCCAAGTTTAAGTCCCTATGCCCTCAGATCCACCATCAGACTACTGTGCCAGCATCGGACCGTGTCTACTACACTCAGAGGTCAGAGTGTAACAGTTCCAGCTTTTGTATTCACTTTGCATGCTGTGATTTTTCTGCAAATACTTACCAGTTCTAGGGGTTGGCAGTATAAAAAGCATGAATAATAACCATTTACAAAAGGGAAATCCTAATACATGTGGAGTAGAATCACATAGGTGTCCTCCTGCTCTTGGCCTTCTTCCTTCACTTCCAGGTCCGTCAGTGCCTTTAGGCATTGGTTCTCCTACCAGTCCTATTCCAAGTCCCTCTTTTCTGGGTTGGTTTGGTTCTCTTGATCCTCATCATGGACCTGGTCTAGCCAGTTTTGGTCACCCTGATGCTGGTTCCCTGAATCTAGGGGTCCTGGTTACAGTCCTTCCTGACCCTGGCCTTTCTTGCCCTGCTCCTGGCTCATCCATGTATTAGCCCTTCCTGGGTCTCTTGATCCTGGCACTACTGTTCCTCACCCTGATCCTGCTGGTCTGCTGGATCCGTATCCATCTAGCCCTGAGGGCTAGCACTCCTAGTCTTCCTGATTTGGGTCATCCTGATTCTCCTTGTCTTGGCCCATATCTTTGTGGTCCATCTGGTACTGCCTCCACTGGTCCTGGTCCTCCTTATTAAACCCTATTGGGCTGGGGCTCGTCATTTTGGCCCTGGTCTGATTGCCCTGGTACCCCTGACCCTCCCCAGCCTGGTCCTAATACCTCAATTCCTAATCCTCCTGTTCCACCTAAAACATCAGGCCCTGGTCCCATGGTTCTGACCTCTCTGGTCCTAGTCCTGCTTATTCTGATATGTCTAGTCCACCTAATCCTCCCCTGGTCTTGATGGCTCTAGTCCCCCTGCTCTTGACCTGAGTATTACATCCAGGTCCTCCTCCAACATGTCATGATACTCTTGGCCCTGTTCTTCCTGCTCATTGTCACCCTGGACTAACTTGTCCACTTTATCCTGATTCTACTTGTTCAGATCATCCTATTCTTGGCCGTTCTTAGCCACTCAGCTTGATCAATATGCTCCTCTCATCCTGGACTTCCTTGTCCTGGTCCTCCTTTTCCTCCTCATCCTGGTCCTGCTTGCCCTAGTATGTCAGGTCCTGATACTCTGGGCCTCTGTGAATTGAGTTTCCTTTCCCCCTTGGTTGCAGTCCCACTGGTCCTTATTGCCCTGGCCCTCTTACCTCTTGTAGTATTGGCTCTGGATGCCTGACCATATCCCCTTTATGCTTCAGGTCTTGTTCTTCTTTTTTGCCGCACTCTCAGTCTGGTTTGCCTAGCAATGGTCTTCCTATTTGTGGTCCTCACAGTCTGTGTTCTCTTTCTGGCATTGAACCCACTAGACTTGATCTTTTGTTTCTGGTTCTCCTTGTTTGGGTCTTTGTATGCACAATCCTCTTGGTTCTGGTACTTCTGGCCATCCTGGTCCTTTCAGGCCCCCTTCACTGGCTCTTTAGTCTCTTTCCTGATCCTCTTGACCCATGTCTATTTAACTTGGTAGTTCTGATCCTTCTCACCCTGTTCATCTGGTTCCCAATTCATCAGGTCCTGGTCCTGCTGATCCCCTTCATCTACCTGGCCTCTTGTGTCCAGGCCTTCCTAGGTCTTGCCCTCTTAGCTCTTGTCTTCCTACTTTGGATCATCATTCTCCTCCTGGCCCAGTGTCTTGTCCTCATGGTCCTTCTGGCCCTGCAATCAATGGTCTGGGCCCTCTTCATCCTGGTTTTCTTTGTTTGGGTCCTTCTGAGTCTCACCATTTTTGTCCTGGTGTTTCTGGACATCCAGGTCCAGTCCCCTTAGTCCTCCTGGATCTGGCTGTTCGGGTCCTCTTGATCTTTTTCACCCTGGTTCTGCTACCCCCATGGCCTGGTCATTCAGCTCCACTTGGTCCCATGGCCATGGTCCCCCTGGCACTCCTAAGCATGTCCCTGGTCCTATTGGCCCTTCTAATCCTCCTTGTGCTGGTCCTGATCCTCCTGGTATTCTTGGTACCTACCCTCTCATCTTTCTTGCTTATTCTGGCCCTGGTCCTATTGGCCTGGGCCTTGTCTTCCTGGATATGGTCATGATCTTCTTGGCCCTGATCTTCCTGCTGCTTGTTCTCATGCTGCTACACAAACTCATCATCGTTCTTCTTTATCTGATCCTCCTGGGCCTGGCAATCCTGTTGCTCATCTTCATGGCCATGCTATTCCTAGCCCTGTGGCCTGGACCTCCAGGCTGTGATCATCATGGTCTTGGTCCTGGTGCTCAAGGTCCTGATCCTCTTTGCCCTGATCGTCCTGGTCCTCTTAGCCCTTTGTTTCCTGGTCCTTTAAGAACTTTTCCTTCTGACTCTGGCTGCCTGTGTTCCTGGTCTCAGCTACCTGGCATTCCTGGCCATGGTCATGCTATTCTTGTTTTTCATAGTTCTTGTCCTTTTCAAGATTCTGTGCCCATTGTCCCTGATCCTCTTGGCCCTGTTCCTTATAGTTTGGGTTCTCCTGGACCTAGTTCTCCTGGACCTGACCTACCTGCTATATTAGACTTGGTCTCCTTGGTCCTGGTCGTCCTGACCTTTCTTGTCCTATTGTACTTATTATCATGAAATATGCCTTTTGGCCATCATGGCCCTTCCTGGTTCCCCCAGTCTTGGGCCATCTGGCCTTGTTCCTTTGTGGTCCTCTTGGTCCCAGTCATCATGCCCTGGTTCTCTTCACCATCAACCTCCTAGCCCTGGTACTGCAGATACTGATCCATCTTGTTTCTCATGTCCTGGCAATCTTAGTCTTTGTCCTCCTGGTTTAGGAGGTCCTTGTTCTCCTGGATCTATTTGTGGTTCATTTAGTCCTACTGTACTGCAGCCATTGCTCCAGGTTCTCTTGATCCAGGTTCTCCTTGTTCAGGTCCACCTGAGCCTAGTCATTTTGGTCCTGGTCCTCCTGGCCACCACTGACAATTCCACTTGGTCTTCCAGAGGCTGGTTGGCCTTCGTACCTCAGATCCTCCTCACCCTGGTCCTGCTACTTGTATTGATTGCTCTTCCTCACTGAGTAATCCGAGCCTTGGTCCTCTAGTTCCTGATCTTCATGACCCTTTAAGCCCTGTTTCCAGTCCTCCTGGTCATTATCCTTATACTTTACCTAGTCCTCTTGGTTTGGGCTTCTGTGGGCCCTTGGTACTGTCCCCCTTTATCTTCCTAATCCCTTTCCTGCTTATCCTAAAATGCTGGACATACTGGCCATTTCCCATCAGGTCCTGCTCTTCTTAGTCCTCTTCAACCTGGTCCTGATCCACCTGGTCCTCGTCCTTTGCTCCTTTCCTCGTTCCGATGTTCTTTGACCTCCAGTTCATGCTGGTATAAAAACTTCCTGGCCCTGTACTTCTTGGTCCTGGTTTGACTGGTCATCATTCCCATGTACTCCTGCATCTAGTCATTTGGATGCTGGGTCTCCTGTTTCACATGCTCCCAGTTTTGGACCTTTTCATCCTCCACATCCTAATCCTTGTCTATCAGTCCTCCTGGTCCTGCCCCTCTGGTTTGTCTAGTACCCTCCTTTGCCTTTTCCTAATCCTTCTGATCCAGCTCACCTTGGTCCATGTAGTCCCGGTTTTAATTCTGATACTTCTATATCTGGCCTTCATGTATTGGGTCTTCTGATGCTATTTCCACTGGCATTGGTTCCCCTAGCTCTCCTAGTCCCCGGTCCTCCTGCTCCATCCTGCTCCTACTAGTCCTAGCCTTCTGGTTTCCCTATTCTACCTTCTTCTTGTCCATCTAACCATGGGCCCCTCTATCATGGTCCTCCTAGTAGTGATCTATTAGGTCTAGTCTTCCTCATCCCTCTGGCACTGGTCCTCCTAGTTCCTAAGTTGTGGGTCACCCTGGTTCATGTAGTTCTTGTCACCCTAATTTAGGATCCCCTTGAGTCTGACTCTCCTGGACCTTCTGATCCTGGTCCCACTGGACCTAGACTTCCTTGTCCTTTGTAACCCCCTGTTCATTCTAATCTAGGGTTTCTAGGTCCTGCTATCCTAGCCCGTTACGGTTGTGGTCTTCTTTTGCTTCCGACCCCTTGGTCGTCCTTGATCTGATGTATGCAGTCTTGGTCCTCCTGTCTTTCCCTCCATTGGTCTCCTGGTGCAGGTCCTCTGTGGTCTGTCTACTTGGGTCTCTTACTCCTGGCCCTGCTTATCCTCGTCCCTCTGGTCTTGGTCAATACACACAGACCGTCATAGCTCTCCTTGGTGTTATGGACCAGGGCCTTCCGTTCCTTCTACCTCTGGTCCCTTGTGGCATTATCTACTGGGTCCAGATCCCCATGCTCCACATCCTTCTGGCACTCCTGAACCTTCTCACCCTGGTCAAGGTACCCCAGTGCTGATTTCTTAGTCCTGTTCTTTGTCTATTTGTTCCTGGTCCCCTCTGGCATTGTTCTCCTTGGTCCTCATTGATTAGGTCTCCCTGGGCCTGATGCTTCTTGTCTTGGACATCGTGGTACTGGTCAATCTAGCCCTCCTTGTGGTACACCTCTTGGCCCTTATTTTCCTACTTTTCTACCTCCTCCTCCTACTACTACTACTACTACTTTCTGCTCGAGTCCACATCCACAATGACTTTAGTGAGGTACAGCCTCCACGTCTGTCACACAGATTCTAGATTTCTTTTGCTGAGATGGCACGGTCAAGTTATGAAATGAGGGCCCAGTAGAGACAAGACCTTGCCCACTTATAACACTGCTTAACATGTTAAAAATCAAAACTATCATTTACAAGATGTATTATGCAGGTGACTAAAATGTCAGTGTGGCTGAAGGGGGCCACTCATGACATGGGACCAATAAGCATCAATACCAAAAATCTACTTTGCTGGGTGAATAGTATGAAAAGGCGTGTTTATTCACAGGCAGCAGAGTGAACTCTTCCTGTGAATTACCCAGAAGAGTTACTTACCTGTCACCTGCTTTCACGTCCCATTCCACAGATACCCCGTTACAGTGTCTCTCTCAATTTACCTCCTGCAAGTGCCCCAAAGCACTGTCGCCCCAAACACCAATTACTTTCTGTACGTTTCCCGCCCAGACTCCCTGTTTCCTGCTCCTGTTGACTGCTGCTGTGTTACCAGATTTGAAATCCAAACCAAGCACAATTCCTCTTGAACAGAAGCCTAATGCTAGTTCAAGGCCTTCCGTAAGTAGCTCAAAAAGAGCCCAGCTCTCAAAAATCATCAAAAGAAGCATCATGAACATAAAAAGACAATGTATTCTCATGCGTGAATAAAACATTTATATAACATGCTTTAAAACCGTACTCAGTATTCTTTGATGA
The DNA here is from genome assembly GCA_963921515.1 of Calotriton arnoldi. Lineage (NCBI taxonomy): Eukaryota > Metazoa > Chordata > Amphibia > Caudata > Salamandridae > Calotriton > Calotriton arnoldi. Next base: position 552,806 of record CAWUFW010002792.1, on the reverse strand, counting down.
CAGCCAAATAATTCCTGGCTGAAGCGCAAAATATCTGTGTGCCATAACCTGAAGCTTCTGTTTGATTTCTACAGATTTTATTTGAATATTAAAATAGCAAAAATATTTTTATTCAAAATTGACTTTATATTTTATCATCTGTGAACTTCTTAGCTTAATTCATGCGCTTACCTTTTCACAAACTATTGTACATTTTGTATGCACTTACTTTAAAATACGTCTCACACATTGCATCCCCATTACAAGATGGCCACCACACTACTAATCTCTTTTTTCTTATTGCTGGTTAAATAAAGGCCTCCTTCACACTATCCTGCTACTGGTAAAATTGTACATCATCTCTACTATTTAGTCTTTGGCTGACTAAGTGTGGCATTCTGCCTTTAATGACACACTACTGGCTGGTCTGTGTTCTCTGTATTGGCCCAAGACCAGAAACCATGAGAATAGGGATTGACTCCTGTCATCAGAATCTTTAGGTCTCCAAGGTTCGATGAGAGGCGCCCGGTGGTGACGGACGGGATTTTGTGAGGGGCGCAGTGGTGGCTGGGGTGTTTAAATAAACCCGACATCCTGTTCTTTTACCGTGTGCAGAGTTCTTCATTTCAAGAAGCACTAAATGTAACACTGGCAACGATGGACAGGAGGTAAAGGCACAGCCTCTACTACACCTCAACATGCCGAAGGGAATCTTCTCTACAGGCACTGTTGCGTCTGTTAAGGAGCGTAACATGAGCGCGGCTGAAACCACAAGCCTGCCCGCACCTAGAGACTGACCTGGGGTTCCAGAAGTATTTTTGCCTGCTGACTCACTTGCGGGGATCGCCAAACCGTAAGTTAGCCCACCCTTCTTTACCCGTGGGGTGGATTTTAAAGGGAAGCACCTACCTGGGTTTTCTAGTGGTGCCTCTTCCCGCCCGGACCCTGCGGGAAGTACATGTTTGTGGTGGTGCGTATTTTTGCACCTTTGTTCAAATCTCCTTACACACATTCGGGCTCCGCTGTGTCCTGGGTCGAAGATTCTTCAGGAACTTGGGCCGAACCTTGTGGCCAGACGGCAGAGTTGCTGGCACATGTCTGTTGCCCACCGAGGCTTACTACTACCCTGCAGGAGTTTCCCGACCAGAGGGGGAGGAGCGTGAGCCACTGAGGAGGTATCCTCCCTTTGCATACGGACTGCACATCGTCTTCTCTATTCTGCCTTCTAAGTTTTCCACTGCCATCTAGTCGTCTGTTGGTGGTATAACAGACAAAAAATATGTATGTTCCTTTTCAATGATTTCCACACATACAAAGGGTGAAGATGTGGTGTTAAAAGACCTTGATATACAGTTGCTCTGGGTCTCGGGTGGCAACCCTTCAGTGTTTCTTACTCTGCATATTTGGTAACAAAGGCACGTACACAAGCTCAAGGAAATTTGGGCAGCTTCAAAGCGGGCCCTGTTTATGCCTCTTCAGTGATCTGCACAGTGTGAATTTGGCCTTTTTAAGCCCTCATCTTCAGTCTTCCTCCTCTGGCGCATCAACTGCTTACCTCAAAGGTGTTTGGCACACAGTTTGTCTAGTGTTGATCATTTTTGTTTCTAAATATTACCACCAGGGGGCTTCCTGGAGGAGTCAAGGAACAGTGACATTGCCTAGTCCAATGGTGTAGGAAGCTAAGATGCAGAATGTCACACGCCGCCTTTCTTTTTATCATGCCCAGGAGAACCTCCTTTGAGGTGGAGCAAGTGGAAAAAGGTCTTCCACAACTATGCAGTTGTCTGCGGACCAAATTTAGGGCTTGAAAGGAAAACAGCTTTGTTACTCCACTGCCTAGGTGCGGAAGGGCAGGAGGTATTAGAGCACCTGCCAGAGTTGGGGGTGAATGAAGCCAGGGGATTGAATGGACACGAGATAAACATAAAGAAGTTGGACATTCACTTTCTACCCCATATTAGCACCATACTAGAACGGGTTCACTGATAGAATATCGATGTCAAAAATATCGATGTTCTAAATATCGAGAAAAAAAATATAGAATACAAAAATATTGAATCCTATACCTAAACAGGTAAGTACAAAAATATCGAATCGAAAATATTGACGTAAAAAATATAGATGTAAAAAATATCGATTTAAATATATAAAATAAAATAATATATATTAAATATATTAAATATTAATATTAATTTTAACAAAATAAATTAAATTTGATATACCTTTTTGCAAAATATAACAAATAAACGTAATTAAAAAAAATAAAGACACAAACATAATAATTTATACATATATATATATTTATTTGAAAATAATTAATAAACTAGTATCTTTAATTTATTTTAAAATTTTAAAATTATGTAAAAATTAAATATATAGATATAAATAATTTAAAATATAAAAAAAACATTCTAGAATAAATTAAAACATTAGACTATAAAAAAATATTTAAACTTAAATTGCCCAATACAATAAGTGCAAAAGTAGAGAAAGTGTTGGATAGCAAAATAATTAAATTTACTATTCCAACTCCAGTGAGTGCAACAGTAGGGAAAGTGTTGAATAGCGGAGGGGAAAAAAATTACTATTCCCACTCCAGTGAGAGCAATAGTAGGGAAAGTGTTGAATAGCGGAGGGGTAAAAATTACTAGTCCTACTCAAAAACTGCAACAGTAGGGAAAGTGTTGGATAGCGGAGGAGTAAAAATGACTATTCCCACTCCAGTGAGAGCAATAGTAGGGAAAGTGTTGGATAGCGGAGGGGAAAAAATTACTATTCCCACTCCAGTAAGTGCAACAGTAGGGAAAGTGTTGGATAGCGGAGGGGTAAAAATTACTATTCCCACTCCAGTAACAGCAAAAGTAGGGAAAGTGTTTGATAGCGGAGGGGTAAAAATTACTATTCTCACTCCACTGAGTGCAACAGTAGAATAAGTATTGGATAGTGGAGAGGTAAAAATTACTATTCTCACTCCAGTGAGTGCAACAGTAGGAAATGTGTTGGATAGCGGAGGGGTAAAAATTACTATTCCAACTCCAGTGAGTGCAACAGTAGGAAATGTGTTGGATAGCGGAGGGGTAAAAATTACTAATCTCACTCCACTGAGTGCAACAGTAGAATAAGTATTGGATAGTGGAGAGGTAAAAATTACTATTCTCACTCCAGTGAGTGCAACAGTAGGGAAAGTGTTGGATAGCGGAGGGGTAAAATTTACTATTGCAAATCCAGTGAGAGCAACAGTAGGAAAAGTGTTGGATAGCGGAGTGGCAAAAATTACTATTCCCACTCGAAAGAGTGCAACAGTAGGGAAAGTGTTGAATAGCGGAGGGGTAAAAATTAGTATTCCCACTCCAGTAAGTGCAACAGTAGGGAAAGTGTTGGATAGTGGAGGGGTAAAAATTACTATTCCCACTCCAGTAAGAGCAACAGTAGGGAAAGTGTTGGATAGCGGAGGGGTAAAAATTACTATTCGCGCTCCAGTGAGAGCAACAGTAGGGAAAGTGTTGGATAGCGGAGGGGTAAAAATTACTATTCCCACTCCAGTAAGTGCAACAGCAGGGAAAGTGTTGGATAGCGGAGTGGTAAAAAGTACTATTCCCACTCCAGTAAGAGCAACAGTAGGGAAAGTGTTGGTAGCGGAGGGGTAAAAATTACTATTACCACTCCAGTAAGAGCAACAGTAGGGAAAGTGTTGGATAGCGGAGGGGTAAAAATTACTATTCCCACTCCAGTAACAGCAAAAGTAGGGAAAGTGTTGGATAGCGGAGGGGTAAAAATTACTAATCTCCCTCCACTGAGTGCAACAGTAGAATAAGTATTGGATAGTGGAGAGGTAAAAATTACTATTCTCACTCCAGTGAGTGCAACAGTAGAGAAAGTGCTGGATAGCGGAGGGGTAAAAATTACTATTCCAACTCCAGTGAGTGCAACAGTAGGGAAAGTGTTGGATAGCGGAAGGGTAAAATTTACTATTGCAAATCCAGTGAGAGCAACAGTAGGAAAAGTGTTGGATAGCGGAGTGGCAAAAATTACTATTCTCACTTCAAAGAGTGCAACAGTAGGGAAAGTGTTGAATAGCGGAGGGGTAAAAATTACTATTCCCGCTCCAGTGAGAGCAACAGTAGGGAAAGTGTTGGATAGCGGAGGGGAAAACATTACTATTCCAGCTCCAGTAAGTGCAACAGTAGGGAAAGTGTTGGATAGTGGAGGGGTAAAAATTACTATTCCCACTCCAGTAAGAGCAACAGTAGGGAAAGTGTTGGATAGCGGAGGGGTAAAAATTACTATTCCCGCTCCAGTGAGAGCAACAGTAGGGAAAGTGTTGGATAGCGGAGGGGAAAAATTACTATTCCCACTTCAGTAAGTGCAACAGCAGGGAAAGTGTTGGATAGTGGAGGGGTAAAAATGACTATTCCCACTCCAGTAAGAGCAACAGTAGGGAAAGTGTTGGATAGTGGAGGGGTAAAAATTACTATTCCCACTTCCCTTAGTGCAATAGTAGAATAATTATTGGATAGCGAAGATGTAAAAATTATTATTCCCACTCCGAAGAGTGCAACAGTAGGGAAAGTGCTGGATAGCGGAGGGGTAGAAATTACTATTCCCACTCCAATGAATGCAACAGTAAGGAAGGTGTTGGATAGTGGAGGGGAAAAATTAGTATTCCAACTCCAGTGAATGCAACAGTAGGGAAAGTTTTGTATAGCGGAGGGTTAAAAATTACTATTCCCACTCCAGTAAGTGCAAAAGTAGGGAAAGTGTTGGATAGCGGAGGGGAAAAATTACTATTCCCACTCCAGTAAGTGCAACAGTAGGGAAAGTGTTGGATAGTGGAGGGGTAAAAATTACTATTCCCACTCCAGTAAGAGCAACAGTAGGGAAAGTGTTGGATGGCGGAGGGGTAAAAATTACTATTCCCGCTCCAGTGAGAGCAACAGTAGGGAAAGTGTTGGATAGCGGAGGGGAAAATTACTATTCCCACTCCAGTAAGTGCAACAGCAGAGAAAGTGTTGGATAGCGGAGGGGTAAAAATTACTATTACCACTCCAGTAAGAGCAACAGTAGGGAAAGTGTTGGATAGCGGAGGGGTAAAAATTACTATTCCCACTCCAGTAACAGCAAAAGTAGGGAAAGTGTTGGATAGCGGAGGGGTAAAAATTACTAATCTCCCTCCACTGAGTGCAACAGTAGAATAAGTATTGGATAGTGGAGAGCTAAAAATTACTATTCTCACTCCAGTGAGTGCAACAGTAGAGAAAGTGCTGGATAGCGGAGGGGTAAAAATTACTATTCCAACTCCAGTGAGTGCAACAGTAGGGAAAGTGTTGGATAGCGGAGGGGTAAAATTTACTATTGCAAATCCAGTGAGAGCAACAGTAGGAAAAGTGTTGGATAGCGGAGTGGCAAAAATTACTATTCCCACTTCAAAGAGTGCAACAGTAGGGAAAGTGTTGAATAGCGGAGGGGAAAACATTACTATTCCAGCTCCAGTAAGTGCAACAGTAGGGAAAGTGTTGGATAGTGGAGGGGTAAAAATTACTATTCCCACTCCAGTAAGAGCAACAGTAGGGAAAGTGTTGGATAGCGGAGGGGTAAAAATTACTATTCCCGCTCCAGTGAGAGCAACAGTAGGGAAAGTGTTGGATAGCGGAGGGGAAAAAATTACTATTCCCACTTCAGTAAGTGCAACAGCAGGGAAAGTGTTGGATAGTGGAGGGGTAAAAATGACTATTCCCACTCCAGTAAGAGCAACAGTAGGGAAAGTGTTGGATAGTGGAGGGGTAAAAATTACTATTCCCACTTCCCTTAGTGCAATAGTAGAATAATTATTGGATAGCGAAGATGTAAAAATTATTATTCCCACTCCGAAGAGTGCAACAGTAGGGAAAGTGCTGGATAGCGGAGGGGTAGAAATTACTATTCCCACTCCAATGAATGCAACAGTAAGGAAGGTGTTGGATAGTGGAGGGGAAAAAATTAGTATTCCAACTCCAGTGAGTGCAACAGTAGGGAAAGTTTTGTATAGCGGAGGGTTAAAAATTACTATTCCCACTCCAGTAAGTGCAAAAGTAGGGAAAGTGTTGGATAGCGGAGGGGAAAAAATTACTATTCCCACTCCAGTAAGTGCAACAGTAGGGAAAGTGTTGGATAGTGGAGGGGTAACAATTACTATTCCCACTCCAGTAAGAGCAACAGTAGGGAAAGTGTTGGATAGCGGAGGGGTAAAAATTACTATTCCCGCTCCAGTGAGAGCAACAGTAGGGAAAGTGTTGGATAGCGGAGGGGAAAAATTACTATTCCCACTCCAGTAAGTGCAACAGCAGAGAAAGTGTTGGATAGCGGAGGGGTAAAAATTACGATTACCACTCCAGTGAGTGCAACAGTAGAGAAAGTGCTGGATAGCGGAGGGGTAAAAATTACTATTCCAACTCCAGTGAGTGCAACAGTAGGGAAAGTGTTGGATAGCGGAGGGGTAAAATTTACTATTGCAAATCCAGTGAGAGCAACAGTAGGAAAAGTGTTGGATAGCGGAGTGGCAAAAATTACTATTCCCACTTCAAAGAGTGCAACAGTAGGGAAAGTGTTGAATAGCGGAGGGGTAAAAATTACTATTCCCGCTCCAGTGAGAGCAACAGTAGGGAAAGTGTTGGATAGCGGAGGGGTAGAAATTACTATTCCCACTCCAATGAATGCAACAGTAAGGAAGGTGTTGGATAGTGGAGGGGAAAAATTAGTATTCCAACTCCAGTGAGTGCAACAGTAGGGAAAGTTTTGGATAGCGGAGGGGTAAAATTACTATTCCCACTCCAGTATGTGCAACAGCAGAGAAAGTGTTGGATAGCGGAGGGGTAAAAACTACTATTCCCGCTCCAGTGAGAGCAACAGTAGGGAAAGTGTTGGATAGCGGAGGGGAAAAATTACTATTCCCACTCCAGTAAGTGCAACAGCAGAGAAAGTGTTGGATAGCGGAGGGGTAAAAATTACTATTCCCACTCCAGTAACAGCAAAAGTAGGGAAAGTGTTGGATAGCGGAGGGGTAAAATTACTAATCTCCCTCCACTGAGTGCAACAGTAGAATAAGTATTGGATAGTGGAGAGGTAAAAATTACTATTCTCACTCCAGTGAGTGCAACTGTAGAGAAAGTGCTGGATAGCGGAGGGGTAAAAATTACTATTCCAACTCCAGTGAGTGCAACAGTAGGGAAAGTGTTGGATAGCGGAGGGGTAAAATTTACTATTGCACATCCAGTGAGAGCAACAGTAGGAAAAGTGTTGGATAGCGGAGTGGCAAAAATTACTATTCCCACTTCAAAGAGTGCAACAGTAGGGAAAGTGTTGAATAGCGGAGGGGTAAAAATTACTATTCCCGCTCCAGTAAGTGCAACAGTAGGGAAAGTGTTGGATAGTGGAGGGGTAAAAATTACTATTCCCACTCCAGTAAGAGCAACAGTAGGGAAAGTGTTGGATAGCGGAGGGGTAAAAATTACTATTCCCGCTCCAGTGAGAGCAACAGTAGGGAAAGTGTTGGATAGCGGAGGGGAAAAAATTACTATTCCCACTTCAGTAAGTGCAACAGCAGGGAAAGTGTTGGATAGTGGAGGGGTAAAAATTACTATTCCCACTCCAGTAAGAGCAACAGTAGGGAAAGTGTTGGATAGTGGAGGGGTAAAAATTACTATTCCCACTTCCCTTAGTGCAATAGTAGAATAATTATTGGATAGCGAAGATGTAAAAATTATTATTCCCACTCCAAAGAGTGCAACAGTAGGGAAAGTGCTGGATAGCGGAGGGGTAGAAATTACTATTCCCACTCCAATGAATGCAACAGTAAGCAAGGTGTTGGATAGTGGAGGGGAAAAATTAGTATTCCAACTCCAGTGAGTGCAACAGTAGGGAAAGTTTTGGATAGCGGAGGGGTAAAAATTACTATTCCCACTCCAGTAAGTGCAAAAGTAGGGAAAGTGTTGGATAGCGGAGGGGAAAAATTACTATTCCCACTCCAGTAAGTGCAACAGTAGGGAAAGTGTTGGATAGTGGAGGGGTAAAAATTACTATTCCCACTCCAGTAAGAGCAACAGTAGGGAAAGTGTTGGATAGCGGAGGGGTAAAAATTACTATTCCCGCTCCAGTGAGAGCAACAGTAGGGAAAGTGTTGGATAGCGGAGGGGAAAAATTACTATTCCCACTCCAGTAAGTGCAACAGCAGAGAAAGTGTTGGATAGCGGAGGGGTAAAAATTACTATTCCCACTCCAGTAAGAGCAACAGTAGCGAAAGTGTTGGATTGCGGAGGGGTAAAAATTACTATTCCCACTCCAGTAACAGCAAAAGTAGGGAAAGTGTTGGATAGCGGAGGGGTAAAAATTACGAATCTCCCTCCACTGAGTGCAACAGTAAAATAAGTATTGGATAGTGGAGAGGTAAAAATTACTATTCTCACTCCAGTGAGTGCAACAGTAGAGAAAGTGCTGGATAACGGAGGGGTAAAAATTACTATTCCAACTCCAGTGAGTGCAACAGTAGGGAAAGTGTTGGATAGCGGAGGGGTAAAATTTACTATTGCAAATCCAGTGAGAGCAACAGTAGGAAAAGTGTTGGATAGCGGAGTGGCAAAAATTACTATTCCCACTTCAAAGAGTGCAACAGTAGGGAAAGTGTTGGATAGCGGAGGGGAAAAATTACTATTCCCACTCCAGTAAGTGCAACAGTAGGGAAAGTGTTGGATAGTGGAGGGGTAAAAATTACTATTCCCAGTCCAGTAAGAGCAACAGTAGGGAAAGTGTTGGATAGCAAAGGGGTAAAAATTACTATTCCCGCTCCAGTGAGAGCAACAGTAGGGAAAGTGTTGGATAGTGGAGGGGTAAAATTACTATTCCCACTTCCCTTAGTGCAATAGTAGAATAATTATTGGATAGCGAAGATGTAAAAATTATTATTCCCACTCCAAAGAGTGCAACAGTAGGGAAAGTGCTGGATAGCAGAGGGGTAGAAATTACTATTCCCACTCCAATGAATGCAACAGTAAGGAAGGTGTTGGATAGTGGAGGGGAAAAATTAGTATTCCAACTCCAGTGAGTGCAACAGTAGGGAACGCTTTGGATAGCGGAGGGGTAAAAATTACTATTCCCACTCCAGTAAGTGCAAAAGTAGGGAAAGTGTTGGATAGCGGAGGGATAAAAATTACTATTCCCACTCCAGTAACAGCAAAAGTAGGGAAAGTGTTGGATAGCGGAGGGGTAAAAATTACTATTCCCACTTCACTGAGTGCAACAGTAGAATAAGTATTGGAAAGCGGAGAGGTAAAAATTAATATTCCCACTCCAGTGAGTGCAACAGTAGGGAAAGTGCTGGATAGCGGAGGGGTAAAAATTACTATTCCAACTCCAGTGAGTGCAACAGTAGGGAAAGTGTTGAATAGCGGAGGGGTAACATTTACTATTGCAAATCCAGTGAGAGCAACAGTAGGAAAAGTGTTGGATAGCGGAGGGGCAAAAATGACTATTCCCACTCCAAAGAGTGCAACAGTGGGGAAAGTGTTGAATAGCGGAGGGGTAAAAATTACTTTTCCAACTCCAGTGAGTGCAACAGTAGGGAAAGTGTTGGATAGCGGAGGGGTAAAAATTACTATTCCCACTCCAGTAACAGCAAAAGTAGGGAAAGTGTTGGATAGCGGAGGGGTAAAATTACTAATCTCCCTCCACTGAGTGCAACAGTAGAATAAGTATTGGATAGTGGAGAGGTAAAATTACTATTCTCACTCCAGTGAGTGCAACAGTAGAGAAAGTGCTGGATAGCGGAGGGGTAAAAATTACTATTCCAACTCCAGTGAGTGCAACAGTAGGGAAAGTGTTGGATAGCGGAAGGGTAAAATTTACTATTGCAAATCCAGTGAGAGCAACAGTAGGAAAAGTGTTGGATAGCGGAGTGGCAAAAATTACTATTCTCACTTCAAAGAGTGCAACAGTAGGGAAAGTGTTGAATAGCGGAGGGGTAAAATTACTATTCCCGCTCCAGTGAGAGCAACAGTAGGGAAAGTGTTGGATAGCGGAGGGGAAAACATTACTATTCCAGCTCCAGTAAGTGCAACAGTAGGGAAAGTGTTGGATAGTGGAGGGGTAAAAATTACTATTCCCACTCCAGTAAGAGCAACAGTAGGGAAAGTGTTGGATAGCGGAGGGGTAAAATTACTATTCCCGCTCCAGTGAGAGCAACAGTAGGGAAAGTGTTGGATAGCGGAGGGGAAAAATTACTATTCCCACTTCAGTAAGTGCAACAGCAGGGAAAGTGTTGGATAGTGGAGGGGTAAAAATGACTATTCCCACTCCAGTAAGAGCAACAGTAGGGAAAGTGTTGGATAGTGGAGGGGTAAAAATTACTATTCCCACTTCCCTTAGTGCAATAGTAGAATAATTATTGGATAGCGAAGATGTAAAAATTATTATTCCCACTCCGAAGAGTGCAACAGTAGGGAAAGTGCTGGATAGCGGAGGGGTAGAAATTACTATTCCCACTCCAATGAATGCAACAGTAAGGAAGGTGTTGGATAGTGGAGGGGAAAAAATTAGTATTCCAACTCCAGTGAATGCAACAGTAGGGAAAGTTTTGTATAGCGGAGGGTTAAAAATTACTATTCCCACTCCAGTAAGTGCAAAAGTAGGGAAAGTGTTGGATAGCGGAGGGGAAAATTACTATTCCCACTCCAGTAAGTGCAACAGTAGGGAAAGTGTTGGATAGTGGAGGGGTAAAAATTACTATTCCCACTCCAGTAAGAGCAACAGTAGGGAAAGTGTTGGATGGCGGAGGGGTAAAAATTACTATTCCCGCTCCAGTGAGAGCAACAGTAGGGAAAGTGTTGGATAGCGGAGGGGAAAAAATTACTATTCCCACTCCAGTAAGTGCAACAGCAGAGAAAGTGTTGGATAGCGGAGGGGTAAAAATTACTATTACCACTCCAGTAAGAGCAACAGTAGGGAAAGTGTTGGATAGCGGAGGGGTAAAAATTACTATTCCCACTCCAGTAACAGCAAAAGTAGGGAAAGTGTTGGATAGCGGAGGGGTAAAAATTACTAATCTCCCTCCACTGAGTGCAACAGTAGAATAAGTATTGGATAGTGGAGAGCTAAAATTACTATTCTCACTCCAGTGAGTGCAACAGTAGAGAAAGTGCTGGATAGCGGAGGGGTAAAAATTACTATTCCAACTCCAGTGAGTGCAACAGTAGGGAAAGTGTTGGATAGCGGAGGGGTAAAATTTACTATTGCAAATCCAGTGAGAGCAACAGTAGGAAAAGTGTTGGATAGCGGAGTGGCAAAAATTACTATTCCCACTTCAAAGAGTGCAACAGTAGGGAAAGTGTTGAATAGCGGAGGGGTAAAAATTACTATTCCCGCTCCAGTGAGAGCAACAGTAGGGAAAGTGTTGGATAGCGGAGGGGAAAACATTACTATTCCAGCTCCAGTAAGTGCAACAGTAGGGAAAGTGTTGGATAGTGGAGGGGTAAAAATTACTATTCCCACTCCAGTAAGAGCAACAGTAGGGAAAGTGTTGGATAGCGGAGGGGTAAAAATTACTATTCCCGCTCCAGTGAGAGCAACAGTAGGGAAAGTGTTGGATAGCGGAGGGGAAAAATTACTATTCCCACTTCAGTAAGTGCAACAGCAGGGAAAGTGTTGGATAGTGGAGGGGTAAAATGACTATTCCCACTCCAGTAAGAGCAACAGTAGGGAAAGTGTTGGATAGTGGAGGGGTAAAAATTACTATTCCCACTTCCCTTAGTGCAATAGTAGAATAATTATTGGATAGCGAAGATGTAAAAATTATTATTCCCACTCCGAAGAGTGCAACAGTAGGGAAAGTGCTGGATAGCGGAGGGGTAGAAATTACTATTCCCACTCCAATGAATGCAACAGTAAGGAAGGTGTTGGATAGTGGAGGGGAAAAATTAGTATTCCAACTCCAGTGAGTGCAACAGTAGGGAAAGTTTTGTATAGCGGAGGGTTAAAAATTACTATTCCCACTCCAGTAAGTGCAAAAGTAGGGAAAGTGTTGGATAGCGGAGGGGAAAAATTACTATTCCCACTCCAGTAAGTGCAACAGTAGGGAAAGTGTTGGATAGTGGAGGGGTAACAATTACTATTCCCACTCCAGTAAGAGCAACAGTAGGGAAAGTGTTGGATAGCGGAGGGGTAAAAATTACTATTCCCGCTCCAGTGAGAGCAACAGTAGGGAAAGTGTTGGATAGCGGAGGGGAAAAAATTACTATTCCCACTCCAGTAAGTGCAACAGCAGAGAAAGTGTTGGATAGCGGAGGGGTAAAAATTACGATTACCACTCCAGTGAGTGCAACAGTAGAGAAAGTGCTGGATAGCGGAGGGGTAAAAATTACTATTCCAACTCCAGTGAGTGCAACAGTAGGGAAAGTGTTGGATAGCGGAGGGGTAAAATTTACTATTGCAAATCCAGTGAGAGCAACAGTAGGAAAAGTGTTGGATAGCGGAGTGGCAAAAATTACTATTCCCACTTCAAAGAGTGCAACAGTAGGGAAAGTGTTGAATAGCGGAGGGGTAAAAATTACTATTCCCGCTCCAGTGAGAGCAACAGTAGGGAAAGTGTTGGATAGCGGAGGGGTAGAAATTACTATTCCCACTCCAATGAATGCAACAGTAAGGAAGGTGTTGGATAGTGGAGGGGAAAAAATTAGTATTCCAACTCCAGTGAGTGCAACAGTAGGGAAAGTTTTGGATAGCGGAGGGGTAAAAATTACTATTCCCACTCCAGTATGTGCAACAGCAGAGAAAGTGTTGGATAGCGGAGGGGTAAAAACTACTATTCCCGCTCCAGTGAGAGCAACAGTAGGGAAAGTGTTGGATAGCGGAGGGGAAAAATTACTATTCCCACTCCAGTAAGTGCAACAGCAGAGAAAGTGTTGGATAGCGGAGGGGTAAAAATTACTATTCCCACTCCAGTAACAGCAAAAGTAGGGAAAGTGTTGGATAGCGGAGGGGTAAAAATTACTAATCTCCTCCACTGAGTGCAACAGTAGAATAAGTATTGGATAGTGGAGAGGTAAAAATTACTATTCTCACTCCAGTGAGTGCAACTGTAGAGAAAGTGCTGGATAGCGGAGGGGTAAAAATTACTATTCCAACTCCAGTGAGTGCAACAGTAGGGAAAGTGTTGGATAGCGGAGGGGTAAAATTTACTATTGCACATCCAGTGAGAGCAACAGTAGGAAAAGTGTTGGATAGCGGAGTGGCAAAAATTACTATTCCCACTTCAAAGAGTGCAACAGTAGGGAAAGTGTTGAATAGCGGAGGGGTAAAAATTACTATTCCCGCTCCAGTAAGTGCAACAGTAGGGAAAGTGTTGGATAGTGGAGGGGTAAAAATTACTATTCCCACTCCAGTAAGAGCAACAGTAGGGAAAGTGTTGGATAGCGGAGGGGTAAAAATTACTATTCCCGCTCCAGTGAGAGCAACAGTAGGGAAAGTGTTGGATAGCGGAGGGGAAAAATTACTATTCCCACTTCAGTAAGTGCAACAGCAGGGAAAGTGTTGGATAGTGGAGGGGTAAAAATTACTATTCCCACTCCAGTAAGAGCAACAGTAGGGAAAGTGTTGGATAGTGGAGGGGTAAAATTACTATTCCCACTTCCTTAGTGCAATAGTAGAATAATTATTGGATAGCGAAGATGTAAAAATTATTATTCCCACTCCAAAGAGTGCAACAGTAGGGAAAGTGCTGGATAGCGGAGGGGTAGAAATTACTATTCCCACTCCAATGAATGCAACAGTAAGCAAGGTGTTGGATAGTGGAGGGGAAAAATTAGTATTCCAACTCCAGTGAGTGCAACAGTAGGGAAAGTTTTGGATAGCGGAGGGGTAAAAATTACTATTCCCACTCCAGTAAGTGCAAAAGTAGGGAAAGTGTTGGATAGCGGAGGGGAAAAATTACTATTCCCACTCCAGTAAGTGCAACAGTAGGGAAAGTGTTGGATAGTGGAGGGGTAAAAATTACTATTCCCACTCCAGTAAGAGCAACAGTAGGGAAAGTGTTGGATAGCGGAGGGGTAAAAATTACTATTCCCGCTCCAGTGAGAGCAACAGTAGGGAAAGTGTTGGATAGCGGAGGGGAAAAAAATTACTATTCCCACTCCAGTAAGTGCAACAGCAGAGAAAGTGTTGGATAGCGGAGGGGTAAAAATTACTATTCCCACTCCAGTAAGAGCAACAGTAGCGAAAGTGTTGGATTGCGGAGGGGTAAAAATTACTATTCCCACTCCAGTAACAGCAAAAGTAGGGAAAGTGTTGGATAGCGGAGGGGTAAAAATTACGAATCTCCCTCCACTGAGTGCAACAGTAAAATAAGTATTGGATAGTGGAGAGGTAAAATTACTATTCTCACTCCAGTGAGTGCAACAGTAGAGAAAGTGCTGGATAACGGAGGGGTAAAAATTACTATTCCAACTCCAGTGAGTGCAACAGTAGGGAAAGTGTTGGATAGCGGAGGGGTAAAATTTACTATTGCAAATCCAGTGAGAGCAACAGTAGGAAAAGTGTTGGATAGCGGAGTGGCAAAAATTACTATTCCCACTTCAAAGAGTGCAACAGTAGGGAAAGTGTTGGATAGCGGAGGGGAAAAATTACTATTCCCACTCCAGTAAGTGCAACAGTAGGGAAAGTGTTGGATAGTGGAGGGGTAAAAATTACTATTCCCAGTCCAGTAAGAGCAACAGTAGGGAAAGTGTTGGATAGCAAAGGGGTAAAAATTACTATTCCCGCTCCAGTGAGAGCAACAGTAGGGAAAGTGTTGGATAGTGGAGGGGTAAAAATTACTATTCCCACTTCCCTTAGTGCAATAGTAGAATAATTATTGGATAGCGAAGATGTAAAAATTATTATTCCCACTCCAAAGAGTGCAACAGTAGGGAAAGTGCTGGATAGCAGAGGGGTAGAAATTACTATTCCCACTCCAATGAATGCAACAGTAAGGAAGGTGTTGGATAGTGGAGGGGAAAAAATTAGTATTCCAACTCCAGTGAGTGCAACAGTAGGGAACGTTTTGGATAGCGGAGGGGTAAAAATTACTATTCCCACTCCAGTAAGTGCAAAAGTAGGGAAAGTGTTGGATAGCGGAGGGATAAAAATTACTATTCCCACTCCAGTAACAGCAAAAGTAGGGAAAGTGTTGGATAGCGGAGGGGTAAAAATTACTATTCCCACTTCACTGAGTGCAACAGTAGAATAAGTATTGGAAAGCGGAGAGGTAAAAATTAATATTCCCACTCCAGTGAGTGCAACAGTAGGGAAAGTGCTGGATAGCGGAGGGGTAAAAATTACTATTCCAACTCCAGTGAGTGCAACAGTAGGGAAAGTGTTGAATAGCGGAGGGGTAACATTTACTATTGCAAATCCAGTGAGAGCAACAGTAGGAAAAGTGTTGGATAGCGGAGGGGCAAAAATGACTATTCCCACTCCAAAGAGTGCAACAGTGGGGAAAGTGTTGAATAGCGGAGGGGTAAAAATTACTTTTCCAACTCCAGTGAGTGCAACAGTAGGGAAAGTGTTGGATAGCGGAGGGGTAAAAATTACTATTCCCACTCCAGTAACAGCAAAAGTAGGGAAAGTGTTGGATAGCGGAGGGGTAAAAATTACTAATCTCCCTCCACTGAGTGCAACAGTAGAATAAGTATTGGATAGTGGAGAGGTAAAAATTACTATTCTCACTCCAGTGAGTGCAACAGTAGAGAAAGTGCTGGATAGCGGAGGGGTAAAAATTACTATTCCAACTCCAGTGAGTGCAACAGTAGGGAAAGTGTTGGATAGCGGAAGGGTAAAATTTACTATTGCAAATCCAGTGAGAGCAACAGTAGGAAAAGTGTTGGATAGCGGAGTGGCAAAAATTACTATTCTCACTTCAAAGAGTGCAACAGTAGGGAAAGTGTTGAATAGCGGAGGGGTAAAAATTACTATTCCCGCTCCAGTGAGAGCAACAGTAGGGAAAGTGTTGGATAGCGGAGGGGAAAACATTACTATTCCAGCTCCAGTAAGTGCAACAGTAGGGAAAGTGTTGGATAGTGGAGGGGTAAAATTACTATTCCCACTCCAGTAAGAGCAACAGTAGGGAAAGTGTTGGATAGCGGAGGGGTAAAAATTACTATTCCCGCTCCAGTGAGAGCAACAGTAGGGAAAGTGTTGGATAGCGGAGGGGAAAAATTACTATTCCCACTTCAGTAAGTGCAACAGCAGGGAAAGTGTTGGATAGTGGAGGGGTAAAAATGACTATTCCCACTCCAGTAAGAGCAACAGTAGGGAAAGTGTTGGATAGTGGAGGGGTAAAAATTACTATTCCCACTTCCCTTAGTGCAATAGTAGAATAATTATTGGATAGCGAAGATGTAAAAATTATTATTCCCACTCCGAAGAGTGCAACAGTAGGGAAAGTGCTGGATAGCGGAGGGGTAGAAATTACTATTCCCACTCCAATGAATGCAACAGTAAGGAAGGTGTTGGATAGTGGAGGGGAAAAATTAGTATTCCAACTCCAGTGAATGCAACAGTAGGGAAAGTTTTGTATAGCGGAGGGTTAAAAATTACTATTCCCACTCCAGTAAGTGCAAAAGTAGGGAAAGTGTTGGATAGCGGAGGGGAAAAATTACTATTCCCACTCCAGTAAGTGCAACAGTAGGGAAAGTGTTGGATAGTGGAGGGGTAAAAATTACTATTCCCACTCCAGTAAGAGCAACAGTAGGGAAAGTGTTGGATGGCGGAGGGGTAAAAATTACTATTCCCGCTCCAGTGAGAGCAACAGTAGGGGAAAGTGTTGGATAGCGGAGGGGAAAAATTACTATTCCCACTCCAGTAAGTGCAACAGCAGAGAAAGTGTTGGATAGCGGAGGGGTAAAAAATTACTATTACCACTCCAGTAAGAGCAACAGTAGGGAAAGTGTTGGATAGCGGAGGGGTAAAAATTACTATTCCCACTCCAGTAACAGCAAAAGTAGGGAAAGTGTTGGATAGCGGAGGGGTAAAATTACTAATCTCCCTCCACTGAGTGCAACAGTAGAATAAGTATTGGATAGTGGAGAGCTAAAAATTACTATTCTCACTCCAGTGAGTGCAACAGTAGAGAAAGTGCTGGATAGCGGAGGGGTAAAAATTACTATTCCAACTCCAGTGAGTGCAACAGTAGGGAAAGTGTTGGATAGCGGAGGGGTAAAATTTACTATTGCAAATCCAGTGAGAGCAACAGTAGGAAAAGTGTTGGATAGCGGAGTGGCAAAAATTACTATTCCCACTTCAAAGAGTGCAACAGTAGGGAAAGTGTTGAATAGCGGAGGGGTAAAAATTACTATTCCCGCTCCAGTGAGAGCAACAGTAGGGAAAGTGTTGGATAGCGGAGGGGAAAACATTACTATTCCAGCTCCAGTAAGTGCAACAGTAGGGAAAGTGTTGGATAGTGGAGGGGTAAAAATTACTATTCCCACTCCAGTAAGAGCAACAGTAGGGAAAGTGTTGGATAGCGGAGGGGTAAAAATTACTATTCCCGCTCCAGTGAGAGCAACAGTAGGGAAAGTGTTGGATAGCGGAGGGGAAAAATTACTATTCCCACTTCAGTAAGTGCAACAGCAGGGAAAGTGTTGGATAGTGGAGGGGTAAAATGACTATTCCCACTCCAGTAAGAGCAACAGTAGGGAAAGTGTTGGATAGTGGAGGGGTAAAAATTACTATTCCCACTTCCCTTAGTGCAATAGTAGAATAATTATTGGATAGCGAAGATGTAAAAATTATTATTCCCACTCCGAAGAGTGCAACAGTAGGGAAAGTGCTGGATAGCGGAGGGGTAGAAATTACTATTCCCACTCCAATGAATGCAACAGTAAGGAAGGTGTTGGATAGTGGAGGGGAAAAATTAGTATTCCAACTCCAGTGAGTGCAACAGTAGGGAAAGTTTTGTATAGCGGAGGGTTAAAAATTACTATTCCCACTCCAGTAAGTGCAAAAGTAGGGAAAGTGTTGGATAGCGGAGGGGAAAAATTACTATTCCCACTCCAGTAAGTGCAACAGTAGGGAAAGTGTTGGATAGTGGAGGGGTAACAATTACTATTCCCACTCCAGTAAGAGCAACAGTAGGGAAAGTGTTGGATAGCGGAGGGGTAAAAATTACTATTCCCGCTCCAGTGAGAGCAACAGTAGGGAAAGTGTTGGATAGCGGAGGGGAAAAATTACTATTCCCACTCCAGTAAGTGCAACAGCAGAGAAAGTGTTGATAGCGGAGGGGTAAAAATTACGATTACCACTCCAGTGAGTGCAACAGTAGAGAAAGTGCTGGATAGCGGAGGGGTAAAAATTACTATTCCAACTCCAGTGAGTGCAACAGTAGGGAAAGTGTTGGATAGCGGAGGGGTAAAATTTACTATTGCAAATCCAGTGAGAGCAACAGTAGGAAAAGTGTTGGATAGCGGAGTGGCAAAAATTACTATTCCCACTTCAAAGAGTGCAACAGTAGGGAAAGTGTTGAATAGCGGAGGGGTAAAAATTACTATTCCCGCTCCAGTGAGAGCAACAGTAGGGAAAGTGTTGGATAGCGGAGGGGTAGAAATTACTATTCCCACTCCAATGAATGCAACAGTAAGGAAGGTGTTGGATAGTGGAGGGGAAAAATTAGTATTCCAACTCCAGTGAGTGCAACAGTAGGGAAAGTTTTGGATAGCGGAGGGGTAAAATTACTATTCCCACTCCAGTATGTGCAACAGCAGAGAAAGTGTTGGATAGCGGAGGGGTAAAACTACTATTCCCGCTCCAGTGAGAGCAACAGTAGGGAAAGTGTTGGATAGCGGAGGGGAAAAATTACTATTCCCACTCCAGTAAGTGCAACAGCAGAGAAAGTGTTGGATAGCGGAGGGGTAAAAATTACTATTCCCACTCCAGTAACAGCAAAAGTAGGGAAAGTGTTGGATAGCGGAGGGGTAAAAATTACTAATCTCCCTCCACTGAGTGCAACAGTAGAATAAGTATTGGATAGTGGAGAGGTAAAAATTACTATTCTCACTCCAGTGAGTGCAACTGTAGAGAAAGTGCTGGATAGCGGAGGGGTAAAAATTACTATTCCAACTCCAGTGAGTGCAACAGTAGGGAAAGTGTTGGATAGCGGAGGGGTAAAATTTACTATTGCACATCCAGTGAGAGCAACAGTAGGAAAAGTGTTGGATAGCGGAGTGGCAAAAATTACTATTCCCACTTCAAAGAGTGCAACAGTAGGGAAAGTGTTGAATAGCGGAGGGGTAAAAATTACTATTCCCGCTCCAGTAAGTGCAACAGTAGGGAAAGTGTTGGATAGTGGAGGGGTAAAAATTACTATTCCCACTCCAGTAAGAGCAACAGTAGGGAAAGTGTTGGATAGCGGAGGGGTAAAAATTACTATTCCCGCTCCAGTGAGAGCAACAGTAGGGAAAGTGTTGGATAGCGGAGGGGAAAAATTACTATTCCCACTTCAGTAAGTGCAACAGCAGGGAAAGTGTTGGATAGTGGAGGGGTAAAAATTACTATTCCCACTCCAGTAAGAGCAACAGTAGGGAAAGTGTTGGATAGTGGAGGGGTAAAAATTACTATTCCCACTTCCCTTAGTGCAATAGTAGAATAATTATTGATAGCGAAGATGTAAAAATTATTATTCCCACTCCAAAGAGTGCAACAGTAGGGAAAGTGCTGGATAGCGGAGGGGTAGAAATTACTATTCCCACTCCAATGAATGCAACAGTAAGCAAGGTGTTGGATAGTGGAGGGGAAAAATTAGTATTCCAACTCCAGTGAGTGCAACAGTAGGGAAAGTTTTGGATAGCGGAGGGGTAAAAATTACTATTCCCACTCCAGTAAGTGCAAAAGTAGGGAAAGTGTTGGATAGCGGAGGGGAAAAATTACTATTCCCACTCCAGTAAGTGCAACAGTAGGGAAAGTGTTGGATAGTGGAGGGGTAAAAATTACTATTCCCACTCCAGTAAGAGCAACAGTAGGGAAAGTGTTGGATAGCGGAGGGGTAAAAATTACTATTCCCGCTCCAGTGAGAGCAACAGTAGGGAAAGTGTTGGATAGCGGAGGGGAAAAAAATTACTATTCCCACTCCAGTAAGTGCAACAGCAGAGAAAGTGTTGGATAGCGGGAGGGTAAAAATTACTATTCCCACTCCAGTAAGAGCAACAGTAGCGAAAGTGTTGGATTGCGGAGGGGTAAAAATTACTATTCCCACTCCAGTAACAGCAAAAGTAGGGAAAGTGTTGGATAGCGGAGGGGTAAAAATTACGAATCTCCCTCCACTGAGTGCAACAGTAAAATAAGTATTGGATAGTGGAGAGGTAAAAATTACTATTCTCACTCCAGTGAGTGCAACAGTAGAGAAAGTGCTGGATAACGGAGGGGTAAAAATTACTATTCCAACTCCAGTGAGTGCAACAGTAGGGAAAGTGTTGGATAGCGGAGGGGTAAAATTTACTATTGCAAATCCAGTGAGAGCAACAGTAGGAAAAGTGTTGGATAGCGGAGTGGCAAAAATTACTATTCCCACTTCAAAGAGTGCAACAGTAGGGAAAGTGTTGGATAGCGGAGGGGAAAATTACTATTCCCACTCCAGTAAGTGCAACAGTAGGGAAAGTGTTGGATAGTGGAGGGGTAAAAATTACTATTCCCAGTCCAGTAAGAGCAACAGTAGGGAAAGTGTTGGATAGCAAAGGGGTAAAAATTACTATTCCCGCTCCAGTGAGAGCAACAGTAGGGAAAGTGTTGGCTAGTGGAGGGGTAAAAATTACTATTCCCACTTCCCTTAGTGCAATAGTAGAATAATTATTGGATAGCGAAGATGTAAAAATTATTATTCCCACTCCAAAGAGTGCAACAGTAGGGAAAGTGCTGGATAGCAGAGGGGTAGAAATTACTATTCCCACTCCAATGAATGCAACAGTAAGGAAGGTGTTGGATAGTGGAGGGGAAAAAATTAGTATTCCAACTCCAGTGAGTGCAACAGTAGGGAACGTTTTGGATAGCGGAGGGGTAAAAATTACTATTCCCACTCCAGTAAGTGCAAAAGTAGGGAAAGTGTTGGATAGCGGAGGGATAAAAATTACTATTCCCACTCCAGTAACAGCAAAAGTAGGGAAAGTGTTGGATAGCGGAGGGGTAAAAATTACTATTCCCACTTCACTGAGTGCAACAGTAGAATAAGTATTGGAAAGCGGAGAGGTAAAAATTAATATTCCCACTCCAGTGAGTGCAACAGTAGGGAAAGTGCTGGATAGCGGAGGGGTAAAAATTACTATTCCAACTCCAGTGAGTGCAACAGTAGGGAAAGTGTTGAATAGCGGAGGGGTAACATTTACTATTGCAAATCCAGTGAGAGCAACAGTAGGAAAAGTGTTGGATAGCGGAGGGGCAAAAATGACTATTCCCACTCCAAAGAGTGCAACAGTGGGGAAAGTGTTGAATAGCGGAGGGGTAAAAATTACTTTTCCAACTCCAGTGAGTGCAACAGTAGGGAAAGTGTTGAATAGCGGAGGGGTAACATTTACTATTGCAAATCCAGTGAGAGCAACAGTAGGAAAAGTGTTGGATAGCGGAGGGGCAAAAATGACTATTCCCACTCCAAAGAGTGCAACAGTGGGGAAAGTGTTGGATAGCGGAGGAGAAAAAATTAGTATTCCCACTCCAGTAAGTGCAACAGTAGGGAAAGTGTTGGATAGCGGAGGGGCAAAAATTACTATTCCCACTCCAGTAAGAGCAACAGTAGGGAAAGTGTTGGATAGCGGAGGGGTAACAATTACTATTCCCACTTCAGTGAATGCAACATTAAGGAAAGTGTTGGATAGCGGAGAAAGAAAATTACTATTCACACTCAAACACTCAAACAAAAAATTTAATTAAAAAAAAACCACAATATTTAAAAATAAATATAAAAAATATTAAACATATAAAAAGAGCTTATATTAAATATTAGTTACATATAACAAAAACCTCGAGATCGAGTCTGAAGTCCGAAGTCCGAAGCTGCCAGAACGTTGTGCTCTGAGACCGACGTGTGAGGTCGGCGTGTGCTGAGCTCCAGGAGCGCTGAAGGAGCGGAAGGAGAGCCGGGGAATTGACAGAAAACAGGCCCCATCACCGCTCTACTGCTTTTCTGGTTTACTGGTTAACAGTCGGAGCGGGACCGTGCTGCAGCGGCGGCGGCGGTAGCAGTCTACGCGGAGGCGTCAGCTCCGAGGAGTGTCGGGGTCTTGCCCGGTTTGAGACACCGCATTAACTGGAGGTAGGAGCAGAGAGCGGAGAGGGCGGGCAAGTGAGAGCGCGGCCGCCTTTAGCGGCGGCTGCAGAGTGTAGAGCCCAGGGAGCCCGCTGAGGCGGCCCTACTAGGTTGGGTGCGGCTTGCAGTGCTCCTAGTGTGCCCTGCTCTCGGGTTGCCCTCCGCTCCAGCTCCTGACCTTTTTGTTAACCCCTCTCCTTCTGTGCAGTAGCAGCCCTAACTGCCGCACCTAGCCGAAGTCGCCGCTGCCTCCTCCCGCTGCTCCCGGCTGCCTTCTGTCGCCCCCCCAGCCTTGTTCTCCCCGGGGGTGGCACCAGGTTTAAGCATCAGGTCTAAATGGGATTAAAGACTTCTGCCTCCAACCAGCCCACCTGCCCACCCACCCACGAGACTCATTGCTTCCCAGTTTAACAGTTGTATAGGGTGCGCAGGGAGAAGGCGTAAGAAGTCTCTTCTGTGTAATACCGCGTTAAATCGCGAAGAATGAGATCAGGGAGAGAAAGGCGGTCAGTCACCACCGTACTCACGAATAGAAAAAGAAAGAGTAAAATACTGGGTGAACCTGGCAAAGGACTAGCTCCGGCAGGACTCTAAACCCCCATGGCAAACAACACTTTGGTGGCAATTGAAGGAGCCTCACCGGGAAAGGCGTCCAAAACTGGCCACCAACCTAAAATATAAACAAATTTCTCCTTTTTAAAAGATGCGGGGGCTTTTTAAATGCCAGCAACCCCGAATCAAGAGGGCTTCCTTCCCCATTGTACCCGGAGGTTCTATCCCTGCCAGATATAGCAGTACCATCAACCATACTGCTAGATAAAGCTAAAAAAACGAAGCAAGACGAGGCGAGAACAGCATGAGATGTAGAGAGTTCTACTGCTGTTGAACAACATGAAAATGATAAAGGAGCCGAATGGCAAAAGGAGGAAAGGCAAGAGAGGGACAAGCAGGAACCGGCTATAGGTGCAGGAGGCAACTGCACAAAAACATGGAGCCCAGGGGCAAGTATGTTGTTACCGACTATAGACCACGAAGGTGCAACATCCTCACATAGGCTTGACCACCAAAAAATGTAAATCTCTGAGGATTCGGGCAAGTGGAAGATTCCATTGGAGCCAAACATTATGATTGTTCCTAATCCGAATCTGAAGCCACACCTGTCGGAGGAATCACAGGATCCACAGGAACACCCACCCCCCATGGAATATCAACGCACAGACATCACTTCGCTTGTGAAACAGGATAGCAAGAAGGGCGGTCCATATCCGCCCAACCGATCTGTGCAGGAGCTTCCCTAAAGGTACAATCAAATCACAGAGCATCAGCAAGTGAATGCAGAGGAAGAGGAGACTGAAACATTTTTCAAAGCCATTAGGCCAATTGAAACGGACGCACAGTTAGTAAATACACGAGAGGAAATGGTTAATAGCCTGGTGAACAAAATCAATATAACGAGAAAGCTCTAAGGATGAAGAAAATGACTCGCCATACCTCACTACTGAGGAATGGGCAAAGCTGGTAGCCTCTTATCTACCTGATGTACCCCAGGCCAAAGGAATCAAAACACAACTAGATCCACCAACTGAGGAACCCCCAATGGACTCAAAAGATTTACGGGGATCACTCCTTAATACTATGCAGCTTTCGCTCAAGGCAATGCAATACCATTCAGATAAAATGGACATTCAATTATCTCTCCTCAACTTTCTGGCGGTCCACGTCTCAAATATCGACAATAGGCTGACAGAGATGAGTAATCTCATCAAGAAAGTACAAGACGACACCCAAATTGTCCATCCGAGCTGTTTCTGCTTCACCATCATAGACAAACTTTCAACCTTACCGACACTCATGGGGGAGCTCCTCATCGACTTAAAAAAGACAAAAAACACTGCAGGATCGACAAATACCATTATTCAAGACGATACTATGGGCAGATACGACCTATTACTGAGTAATAAACAATTGAAAAAAGTTCGGCCCTGGAACAAGTTGGCAACTGATACTTTTAAAGATTTTCTTTCTCAGAATCCTCTGAATTTGACAGAGGACCCTAATGCAGCAGCTGCTGCCTTTGAGGAATGGCTTAGGACGTCCTTAGATCTGTTATTACCAGTCAAATCTCTCCTTAGTCATAGATCAAGACCTTCTGAACCCTGGTATACTGAACAGCTCAGGATGCTGAAGCAAAAATGTCGCCGTCTGGAAAGAAAGTGGAGAGCTTCATATGACTTAAATGATAAAATAGCTTATAAACAAGCTATCCTTGATTTTAAAAAGCAGGTGTATCAGGAGAAAACCTGTTTTTTTACCACAGCCATACTTACTGCAAAAAACTCTTCAAAGGAACTGTTTTCAACAGTGAAAAAGTTGGCCAAATGTTCAGAGGTAATTGAATTACCTAAAGATCAGACGTTCTGTAACTTATTGGCTAAATCCTTTCAGGATAAAGTCAAAGCGGTTTATAGTGGCTTCTCAAGTTCTAAGGATCAAGGGGCTGCGCCCTGTTCTGCATTTAGGGCACTGACTGAAGTTTCCATAATCTCCCTTGACTCCTTGGACTCCCCTGAACTGTCTGTTTTCCCGTCATTGACGATGGAAGAGACTGTCAATCTTTTGCGGTCCACTAAATCCGGGTCCCCATTGGACCCTTGCCCCCCAAAGATTTTCCATCTTGTACCAGAATTACTTTCAATGCATTTGTCTTTTGTTTTTAATAAAATGTTTACCTCTGGTATATTTCCTACCAGTTGGAAATTGGCGTCGGTTCTCCCCTCTTGAAGAAACCTAATCTTGATGGGGCAGACCCCAGTAACTATCGTCCAATTTCCAGACTCCCTTGCCGGCAAAGATGGTAGAAAAAGCCATGAATGGTGCTATTTCTGAACATATAGAGAGGCATGCTTTTTGGATGCCACTCAGTATGGTTTCAGGAAGGATCATAGCACCGAATTAGCTCTAATTACAGCCTCTGAGCTGATCAGGCAGACAGTCGATGCAGGAGGCAATGCAGCACTTGTGCTGCTTGACCTCTCTGCCGCGTTCGACACTGTGAACCACCAAAAACTGTTGGAAATCTTGAGGGAGATTGGTATCATAGGAAAAGCCTATGCATTACTTGAATCTTATTTGTCAGGCCGGGAGCAATTTGTGGCCTTGGATAATTTTAAGTCACCGAATTTTACGTTACCCTGTGGAGTGCCACAGGGCTCTTCAATGAGCCCTACACTTTTTAATATTTATGTTGCACCTTTGGCCAGATTAATTAAGTCCCTGGGCTTCTCGGCAATATCATACGCCGATGATACACAGATTGTAGTTTCAGTGACAGGCTCGCCTGAAGATACAGCTGCACAGTTTCACACTTGTCTTCATCAAATAGGTGAATGGATGGCCTCCAATTGTTTGAAATTAAATTCTAGTAAGACCGAGGTCCTACTTTTTGGCGGCCAAACTAATTTTTGGTCCCCTGCTCTATGGCCGGTGGAAATGGGTCCATTACCTACCCCCACGAATAAGGTGAAAAACCTGGGAGTTACGTTTGACTCTATGCTTTCCTTTGAAAGCCACGTTAACCAGGTTACATCCCATTCCTTCTACACATTAAAACTTTTGAGAAGAATTCTTCCATTTATTCCGTTTGAGCTACGGAAATTGGTGGTTTCAGCGCTGGTTCTTTCCAGAGCTGATTACTGTAATGGGCTCTTTATTAATCTGCGTAAGAAATGTCTTTCCAAACTGCAGATTGTGCAAAATGCAGCGGCACGTCTTTTGCTGAATATTCCAAGACATAAACATGTCGCAAAGGCACTGAAAGGATTGCATTGGTTACCGGTGAAGAGACAAATTGAGTTTAAGGCTCTATGCATTGCCTTTAAGGCCAGGCATGACATAGGGCCCAGCTTCTTTAAACAGAATCTAAAACCTTATATTCCGGTTCGCCATCTTCGCTCATCTCAGGCCCACAATCTTGTTGTTCCCAGGTTTAAAAAATGCTCCTGGGGAGGAAGGAGCTTTGTGGTCGGCACAACGAAACTGTGGAACTCTCTACCACTTGGGCTGAAGCAAGAAACTAATCTGCTGGCTTTTAGAAAAGCGTTAAAGACCTGGCTGTTTAATCTTTGATGACTATCTGGACCGTCCTCTGACTTATGAATGACGAATTTAGCGCCTTGACGCCTTCGGGTGAAAGTTTCGCGCTCTATAAATTTCTTTTTCATTTCATTTCATTCTAGCGGCAATGTCACAGCAGCATTCGGTGCAAGGAGCCCCCAGCTCCCCTTACAAAACCCAAGGGCCCCTGACTCAAACCAATTTGGCGGAGGTCAAGGGTGACACTCAAGGAGAAACGGGGGCAGAGAACCTCCCCGCAAAAGTGGCGGGTCCGGGACTGGAGCCTGCCCATAAGGAATTTATTAATTTTCAACAACAAGAAATAAATTTGGAACAAGAAGCGATCACTGATCATGATACATCAGGACAAGCCCAGGGTAACAAGGTGTTAGGTAACACAAGGTCTGGGCAAAAAAACCGTCGGAAACAGAAGAGAAAGGGGAGAAATAAGCTAATTACCAACAAGAATGCTCTTATTAAGTCATATTTTCCGGCATCTGCCATAACCCACATAGGAGACCAATCTGTGGAAAGTACAAACATGGCATCGACACCCCCACAGCCCTTGCAAAGCTTGGAGATCCCCCCCAACCTAGTAGACGGTTCCACCCTGAAGATCTCATCAACCCAAGGAAGCGGCATGAATGAGGAGCACATTATGAAATCAAGTATGGAGGAAACACCGCTACCTCAGTCAATGATCACTTCAGCTACTCAAACAAGCCATATGAGTAACGTTAACCCAAGGAGCTTAAACTTAAACATCAGGTCGGATAACCAGCCTATTGCTACTAGAGGAAACTCTGGGACGAGCCATACAGCACATGCCCCAGTTAGGGCATGGGCCGACGAATCAACACTAATGGCTCTGAAAAACTCTGGGATTAATGAGGAGCCGCAAGCTTCTGGGACCCGTTACAGCAGCTCTCGACATGAGGAATCAAAGATAATTCTGTTTATCCCGGAATATAAATCAAAAGGGAGAGGGGACATCTTGAATAGTGGCAACATTTTGCGATTATTAACTAGCATTAGTAACCTGACAGAAGTGGTCTCAAGTGATCTGGAGTCCGTAGAATCTGAATCTCATAAACATCTGTCACAACAAGAGATGTCAAAAACATCATGGGCCACACAGGAAATAACAGAGAAAATAATGAGGGAGGAAGAACAACTAAACGCCTGGGGATCAGATTAAAACGCCAGAAAGAAATAGGTTACCCAGAACCTTTGCTACACGTGTTGCAATCACACGATGGACGCAAGCAAGGGTATATGGGTGCTATAAGGAAAACGTATTCGGTACTCAAAGAAGCACGCAGCGCAGAATCCAACATCTGGAATCCCAGGCTAGCAGATGATAATAATACGTTAAACACCTGGTCCTGGATATCTCGAACCATCAACTCCCGATCTAGGAACACATGACAGGGTAGGAAATTAGTTAATAAAGGCTGTCAATTAAAGCTCTGCTCTTGGAACATCAATGGACTAGGGTCCAAAGCTCTGGATAAAGAACTTTTGCTCTACTTCCAAGATTTCGACCTCATCCTATTGCAAGAAACCTGGCTGGTTGAGCCGCTGCAGCTGCAAGGATACAAGTCTTATCATCTTCCGGCCTGCAGGGAAGCCAAATTTGGACATCCAAAGGGTGGTCTCTCAATTTACACTTCCATCAAGAGTATAAATACAGCTAAGGAACTACTCAACACGGCAACAACAACTAACGGCATACAAGCAATTAAGTTGGAGTTAACAGGTCTCACCGATAATCGGCAGTTAATAATTGTTAATATGTATCTCCATCCGCGGGATAAAAAGGCTGGTGCCAAATTGTTGGTTTCGAATTTGTCAGGATTACTTGAAGAAGAGGCCTCCCCGAATCTTATAGCCTCGGGAGATTTTAACATGCTTTTAACAGGGCTTTATGAAAGAGACGAAAAAGTGGAAGAGCAACTCCGGGCCTGGGGGATCCCACATCAGGAAGCTAGTAAGTGGGGCAAGCAAACCAGTTCAGCAAAGGAGCTCCTCAAGGATCTGGAAAACTTGAGCTTGGTCGCGCTGAACGGGCGCTTCTCGGGAGACTGCCCACCGGCAGCTACGTTTCACAGCACATTATCAAATACAACAATTGACCACACTTTTACGCCATTCTCCCTGTTTAACAAAATAGTAGACTTCAGGATAGGCAGCTCAGATTATAGTGATCATCTTCCACAAGAAGTTACTCTGGATGCTTATGGGACTGCATCTACCGAGCAACCGGTCTGCTTAGGCTCGGTGTTCACGGTCAACTTAAAAAGAATTAAATGTAAAATACCTAACTTGGAGAACTTCCTGATCGAGGCAAAAAACTTGTGGGAGGAAAATAAGAAGGAGAATAAAGACGTGCTTAAAGGTTGGGCTAAATTCACCGAAAACCTTGGCACACTCCACTCAAAAGAAGAAGGGAGGGGCGTAACTAGAGCAGTTATGGCCTAACAAAGGCCTCATTCTGCACCGCTGAGCACGCAAAGTTACCATCTAAGAGGAGCCCAACTGACACAATTAAAGCAAATAAAGCAAGGAATAAACAGAGCAATACGAAATCTTCGCCGGGTAGGGCCAGATGTCAACCTCCGAGATGAGTTAAGATCACTAAAAACAAGTAAGAAAAAATTTATCTGGGCAGCACGCTGCGAAGCTACAGAAACAGTATGGGCCAAAATTCTACACGATGCGAAAGCCAAAAACAGCGCCAGGTTCTGGCACACAGTGAAGAGATTACAGAATCCAAGGGCTCTTGGAATAAACTCTCATATCACTGAACAGGATTGGTTTAAGTATCTATGGGACCACTTTAATAGTGGGCAAACAAACAAAATACAGGAAGCTCTGGAGCACAGTAGAGCCGGCTCAGGTCAATTAAAGCAAAACGATGAAACTAGCCATGGCTTCACGATAAAACAGATTATGAGCAGAATTTCCAAGGGCAGAGCTGAGGGTGCAGCAGGCCCCAAGGGCATACCACCGATTTTATACAAGCGAGAACCGTATTATTGGGCAGCTGAACTACTGCCACTCTTTTCACACATTATGGAGACAGAAAGAATACCAGACTCTTGGAAGGGATTCATTATCTCCCCGATACATAAGAAAGGCAGTAAAAACAACGCGGAAAATTATAGATAGGTTGCATTAATAGATAATGACGCCAAATATTATGCAGGATTGCTGTTGGAAGAACTTACAGAATGGGCATCTGAAACGGCATCTATTCCAATCAACCAATCAGGCTTCCAGAAAAGTATGGGCACCTCAATAAACATATTGGCCCTATCACTTCTAATGGATGCTACTAAACATATTAAAAAACCGCTATATGTCTGTTTCATAGACTATTCGGCTGCCTTCGACAGCATCGATAGGAATAAACTCTGGTTAAAACTCTTCAAAATGAAAATTAATACTAAACTTTTGAACCAGCTGATCTTACTTCATAGCGATACATGGATACAAATCAAGCTAGGCGCTGGAGAAAGCATATCACGGAGAATCCCCACAACCAAGGGGCTGAAGCAGGGGTGCGTGCTGGCGCCGATTTTGTTTAACCTGTTTATGGCAGATCTCTCTTTAGAATTGGACAAATGCAATCATCACGCCCCCAACGTCGGAGGTTTCTCCCTCTCGAATCTGCTCTATGCAGATGATTTGGTTCTGATTAGCCGCACTTCAATTGGTTTACAACACCTGATAAACACCACGAGTAACTTTTCTAATAGGAATGGATTATGTATAAATTTGGGCAAAACTAAAGTGATGGTTATCAATCAGAAAAATAAATCACACTGTTTTCAATGGGAGTTGGAAGGAATGAAACTCGATACCGTGGGAGAATTTAAATACTTGGGTGTAATTTTAGATAGTAAAGGTACGTTCCTACCGCAAAAAGCAACTATAAAAGGCAAAGGAACTCTGATAGCAGTCGCATTAAAAATTATTAAACAAAAAATAAGCGGCCCGAGCTTCACCCCCTTACTACAGGTAATCCGAGCAAAACTCCTCCCAACCGTCACCTATGGAAGTGAGTGCCTTAGAGGGAGAGATGCCGACATCCTGGACAGGACGGTAACAACGGCTATGAGAATAATTTTTAACCTCCCACGGTATACATCACCAGCCCAAATAAGACTAGAGTTTGGCCTACCGAAACAACAGATAGCACGTAAGGGGGCATATTTGAAATTCTGGCACAAAATAAAGGGAGCAGAGCCAGGGTCATTAAACGAATATATATGGAATGAACTTAACCGGAAAAAAGAAAGTGCAGCCATGACCTATCTAAAAGACTCAATTGACAGCTTGGCCTTAAAAGTCCCCTGGGCACTATTGGGGCCCATAAAACCTTCAAGGAGCTTGTTAACAAAACAGTAAAAATCTTGTCCCGTGCCGAGGATAAAGCTACCCTTTCAGAAAGGGCACATGGATGGTTTGTCATCCAAAGCTAGAACAGCTGCTCTCCCCAACCTTATTTAGGCGCCGGGTTTACCTGGGCTAAAAAGGAAAAATGTCTGCACCTGAGGATGGGCCTTTTACCAACATTGTCGCATTTACCCCCATGGAAACGGACACAAATAATAACATCGTGCAGATTGTGTGCCGAGGCAAAGGAAGACATCCTATACCTTTTGTGTATATGTAAAGGCTTAGACAGGGAACGAAGATCTATGCTAAAGCCTGCCCTGAAAAGATTACAGATAAGATCATGCAGACAGGCAGTGAAGGCCTGTTTTGAGGGAGAGGACATCCGGCTGGCCTCCTGCCTGGTTTGTTTTTTGGACGTGGCCGGAATAAAACTAAGGACGGCGGAGCAGGAACAAAAGCTAATGAACACCCTCCAGCCGCATTTTTACCTGACAAGCAACCAGCCTATTTTTTCCTGCTTATAATATAATTTTACAGGACAGTGATTTGCAATCCTTTGAGCATCTTTAAAGACTACAGACATCTTATGATTATTGCTTTGATATGGCATGGATTTTCTTTCCTTTTTTAAAATCCAAACAAGGTTTTTAAGATTTTTAGAGCAATTTTATTGGTGATAGTATTACCTAGTTTTAAATATTTTTAAGCCAATGACCACAAGTGCTCAATCCTCTTACTTAGAATTACTTGATTTAAAATATTTTATGCTCATGGAAAGAATAATCCCCACTGAGACTTTGCTCACAGGAATACAGTAGTGCTGAATGTGGCTTTCCTTGAAATGACTCGAGAGATGATTATGTAATGGCGGACTCAGCACCTTACGTGAATGAGATAGTAATGAGTTAACCATGTGTATTTGAATCAGTTGTATTTTTTTTTTAATGAGTAATTTTATGCAATGGTTTTTATTAACTAAGCATATAATAAACATTACCTTACCTTACCTTATATAACAAAAACCTAGAAATATTACATAAAATAAAATAATAAATACATTTACAAAAAAATAGTTCTTTTAAACTACAAAATATTTACAAACAAAGAAATTAATTAAAACAAATGTATTTATTTTATTTCTTACCCTATAACACCACACCAATAACAAAACACTTCAACATTTTTAATTAAAGTTATTTACATAATTAACATAATTAATAATCAATTAAAAATATTATTAATAAACAAAACTAATAAATATTAATTAATTACACAAAGTTTAACACTATAATATCCACAACACACACCTAAATAAAACTATAAAATAATAAAACACAATTAAAACTTATTTTAAAATTTAAAACTATTACTATTAACGACTAATAATTAAATAATTTAATTTAATACCCACACTTTAACCATTTAAAAGTAAAAACAGCACACACAAAAGTAAACAATTACCCAAAATAAATATCAAATAATTAACATTAATTAACAACCAATTATTAATTCATCAATTAAAAATAAATTACTTCCCACTCTTTACACCTATAAACACCACAACACACACCTAAAAATAATTACACAATTACCATAATTAATTACCAATTAATTAATTAAAATTAATTAACAACCAATTATAAATTAATTAATAATAATTTACTTTACACATTTAACACTATAACATCTCAATTAAACAAATATTAATAAATTAAATCAATAAATATCAATAAATAAAAATTAATCAATACATTTAATATAATTAAATTACTTCCCACCCTGTTCCCCTAAAAACCCACAACCCGCAACGGAACTAAAAGCGCAAAACTCAAATAAAAATAAATTTAATATAATTAAATTACTTCCCACCCTATTCCCCTATAAACTCACAACCCGCTACAGAACTTAGGGGCACATTACGATGGGGGGCGGACAAAGACCGCCCGCCACCGCAACGGAATGCAGGACCGTCCACAAGGGGTGCGGCGGTCCCGCCATGGGTATTAGGATGCCACCGCCACGGTGGCGGTGGCATCCCGTATTGTTCGCGTTGCGGCAGGCGGTGCTGTCACCAGCACCCGCCGCAATGCGAAAAACGCATGTTGTGCATTTGAATGCACAACGTGACAGGCACCGCGCGGTGCCTGCCACCTTGTGCATTCAAATGTAGGGGGGTACCATAGGTACCCCCATGTGCACCCCCCACCCCCCCCATATCCTGGGGGCCCGCAACGGGCCCCCAGAAGCAAAGACCACATGCCTTTCCATGGCGGCAACACCGCCATGGAAAGGCTGCTTCGCCAACATCCTAATATGGATGGCGGTGTCTTGCAGACACCGCCACCATATTAGGGTCCTTTACCACCCTGTCCCCTGTGGGACCGTCGGAAAACCGGCGGACGGTCTTTCCGTCCACCGGGCTCCCCCCGCCATCGTAATATGCAGGGGGAAATGGCATGCGGGTGGTGGGAAATGGTGGGCGGATCGCCACCGCCATGCGGGCGGTGGTGATCCGCCCGTCATTGTAATGACCCCCTAAAAGCGCAATATAAAAAAAAAAAAATAGCTAGTAAAAATTTAACACATATATTAAAAAAACAAACATCACATACATATAAAATATATACTAAAACACATGACAGTAATAAAAACGATATTTTTAACAACTATATTTTTGCAAATGATATTAAACACTTCGATATTTTTAAAATCGATATTACTTACCTTAAATCGATATCCTTGACCACGATATTCTTGCTGTCGATATTTTTGACCCACGATATTTATGCATCGATATTTGTGCAACTCGATATTTGACTCGATATTCTGTCTCTGCACCACTAGAACGCTTTCATTTTGGGAAAAGGTCGCAGAAGGAAGGGGAAATCGTGGAAGACTATTCTATGGGCGCTGAGGAAGTTGGCTGCCACGTGCAACTTTGGGGCCAGTGCGGATGAACACATTCGAGACCAATTCCTACTAAATTGCAATAAAGAGAAAGTTAGGGAGGAGGGGCAAAAGTTAGGGAGGAGTTATGGCTTAAAGACAATCCGCCATTGGGTGAGGTGCTAATAGTTGCTAAACAGGTGGAGCACATGCTGAAGTGCGTACATGAGATAAGGAAGGACAACACATGTTCAAGCAAAGAGGTGCAACAAGTGGACATGGAAGAGTGCAGTGTTAAGTCAATAAAGAAGAAAAGGATTCCAAGTGGGAAGAAGGAAGGGGTGGATTTCAAAGGGAGGTGTTTCCGATGTGGACATGCAGGGCATTTGGCCAACAGCAAAGATTGCCCAGCTATAAAGGTGCAATGTAACAAATGTGGCAAAAGGAGGCATTACATGGCATGCTGTAGGAGTGGGAAGTTTATGAAGAAACAAGATGGAAGGAATGTAACGCAAATCTGTGATGAAATAGTACTGCAAGTATCTGACACAAACCTGGGCAATCCTAAAGATTTAGTTAAAATAGATGACAAAGAGGTTGAGGTCATGTTTGACTCTTGCTCTAGGCTCATGATTGTGTCAGATGAAGTGTTTAAACATATCCATCATGGTCAGATGAAAATGCAAAAAATGGACATATCCCCTGGGGGTTATGGAGGGCAGCCAATTAAAATGAAAGTGTTTTTCATTGGGAAAATAGAATATGCAGCGTGTAAAATTTATTTATCGGTGCGTAGGGACAATATCCTGGGGTGGCCGGTTCAGAAGGATTTATAGTGTATCTTGATCTGAATTCCTGCCCTCAGATCCTGGTACAGAGTGTAACACAGGTAGGGGAGGATAGTCTTCAAATTGAGGAGGAGTTTCCAGATGACTTCACTGACAAGTTGGGGTGTCTCAAGAACTTTGTAAATAAAATTAAAATGAAAGACATTGCCACCCCAGTCTGCCAAAGTACGAAGCCTGCGCATTAGTGTACAGCACGCTGTGAGGGCGGAGTTCGAGAATTTATGCAAATTAGGGGTTATTACACCTGTAGAGGCGACAGAGTGGTTGGCCTCGATAGTTGTTGTAAGAAAATCTGATGGGAAAATCCACCTGCGCATCGACTTGAGAGTCCTCAATAGAGAAGTCGTGATGGACAAGTTCCCCTTGCCCAAGATCAACGAGATCTTTACCAAATTAGCGGGTGCCAAGTACTTCTCTACTCTTGATCTTACATCAGCATACTACCAGGTCCGCCTTCATGCAGAGTCCGAAGACCTCACAGCATTTATAACACCCATGGGGGCTTACAAACTCAAACGCATACCGTTAGGCCTGGTGTCGGCAGCATCAGTTTTCCAGAGGGCCATGTCAACTATACTGGTGGATGTACCAGGGGTTTCTTTTATCAAGACAATGTTTTGATCTTTGAGGAGCACCATTCACGATGAGCGATTACGTTTAGTACTTAACATTTCGTGGAATATGGGCTCACAGTAAAAAAGGAGAACTGTAAGATTAAGTATGGTAAAATTAATTATTTAGGGCACTTAATTTCGGCTCAAGGCATACATCCAAAGGAGGATCTCTTGAACGCAATTTTGGATTTGATGCCCCCCAAGAATAAGGATGACCTCAAGTCATTCTTGGGGATGGTCGAGGTTTATAGCAAATTTGTAAACAACTTTGCGGGCCGCACATTCCAGATGCGCAAATTGCTCAAAAAGAACACCCTTTATTCCTGGGATGAGGGGTGTGAGAGTGAATTTTTAGATATCAAGAAAACTCTATCTAAGGTATCTAGTCTCCAGTCCTTTGTCACTGGTAAAAACACCATCATAGCAACTGATGCCAGTTCTAAAGGACTGGGGGCAATATAATTACAAGAGGATAGTACTGGGGAGCATACCATTGCGTTTGCCTCCAGAGCATTAAGACAGGTACAGTTTAACTACTCTGTTATTGAGCGGGAAGCTCTAGCTGTACACTGGGCACTTAACAAATTTAGAGATTTTGTTTGGGGAACAGTTTCAGAGTACGAACTGATCATAAAGCTCTTAAGGAGGTTTTCACAAACAAAGGTGTAGTAGAGCTTTCCAGCCGGATCAAGAGATGGGTAGTAAACTTACAGGAATTTTGTTTTGAGAGGGACACAATTTTGCTCCAGAGAAATGAAGGAGTTTCTAGATAGCAATGGGTTTAGTCACACACTCTGTGCCCTCTACCATCCAGAAACCAATGGAGTAGTAGAACGATTCAACAAAACGCTTAAGGAAGGGATTCAACTAGCCAAGAGTAGTGGTTTATCTTGGAGGGAGAAAACCATGAAAAGGTTGAAAGCTTATCGTCTCACTCCGCATCAGTCCACCGACAGGACACACTTTGACTGTTGAAAGGTCACAAACCCAACTCAAGGTTAGTGCCAGGGTGGATGAAGTGGTACAAGGGATGGGCAAAGGTGGACACCGAGCAGTCTTGGAGAAGAAGGGAGGTAGATTTGCAAAAGGCAAGGAAGTAAAGTTATGACCAGGCTCACAATACCAAACTAATCCAGTTCAAGCTGGGTGATTGGGTCAAGGTGAGGGCTTCCATTGCTCACCGTGCAGGGTCAAAGTTTACTAAACCCAGGATGATTATCAAACTCCTCCGCAATGCATTAAAAATCAGGATGGAAGAATTTGGTGTCTGGGAAGGGTGGTCCGCAGTGTGGGACCTGAACACGGGCTGGAAGAAAATGTCACTGACAAGGAGAAATCTGAGTTATCTGTTAGGAGGAGTGGGCAGAGGACCCATATCCCAGCTCATCACAAAGACTTTGTGTTAGAAATGGGGGTCTCTAGTTGGCAGAGGTAGGTACCTTTGTCCAAATAGGGACCCTTGCTTCTAGTCAGGGTAAGGGGGATACACCCCTAAAATAACCCCTGCTCACCCCCCTTGGTGGCTTGGCACGAGCAGAAAGGCTTATCTCAGAGGCAGGGTGTAAAGCATTTGTGAACACATACAGTAATACAGTGAAAACACTACAAATGGACACCACACCAGTTCAAAAAAATAGTAAATCTTTATCTAAACCAACAAGACCAAATACGATAAAAATCCAACATACAATACTCTTGAAAAATAGTATTTGTGCAAAATAACCTTTAAATTACAGGAAAATCAATAGAACACAGTTCCTCTGACTCGGTAGCTCCTCCTGGGGCTACCGCGATACTGAATATGACAGAGTCTAACAATTCCAGCCAACCGCGTCGATACGGGCCAGCTAAAGCGTCGACAGACTAGGACACAGTACCTTTCTTGTTGCGACCAACACGTCGGTGTGAGTCGGTCGGGGCAAACATCTCAGTCGCGTTGTGAAACGGAGCGTTGCAGCGGACAATGTCCTCACGATTCGGTGCAGGCAGGGGCTCTTTGATGGAGTCGGTGAGACCAGGGCTTGCGTTGAAGGGTGAGACGGTGCTCGCTGCAGTGCTGGCAGGTGACTGTGCTGCGACGTAGTCGGTCGATGTTCGGATCAGGCAGCGACGGAGTCGGTGATGTCCTTGCAGTGTGCAGCAAAGCGTTGCGGAGTGCGGTGCCCTCAGGACGCGATGCAAGCAGCGGCTCGTTAACAGAGTCGATGAGACCAGGGTTGCGTTGCGAAGTGAGTTGTTGCTCTCTGTGGTGCTTTCAGGACACGGAATCCTGCGACGGACTCGATGACAGAGTCAGTTACCCTTTTCTTCTGCGGAGACGATCAGAGATGGTGCCCACAGACACGGTGAGGTCTTTGCTGTTCCTGAGAACAGGGGGCAAGCTCAGTTCAAGCCCTTGGAGATCTTTTCTTCAAGCAGGGGGACAAAGCAAGCAGCAAAGTCCTTTTCTCCTTTCCTTGGCAGCAAGTAGCCACTGCAGGCCAACCCCAGACAGCAAACAGCACAGGGGCAGTATTCCTCCTCAGCTTCTCCGGCTCTTCTCCTTGGCAAAGGTTCCTCTTGATTTCCCAGAAGTGATCTAAAAGTCTGGGGTCTTGGCCCCTCTTTTTATACACAAAAATCCTTTGTTCTCTGAAGGCAGAGAGTGTCTGTACCCAGCCAAAACCAGTTCTGTCCTCACTGGTGCAGCTTCCTGGCAGGAGGTGGAGACAGCATTGTTGAAGGCAGACCAGGCCCATTCAGGTGAAAGGAAATCTCCTCCCCTACTCTAAATGCAGCCCAGGTCTATTCAGCCCAGCCCTGACTCATCAGACTTCTGGAGCCGCTGACCCTCTCCAGCCCCTGTCATCCAAAAGCCAGACATGCAATACACAAACCTAGCAGAGGCACACTGGATGGTTAGGCAAGAAAATACCTACTTTCTAAAAGTGGTATTTTCAAACACAGAATGTAAAAATCACCCTCACTAAAAGATGTATTTTAACATTCTGAGTTCAGGCATACTAAACTTGATTTTCCTACCCTTTTCCCAGGGGTAGTTATGTTCACAAACTCCCCATTTCGTCCTATGGGACAGGTAGCCTTGCAATAGTGAAAACCAAAATTGGCAGTAATTCACTATCAGGACATGCCACACACATCAGGGCATGTCCTACGTTTTACATACATTGCACCCTGCCCACAGGGGTACCTTGGGCCTACCATAGGGGTGACTAACATGTAAGAAAAGGGAAGGTTAGGGCCTGGCAAGTGGGTGCACTTGCCAAGTCGACATGGCAGTACTAGACTGCACACAGGCTCTGCAATGGCAGGCCAGAGTTACATTTTACAGGCTGCTTCTGTGGGTGGCACAATCAGTGCTGCAGCCCACTAGCAGCATTTGATTTACAGGCCCTGGGCACACACAGTGCACTGTACTAGGGTCTGAATGGTAAATCAAATATGCCAATCATGGGATCACTAATCCATAACAACAATTTACAGGGAGAGAATATGCACTTTAGCACTGATCAGCAGTGGTAAAGTGCCCAGAGTCATAAAACCAACAAAAACAGGTCAGAAACAAGAGGCCAAAAAGCAAAAAGTCTGGGGATAAACCCGCTGAAAAAGCCAGGTCTAACACTTTGTAATTAACTCAAAGCATTGATGTACTATTTCCTTGATAATTACTATGAGATGCCTTCCTTCTTCTTTTTCTTCCTCCAAACTCAGTTGATACTCTTTTTGACTTGGTTCCACTGTGATTACCATTAGTAGTTCTTTCCTTTTCCCCTGTCATCTGTACTTTTCCCTTTTTTTTCCTTTTTTCCTGATCCCACCCCTCCCTGCCACCATTCTGCCTGGGTTCTCTCCTAGTATACATGTTATGTAATTTTTCTTCTTGCTCACATGCTATGCTCTTATCCATGCCATTGTGTAAAGGAGGGAGACGTCTGGCATTCTGCCTTTGATGACACTCTACTGGCTGGTCTGTGGTCTCTGTATTGGCCCGAGACCAGAAACCATGGGAGTGCCATCAGAACCTTTAGGCCTCCAAGGTTCGATGAGAGGCGCCCGGAGGTGACTGACAGGATTTTGCGAGGGGCTCGGCGGTGGCTGAGGTGTTTAAATAAACTCGACATCCTGTTCTTTTCCCGTGTGCAGAGTTCTTCATTTCAAGCAGCAATAAATGTAACATTAAGCAGCAGAGGTTATGTACTATTTTGCAGGCTGCTGGGTAAATAGCAGAGATTTTGTACTACTGTTTGGCAAGCGTCCGGATAAATGGACACTTCCATATTTTTTTTAATGGCAAGCTTGTGGTGGTAATAAATTGCACCACATGTTAAATTATATGTGCTGTGTATATGCAACAGGGCACATACCTTTTCATTGGGCTAGGTATTTGCAAAAAGCACTA
Source organism: Calotriton arnoldi (assembly GCA_963921515.1). Classification (NCBI taxonomy): domain Eukaryota; kingdom Metazoa; phylum Chordata; class Amphibia; order Caudata; family Salamandridae; genus Calotriton; species Calotriton arnoldi. Next base: position 513,281 of record CAWUFW010002792.1, on the reverse strand, counting down.
CGCTATGGAGATTTGAGAAGTCAAGGACAGAATGTTATACCATTCAATTTTTCCACATTGAGGAGGAGCAAGCCTGGCTTTTTATGCAAACTGCATTCGTTTACATTCTGCAGAGGTAATTTCTCTTTTAAGGAAAAAAAAAGGAAACAGTGGCAGCAATTAATCAGTGTCCCAAAATGATTAAACCCTGGTAATGAGTATTACAGTTAATTGTTAATTCATGTCCCATATTTCTATTTTTCAAGCCTAATCCCCATGTCTATTTGACCTGAAGAGGATAAAATGAAATCACATCTATCACAATCAACATGGAGCCTAGCAGTTTCGTTTGCCAAAGATTGTTTGCTGTTGCACAGATTAAAATTCAGTGGATATAATATACATGACTCTCCCTTTTGTGCTTGCTTAGGAAATGTAGGAAAACAACAACTAAGCTGTTCTTTATGTTAATGAAATTCTTATTCTGTCTCTCAACAGCGGGTATGAATGTTCTTACCAGTACCATGCAATGTAAATTAGTTTTCTTTGCTTTGCTTCACGAGTAGAATCCAATATCAAAGAACAGAACAGAATAACACGAAGCTATTATATACATATACATTTCTTTATGATGTGTGTAACTATGTTCCTGTGTTGTTCATCACTTTTCTCACTCAACCAAAAGCTATGGTCATTAGCTGACATAAAGCAACAGAAAGCTGGCAGACCAAATTAATTCAAAACATACAGAAAGGGTCACAAAAGCTGTTTATAGGCATGTAATTACCATGGATAAACACACATATCTCTTCTATGAAACAACAATCACTCTGACTAGTTCCTCTTGATAAAAGAAGCAACTCTGAATTACAAAATTGGTTGAAAAGAATTCCAATCCATATATTAACATAGATGGGAAGAATAAACGTTTCCCCTACAAATAGTTGTAGCTATGATAAGCATTAGCAAAGCCAACGTGTCTCGATTTTCTCAATGAAATCGTGGCATTTATTTGCTTGCTCTTGGACAGCAGCAACCAGCACTTTCCTGATGCAAGATGCAAGTTTGGGATTTCTACTTTGTGAGATGTGACTGCTCTCAGAAGTGTGTGACTGATAGACTCTGAGAGATGTGAGAGCGCTATCCGTACTGTGCAACTACCGATGTATGAAGGGGAACAGAGAGTGCTGTCGGCATTGTGAGACTGCTACTCAGGGGTATAAAATTCCTGTGGGTGTTGTGTGACTGTTAGTCTGTGAGGGGGTCGGAGGTTTCTTCTGGTAGTGTGTGGCTGCTAGTGTGTGATGTTATTGGTGGTTTGTGGTTGGTAGTCTGTGAATCATGTGAGAGTACTTCTAGTAATGAGTGACTGCTACTCTTTTCAGTGGAGTGAGACAGCCACTCTGTAAAGGGTGAGTGAGTGAGTGCTGTCGGTAGTATATTATTGCTACCCTGTGTGTGTGCTAGAGTAATGGAGGTAGTCTTTGCTGCTCGGTTTGATAGTGGTGTTGGTTCTATGTGACTGTTAGTGTATAAGTGGTGAAAGAGTGTACTTCATAGTGTGTGAATGCTAGTATGTGAGGGGTGGGAGAGTGCTATCAGTAGCATGAGAGATGCGATAGGGCTGTTGACAATCAACACACCTCTCCCCCAGCGCAGACAATAGTGATACAATTAATCAAGACTTTCTAGTTTTAAAAACAGCTAATGTAAATGTGTTTTACCCATAAGAAGCAACTCGTGAGAGTAACACAACAATAAAGGCAAATCTTTTCCCTTGTACACTGGTTACCACAAATTGGACAGATAGGAGCGTTTGGCCTCAATTATTTGTCCCTGAGATTGCAAAACCTACACATTTAAGAGGATGCAACTGGAAACTATTGGCACTCAAGTGCTGCACATAAAAAGTGGAATGTAATATAAAAGCAAGATGAAAACTTGGAACATTCAGCTGAAAAAAGCATTGCACAACAGTGACTTTTGAAACATAATTTTATCATCTGAAAAGCTTACCACTGACTTAAAGAAATCATGTATAATCAATGCTGCCAGTTCCCTTGCACAATCTGAACTTATACATTAAGACTGAAAGGCAAAGGCCCTCTAGGGTGGCGCTGCGCATATCATGAAAGGAGGCTTCACCGCTATTAGAGATGCACATGGGCCATACTACATCATTAGGGGAGCAGTCTGGGTTGAGGTGTCCAGGCAATGTCATTATACAATTGAACATTTCAACTACATGGGAAAAGGAACATACAACAGAAGATGTGTGACATTATACAAAGATTCTAACTGCACATTGAAGGGTACAGATGATCCACTGGAGTATAACGCCCCGGTTACTTACCGGTAATCTTCATTACTCGGAGTGTAGTCTTCCTCGCCACATGAGTTCCCATCCCTCCCTCCCTGTTTGACTATCGGCTTCATGTGGTTGCTTACAGGGCTTGGTAGTGCTACAGGAAGTGGGGGGGTCGTGCCTCCTCTTATGGAAGGAATGGAGCGTAAATTTGCTTTGGATTGTTCTGTTGTGGAGCTGAAGCTCACTGCGTAACTCAGGTGGCGAGGAAGACTTACGAGGAGGTAATGACTATGATATCACACAATGAAGCTCTTAGATTCACAGGGAAATTGATGGTAGCACACAAGTACTATGGCATCATATCACTGAACACTAAAAGTGCATGAATAAGGGACAGAACTACACAAGGACAGATCTGACCTGGAAAGGAACAGAGGGCTAGTGAAATGCATTACATTTGAGATAAAGTACCCCATGCTGTAATTTATGAGAATATTGCAAGTCACTGAGGAGTTTCCTGACCGTTTAGGTGAATGAGGCTGATGGCCAAGTTCCTTTACAAGGTCATTGAATGCTAAAATGCTAAAGGGCATTGCAAAATTGTTTTGCAGTACGGCAGAGGGTATTTTATTGTTTATTATGCACTATGCCTCGTCCCAAAATCCTCTTCAATCCTTGGTGTCTTGCTCTTTCTTGTTGATTGCAGACATGAAAGATAAAAGCAGAATCTTAACTGAGAAATTTAATACACCAAAAAGCAGTTAGTAATTTTTGCAAAAAGATATTCGATTTGGTTTAACGTGAGTCACGTTAAAAACATGCTGTGGCTTACATTGTGTAGAAACCTGCAGAGATTCTATCTTTCCTGCAATAACCTATAGCATGGAAAAAATTAACATGTTTTGCATCAGCATCTCTTTTCTGCTAATCACTTTTTCTTTTCAGAGAATTATACCATAAGGAAGGAAATCCAGTTCACCTTTAACATGTTTAAACTGCTGCTGTAAATATGCTCTGCAACTTGTCTTTCACCGTGGCTGCTGGTTCTGGCATCAGGCGTTGCGATATCAGAACTCAACTGTAATACCTTACTACAATTGAGCAGCTATGCCATGTCTATATTACAGGCGACTAGATGTGTCACAACTCTACTATAATATAGAAATTAGAGACTGGCTTTTACACAGGTATTACAGCCTTCCATGTATTAAAACTACACAATTGAAAATTCTAACGGGGCGTTGGTCATGCATGATGACATTCAATCAAAGGTTCTAACTACAAACTAAAGGGGCTAGACGACTGCAGGTTGACTATTAATAAGATACCACAAAACAAGCATTCCAAATGCACAAAGGTTGTAGCTAATTGTGAATCACGATTTCACACAATGCAAGCATTCTAACTACACACAGACGGGGGCAAACGGCTATCACATGCCCTTTCATATCACACAACTGAAGATTTGGATACATGTACCAGATGGGAGTCTAACTCTGCTTCAGATAGATTAGTCTTTCAGAGGCTGCAGACAATCTAATAACACTGCTGTCGTGCTGACCGACTTACCAGGACAAACTTTGTCTTTCAAATTTGGAGAATATAGCTGATGATCTCCCTCTTGTTGAGCAAAGGCTTTCTCCAGGATTTGTGAGTAGAAATGGTAGAAGCAGTAAATGCTTTCACATTCTGAAGGGGTTCATGTAGGCCTTCTTCTAGCATAACAATCAGTTCAGTACTTGCCCAGTTTGGGCTGGCATTGTTCATTGATAGCCCCATTGTTGATTTCATATATGGTGAGGATGCTGTTATCGTTGTAAACTCCACGCTGTTGCTAATGGAAACCAAAGAAGGAATCTCATGACAGACACGCAAAAGTAAAGAAAGACTAAAGTGACAGCAGCTCAGAACTATGGAAAATTCTTGACCGCTTTAATATAAAGATTACCACGATCAACTTTTAATTCGAGAAAGCAAATATTCCACTCGCCATGTTATGATTATTTTGTTTTCAAACCGTTACAGTTTCTTAATCATTTTTCAATTGAGAAGGGTGAGAACTTTTGTTCCTTGGTGAACAACAGCTAGCCATCGGGCCTACAGGTAACATTGATGTGCTAGGCTTCATAAAAATATTTTAATACTGGAATGTGTGCTAGTGAGATGTTTAGTAAATGCCTCACAATCTTCCGGTATGGTTTCTTTGGAATTTAAGATGGAGTGCTTAATAACTCGTTGGATACAGATAATTTATCTGACTATAGACCAAATTCACAACTCCCAATTTTTTAGCTAAATAACTAGAGTTGAGTATCCAGGTATGTTGAAATCAATTACCTCCTGCATCCTAGGCATGCCGATTTTCGGGTTGTTTACAGCACCAAATCAGTGGGAGTAGTTGCCTTGGATGAGTTATGCTTTTGTCCCAATCAGGTGCACCAGCCTCTCCGATTTTTCTGGATCTTTCTTTGGCCTTTAACACCGTAGACCACCAGATTCTGCTATTTATCGTCTAGAGAGTCTTAGTGTCAGGTACACCGCACTTACCTGACTCAAAGAATTTTTGACCAACAGACTCAGAAGTTGTTTCCCTTTTTCTTTTTGAGGCGAATCCATTGGTCTGGGAAATCCATTAGGTTTCGGTCCTGTCACCTTTGCTTTTTAATCTCTACATGACCTGTCTGATGCAATTCATTTAATGTTTTGGTTTATCTATGTTTATGTATGCTGATTACACACAAATTATTATCCAGCTTTTTGGAGAAAATGCAATGGGGCCCTGATTTTCATGATAGGCTTCAGAAGGCAGAGACCTGGATTTGCCTATTTCAGCAAAAATATAATGCAGACAAGATTGAGATCCTTCTACCACACAGACTCTCTACATTTTGGAAGCTCCCTTTCTGGCCATGTTAAAAATTTGAGAGCTAAATTCAACTTGTTACTCGCCTTGATGAACCAGATGACATCTGTAGTAACATTGGGCCTGTTTTAACTTTGCACCTTAAATAACTGATTCATTTATTTTATTTTCCTCATAAGGTTCAAATTATGAATGCATTTCTTGAAGCTCGTATTATTTATTGTATTGCACTACACCTTGAACTGGCTGCTCAAGCACTGTATAAATTACAACTTGCCCAGAACTCAGCAGCAAGTTTGCTTTTTAGACTTAAAAGAACCAACCTTTTCTCTGCCGCCTTAATCTCTCTTATTAGCTGCCTTTGAAGGAAAAGGTGTTATTTAATTCTCTCTCTGCTTTATACACAAATCCCTTTTGATTCTCGTCAATCTCCTTTGTCACAGATATAAATCCAGCCGTTGATTATGGCCCAAAGACACTTTTCTACTGAAAGTTTCACTGTTCCACTATCAGTGGGAAAGAGTATTCAGTAGCAGCTATCTCCGAATGGAATTTGCTTCCTCTATCTGTACGGTCACAACCATTTCTTTTAAAATGAAGGAAATCTTTGAAATGCCCTGTATATCGCTCAAATAAGTGATGCTGTTTGGATACCTTATCGACTAAAAGCATTGGTTCATTACAGCACTGAGGTATATCTGTTGTGTCTGTTTATATTATGTTATGTTTTGTTATTTTATGCTCAATCAATCAATCAATCAATCAGGGGGTACTTATATAGCACTGCTTATCACTCAAGGGGGTATCAGGAGCTGTACTGCGGTGTCAGTTGGAGAGCCAGGTCTTGAGTTCCTTCCTGAGGTGGGTCAGCGAGGGTAAAGTACGGAGGTGAGGGAAAGGGATTTTCAGGACTTGGCGGTGAGGTGGGAGAAAGAGCGTCCTCGCATGAGGCAGCGTCAGATATGTGGTATCTGTGCGAGGGTGAGGTGGGCAGAGCGGATGTTCCTGGGAGGTAGGTGGAAATTCCAGCAGTGGTTCATGTAGACGGGTCCTTAGGCATGGAGGGCTTTGTAGGCGTGGGTCAGGATCTTGAATTGGCATCTTTTCTGGATGGGGAGCCCGTGGAGGTCTTTCAGGTGCTGGGTGATGTGGGTCCTCTTTGGCAGGTTGAGCATCAGTCTGGCTGCTGTGTTCTAGATCATCTTCTCATGAGTGAGGTGGTGGTGGCTGCATAGAGTCCATTGTGGTAGTCCCGCCGACTGGTGATGAGGGCCTGCATCACAGTTTTCCTGGAGCTGATGGAGAGCTACTTGAAGACTTTGCGGAGCATGCAGAGAGTGTAGAAGCAGGATGAGGCAACAGTGTTGACCTGACGTCTCATGAAGGGCTCGCTGTCCAGGATGATGCCGAGGTTGCGGACGTGGGCATTCATAGTGGGAGTAAGTCTGAGTTCTGATGGCCACCAGGACTCATTGGGAGGAGGTGTGTCTGCCGAAGATCAGTATGCTGATTTATATAGTGCATTAATCAGCCAAGAGGGTGTCCAGGTGCTTGGGCAGGTGTGTAGGTGTTTGATCCCCAAGGCGCTTATATGAAGAGCCAGGTATTCAGCTTCTTGCAGAACTCACGAAGTGAGGAGAAGACTCTGATGTGTTGAGGGATGTCTTTCTATGTCTTGGGTGCAATGTAGGAGAATGAACAACCTCCAGTTTATAAAAACAATAAATTAATTAATTAATAAGGTGTCTGCTGACAGTAAAGTGAAAGTTACTTTGAATACCAGTGAACCTGGTGGCCTTCTTTACTTACATAAGCCTTCTTTACTTACAGAGGAAATGGCAAAGAACACTAAAGATGAAGTCCAGCCCTGACAGCATCAGGTCCTGGGACACAGGATTTAGGACTGTGCCCAGACTGAAGTGAATTTCTATTTTTAGCGGGGAGAGCCTGGGCTGCTCACTGGTTAGTCTGGGCCAATGCAGGAAGTAAGTGGAGTTCAACCTGGAATAAAACAAAGGCTGCCATGTCCTGGCGGGCGAGTATCCTCGAAAACTGCTTCAGTGCCCCCGGACTGCAGCGCTTTGAAGTCTTGGTTTTTGTGCCATTTAGTCTTAAAATTAACCGAAAATAAAAAAGGTGGATGTCTTTTTAAAGCACTAGAAGCTGTACTTGAAAGCCATATGTGAAACAGAAAATTTGCAAACTGTGAGCAGTCTTTTCATTCCAATAACAAGAAAAAAGGAAAGGCAGTTAAAAGGAGAAATAGTTCAAAGAAGGGGCTTGGCTAGCACCAATTAACGCTAGATTTAAGACAGAGCATTTAGCTACCATAATGACTTTATTTAAATCCTAATTGAAGAACAGGAAAAAAGATCCCCCAAACCATGTATTATCACACAATTATTGATAAGGCAACTGGATATATGGGGAAAAATACTTCACATCTGGAAGAGGACCCACATAAAAGAGACAGAAAAAAGGAGAGGAGTAGGAAATAAAATGTGTATAGGCGGGGTCATTGAATGTACTAATAATGTTGGAACATCATGGGTACCTAACGTGTGAAAATATCCAAAAGCAAAAAGGATATGTCCATTCTGGTTATTGGAGCAATAATGACTAATCTCTATTATACAATTACACTTGTAATTGTTTTACTCTGAAAAGTATTTGGAATTGCCATTACTACAGATTAGTAGTTAGTTAGATATGAATGAGACTAAAGAGCATTGAGTTCCTCATCGTGCGCAAACATCAAAGAAGGACGAAGGGGGCAATGCACTAACCCACTAAACTGGGAAGTGGGAAAAGGGAGAAGTATTTGGAGGGCTCAGCATGAGGAGGCAATGGTGTAGTATGTGAGACAGAGAAATCATTTTTCACTACTACAATTTTGGTGTATGACCATCACATTTTGACAAACATAGCACTCACTTTACAGAAAGACCTGGTACCATTACTCCAAGTAATAGCAATTTTTAGCAACGTGTGAAATTTGCATAATTTGCTTTTGCGTAATGATGCAATATTCTGCAGAAATTATGTTTAACTATGCAACAGGCTAAAGCAACATTTAGCACTATATTTTAGCGTATAAAAAATCCTTGCGTCCATTTTGAACATGAGGTTGGATTTTGCACTAAAAAATAGCATAAAAACCAAAGTTGCCGCAAACAGCTGTTTGCATTCTTGTCACCTTTCTGTGCTCCCACACTGAAAATTTTCCATGAAAGCAGTGTAATTCTGCCATGTGGCATAATGGAGTAATCTTGTGAATTTCACATAACAAGCTTAAAGTGAAATTTAAAAGATTACAGCAACATAAATGAAATTTTGTTCTGCCCAACAAATTCCAGCCATTGACATTACAAAGGCTAGCACAAACACATTAGAAATCCAAACAACAAAGAAAAAACATTTGGGAACAGATGAACAGTTTCAAACCCTTTCCTGAAGAATCCAAAGGTGGTGAAGCTTTTGATCCCAATATTAGTATATCAGTAGCTTCTCTGTAAAAAGAAAATGGGTCAGCCCAGTATTCTTCCTAGCCGATTTCACAAAAAGAGTCCCTGATATGCGTAAACCACAAGAGTGTGGACGCCCAATCCAATTCATTCACTTACTAGCAGCTATTTTATGTACTGATGAATCGCCTCTCCAGTCACTTCTTAAGCCCAAAAAAAAATATACTTCAGGCTGATAGCATCTTCTGTGGCGTTAATTCTCAATTCACGTTGCAATTGCTTTACAGGAGTCCTTTGGGCTAAGGATAGAATCCTGTTCCAAAAGTTCTTTTCAATTACTTGAATCTTCCCAACTGAACTGAAGCCCAACACTTCACTCCCAGATGATGCTGGCTGAGATGCCTTTTACCTGAAATAATCCTTTCTCTGTTTTTGTTGACGAATCGCTATATTTATGTTTAAAATGTTTAGACACTTTGGCAACTTGCATTAGGAGAACGTAGTCAAACTGAGCCATCTACGACAGATTACTTTCAGTTTACTTGCCTAGGTAATCAAATATTGCCACAAGTTCCAAAGGTCGGACATTCACCCTAAAGACACCCTTGAGTTTAATTCTCATGCATGCGTTCATGGTTTTAGTGTTTTGCTCGTAAATAAATATGGCTGTATTGCAACAGTAATTAGTAAATGTCTATAGCACTCTATGCATTGCCAATTCTGTAAAAGGAAGGCATCATTAGCAAACAATATGCTCGCCAAGGAGACCACATTCAGCTTAGGGGTAACTCATTTCAAGGTTATCCTGTGAACCGTAAAGAAATAAACTACATAAAGTAGGCGCCAGAACACACCCTTGTCTGTCCCCTATTGCTATTGGTATATGCTCTTCCATACACCTTTGCTTATTGGCCACATATCCTTTGTGTAACAGACTTACAAGATGTTTCATGTAAAGTGGCTTTCCTTCCTTCCTAAGTTCGACCCAAAGTTTGGAGCCAACTATAGAATCAAATGGCGTTTTATGTCTATACATGGTAAGTCCATAGGGTGCCTCCTCGGTGGTGTATACTTTGCTATTATTATATGGATTTTAAAACATTGCTCGACAGTGCCACCCTCTTTTAAAAAACTTGCTTAGCTGTAAATCTTCCATCTCACACTGATATTACAAGATAATTATCAAATATAGGTCTCCCCTCTTTTTTTGTATATTGTCAATATAATGGCACTGCGCCAAGAGTGTTTTATTGTTTTTATTTATTTATTGTTTTTTGTATAGTGCAGCTTACACTCTGTAAGGTTTCTCTTGGCGGAACCACGCTTTCCTAACAAAGCATTTGTGAAGCTCCAAATAATATCCAACCAAATAACTGGTTTATCCAATTCAGGACGCAGTACCTTGGATCTCTTTGTGCCTTAAGTGCGTCTTCTTTTCAGGAAGTGGGAACACAACAGCATCAGGCAGACATCCAGTTTTAAAATGAAATTCTGACTCCGCCCTACTAATATTATAAAGGGAAAACGGGTATCTGCCATTCTTCCACTGAACTGCAAGCATCTAGAGCAGGGCTTGCTTTAGCGTTGGTGGTGCCCGATGCGACATTCATTTTTGGCGACCCCTCGCCCCATGACCACCTTCTCGGATTCTCTCACTACCACCGGGCAACAGTGCCCCTCATCTCTCCAATCATAAGTTATTGCTAAATGCAGTGCCCCACCTTGAGGTCGGCGCCCCCTCCATAGGTCAGCGCCCAGTGAGGCCGCACCAGTCGCACTGCCCTAAAGACGGCCCTGATCTAGAGCCGTATGGTTTCCCAGTTACGATTTTCCAAGCAGCTTCGAAATAATATACTCTGCTGCTTACAGAGGATTATTCACAACATTCTATAATGTGCTATATACCTATGCCTGGTTATTTTCTTGTTGTGCTCTTTAGCACTCAAAACTCTCTCTATTAATTCAACTGGCGTATTTTAAAGCTTTCAATGCATGTTTGTTTATTCCGCAGTCCGCATCAAACCACTGATTCCCCTCAATTTTAACATCTTACTATTGTTAGAAGTGACTTTTGTTCTTAGTACCATTAGTTTATATGGCCTAACTACTTCCAAGTCATCCTAGGGAGGACCACGCTGCAAAATATTTGTATGTCTACTTTTGCTTGGGATCATAGTAGCCAGTGTAGCACAATTAGCATCAGGCTTATTCACAGTAGACCAAGGAACCACGTTATTGCAAGACACAACATGTGGCTCTGGTTACTCTCTGGCCAAAAGTGTATCCCTAGATCTTTACCCATATGCCAAGACTTGATGTTAATTACAAAAAAATCAAATAGCTTCGACTATTAGTGCTGAATGCAGTAGGGGCAAAGAAATCAGATAAAGTCCTCCCATTAATAATTCTGGGAGAGGTTGAGTTAACAGACTCAGCTACACAATTTTTTGGCCCCTTTTTACATGGCCTGTGCTTTCTAGCACCCCCCGCCCTCCCTCCCATTATTGATTCCGTGTTTCCTGGCTTTCTCCCGTGATATCACTATTTTGTATTGGGAGCATTTAAATTCCCACATCGAAATATGCTATTATTATTCACCACTAATTCTAAGTTGAAGTATATCAAGCATTTCTAGCGGCCTACAAAAGGTTCCATGATCACGTTCCACTTCAGCATTACGTTTATTAAATAGATGTTTCCTGATCCCCTTGGACTTCCAAAAATATTCCTCCTCAGGAACGTAGAACATCCCACCCCTTAAATAGTACGTAAAGGAAAGTTATACATCGCCAAATAAGGCGGTCTATTTACGTAACGCGCTATTGTAAGTTAAAATGGTCCAGTGGGGTACCTTGCATTAAACGTGGTGGAGTACCCTGTCTGCCAAACTGAAGGTCTGCTTGCTCTATTTAGTGTGAGATGAAACTCTCATGTTTTCACTGGTGAATCCCGATTTGGCTCTGGCGGTAGGAACCTTAGACCAATGGGTCTACGGACAACAGGGCTTCAGTCTATGTACCGGAGACCATCTGCACTGTTGAGGGTGCCTCATTGTTTTCCTGTTTGGGATCACCAGGAAAAGCCTGGTGGTCCCAAGCATTAAAAAAATAAAAATTATCCCCTCAACCTTTGAGGGGAAATACGTAGGACATTAGTTTCTTGTTATTCAAAATCAAACTCCCAGTTTGGGAGTTTACCTTTGAAAAGCAAAGGTGTTTCTTAAGTGGCCGCATAAAACATTTCAGTCACTTAGCAAACTTACTGTGCCTTCAGAGAAGTTGCTATGGTGATGCCTCCTTTGAAGGCATCGAGATTGCTGCCAAGCCAAAGAGAATGCCTCGGGTCTTCCTTTCAGCAAACCTAATATCTGTATAAAAATTAACCAATTCTTGAAGTTGTATAGAAATGCCTGATTTTGTCTTTTTAGATCAGAAATATCGTTTTGTTACATCAATTCAAAAACAGTCCAAACTTCCTATTAAAAGTGATTCTGCAGATTACAGGTACTTACATATTCTTCTGTTTATATCAAGGTGTAAAGACCATGAAGAACTATCCTTTCCAATATAGGACAGTGAAGCAATCCAGTAATAGATTAAGAGGCTAATTATGAGATGGCTGGTAATATATCTGAAGGAACAAATTGTCACCAGGCTTTGCCCAGCACTGCCCAAATAAAGCTTCAGTTCATGTTGTCAAATGCTTTCGCTGCATCTACAGTCATTATTCAACTGTTTCTGGTTTAGTATGTCCCAGTTTCCCCACTACTCTTGTTAATCTATGTGCCAACAATTATGTGAAAAGCTTAGAAACTGCATTCAACAAAGGAATACACCCAGAACACCTTCCTTTATCAATCATTTCAAACGGATTTAATAATACTATGATCCCAGCTTGGCCTCAGATAGTCTGGTGCACTTTCACTATTCATTGACTAGTTGTATAATAATTAATTTTACCACCAATTCTCTGGTTGTGTTCTCCAAATTAATGTGGCCCTTATCCTCAGTCATGCTTGTACTCCCACTATAGTGAATAGGACAATAGATACTGCAGTCCACAAGTGGCATCTAACTCCAGGACCTGGGTGCACTTTCTACACCATATACCAGTGACTTTCAGGCAACTTAAATGTTCCAATTGGGAATACTTGAAACATGTTATAGGGCTTAGAGCACACACACTGGGCATTACACAGCAGTGCCCCTGTGTGCACAGGCTAAAAACCAGCAATAAAATAGAGCCCAGGAAAAGGCGAAAAATTGGGGGTGACTACATAGAAGAGGTGGATTTCCTACACAAGCCACCACCAGCCAAGAGCTAGGGTAGAGTAATCAATCCATTAATGGACTGCTCAGTTGATAGAACCTGGAGAATTTACCGCTTCTGAACTGGCACTTGACTGTTCTGTGCCCCTCTAAACTTACCTGTACCCCTCTGTCAACACCTTTCCTAACCATTATACCTGTTCATGGAGAACCCTTCTCTTCACCTGAAGTGCCTCACCACGAGGCGCCTAACCCTAGTTTGCCCACAGATGCATCCCAGTAGGCAGACAGTATCACCATGGTCAACAAGGTTATTATGTGGCATATTTTGGCCTGTAGGTCACACTTCTGTCCTCAAATGATGTCAAGCTCTGCTTAATAGGCTAACAACCAACAGAGCCAACTGACAGCTATCAGTGTATGGAACTAGGCAAACGACCATCCTCTGCCAGTTAGAGGCTTCAGTATAAAGCCTTTGGGTATGCCTCATATCGAGTCATGGGCTGGCAAGGATTCACCCATTAGCTCCTCAGGTTCCAAGGGCCTCTTAGGTTTCTTAGAATGGGGGGCTACAACTTCAGGGTGAAGACACCATTCTTCCACCCTTACTTACACTATCTCAGGGGTGAGATCCTGAGACTGGCTTGTCTGCTCAGGGTTCGTACCCTGAGACTGAACAAGTGCCTGGCAGTCCAGGACTTCCTGGACAGACACATAGGCCCCGTCAAGGGTGACACACTCTGGTATCGTCTTGTAGGGTTCTGCCAGGTGCAGGTCTACTACCCCCTGTCTCCGGGACAGTGCAGGCAGCCCATACAGGTCAGCAGTGGCCTCACCAGGGTCAGTCTTGGGATGCTATGCTCTTAGAGCAGGTAACCCCTGACCCTCTGTTCCTCCTACTGTGGATGGTATCCACCTCTAACTCCTTACATTTCATCTGGGCCTCTGTACCCTAATTTTCGAGGCAGTACTCCAGAAATCTGTGCCTTTGGGATGTCATAGCTGGCCGACAATCCCAGCTCTTTTCTTACAGGTCAGAGGTTATTGCCAAGGATGCACTCAATGGGCATCTGAGAACTGAAAATGTATCTCCTCTGGGCAACTACTCAATCCCATTCTAAGGATACAACGGCCATAGTGTAGACAAACACCTTTACATGGACCTGCATTACCTTACAGACCTGTCCTGGCAGATACTGTTCTGGGAAAACCATCCTTGCTACCATCATGTTCTGACTGGCACATGTATACTGCAGAGCAGTGACAGGGATCCCATTCACTGCGACCTCCTGGAAGTGATATTTACCAGCCTCAGGGATCACCGACTTACCTTACTTGTCCACCTCCCAGCTAGGGCATGCTCTACTCTCTCTTTATGGGAATAACCTTTCCCTAGTGCTACACTAGTAACCTCTGTGGAGTGCCCATTAGTGGGTGACTTCTGGTTACATACAGAGTTCTACCCTTTTAAGTCTTGTCTGTAGATGGTCCTTCTACCGAGCCTGGTGATTTGGCACCAAACCATCTCCCATCAAATCCTCACTTATTCTGCTCAGAAGTGGTCTAGGAATTCCTTCCCTCTAAGCTCCTTTGGGGCCAGTTAGACAATTTTATTTGCTATCCTGGCCTTCCCCCTCCCTCAGCAGAGGGGGGAACATGAACCACCCTTTCTGTGGTCACTCTCATGTATCTTCTTGGACACTCTGGTGCTGAGTCAGAGGTCAGCTACTTTCCCCAAATCTCTGGGAACAGTGAGCTTGCAACCTATCAGGTGCTGGTTTAACTCTGTAAAGCAATTACTCAATATTTGCTCCCCCATAATCAAATTGTACAGCTCATTATAATCCTTTACCTTACTGCCCTTCATCCAGCTATACAGTGCCTTGCTAGATGAGTCCACAAATCCACCCAAGACTAGTGTAATTGCTTTTGCCTATCCCTGAACTTCATGCAATACTTTTCTGGGGTGAACCCAAACTTGCATATGAGTGAGGGCCTCCTTCGTGGGGCATGCCTAACCTGGTAGCTGCATCTAGGGCCTCCTCACAGTGGGTATGTGCTTCCACAGGCCGACCCTTAAGTCCTGCTCTGGGACTCCATTCATATACAGAGTCACCTCATAAGCTAAAAACCATTATTCAGTGTCATCCCCCATTGCATCAATAGGCACCAGGTCTTATGTGATGTGGACTCTTTGTTTACCACTCCATATCACTTCTGAATTGATGCCATCATCATCACTGGATTCAAATGCTCGTCTGGACTTCAAGTCCATCTTGTTCTGGTTCATCTTGTGAGCCTGCAGGGCTTAATTTGCTTCCAAGCCCACCTTTTTCTTCTTCAGTGCAAGGGTTTCTGCTGCTTTCTTTTCCTCAGCAGCCAAGGCCAACCTTTTCTCCTCAAGGACAGGGATATTGATAAATATTTATAAAGTGCAACGAATCCCATGGGCATATTGGCAGTCAATTTCAAGGATACCTCCGCCTGTCTGTTCTCCAGCTCTCATGAGGACAAACTGCAAGAGGACACAATGCTCACTGCACTGGACAATGCAGGGGATGCTGCTCCTTGGGTAGAACACTCCCTCTAAGAACTGATGGTTCCTCAATGTCACCCTAATTTTCTTCTTCACTTTCATCCTCAGTTTCCTCTGAGGTGGACTGCAGCTGACAGATTTCTCCCCAGGTTCAGAGGGCAATGTGGTAGTCCTCGTTGTTTGCACATGCTCCTTAGGTCGGCCACGCTAAGGCTCTCTGCATTATCCAGATCCACACCAATGTTCCCAAAAACTTAAGGTGCAAAAGTTCAGGGTAAAAATGAATTAAGGTAAACATCTAAAATGACCCATTTAGTATCAAAAGGCAATTAAAAATCAAAGAAAATAATTATTTGTGTCAAATTAGAGAGGGGATTTTAATTTTCACTCAAATCACTGTGTGATACTTCAAAACACAAGTCCAGGATCCCACCGCTCCCACCAATTTAATAAATTGGAATATTATTTGGAGTGGGTGACAGCTACCTCAAGGAATAATCACAACTCTTGCCAAAGCGAATCTTCATACTCACTAAATTAATCTGAGCTCAACCCCTTGGGCACTAAGCAGACAGGCCTAACTTAGGGCCATATGTAATGTATTTATGCCGTACCAAAAGAGTAATAAAGTCAAAATGCAAAACAATAAAAAACTCAAAATGAATTAGAAAAATAGATTAACCTTAACAAACAAATTTCATGGCTTACATAGGGGTGGTTGCTAATATTTAAAGTCACGTTTTTACCTGTCAAAAAGGGTTACTGCACTGCAGGTATTACACGGCAGCAGTAAGTCTACACAGGATTGGCCTGAAGGCATGTTTGTACTGTCACTACAGTGGATGGCACACTAGGAGTTGCTGCAGTCTACGAATGGCATTTAACTTCCATGACCTGGGTGCACTTTCCACATAACATACTAGGGACGTACGTGCAAGTTAAATGTTCTGATTAGGAATAAGTGAATTTAACCATGTTTTAAGGGTCGGAACACATATATTAGGCACTGGACAGAAGTGCTCCAATGTGCAGCTTAAAAACAGCAATAAAATAGGGTCTAGAAAAAGGTGAAAACTTGGAGGTGATCACACAGGAATGGTGGATTTCCTACATTATCCATTTAAGATTATGTAATTATGGGAAAATGTATGGCAGCACCTCTTGCTGTCTCAGTTGATGTAACTCTAACTGGAAATGTTTGACCTGAAAATATGTTCTGCTCTATCCAATAGTTATTTGATTAGTTGCCTGCTTTTTATCCCTAAATGTGATTCCTGAATAATATCACTCACAATTTCATTTGTTCTTTTTCTTTCTGTTTCTACTCCTTTTTATCTCCTTCTTGCTTGTCCTCACACAGGAATCCACCTACCTTTCCATCTCAGTTAAGGCCCTAGCAAAATCCCTCTGTCAGTAGCAAGTTTCAAAGCTTCTGTTTCATATGTAACTTCCTCAATGTTCTTAGCATGTTTATGCACTTTTGATGAATAGTTATATTTTATGTATAAACTTATTATTCTATATATTTATGGATTAACATTGCCTCATATTTGCATATTTAGATCTCAATGGCTCTTTCACTTATGGATTAGTTTCCGATTTGGGATCTGTGGATGTTTCCTTAGTGTTGGCCTCTGGGCTCCTTAAAAGTGCATGCCCAAATTCCATATCACGTTATCATTTTTGCCTTGTTTTTCTTCATGTACCCTACACATTTTTACTCAGTCTCATAGAACTAGTTCAATTTCATCAGTTCACTGTTTCAACCGTTCACTGTCATGACTTCGGTTCCTGTGCACTTCATGACATATATACATCACAAGGGTAGTGAAAGAGCTACATATTCACCTTCTCTGGTATGTCCTAAAAGTTAAGCCACCCATATTTGTTCTCTTTTTTAGATAATTGATCATTCATTTCTTTGAGTAGAGAGGCTACATGACCAATGTATTCCTACAACTATTTAACTGTTAAGCACATTTCGGAGCTTATTTACAAGCCCCTTGCACCGCCGGTATGTTTTTTTTCCCCATATTAAAAGTGACAAACTGGCGGCGCAAGGGGCTTGTAAATATGCCCCTTGACTTGTGATTCTTTTTATTAACTTTTAATTTATTTGAGCCTGTTATCCATGCAGAAGCCTTGTTAATGTTTGTTGTGTGCTTCTTGATCTATGCGGTAATGTTCTGTCGGTGATATCATTCTTTTTTGAGTTTATACTGTCTTAAAGGTTAACCAGCTCTATGTTCCTACTCCCAAAGAGGGATGTAATAGAATGGAGAACCTTATGCATGAGAACTGAAAGACATCAACTTTATTGCCTTCTTTTCATGGAGGTAATGTTGTTGGACACTCCTGTCCTGCAAAGTACAACAAAAAGGTTTAGAGTACTATAATTAAGTATGGGTGAAAGGCCTGCTATATTCACACTAGTATCAAATGTGGTGGTATATTTTTTCTTGGTTTTGCCCAGTAAGTCTGTTTTTTGCCTTTGATTGATATTGGAGAGAATGATATTGTGTTTCAAGATCCATATGCTGAGATGTTAGTTGGTCTCTCTTCCTCACTGATTAATTAATGATATTTATAACCCACTCAAAACCATGAGGTCACTTGGGGCCAGATGTACGAACATACGGAATAATGATTTCTTAATTACTATTTCCTGTGAATCACAATTAGGAAATCGCTATTCCTAATGTATGAAACTCTAATGAGTTTCATCAGCGATTCCTAGTGGGTCGCAAATAGACCTACCTCATGCATATTAATAAGGTAGGTTGCAATTTGCGAACCACGAGGATTCGCTGCCATCACTGAGATGGTGGCCTGCTGGGGTCAGCAGACCACTATGTCTGTGATTGCTTTTAAATAAAGCAATTTTTTTCTTTTAAATGCAGCCTGTTTTCTTTAAAGGAAAACAGGATTCATTTAAAAAGAAAAATTGAAATGTTTAAGTTTCATTTTTTAAGAGTAGGCAGTGGTCTGTGGGACCACTACCTTCTGTTAAAAGATATTTTGTCAACATTCTCAAAGGGGAAGGGGTCTCTACGAGACCCTTTCCCATTTGTGAATGGGTTACCACCACTTTTAAAATGGTGGTAAAGTATTACTGTTTTGCGACCATAATTTGTCGAAAAAGAGCAATACATACCATACCGATTCGGTATTTGGAAGGGATGCCCAAAACACCCCTCTTCCAAATACTCAATCAAAAATACAAATTGCGTTTCTGTAACACGTTATCAAGGGCCACATGTATCAATATAACATTTTGCGATTACCAAATAGTGATTTTTACCAAATCACTATTTGGTAAATGCGAAATGCTATGTATGTAAGGAATCACCAAAGATTATTCAATTCCTTAATATTATCTAATAGCAATCAATCAATCAATAACTTTATTTCGTCAATGCGACCATAAAAGTGCCATATGCATACAGTACATGAGAAACAGGGTAAAACATGCAAAGTTCAATAGCAGCAAATTTACAAGGGCCAAATTAAATAATATTTGTGTACAGCAGTGCAACAGTCCTCTAAGGACCGAAGCAATAGGTAGAGTCAGTTGCTTTGTGATGCAAAAGTCAAAACTTCATAATAGACATAGGCATAAAGTAAAAACCACAAAAGTGCAATTGCATACAGTACACGAGATATGACCCCAGCATACTAGCACTGGTGACTGAAAGCTCTTAAGATCCATCTTAAGTGTAAATCCTATGCGGTGGTACAGAACTGCAAAAAGTGCCAGTGCCTAAAGTGCAGAGAGGACGATGTAAACATACAAAATGGAGGTAATTCCAGTTAATCATTGACCTACTTGTGCAAAATGGTAGACAATACTAGAACAATTAAAAAGAGCGCTAGGAGGGTAATTAGAGACTATGGCCGCATAAGTCTATGCAGTAAAAACTAGACAGCATGGCCCGCCATGCAGAAACAGTTCTAAAATTGGCTCTCTTCTAGGCTAAAAGTAACTAGGTAAATTAAAACATTTTATAAGAATTAGGTTAAAAGGAATTACATCTACTATTTGTTCATTATCTCTCTTCTAAGCTGAAAGTAACTACAAACATAAAACCATTATATAAGATTTGAGTTAGAAGAAATTACATCAACTGCATATTCACTGCATACATCCTGCTGATCCACATTTTACCCAGGAATTTGGCAACTGCACAAACGATGAGCGTACATGAGTCGGATTTTAAGATACGTAAGCATCACTGTGGCAGCGGGTACCAAACCATCTGCATACAGGAGCTATCCACCTGGATCTCAATAGACGCTACCTACGGCATGCAAAAAGGATATGACTAATAGACTCTGCTGCAAGGGCACAGCCTGGGCAGAGCTGCGAATCAGAGGAAGTACAAAAAACAATGGGGGGACCCTGTGTCCCTCAGAACCTGGGTATAAATTATAAACAAAAACAGTGGTTCTGTCGGGTATGCACAACTATTTCTTAGTAAAAACAATTAAATTTTCTGAGTAATTTTATGCAATTCTTAGAACATTAAATGGCATAAGGAACAACCACAGGACACACATAAAAGATCGACAACAAGTATATGGGGTATTGCGTTATTTTATATAAATTGCATCATTTATATATACCCACATGTCGATATAAAGGCTGTCAACAAAGTGTGAAAATACAAGGTGATACGTGATTAAGTGACATATTGTGCTCAGTGATAAAGGTGTATTATGTACAATGTGATTAAAATATGTACAAGGGAAAAGGAGGGCCAGAGTACACAATGACTATGCTGCTATATCCAAGTTTGTTCGTTTGCAAGCAAAGCCTTGAACTGAACCGGAAAGTGTCGTCGACGTTTCAACCCAAATATATGCACTTTTGATTAGTCAATGCGGGTCTTCTTCAGGACAGGGGGGAGGGGGGAGGACAGCCTATGGTTAATCAGAATGAATAATATAGATACAGAGGAAGGCAGGCGCCAGGAGGTGGTAACGTATTCACAGGAAGGGAGCCGAATGTAAATTGCATGTAAAGCTTCCTATCCTGCGAGTTTATAATGACCTCCAAATATTGCTCAAAAACCCCTTCCAGCTTAAAATCCATGAAGTCGAGTGTCAGACGGCCCCAGGACGGATAAGAAATAAGGGACTGCGGCACCCAGTCCCAATAATATTTCTTAATCAGTGCTTTGCTGGGAAGAGATTCCGGATTTTTAGTGTCCCAAGCACCTTCCAGCCCTAAAGTAATCATCAAAGACATCACCTTTGTCAGCCAGCCAATTTTCCTATAACGGTCAAGCGCATAAACCTCATCTAAGGCAGCAGCATAAGTGTGTAGCTCAGGGTGGTTTTTATACGAAACCAAAAGAGTAGGGGGCATAACTGTGCTTTAGCTGCAATCGAGGTTCTGCCCATGTCTAATCTCAATGGTGCAAGGGAGTACTCTGGGGGAGTGAGCAAAGTGATCTTAAAAATGTGTTTTCGGTTGCAAGTAGCGCATCCAGTTTTTCAAACCTCCAAAGTTCAGCCCCGTATAGAGCTGCACCCACCGCTTTGTGATCATAAATATTGGCTTACTCAATGAGGTCTTATGTTCTTTGATCAGGCCCCCTGTACTTCGTCTATGCTGGATGTTCCACGAGGACAGGTCATCAGAGAGAATGACCCCCAGATAGTCAAAGGTGCTTACTCTCTCAAGGGGGATCCCATCCAGGAACAGCTTTCCCTTAAAAGATCTGTGTGTATTCAACATTAAAAGTTTGGTCTTTGAGGAGTTGATCTCAAGGCCTCTCATTGCACAGAAGGACTCAAAACGTTTTAAGAGAAGTTGCAGGCCACTTGGGGTCTTAGAAACTAACAGGGTGTCGTCAGCAAAGAGTAAGGTTGTCACCTTGTCCCCCCCAAGGTCGGTGCATCGCTGGGCTATCAGCAAAGTACTGGGCGACGCATTAATAAAAAGCAAAAAAAGAGTGGGGGCCAGTACGCACCCCTGGCGGACCCCTCTGTCCACCCTAATCGGGTCGGTCAGTTGGCCTTGACCACCCCAGCGAACCCTTGCATAGTTGTTCTCGTGGAGACGGGCTACTAATGCTAATATCTCACAGGGGAGACCCATTTCCTTCAAGACACTCCAGAGTTTATGTCTGGGAATGAGGTTGAATGCAGACCTTAAATCAATAAAGGCAACGTATAAGCTACCCTGGCCGATGGTCTCAGTCTTACAAGGCAATAATAGGAAACGGAAAACCTGATCAACAGTGCTAACTTTCTGTCTGAACCCTGCTTGGAAAGGGGACAGAATATTATTGTTGCCTATCCATGTTTGAATTTTCATTAGGAGCACACGGGCAAAGACCTTTTGGGCACTGCCGATCAGGCTAATAGGTCTGTAGTTTGAAGGCAGCGAACGGTCGCCCTTCTTGTACAACGGAATTACCTCAGCTCCCCTCCAGGAAGACGGAATTGATACCTGATATTGAACCTAATAGCGATTCGGTACATAGCGAATCACTATTAGGTAATATTCCTCCATTTGTTCCTGTGGGCCGAAAGGCCCATAGGTGCGAATGGGTTTGTAATGGTTTTGCATTAGCTAATTTGTGATTACCTAATTGGTAATCGCAAATTAGCGAATGGAAAGTCAAAGGTGCCCGGGGGCCTAAGGCCCCCCCGAAGCACCCCCCAAAAAAATGTATGTGCACATGTAAAGTGCACACATGCCCTAGGGGCATGTGTTCGCTACAAGGCACTTTGAATAATGCAGTTTTGTGCCTTTTTAAAAATTTGCACATGGTTACCATTGACTTGAAGTCGATCGTAATTGCATTTTCCTAAATGCACAGTTTGCATTTGGAAAATGCTTCATACATGTGTTTACAGAATCACAAATTACGATTCCCTATTTGCATTCACAATTTTAAGTAATTGGAAAAAATTGCGATTACCTAAATTTACGACTGCAAAGCCTTTCATACATCATAAAAGGCTGTTTTGCATTTGCAAACAGCCGAATTTTGCGCTTTGCACCATTAGCAAATGCAAAGTGTTTTTCATACATGTGGTCCCAAATCACATTTTGCTTTTTGTACATCTGAAAAAACATTTTTCCAGTCGCAAACGGTTTGCGACTGAAAAAATGCTTGGTACATCTGGGCCTATGTGCTTTAGCAGTTTTGAGGTAGTGTACTATAGATTTCACCTGTTGGATTCGGGGGAGTATAACAAAACACATGTCCCTTCCTGGCAGTAAACCGCTTATGGCTGAATCAATGAATCAAATTGTATTACACACGTTGCGAAAAAACAGACCTGGCTTCCAGTCTTTCTTATGCATCTGTGCCTGATGCATAACAATTGACCAAATGAGAAGTTGTCCTTTATGCTGAAAACCCTCATACCACAGAGTATATTCTTTCAGTAGATTTACAGTATAGTGTGGTGTATAATTTTTTATCTGCGACTCCAACTGATGCTTATCAAAAACAAATCAGTTGAACAACAAATTCAAATATAATGTTTTTTGACCCAACCATGGAAGTGCACTAAATCTTAAGTAGTACTGTGCAAGATCATGAAAATGTAGTTGACAAATACTTCCCATACTTTAGAATGTGAAATTATGTACTCTGTCTCAAATCGATTTGGGGCTTTAATTAAGATTTTAATTAATATACCGAGCATTTCTTATATTCAGTTTCCTCCCCGTTCTTTCATCCAGTTATTTTTCCAAATCATTTTGGTTTAAATTTGTGAATACTCACATTGTTACGACTCTTTTGACACTCTTTTCATTTGCATGGAGGACTCCTTTCACAGCTACTTTGAAACACCACTTAAATGTTACTACTTTGACTAAAATCATTATACTTGCTGGAATTTCCAAACTTTTAAGGCATCCATACATGGAAAAAGACACAATTGCTTTGTTGAGGTTTCCACTTTTTCCACATCCAGGTTTTGATTATGACCTGAACAGGAATTGTCAATAAGCCTGCTTATGTTCATGCTGTGGCTTTGAAATATATTTGATTACCAAAGTTGCAAACAGAAAAGGCTGAAGACGTTAGGAGGCTATGCTTTGATTCTCCGTAATAAACACATTGAAAATAATTCCAAGCTACTAAGTAAAGCACTAATTTATATCAGTTCTTCATTCGCAGGTGTAGAAAGGTTATCTGTCTGCCATTTCGGCATTTTTGTGGTTGCTTTACTTTTGGTTCTTTGTTTAAGTCACCTGTTGTGACTATGTTCCTGAAAGGTTGTCAGCATATGTTTACCCCCAAGCCATTCATCATGCCCCAGTGGGATCTTTATTTGGTCCTTACATTTCTTGTGTGTGTGCCATTCGAGCTGCTACACAACTGCCCAATCCCTTTGATAACCATCAAGGCAACTTTTCTAGTGGCCAAAACATCAGCCAGGAGGGTCAGCAAAATGCAGGCATTCTTTGTGGACCCTGCTTATACCACCTTCTACCAAGATAAGCTGGTTCTATGAACACGTGCCTCCTTCCTTCCGGAGGTTGTGACACCTTTTCATGTAGACCAAAATATAACTTTGCCTACCTTATTTGCTCCGCCTCATCCTTCTAAAGAAGAGAAGAGACTCTACCACCTGGACCCAAAAAGAGCATCATCGTTCTACCTTGATCGCACAAAAGAGTCCGGGTGGAAAATCAACTCTGTGTGCGATATGTTGGGGCCAAGAAAGTGAAGACTGTGCAGAAATGGACCATTTCAAGATAAATAGTGCTTTGCATAAAAATTTGCTACGCTTTGGTCAAGAACCAACCCCATGACGGTGAGTGTGCTCATTCCACCTGAGCCAAGGCTGCGACAACTGTGTTAGCTCGCAGAATCCCTATTAGCTACGTAGGCATCTCTGCACACTTTTGCTAAGCACTTCTGCCTGGGCGATCCTTTCTGTTGTGACAGGTTTTTTGCCCATTCGGTCCTGCAGGTACTTTTGGTCTAGAATATGTTTCGTCGAACTACCTTCGGGTAGGTATTGTTTGAGTATCTATTTTAAGATAAAGAATCTACAGCTAGAAGTCTCTATCAGATGAACAAGTTGCTTTCCTTCGGTAACGTCTTCCCACCTCAGAGATGTCCCTGGCTCCCCAGTCACAAATACATCCAATTCAAACTCCTCACGCACGCATACAAAGCCTTACACAACACTGGTCCGTCATTCCTCAATTAAAGTGTAGCATCCTCCCCAGCCAAATGATCACACCACACACGGAGTTTGGTATTACACATCTTTATTCCTCAGCGTGTTACTGTTAACTGAACATTATACCTCATGAATTCTATCACCCACACTTATGTCACTGTTCTACGGAGTCCGTCAGGAACCAAAAGGGTCCTGTCAACTCTATCTCACAGGACATTGCATCTCCCCCTTTGTTAAATAAAAAGCGCCAATAATACATATATACATTACAGCTCTTCAATAAGTCATTTTGGTGCTCAAATCAATCACCCAGATCTGGTCATGTGAGATTGCGGAGTTACAAGAGAAGTGTCCATAACAGTGGTGACAGAGACACTGGTACAGTCATTGGGTTCTCCGGATTCTCAGGTGGATAAGTCTCACTTCTGACATCTGGAGCTGGTGAAAGTTGAGACAAGTGCTTGAAATGCAAAGAATCTCACGTAATCAACTTTCCAGTATGGTGAGCAGTGATCATGTGTCCTTTACTAGTCACCATCATCAGTGGGTCAGCATCAAAAGGAGCATCAGACTTGCATTTTCATTTCTGCCTGATGATAACATGCTCTCCTCTTTGGAACACAGTGCTCCGAGCACAGCAGCGTCTATCTGCATATGCCTTCCTTTGGCGTTTGTGAGGTGAGTCAGGAGTGTGAAGTCTATCAATGTCAATAGATCTCTAATTGGACCATTGCGGCAACTTGGTGCCTATAGCTCTCCCAAACATTAAGGTGGCAGGGCTTTCACTTGTGATAGAATGCAGAGTTGTCCTGTGTGCACGAAGCGTAGACTGAAGAACTGGTATGAGTTCAAGCTTTTCCAGCGCAGCACACTGAATGGTCTTCTTGCGGTTGCCCATGAATCTCTCGACCACACCATTTGCCTGTGGCTAGAGAGGTGTGCTTTTCTGCTGCTTGATATTTAGATGAGTGGGAAAATCTTTAAATTCTCGGCTATTGAAAGGTGGGCCATTGTCAGATTTCAAAATTGAAGGAACACCCCATCTTGGAAAGATACTTTCTAATCTCTCAATGACTCTGTCATGAATAGTCATTGATAGATCTTCCACATGGGGAAAATGGGAATATTCATCAACAATTGCTAGTAGATGATGTCCATTGTCAAGGGCTCCCAAAAAAACCTAATTGCAATCTTCTCCCATGCATGCTTTGGAAGATCAGACATGTTAGCGGATGTAGGTTTGTCTTTGATGACAAGCAGTTGCACAAATGACATGCCTTTAACTCCTTCACAACTCTCATCAAGATGAGTGAACCATACTCGATCCCATAGAGCTTGTTTTGTAGCAACAACTCCACAGTGTCCCTCATGAGCCAGTTTGATAACTTGTTGTCTCAGACTCTCTGGTATGACATTTCTCGACCCTCATAAGATGATGCCATCTGGGGTAACTGAAAGTTCTTCCTGCACGTTTTTGAATTTTTGGTATTCAAGGTCATCATGAAGAGGTGTTTTGGCAACGATTGGTGTGTAATAATGTCTTCGAGTATCAGAAAATCCCTGTCAGTACTCGTGGCAGCAATGGTTTGTTCTAATCATATGGCAGCAGGTGTACTAGACTTCACATGAAGTTAACATAAGCATCAACCACTTTAGAAGTAGTGCCATGACACTGCATTGGCAAAAGTGAGAAGTAGTCTGCAGCATTTTGATCTTTTCCTCGATGATGCACAATCGTATAATGATACTCCTGCAATCGCAATCCCCACCTCTCAATGCGAGGGGGCATCTTGGCTTTAGGATTGCCACAAATGGTGAGCAGTGCTTGGTGGTCAGTGATAACTGTGAAATGCTTTTTATATAGGAAAATATAAAAATGTTCACCAGCCCACTCCATAGTGGCGATACAAAAGGGGATGATGGACGGAACGTTTGAGCCAATCAAACACTCACCCCCAGTCAACTGATCTGGGTTTGTAGGAGGGTCCCGTTTTACCATCTAACAGACACCCACACCCCATTCTGCAATACCCTTCAACTATCTGACTCAATAATTCTGCCTTTTGGCTTTGTCAGTTTATTTACTTCAGGAAATCTGTACCCAAGCAATTGCATTTATTTCAGGTTAAATGTGTAGTCTTGAATATTGTTATTTTATCTCAATAAGAAGTTTGTCCTCTGAATGCTATCATTTGTATCACTCTTGAATTCAGGGCTGCCCCTTGAGTGGCTGCTCATGGATTAATTTATAGATATACATTTCTGTTTGAATTGAACCAGTTGATCTTTAACATTGTTGATGCAGTTATTTCTGATCTTACCCATATGTTGATGGGCAACACTTAAATTGAAGTATTTTCTTTTATGCTTTTGAATTGTTTAATAAACTATGATATTTTAACACATGGTTCTTTCTTGCCAAGTGACCGAGCAAAGTGTGAAAGAGATTCTGAGAGGGGAGAGGTACGCAGAAGAGTGTGACCAACCACAACGTTCCCTCTAACAGGTTTAATCCATCATCATTCTTTAGCTCACTCCACCACCCCAGTTCAGACATGGCCATATGCAAATCAGTCTGACCCTGTGCCTCATGGGAACAGTCCAGCCCGAACTGCCAAGCCATGTCTTCCCTGGACCGGAAACAAGCATCCTAGGACCGGTTTCTGGCATTCCAGCCGTCATCAGCCAGGCTTGCTTGAATCCAGTGGCAAAGTGAGCAAGGGACCCACGTCTGGGCATACCCCCGCCAACTTAGGGCGAACAAAGCGATACAAAAGGGGATGATGGACGGAACGTTTGAGCCAATCAAACACTCACCCCCAGTCAACTGATCTGGGTTTAATCCATCATCATTCTTTAGCTCACTCCACCACCCCAGTTCAGACATGGCCATATGCAAATCAGTCTGACCCTGTGCCTCATGGGAACAGTCCAGCCCGAACTGCCAAGCCATGTCTTCCCTGGACCGGAAACAAGCATCCTAGGACCGGTTTCTGGCATTCCAGCCGTCATCAGCCAGGCTTGCTTGAATCCAGTGGCAAAGTGAGCAAGGGACCCACGTCTGGGCATACCCCCGCCAACTTAGGGCGAACAAAGCGATACAAAAGGGGATGATGGACGGAACGCTTGAGCCAATCAAACACTCACCCCCAGTCAACTGATCTGGGTTTAATCCATCATCATTCTTTAGCTCACTCCACCACCCCAGTTCAGACATGGCCATATGCAAATCAGTCTGACCCTGTGCCTCATGGGAACAGTCCAGCCCGAACTGCCAAGCCATGTCTTCCCTGGGGTGAGTGTTTGATTTGCTCTAACGCTCCGTCCATCATCCCCTTTGGTATCACTCCATAGTGGGGCTTTCTTTTCAGGTTGTGAATAGGCACGTTCCGTCGATGACAAACTTCGGCTAGCATAAGCCACAATGTGCCTCGGGGCACAGGGATTTCCAGTGTGCTGGGCAAGGATGCCACCCAACCCCACTGAGCTTGCATGAACAAAAACCTCTGTCTTTAATTTCAGATCAAAGTATGCCATTTTAGTGGTATTTTTAATTGCATGCTTGATTTTCTTGAAGCTTTGTTCACATTCACTTGACCATAAAAATGGGACATTTCGCTTTGTTAAGTCTCTTAGTGGGGCATCTACAGTGGCAAAGTCATGCATATGTTACCGTCAAAGTGTGAAATCCCGGTATTGTATAGAATGCCTAGGTAATGTATGGAATGCCTGATGGTTTTCGGCAAACTATGAAATATAAGTTTTTGGGGAAAATGTTACATACTTTTCCTAGGCATTCTATACAATTCCTAGGCATTATACAGAATGACCAGTACCATTTACGCAAAGTTTTAAAAGGCCACAAGATGAGATTCCTAGGCATTCGGCAAAGTGTGAAATCCCGGTATTGTATAGAATGCCTAGGGAATGTATAGAATGCCTGATGGTTTAGAGGCAAACTATGAAATATAAGTTTTTGGGGAAAATGTTACATACTTTTCCTAGGCATTGTATACAATTCCTAGGCATTATACAGAATGACCAGTATCATTTACGCAAAGTGTTAAAAGGGCATAAGATGAGAAGCTTTTATTAATTAATACGCATTTGAAAGTGAAAGCACAAAACTATTCTGTACATTACCTAGCCATTCTATAGAATGCCGGATTTCACACATTGTCGGGCGGGAATAAAATGGCGGGATTAGGCGTATTGTATACTTGGCCGGCAGACAATCCGGCAAAGTCTACAATGCCTAGGCAATGTATAAAATATCAATCATTTCATACTTTGTCGTTCCATTCTCAGGCACTCTATACATTACCTAGCCATTCTATAGAATGCCGGAATTCACACTTTGCCGGGCGGGAATAAAATGGCGGGATTAGGGGTATTATATACTTTGCCGGCAGACAATCCGGCAAAGTATACAATGCCTAGGCAATGTATAAAATATCAATCATTTCATACTTTGACGTTCGATTTTCAGGCCTTTTCAGGCATTCTATACATTACCTAGACATTCTATACAATGCGGGATTTCACACTTTGACGGTAACATATATACCTTGAAAAGTAATTGGCCATACCAAGGAAGGATTGCAGCATAGTTACATTTTATGGGAGAGAAGTTGATGACAAGGCTTGCACTTCAATTGGATCTGGAGTCATTCCCGCATCAGAAAAGTTATGACCAAAAAACTAGAGTTTGGTTTAACGAAACTCACACTTTGCTGCATTTAATGTGAGACCTGCACCAGCAAGTATACAACACAAATGTGTAAGAGGTTTTTCAAAACTAGTATGTCATCATTGTAATTGAAAGCACTTGTGACTGGCTCTATTATGCGATATAGGACATCCTGAAAAGGTTCTGCAGCTGATGACACTCCGAAACCTAGCCTTTTATATCTAAATAAACCAACGTGAGTAGATAGGTAGTTATCTACCTGCAGTTTTCCTCAAGTTCAAGCTGGTGATACCCTTTGGTCAAAACTAGGAGGAAAAAGAATTTAGCTCCATTCAGGTGTGTGATCATTTCAGCAATATGCAGACCTGGATGTTGCTCTCTCTCAATCGCCTTGTTTCCTTGGCGCATATCAGCGCAGATGCACATGGCTCCTCCACTGTCCTTTTTCGGCACTAACATTATGGGCGATACCTATGGTGTTGGACCAGTGGATCACTCAATGATGTCATGCTTTAAGAGTGTCTCAAGTTCTTTCTCAACAGCTTTTTGTAAATTAAATGCAGTTCGACAATGTTGTTGAGCAATAGGACGAACGTCCTCATTTATGTGAAGTTTCACTTTCATAGTCTTAAGTCTTCCTAGTCCATGAAACCCAGATGGAAACTGATTCACTATCTCATGCTAGGAATTGACATTGTAGTTTACAGAAATCAGCCCCATCTCAGCAGCAGTACTGAAACTGAGTAAACATGCACTCAATGAAGTGCCTGGCAAGACATGAATTGGTGCTTGTACTTTTGCCTGTTTATGCTTCACAGTTGCTATGAATGAACCTTGACTTTGAAGTGGCGTCGAAGCAGCCACGTATACACTTTAGAGATAGTTCATTATACTTTTACACTGTCATAATGTTTTTTGACACTCCACTGTCTATGATAAAAGGTATGGAGCACCCATTCATTTTCAGTGCGATCTTGGGACAGTGTCCAGATGAATTTTGCACTTTCACTTGTCAACCTAGCTTTGATCGTCATTCTTCCTTGCACAAAGCTAATCCTTTATGTGCATGTTGTACAGCAGTCAACATTGGCATCGCACAACCATCTTCCTCACTGTCGCTTGACAATGACAGTGATGAACTTTTAGATGAGGACTTTGATGACAATCAAAGTCGTTCTGTTTTTACTGATGTGGTCGCTGGACCTTGTGGGCGTGCGTAGAGTGTCGTATCTGGAACGTTAAGGCATCCGTTTTGTTTTTTCAACGTGACGCACTTGATCTTTCCTCCATTTTGTTTTCTCAACATGATACACTTGCTCTTTCCCTTACTTTGCAAACCGTTACAAAATTGTTCTCTTTCCTACAGCCTTTGCATATCTGTCTAGTGGCGGGACATTTACCTTCATGTGGAAAGCAAAATCCATGTCAAAAACACAACTTCTTTTTCTTTGGAGACATTATTTTATGGCCTTGTGTTTTGCCTTACTTTTTACACTCAGAGCTGATTTGTTTTGGGCCGTTCCAGCCTCCATGTTAGCTGCTTGTCTGTAAGTTAATTCTTCCACTCTGACAGCCATGAGTACTCGATCCAAACAGATACCTCTTTCAGCATTCATCGTCTGAAGGAATCAGAGAGACAACATCTATTACTCTGAGACACATGGCCTCTTCATCATTGAACTCCATTGCAATGCTTGATGAGTGAATCAAGTCTTTCTACAAACTCATCCACCGTTACACCAGCTCTCTGCCTTTTATGACTGAAAATGTACCTTTTCGTAGTCAACGTTCGGCATTGGATTGAACTTGCTGTTTAACACTTCTTTGATTTGACGGTATGCCACTTCATCATCTTGTGGTATTTTCTTTAGCACTGCTTTTACTCCTTCACAGCAAATCAACACAATCAATATAATGTTTTCAAAGCTTGCTAGTATGTTTGATTCTTCCCACAAGATGAAAAATGCTCCTCAAATATGGTGATTTCAGTAAAATCTAGAGAGAAATCATAAGACATTATGAAAACCCATTCCTCTGGGGGAGACTAGTCTTTTAGAATAAAACACATCCAATAAAAATAACATGACATGCAACACATATAAAAACTACCTAGCTGCTGAATGTCTCACCGTTGCACATTATTAGAGCATTGAGGACATTTTTTCTGATTGAGGACATTGTCTCTGATTTTCACCAGATACATTGCCACCTCCAAGGAAATCCATGTTTTTTCTTACATTTATTAAAATCGTATCCTGGCAATGGATTGTTCTAATATAATGCATATTTTTATGATTGTCTTCCTCTCTGCTAAGCATCTACACAATCATATTTGTTTTCTTTATGTTCTTTAACTTAGTACCAAGAAGACCTACATAGGAAGGCAGAAATGTATTAGCCATGCTTTATTTTTTTCTTTTGGCTGCTTAGGTTTTGTGCTACCACTGTGGCCACCAGCTACATGCTTTGGGTAAAACTACATTTTCCCTGTTTTTCAATACTACTGGAGGACTGACTTACCATGACATTAGGTCAGTAAGCTTACATTGTGAGGTGTACAATATTAATAACTCTCCAACCGAGTTAGATATGTAACTCAGAGATGTGATTGTGCAGTATAATATTAAAATCCATAATTCATAACTAGATCTCTGTCAATTAGTGTGTTACACTGCAGATTGTCAGCAGGCAATGTTGTCCTACCTGTTATTATGAAATTGAATTATACTCTGAATTCAAACTTGACTTGGGTAGCTGTGATTAATATGTAATGTTCAGAATATATGTAGTTTTTTCCCAATACATTCATATAACTTGGCGGATTTGGTGCATCTCTTTTACTTGTTGAAATACAAGAATTTGACATGACTAACGGCAAGAAGAGGAGAAAGAACTGCTTAAAACCAGCTTGCTTTTGCTATCAACAGATTGATGGGTAGAATGTTCATGTTTTTCAAACTACTGGCTCTAGTTCTCAGTGGAAAGTTCTTGTCGGGATGACAAACATGATGTAAACATTGGCTTTGTTCTGTTGAGAGTTGGTTTGATTTTGATTGGGGTGGCAAGAGAAGAGAGAGTGCAAGCTTTGGAAGACGTCAATCAAGCTCATTGGGAATTCTGACATGCTTTGGGGGGGGTTATAACAGATTAGGTTATCAATTTCCCTGGATTGGAAATGCATCAACCTACAAGAAAGGAAGAAGGTAGAATATGATAACATGTCAACACTAATGGCGTGCCCAGATTTGACTTTAAGAACTCCTTCTAAGATATTTTTCCTTTGTAAATATTTGGAACTGGACAAGTAAGAAAATCTTCCCTAGCTATAGGTGTGAAGAATCAAGATCTGCTTTTAGAGAAAAATGAAAGAGTTGAATCTATCGCTTCTTTGAATTTCTGCTCTAAGGACTTTGCTCAGAGTAGGTAAAGACAGTTCTTGAAATGGTCTCCAAAGATAATGAAGCCTAAGTCTGCTGTGGACTGTCTGCTCTGTCTACAGGGTTAAGTGCCCTCCTAAAAGCTTTTTACTTGGAGAAAGTCCTGCATACCTAGAGAGAACTTTGTTCAATAGTTAACATGAAGTAGTGGGAATACTGTGTACACTGCTATCAGTTCTTTGGTCTGAAGGCTTTAATTTGAAGAAGCATTTGTTAAGAGGAATGTTATGTTTCACTGTGCCATTGGAATGGCATTACGTGTCAGGGAATGGTGATTTCCCGGCCCTTGATTTCCCGGCCCTTGATTTCCCGGCCGGCTGTGGTAGAGGGCAGGCCGGCTTCAGGACCCACGCAGGGCCTGCTGAAAAAGTTCCTTGGATGGAGCAAGTGTCAGCGCCGGGAACTCGATGCATCAGTCCTGATTCACGCAGTCGGGTCGATGCATCGAAGTCAGGCCTCGCAGCGGTATCCCCGGATCAACGCTGCGTCAATTCCGAGCCTTGCAGTCGGGACCTCGGATCGGCACTGAGTCATCGTCGAGCCTTGCAGTCGGGACCTTGGATCGGTGCTGCGTCATCTTCAAATCTCACAGTTAGGTTCTGTGTCTTCATCGAGCCGTGCAGGGATGTCCTATGATCTGCACTGTGTTGGCGTCGAAGGGCACTGCGTCAGTTCTGATCAGCACAGAGGTGACGATGAGGCGATTTTAGAGCAAAATTGCTGCAGAACCCACTTCGGAGGTTCAGGACTGGAGGAGCACCTCAGGCAAGGGAGGACTCACAGATGGCAGAGTCCAGCAGCTGAAGCAGGGTTGAAGAGTGTCTTTGATGGCCCTGAGACTTCAAGAACAGGAGACAAGCCAGCAAGCCCTTGAAAAAACTTGGATTCAAGTTTATAGAGCGCAGGCCCAGACCATCTCACTCCCAGACAAGAAGCAGCAGGCCAGCACAGCAGAGCAGGTAGCAAAGTGGCAGTCCCTCCTACAGCACAGCAATCAGCAGGCAGTGGACCAACACAGCAAAGCAGTATTCAAAGTGGCAGTCCCTCCTGCAGCACAACAGCTCTTCTTCCAGGCAGAATGTCATTGGTTCCAGAAAAGTTCTGATTCAGTGGTGTCAGGGGTCCAGTACTCATAACCAAAAGTGCCTTTGAAGTGGGGGGGCTTCAAAGAGGCCCTTGAAGATGACAAGGTGTCTGCCTTTCCTGCCCTGGCTCCAGACTTACTACAGTGGGGGAATGCAGCCTTTTGTGTGGGGACAGGCACAGCCCTATTCAGGTGCAAGTGTCAGCTCCTCCCTCCCAATCTACCTCAGGAATTCCCATCAGCCTGGCGATGGGCTATCAGGATGCAAATGTCATACTCCATCTCCCTTTGTGTGACTGTCTAGAGGGAATGCACAAAGCCCAGCTGCCACCCAACCCAGACGTGCCTTAAGAGACAAGCAGAGGCACAAAATGGTTCAAGTAAGAAAATGCCAACTTTCTAAAACTGGTTAAAAAAAACTAGAAAATGCCAACTTTCTAAAACTACTATTGTGTTCAATAGCCCACTAAACTGTAATGTTCTTGCAAGACGCGTCCCAAGAATTTTCGCTGACCAGTTTCAAACCTCCTGTGGTTAAAAGGTTCTCATCAGGACTTTGACTGGCTGCGCTCTGTGGAATGATGATACATTTAATGCGGTGTTAGACCTGGCATCCTTGGCGTGGTTTTCCCTGACTTTTTGCCTCTACCCCCTGTGCTTTTGATGCTGTGCTGGATTTCGTTTTTGCTGGCTTAGATGCTTTGGGCACTTTGCCACTGCTGATCAGTGTCAAAGTGCAAGTGCTCCCTGTGTAAATTGATATTGTGATTGGTTCTCCCTGATTGGCATATTTGTTTTACCAGTAGGTCCCTAGTAAAGTGCACTAAGTGTGCCAGGGCGGGTAAATCAAATGCTACTAGTGGGCTTGCAGCACTGATTGTGCCACCCACATGAGTAGCCCTGAAAAGACGTCTCAGGCCTGCCACCGCAGTGCCTGCGCGCAGTTGGTTAACTGCCATGTCGACCTGGCCAGTGCACCCACTTGCCAGGCCTTACCCTTCCCTTTTCTTACACATAGGACACCCCTATGGTAGGCCCAAGGTACCCCCCTGGGCAGGGTGCAGGGTATGTGAAAGATAGGACATGTACTGGTGTGTGTAACATGTCCTGATAGTGAAATACTGTCAATTTCGTTTTTCACTATTGAAAGGCTATCTTGCCCATAGGACGGAATGGGGAATGCTTTGTAACATTTTACAATCATATCTTCCCCTCGGGATAAGATAGAAAAATGGAGTTTGGTACCCCTGAACTCAGAATTAAATAACACATCTGTTAGTAAAGATGGTTTTTAAATTGTGTGTTTGAAAATACCACTTTTAGAAAGTGGCTATTTTCTCGTTCAACCTTCCTGGGTGCCTCTGCCTGTTTGTGGATTGACTGTCTGGCTTTGGAGTGACAGGGGCTAGGGAGTTGCAGTGGCTCCAGGAGTCTGGATGAGTCAGCACTAGGCTGAATAGGCCTGATCTGCATTTGGAGTGGTGGGAGGAGTAGCACCTGTACCTGAATAGGGCTGTGCCTGCCTTCCAAAATGCTGGCTCCGCCCCCCTGTGGTTTGTCTGGGACCAAGGCCCACACTAACAGAGGAAGTTGTAGTGCACTGGCAGAGTGCCCCCAGAACTGGTTTGAACTGGGCTAAGAGCCCCTTGCACAAAGAGAACAAAGACATTTTGGGGTATAAGTATTAGACCCAAAACCACAGACTTTAGATCATTCCTGGATTTCAAGAGGAACCTTTGCCAAGGAGAAGAGCTGGAGAGACTGATGATCCACGCATCGTACCTGTGCGGCACGCTTCCCTGACGCATCACCTGCGGACCGGAACCGGCACGAAGAATCGAAGCATCACTCCCCATACAGACCAGAATCGACGCAACCCTTCCTCTGCGTGCAGCGGGACTGTCGCATCGCCTCCTCAGGGTCTCAGGAGTGTCGCATCTCTTTGTTTTCCGACGCTGCGGCTGTTTGGCTTGGTGAACTTTGACGCAACTACAGGTACTTTGGTGAAAAGTCACGCATCCATAGTTTTCTATGGTACAAGTTCTTGAAACCTTTTGAAAGTCATATTTTTAACTGTGCATGTTGGATTTTTGTCGTTTTGGTCTTGTTTAGTTTAGATAAAGAAACTTTATTTTTCTAAACTGGTGTGGTGTCCTTTTGTGGTGTTTTCACTGTGTTACTGTGAGTGTTGGTACAAATACTTTACACATTGCCTTTAGGATAGGCCTGTCTGCTCGTGCCAAGCTACCAAGGGGGTGAGCAGGGGTTATCTAAAGTGTGTATCCCCCTTACCCTGACTAGAAGCAAGGGTCCCTATTTGGACAAAGGTACCTACCTCTGCCAACTAGAGACCCCCATTTCTAACATGCGGTTAATTATATTATACTGGTAATCTCCTTTCTGTCAATCACTTTACTTGTACAGCATAAATTAATGTACCTTATATATCCTGTGAATGTGGCTTTTGTACAGAATGATCATTCCACGCTAACTAAATCATTTTGGAACCACCAAGAAACAATATTAATAGGTTCACAGTGCAAGGAATAACAGTGATTGATCACCTCTGTTTCTTGTTACGAATAGTTGACTGGTATTAAGAGTACTTTCTCAGGTTTATTTTTTAATGTGAATAGAGAATTTGAATTTTGTAGGTGTTTAAATTCCTTTTTGTAAATGCACAAGGGTGAGGACACTGTTCCTAGGGAGGTTTGCAGAATATTGCTCCCTCCTAAGGGGAAAGAGAGACAGAAAGGGAGGGGGGGAGGGTTGGGTTGGGTTGGTGCTAGGTGTACTAGGACCTGGACTCGATCGTGAGAGGGGAAGAACAAGTCTTGTCCCTTGTTGCCCTCACACACTCGGAAGGATGTCATGCTTCATCATCGGGCAGTTGCTCCTCGTCGGGCCGACGCTGCAATGCCCTACGGGTCCACCGAAGGGTCACTTTGTCGGAGATCTACTGCGAACTGCCGTATGGTGCATGCGGTGTGCTGGGTAGAGTCCTAAGTGGGAAGTGTGCTGAATGCGTGCAAAGGTTAAAATTGACTACGGGTTACCAACGGTATATGTTTTAATATGGCGGTACCTGTGTCAAAATAAAAAGACCCTTAGGTCGGGTGTTACCTCTAAAGCGTAATGTGCCTGGGTAACTCAAAAGGTCAACATGTTTCGCGCCTCTGGGGTCCCGTAGGATCCGTGGCGCTTCTTCAGGACCAGGTGTGTGTTAAGTGCGGTGTGGTGCATGTGATAATAAAGTGATGCACCAAGCAGTGAATAATGTATGTGTACACAGAGGGTATAGTCACCCTCTAAGGAAATCAGGGCAGGCCCAGACCTAGGCTTCGGAGTACTTCTCCCCCATTTTCTAGGCCGTCAATCAGGTAGCAGTCTCAACTATTGAGTTGTAGCCCACCGGTAGTAACCGCAGGTCTGGGCCTGCCCTGATTTCCTTAGAGGGTGACTATACCCTCTGTGTACATATACATTATTCACTGCTTGGTGCATCACTTTATTATCACGTGCACCACACCGCACTTAACACACACCTGGTCCTGAAGAAGCGCCACGGATCCTACGGGACCCCAGAGACGCGAAACATGTTGACCTTTTGAGTTACCCAGGCATATTACGCTTTAGAGGTAACACCCGACCTACGGGTCTTTTTATTTTGACACAGGTACCGCCATATTAAAATATATACCGTTGGTAACCCATAGTCAATTTTAACCTTTGCACGCATTCAGCACACTTCCCACTTAGGACTCCCCCAGCACACCCGCATGCACCATACGGCAGTTCGCAGAAGATCTCCGACAAAGTGACCCTTCGGGGGACCCCTAGGGCATTGCAGCGTCGGCCCGACGAGAAGCAACTGCCCGATGATGAAGCATGACATCCTTCGGGGTGTGTGAGGGCAACAAGGGACAAGACTTGTTCTTCCCCTCTCACGATCGAGTCCAGGACCTAGTACACCTAGCACCAACCCACCCCTCCCCCCCTCCCTTTCTGTCTCTCTTTCCCCTTAGGAGGGAGCAATATTCTGCAAACCTCCCTAGGAACAGTGTCCTCACCCTTCTGCATTTACGCTTACCGTCTGGAGCACAGGCACTGGACCTTTAATTAGCTCCTGGTCCCCCCCCTCTCTCTCTTGTTGACAAATTCCTTTTTGCACAATTCACAGTTTATCACATCATATGTTATTTGTGTTGAGCACTGATAAATTCAGCATAGTTCTGAGTTACATGATTATGTACACAAAAAGGTTCAAATGTGGCCTTCCATGACATGTTGTATGTTGTTCCATGCGTAAAAATTATTTTGAAAAGAATTGTGAATAAACACAGCGGCCAAGCCAGTTAATTTTATTGTCCTTGTTTATGAAGAAATTTCTGATTAAAATAATACAGCTAGATCCAGTTGTACCTTTGAAAGAGGCCCAATCTAGCTTTTTAAGAAGGGCACACTCCTTTATACGTCAAACTTTCTAAAACTGGCATTTTCAGATTTACAATTTAAAATCCTACTTAACCATAAGCTATGATTGTAAATTGTGAGTCCAGAGCCACCATCTTCAATTCTCTATCTTTTCCCAATTGGAAATTACATGTAAAAGATGTTTTAAGGCAATATCAATGTTAACCTATTGGAGAGATAGGCCTTGCAGTAGTGAAAAACAAATTTTCACTACCGGGACATGTAAAACTCAAAAGTACATATCCTACCTTTCAAATAAACTGCACCCTGCCCATAGTGCTACCCAGGGTCTACCTTAGGGGTGACTTATATGTAATAAAAAGGAAGATTTGGGCCTGGCAATTAAGTCTAAATGCAGTGGCAGGCCTGAGCCATGCTTAAAGGGCTACTGAAGTGGGTGGCACAATCAGTGCTGCAGGCCCCTAAAACCTATTAATATACAGGCATTGGGCACATATAGGGCACTTTACTAGGGACATATAAGTAAATTAAACAGGCCAATTGTGGATAAGCCAATGTTACCATGTTTCAAGTACAGGGCATTTGTACTTTAGCACTGGTTAGCAGTGGTAAAGTGCCCAAAATCCTTAAGCGAACAAAAATGAAGACAGGAAAACAGGAGGTCATGAGGCAAAAAGTCAGGGGAAACCACGCAAAGGATGCCAGGTCTAACAAGAATGTTGCTAGATGTCTTTACTGATAAATGTGGAAATTGTGGAGTTTTAAACACAAGAATATATTGAGGCATGGATGTTAGACCAAGATCCGCAATGTACGGAATTTGCCATTTGCTGTGAAAGATGGTGTTAAGTCACAAATTAAAAAATTGATGGATCTGGATATAATTAAAGAAATTGAAAGTTCTGAATGGTTGGCACCCATTGCTTTGGTAATTGTAATTGTAATTGCATTTATTTAGCGCTTCCTATCCCTGACGAGGCGTCAAAGCGATTTTTCGGCGAGTAGCACGCTACTTCGGAACCCAAAAAGGATTAGTGTTGAATTAGTATAGTGAAATATGAAAGTAATTTGAGTGGTGGATAGGTTGTCAGTTATTTAGATTCAGAAAAACATGACCAGTCAATCAGAAAGTGTGTTGACCTGTGTGATTTGAACATTGCTATATGGGTTGACAGATATCCTTTACCTAACATCAAAGAAAAGTCAGCGACCATTGGTAAGAGCAAGTGGCTTTCTACTATCGACTTGTCTTTAACGTACCACCAGATTGAACTATATCCGGATTCACAGCATCTGACATCATTCATTACGTTGTGCATACCGTTTTAGGTGGATGCGATTTAGTTTAGCATCTACATCTGTGGTTTTCCAAAGACTTATAGAGAAATTGTTTGATGGTATGAATATCGTTTATTATTTCCAGGATGTTATTTTGGTCTTTAGTAAAGATGAAAGAGACCATGACAGAAAGTTAAAGACGGTGTTAGAAATTTTATGTGATAATGGTTTGTCTGTTAAAGCTAGTTAGTGCAAACTTGAAGTTAAGAGCATCACATATTTAGGCCACGCAATTGATTCAGAAGGCATTAAACCTCACAAGAAATTGGTGAGTAGCATCATTAACATGCTAGTGCTTAATAATAAAGATGAATTAAGATAATTTTGGTAGTGGTCGAGTTTTATGCAAAATTTGTTAAGAACTTTACGGGCAAAACCAAAAATATGAAAGTTTGCTTCTTTTTTGAAGAAAAGCAGTACATTTGAATGGGACCAAAACTTGTCAACTAGAGTTTACCAATATTAAACTGGAAATATCGGTAGCAGCTCATTTAGGAAGTTTTAAGTTGTCATGTAAAACCATGATTGCTACAGATACCAGTGCTTATGGTTTGGGAGCGGTGCTGACACAAATGCAAGATGGTAAACAAGTGGTAATAGGGTATGCCTGGTGCATATTATCAGAAGTGGAACAGCATTACTGTTAGAAATGGGGGTCTCTAGTTGGCAATGGTTTGCACCTTTGTCAAAGTAGGGACCCTTCTTCCTAGTAAGGGTAAGGGGGATACACTTCCAAAATAACCCCTGCTCACCCCCTTAGTAGCTTGGCGCGAGCAGACAGGCTTATCCCAGAGGCAGTGTGTAAAGCATTTGTGCATGCATACAGTAACACAGTGAAAACAATACAAATGGACACCACACCAGTTTAGAAAAATAAGCAAATCTTTATCTAAACCAACAAGACCAAAAACGACAAAAATCCAACATACAATACTGTAAAAATAGTTACTTTGCAAGATAACCTTTAAATTGCAGAAATAGATGAAAAACACAGTACTTCCGAGTTGGTAGCTCCGTCCAGGGCTACTGCAATGCTGAAAACGACAGAGTCTAACAGTTCTGGGCCGACCGCGTCGGTACGGGCCAGCTAAAGCGTCAAAAGACTCGTAGACAGTACCTTTCTCGTTGCGGCCGATCCTGTCGATCGGGGAAACCGTTGCGGAGTGAAGTGGAAGCGTGCATCGGGCGGTGCCCTCACGGTGCGGTGCAGGCAGCGACTCTGTGACGGTCGTCCAACGGCGTCTGTGAGACCAAGGCTATGATGCAGAGTGAGGCAGTGCTCGATGTGGTTCTGGCAGGTCATGGTGTAGGCAACAGAGCCAGTCGATGTTCAGATCGGGCTGCGACCATGTCGGTGACGTCCGTGCAGAGTGAAATGAGTAAGGGCAGGCAGAGAACTCCGCTCTGCCAGCAGAGTATGCGGAGATTTG
This sequence comes from Calotriton arnoldi, assembly GCA_963921515.1. NCBI lineage: Eukaryota > Metazoa > Chordata > Amphibia > Caudata > Salamandridae > Calotriton > Calotriton arnoldi. The sequence continues at coordinate 472,288 of CAWUFW010002792.1, read as the reverse complement.
CCTACTCCGTGCTCCGCTGAGAACGCGGAGTATAGGGCAAAACTCCGACTCCGCAGCGGAGCGGAGTTAGCCAGCCCCCCCTGCTAAATAGGCTCCCCGTCTCCACCACCCTAATAAAAAATATTTAAAAATTAATTTAAAAAGAAATAAACACACTTACCTGTACTGCGGCATCCCAACTCCGTGGACCTCTGCATGGTGGCACTATGCCAGCTCCGCCCGGGGTTAGAAATGAGGCAGTGCGGAGTGCAGTGCCCACAGTACGTGGTGCAAGCAACGGCTCGGTGATGGTCGTCCAGCGGTGTCGGTGAGACCAGAAATGTGGCATGAACTGCGGTGGCGCCCTCTGTGGTGCCTTCAGGACACAGACTCGGTGACAGAGTCAACTGCTCTTTTCTTCTGCAGCGACTGAAACCAGCTGTTCCAGAAATGGTGCCCAGAAGGATGGGGAAGTCTTTGATGTTCCTGAGACTTCTTGAACAGGGGGCAAGCTCTACCTCAAGCCCTCAGAGATCCTTTGCCAAGCAGGATACACACACAGTTCCTCTCCTTGGCAGAAACAGCTACTGCAGGCCAACCCCAGACAGCACACAGCAGAGGGGCAGTACTCCTCCTCCAGTTTCTTCCAGCTCTTCTCCTTGGCAGAGGTTCCTCTTGAGGTCCAAAAGTAATCTAAAGTTCTGGGGTCTGAGCCCCAATATTTATAGTACAAAATCCTTTGTTCTCTGGTGGCAGAGAAGCTCTTTGCCCAGCCAAAACCAGTTCTGTCCTCTCTAGTGCGGCTGCCCGGCAGGAGGTGGAGACAGCATTGTCCAATGCAGACCAGGCCCATTCAGGTGTGAAAGAAATCTCCTCCCCCTACTCTGAATGCAGCCCAGGTCTATTCGGCCCAGCCCTTACTCACCCTGGAAAGGCAGGACACACCTCACCCCCCAAATGGCTCTCTGAACAGAATGCACAACCCCAGCCCCTGTCACTCCCAAGCCAGACAGTCAATACACAAACCTAGCAGAGGCACACTGGATGGCTAAGCAAGAAAATACCTACTTTCTAAAAGTGGTATTTTCAAACCCAGAATGTAAAAATCATCCTTACTAAAAGATTCATCTTTGGATTCTGAGTTCAGGCATACTAAACTCCATTTTCTTATCTTGTTCCCATGGGCAGTTATACTTATAAGATGTTCTAAGTAAACTCCCTATTCTATCCTATGGGACAGATAGCCTTTCAATAATGAAAAACAAATTTGGCAGTATTTCACTATCAGGACATGTCACACACATCAGGGCATGTCCCACTTTTCACATACACTGCACCCTGCCAACAGGGGTACCTTGGGCCTACCTTAGGGGTGACTCACATGTAATAAAAGATAAGGTTAGGGCCTGGCAAGTGGGTGCACTTGCCAGGTCGACATGGCAGTATGAACTGCACACAGGCACTGCAATGGCAGGCCTGAGACCCTTTTACAAGGCTGCTTGTGTGGGTGGCACAATCTGTGCTGCAAGCCCACTAGCAGCATTTGGTTTACAGGCCCTGAGCACACACAGAGCACTGTACTAGGGGCTTATCAGTAGACCAGATAAGCCAATTGTGGAAATACTAATCCATGACAACACTTTACAGAGGGAGCGCTTGCACTTTGGGACTGAACAGTAGTGGCAAAGTGCTCAAAGCATCTAGACCAGCAAGAACGAAGTCCAACACACCGTAAAAACATAGGAGGCAAAGGAAAGAATATATAGGGGAAACCCACACCAAGGATGCCAGGTCTAGCAATTATGCTGTAATTGAAAGGGAGGTCTTTGCAGTTTTATGGAGCACTAGATGTTTTAGAACTTATGTATGGGGCTAACCGTTTGTTGTCCGAACAGATCACAAGCCATTAATCTATGTATTATCTACAAAGGTATCTGGTGTAGTTTCGCCAAGAATTGCTAGGTGGTTGATGAATCTTGAACATCCAATTTTGTAATGAACTACGTAGCAGGTGATAAAAATATTTCTGCAGGTGCCTTATCCAGAATCAAGGTTTCTCGTGAGCTTTGTAGTAATTCTGGTGATGATTTGGAGGATATTGGATGGGTTGCAGCTGTGGAGTGGATTGATATGGAGACTTTATCTGCTAAAGAGTGGATGGGTGCTGTGGTAGTTGACGGCAAATTACATTTGTTGTGCAAGTTGATTAAGGAAGGTTGGCCATCCCATGTCGGCATGAAAGGGTATGCGAATATCAAGAATAAACTTGGTGAGGATTAGTGGGGTGTAAGACGAGGTGGAAAATTCATTCCACCTGTAGTATTGAGGAACAATGTAGTGGATTTTGGTCACCAAGGTCATCTGGGAAGAAGTAAAACCAAAGCAAAATCCGAGAATTATTTTCGTGGTCAGATATAGTCAAGGATATTAATAAGGTTGTTAAGAATTGTTTGTTGTGTAACACTAGTGATACAATTTATAAGACAAGCACTCAGTTCTTCAGACAGTAAGTTGTCCCACTGGTCCATGGATTAATTTGGTGATGGGTATTATGGGGCCATTGGAAATAATGGGCTCTTGTAATAGTTTTGTTCTTGTGATGGTGGATTATTATTCCAAGTGGTTTGAATTGGGATTTGTAGATAAAGTGACAAGTAAAGTGGTCATACACTTTATGGAGAAAGAGTATTTTACAGACGGTTATCCAGAAGGAATTGTTACAGATAATGGTCTGCAATTCTGCTCTGAATAAATGAAGAAATATTTATTACATAGAAATTTACATCATTGTAAAACTGCAGTATATAATCCCAGGTAAAATGGCCTAGTAGAAAAAGTAAACAGAATTTTTGAGGAGAGCATTCAGATGGCTGTGGCTAATGACAGAAGTATAGTGGATCATTTTAAACAGATGGTGTGGGCGTATAGAACCAGTGTACATTGTATCACAGGTTAAACTTCCTCCGAACTTCTTAAGAGAAGGACACCCAGGTGGGCCATTATGATGGGTATGGGCAATAAAAGAGTGAAAACTGTTGACATCAAATTGAAGGGGGAGTTGTGTTGAAACAGAAACTGTACAAAATAGATTTTAACAAGAGATTTAGAGTTGAGGATTTCCAGGTATCGACTGGTCAGATGGTAAAAGTTATCATGGTGTGTGTGTGCAAGGGTAAGTCAGCATTTTCTGAACCCAAGACTGTGAAGAAAGTAGGTAGGAATTACGTTGAACTTGAAGATGGTTCAAGGTGGAACAAGAGTAGGTTGGTAAGGACATATGAGGAACATGGAACATCTGATGGTATGGTAAGGAATGAGGAGGGTTGTCATGAAGCTGATGCACATAAGGGATGTATGGTCGGAAGAGAGATTCGATTTCCAGATAAATACAAAGATTTTGTATGTGGATATATGTGTTATGATTCAAAGTGTATGTTTACCACATAACAAGTTTGTATATGATTCATAGTGTATGTTTACCCCATAACAGGTTTGTACATTTCCTTGTAATATTTTATAAACAAATATTTATTTTCTTTCATTTCATTATATGCCTATGTGGGTAGCATAGTATTTTTGTAATTCGACCTATTGTGAAATCTCTGTGGATTAATATAAAGAACAAAACTGGAAATAGTGATGAGATCATTATCACCATCAGGATCTACATTAATATTACAAAACCATCCATGACAGGATAAGCAAAAAACAATAATGGACCTAAGTGTGATGAGGATAGCAGCAAGATACTTCTTCTTTGTTGTGCTTTACATCGTCAGATCAGACAGAAGTATTTCCTCTCTTTTTTGACTACTGACTGCCAGAGTCAGTTGTCAGACCACAACCTTTCAGTCGAGAACCCAGCATGGGCCTTCCGTTAACTTGGAGGTACAGGCAATATATTTCACAATCCTCTCTGTTGTTCCCAAATAATTGTACCCGGCTCACCCAATGGGAAGCCATGATTGTGGATGTAGGTAGCATGTGCATATAGTAGCCATAGCATCCGTGCCCCCTTCCTCGGTGCTCTGCTGCCGTTGTTCAAATCTGGCAGCTGTCCTGTCACCAAACATGAAGGGTAGCAAGATGGAGGTGGAATGAGAGTGCAAGAGTCGAGGTAAGTTTACCACCCTAAGCTGAATGTGGCAGGAAATGAAATGAAAAAGAAATTTATAAAGCGCGAAACATTCACCCGAAGGTGTCAAGGCGCTAGCTCATCAGACAGGACATACCGGACAATTTTAGAACCACATCAAAGATTAAAAAGCCACGTCATTAACTCCTTCCTGAAGGCCAACAAGTGTGTTTCTTCTTTTAACCTCAATGGAAGCGAATTCCAAAGTCTGGTCGTACCGACCAGAAAGCTCCTTCCACCCCAGGAACACTTTTTGAACCTGGGGACTACCAAATTATGCACGTGAGCTGAGCGAAGATGGCGGACAGGAATATATGGTTGCAAATTCTGTTTGAAAAAGGCAGGCCCTGTGTCATGAATAACTTTAAAAGCTATACAAAGAGCCTTAAACTCGATCCGTCTCTTCACTGGTAACCAGTGTAACTCTTTGAGCACCGAGGAAACCGATTTATGCTTTGGAATGTTCAGCAATAACCGTGCTGCAGCATTTTGCACAATCTGCAACTTGGTCAAACATTTCTTCAGAAGGTTAATAAATAGACCGTTACAGTAGTCTGCTCTAGATAAAACGAGAGCCGAGACCACTAACTTCCGCAGATCAGCCGGAATAAATGGAAGAATCCTTCTAAGTAATTTTAGTGTATAGAACGGTTATGGATGTGACCTGGTTTACGTGCCCTTCAAAGGAAAGCATGGATTCAAACGTCACTCCCAAATTCTTTACCTTATTCGTAGGATTAGGTAACGAGCCCAACTCCGAAGGCCCCAAAGCAGGGGACCAAAAACTAGTGTGGCTCCCAAACAGTAAGACTTCGGTCTTACTAGAATTCAATTTCAGACAATTAGTGGCCATCCAGTCCCCCACCTGGCGAAGACAGGTATGGAACTGTGCCGCTGTGTCTGCCGGTGAACCTGTCACTGAAACCACAATCTGGGTATCATCGGCATAGGAAACAGCAGCGAAACCCAGCGACCTGATTAGCCTTGCCAACGGGGCAACATAAATATTAAAAAGAGTGGGGCTCAACGACGAGCCCTGTGGTACTCCGCATGGCAGTGTAAAGTTTGGCGACTTGAAATCTGAAAGAGCCACAAACTGTTCCCGGCCAGACAGGAATGACTTAAGTAAAGCAAAAGCTTTCCCTTTAATGCCAATCCCCTCCAGGACTTCCAATAATTTTTGATGATTCACAGTATCGAATGCGGCAGAGAGGTCAAGCAGGAGGACAAACTGGGTGGCGAGTGACTACTGCAGTGTTTGATTTGTGCTGGCGTCTTCCGGTGCTCAGCACCGGCACCTATTTCTTTGCACCAGCACTTTGATATTCTACCACATGGTGCTGCTGTCTGATTGTTTTTTTTCAAATCAGCACACCAGAAAAATACTTAATAATGTAATACAATAAAAAAAATATCAGCGCCTCCGGGCCATCTTAATAGCTTTGGTTGACCTGGAATAGACCAAATTGTCACATTTGTAGGAATGCGATGTTAGTGGAGAGCACTGAAACTGGCATTTAGCAGCCCTGGCAGGGAAGTGGGTGTTGCAAGCTGCTGTGGCCTACTCAGAAATACATAGGGTCCAGGCACTTCGTGTTCACAAATTAAGCACAAGGATACTGTCTTCTATGCCACTTAGAAAATTATGACAATTATACAATTTGTGCTTACTTAGCAGCTTATTTTAACTTGAAAGTATGAACAACTGTTTAAATGCAATTGAGGTACCTTTGTCTTGCAATTTGATTTGTAAATTTAATTGCATTGAAAGTGTGAATATTTTTTTCAAACGGGAATGAGAACTGTGTGGTTGTGATTTTGATTAAATTACCTACACTGACAAATATTTTTCTTATTGCACTAACTTAATTCACTGTTATCTCTTTAGTACGTCACCTGACAACAAATGCAATTGATGGTAAAAACACCTGGTGGCAGAGCCCAAGTATCCAGAATGGGATAGAATATCATTACATCACCATTACTCTGGATCTTCAGCAGGTATTTTGCATTTTCATTTCTAAAATGTTGTATTGTTAGCCTGCATTGTCTTGTGTCATTATTATAAGGTGTAGCTGATTTAACTTATTATGTGTTTTTATGACTAGGTGCTACTTATTGTACCCAATAAATCCCAACCCCCTTTGGTTCGGATTTTTAGGGTGGAATAAATAGCACTATTCCAAGTTTATATGGAATAACATGCAGATTTTGGCACTTAACACAAAAATCCACATGTTTTGGTAAAGATAAAACTGTGTTTCTCTGTTACATTTTTCATAGTTTGGCCTGCCGAAATTTAATGGAGGGGGAGGTATTTAACACCCGGTAATTACAGAGCGCAGGACATACCACACAACTCAGAATTCTGACTCCTGTGCAAACAGGGGTTTGTGCAGAGGTCAGAAACAATGACCAACTAATAATCAGGGAAATAGTAGTCTTGTGTTTTTATCCATTATCCTGTAACTGCTTTGGCACAATGGACTGCTTTTGTGATGTCTTGAGGCCTCTCTGGTGTCTACCATTCATTTTAGGACAGATGCTACAAGAATATCGAATCCAGTCTCACTTATTCTTGCAACATGTAGATTTAAATACTTGCTGTGGCCCAAAAAAAATAACTATTGCTGGTGAAGGGCAGCGTTTTTGCAAGTCCATTTATAATCAGGTAAAGGCATAATGCGAAACCGGTTCGCAATTGGCACTGAGGCTTCTGTTCAGGAAGCTATAAAATAAATTGGCTGTCATTGCCAACATTTGTTTGGGTATGTCAATCACATTTAAATTGCTGTGGGATCCGCATCGATCTGACAAGGCGCTTCTTGGGGCATTTGCATACGGTGAGTGAGGGCTGCTTCAGCATTCTCTCTGTTTACCCTGCTGCCACGCGCCAATTATAGGCGCGTCTAGTTTGATGCTCAGAGCCATGGCAGCTGCATTTTCCCGCGCAGGAGCGTCATTATCATTTTCATTGTTGATACTATCAGATAATGTGATGGAATATTCTCCTCAGGTAAGACTCTTCTGGTAAAGATGGGCGCTCAGTACTCTGCATACTGTATCCCGAGCAATCCTTTGCATTTCTTTTTAGCAAGGTGAAGAGTGTACCTCGTGAAAAACGTCAGAATTTGAGTTGAAGCTGTGTGGCCTGCTGAGCTATCAAAACTAAGAGAGAGCACATGGTGCTGTGTTCTGTCACAGGCTCATCTGATGTCACGGTTTTAAAAGAGATGTTTTAAGACAATCTCAAAAGGGGCGTTGCCCCACGGCACCCATCTTCCAAACGGCCACCGGGCAAAGTGACCAGGAAGTCCCAGAATTGGAATGACAGCGTGCATAAAAAACAGATTCATTTTAATTTGAATGCCGGGCATGCGCACGTCACAGAAACTTAGTGTTCATACTGAGCTTACCCAACCTTAACCCTCACCCCCTCAGACAGATGGTGGGAATTAAGAAAAACATACTCTTTTCTTGTCATTCCTCACTTCACCTGATCGCTTCTAATTCAACCTTCTCTTTTTACTTCTCTCTCTCTATGTATCTTCTCCGTTCTCTGTATCTTAACTCTCAATATCCCACTCAAGTCTGTTTCACTTCTGACTTCTCTTTCAATACACTTCTCTCTACCTCATCTCTTTACCTCTCTTTCATGACCTTTTTTTCGCTACCACTCTCTGGGCCTGCATCTACACCATACCTTACCCCTTCTCTCCACCTCAACTGTCTCTACCTCACCCTGCTCTATGCACCTCACTGCCCTGCCCCATCTCACCTCACTGTATCTCTCCTCCATCTACTTCACCTTTACTCATCCTCATCTCTCTCTTCACCTCCACTCTCTCCATCTTTCTATACTGCATGTCTGCTAACTCTCTCTGAGCACTCACACTACAACACCACACTGTACCGTACCTACCTATTTACCTCATTTCTGTCTCTGCCACACGTCTCTCTCATTACCTCCTGTCGCTCACTCGTCTCTCTCCACGCTGCCTTCTCTCATACATTTTATCTCATGCATTTTACCTCACCACTGTGTCTATCTCTCTTTATCCTCACCCTTCTCTCTGCCTCACTTTTATGTCTACTACTCTATCAACCTCACCTCTTTTTCTCTACCTCAGCTCCGTCTCTCTACCTGCCCTTTTACACCACATCTCTGTTGAGCCTTTATCTCTGCCTCGTTCCTCTTTAGCAGACTTGTCTTTTCATTTTGCTCCCCTCTACCGTGCATCTCTTCATACATCTCTAACTACCTGACTTCTCTACCTCCATGTGCCTCCTCCCTTCTGTGAGTCACCTATTTCTACCTTAACTCTCTCTTTGCACTTCATCCCTCTGTGTACCCCATGTTGGTGTTTCTACATGTCCCTTTCTCTGTCTCTATATTCTTACCTAACTGAAAAACCTTACCTCACTTTACCTCACCTCTAAAACCTAAATTTTTCTTTATCCACTTCCTTTTATTTCTACTTCTCTGCATCTTTCTCCTTTGTCTCTTAACCTAACATCTCTTCATGTGTCCGCTATCTCTCTCCCTCATCTCTGCCACCACCGCCTTTCTACAATTACTTCAACTCCCCAATATACCATTTTTTTGCCTCTCTGCCCTTCTACTTTCCCCTGCCTCCTCCCGCTTATTTTGCTCAGCAGAGTTGGATGTCATTATCTAGCCAGAGAATTGTAGACATAAAAAGAGGCAAGGAGGGGACGAGAAAGAGAAGGAGAATTAAGGAGAAAATGATCAGATTTCATCTGACGCAATGGCGACAATACGAGCAGCAGTGCATTGAACTTTGGTGTGGCCTAGAGCCAAGATCACATCAGTGTGTTGTTTGTTGATGTTCACTGTTGCAGCAAGAATCCAGTTATGGAGGGGGTTTTATTTGTGATTAGAAATATCCAACAATTAAAAGTACATTCCAAGCACTATGTGCACGTCTTAATTTAATGTAATGCATCCGTCCACTAAATAATCACCTAGTCATCCGTCACTGCCATGTCTTTCTTACAGTTAGAAGAACAAACTGGTTAGATACTGAATTCCACATACAATTTTGTTGTTGCAGAACAAAAAAAAACCTGGATCCAGGCGTAAAAAATTGTTTTGCCAATGCTTGTTCAAGTTTTCATTTTGGTACTATTTTATTTTTGGCTTCTTAGTAAGCCCTATGAGCCTGAAAGTTTAACATATAACTCAATATTATTTGGCATCATAAACACTTAATTATCTGAAAATGGGTTACTCAAAGGTGCTCAGCAAAGGATGCCCCAAAGAATGACTGCCTGGGACTCCAAAAACCCTTACGATGATACTGGATTTTAATCAACGCTGCACCATATTGTGGCCATTTTTTCTTGACCTTGAAATGTTAAGATCCGTGATTACGAAAAAACAAGAATCACAAAAATACTCAGAAAAACACATGAAACCTAATGATTCGGATAATTTGAGCGCACAATTAGGGCACTTAATTCTGATGATTTAGAAACAAATTTTAGAAACGCCTAGGTTAAAGCCTGCCAGCTCTTGGTATTGGAGGGGAGATATTTTACAAGCCACCGCGCGCTAAGGTGCAGTGACCTCTGTCGTGGCTCCTTTCAGGCAGCGGCCCATGCTTGTCATTGTCCATACTGCTGAACAAATTCTCTTTTCCACTGAGGTTACATGGATTCTGTTCCTCAATAGCCCCATGCAACACTTGCTCAATTAATTTCTCTTTTCTTCCAGCCGCGTGGCCGTTCAAGGTTGGTTTCCGCCTGACGGACGCCGAGGAGAGGGGCTTTTATGCTCCGTCGCGCCTCTGTGTTGAGAGCCAACGGTTGAACCGCTGTCAACGTATTTCTCATTACTCTGCGGAGCCGGCTTAAGGGCACGTCCACCGAGCTTTGCTGAGCTTCCAGGGCTGCGGCGTGTGTCCAATAGCTGCTGGACTGTGGCATATACTTTCTTAGCCAGGTTCGGCAGCCTGCTTGAGCCTGGTGATTTGACAGCGCTGGAGCATGGAAGACATTACGCAACGTTATCGATCCATTGAAATCCTTTTCAAGTGTGAAACCGGCCGGTAGCACGCGCGCAGCGGCTCAGCTGTGACGAGGATAACCGGCCATGGCAATTCTCAGCCTTATTACACAGATCATGTGGGCATCTTTAAACGCAGGAAGAACAAAATATTGTTTAGCTGGGAAGATTAAAAAGCTGATAAGGGAGCATGATTAAGTGGTTTGATAGATAATTCGACGCGGGAAATATGAACCTTTTTTTATAAACCAAAGTGTGGCTGCCAGGAGAATAAAGCGATTTACTTTTCTTCACGGAATGGATGGGGTTAGAGAAGGCTCGGTTTACGGGTCAGAAGGAAAACCTGTGGTAGAAATTGCTTCTAAGAATGTGAAAGGGAGGTCAAAGAGATACGCAAAGTACACGTTGACTGCAATAAAGCACGGCTTTAACGTTTATTTATATCTTGAGATAGGATGGTATAGAAGACACTAACGCAAAATGGAATTTTCGAGTTTTTGCATTTGTTTTTAACGCCCCTAGATGCCTGAGATAGCAGGACATAAAACATAAACCGCACTCGTTTACGTCTGTTGTAGTGTGGATGGAATTCCACGCATTCTTCTCCCCCCCACCCTCCTTTATTTTTTGTAATTAGGAAGACTGACATAATTTGTGTCTAGAGCGCAGTGTAGGAGTATGAAGAAAAGACAGTCTTAGCTTCTGTTTGAGAATAACAATGTTGCAATCCGAAAAGTTAATTATGTCACCTTTATTTGAATATTCGCTGGTGATGGTCAGAGGTGCATCTCCTGCCAATGTCATTCATTGCCAAATCAAAACCAGGTCTAAAAATCACTCACATATTAAGGCATATTGTGAGAATTTGGGATGTTAGTTGGGGGAGTGTGAGATCTTCTCGGACAACAGCCACAATCTTTATCAGGCTGAACCACAAACCTCATTAAATTAACCTGTGCTTGACCCCCTGGAGAGGGAGAGGATGTGGTGTAATTGCCTGAGTGCCAACTTCAGAGCCAGTGGGGACCAGGTTGGAGCCTCGGCGTCAACATCCTGTGATTCTGGGCAGATCACTTAATCTCCCTGTGCCTACAACTCAGCGCCTTGAGATCTTCATGGGTGACTTGCCGTGCATTACAAATCCTGGATTGATTGATTGAACCCTCTGATAACTTGGCCCAAAAGCAGTTAAACTTAACTTATAGGCAATGTGTAAAGTATTTATGCAGCTCATAAACAGTAATACAGTGAAAATACAACACAAAAAAAATCCCACACCAATTTTGAAAAATACAGTAGAATTTAATAAATTATTGGACAACAAAAATCAGTTGAACCAGAGATATGAAATTTTAACTAGATAATAGAATATTGCCTAAAATCAGAAGTCGCCGATCGTGGTTATCTGGTTTGCGAGACCAGGTAAAAGTCACAAGTTCAGGCTGACATTGATGGAGCGCAGGCCGGATACAGGGACTAGGTTAATCCTACTGAAAAAGTTACCTTCTAAAGTCCAGCGTGAAAAGTTCAACTCTTAGTGGAGAAGGCCACAAGGAGCAGAGAGAGCATCGCAGATGGTTGTCGCTGTAGTGCCAAGAGCAGGCCGGGTAGCATGGACAGTCGTTGCTGGAGCTCCAGTTGGATTTCACCGTGGGCTGTTGATGCTGTAGCGCAAAGTGCAGATCTCGTTGTTAGACCTGACAGCCTTAGGGTGGTCTTCCCCCAACGTTTTGCATGCTTACCTCCACTTTCTGCTGTATTCTTTTTGTTGTCCTTGGGACTTTGAGCGTTTTACCACTGCTAACCAGTGCTAAAGTGCATGTGCTTCTCCCCTAAACATGGTTTGATTGACTTATCAACAATTGGTATATTTAATTTACCTATAAGTCCCTAGTAGAGTGCACTACCTGTGCCCAGAGCTTGAAAATAAAATGTTACAAGTGGGACTGCAACACTGATTGTGCCACCTGCACAAGTAGCCCTTTAAACATGTCTCAGACCTGCCATTGCAGAGCATGTGTGTGTAGCTTGCCATTAAAATACCCCTGCCAAACCTTAAATCCTTCTTTTATTACATACATCACCCCTTAAGGTAGGCCCTAGGTAGCCCATTGTGCAGGGTGCCGTGTAAGTAAAGGCAGGACATGTACAATTAAAGTTTTTCATGTCCTGGTAGTGGAAAAACACCTACATTCGCTTTTCACTACTGTGAGGCCTACCCCTCTCATAGGTTAACTTTGGAAATTCCTTATTACACTTTTAAGCTGTAATTCCTGATTAAGAAGGAGTAGCTCTATCATGTTTAATATCATTGGAATAGTAATGATACATCATCTTTTAGAAAGATGGCTTTTTGATGGTCTTAAGCTCTGGGTGCCTGAAGCCTCTCTCCAATACACGTCTTGGGTGGGTGGCAGCTGGACTTTGTGCATTCCTTTTAGACAGTCCCACACAAAGGAAGGTTAGGTGTGACTGAGTGGCCATCTGTATTCTGATCGGTCAACCTGGGCAGGATGGGAGGGAGGAGCTGATGCCCATACCTGAATAGGCAGTGTCCTGTCCCCACACAAAGGGTTGAATACCCCCCTGTACTGAGTCTGGAGCCAGGGCTGGGAAGGCAGGACCCCTGTGAACTTCAAAGCCCCTCATTGAAGTCACGTCCACTTCAAAGGCACAACTTGGTATAAGTACTAGGTCTCTGAACCCCACCAAATCAGACACTCCTGGGCCTTTAAAGAAACTCTGGAAGGAAGAAGGTCTGCTGTGCTGCTACAAGGTCTGCCACTCTGCTGGATCACTACTCTGGAAGAACTGATTTTCTGCTGTGCTGCCCTTGTGCCTGTTACCCTCTGCCTCTCCTGAGGAAGAACTGGGCACTTGCATGAACCCAGCGTGATATCCAAGGACATGCCGGCTTGCCTCCTGTTTTGAGACTTAGGGATATCAAAGTCTCACCTCATGCTCCTGGTCCTTCGGAAGTGGCTCCTTGTGCTTGCTTCAGTGGAACTGACACATCCTTTGTTGTGGGAACAGAACTGATGCATCACATTCGGAACCAGTGTAGCACCTCCAGAACCGATTCATCAGAACCGCTGCAGCTGCAATGAGAGACAATCGACGCATCCCCTCGACTGCGTGGACAAACCCGGTGTGTTGGCTTAGGAACCAACGCATCTCGGCTTCAGCGCTTCATCTTCAGAACCGGCTCATCGCCATAGTTGCATGGAGAAAATCGACGCATCACCTCGACTGCGGGATCAACACAGACTCATTGCTCGGCTTCACCCAGCATCTCGCTGTTGCGACCAGGATCAAGGTACTTTGTTCAGCGTGCCTTGTATGGCTGCTGTATCCAGCTAGAGCTCCATCGCGGTTGGCCTAAAGTCTTGACTTTGCCTCGATGCAGCACCACCAGACCCCATAGGCGCTTATTGCTTTTAAATGCTATTGACACTTTTAATCTTTAAAAATTTATATCTCGACTTCTGCTTATTGGAGTTTTGTTGTTTTGGTCTTCTTTTATTTATAAAATCATAATCTATTTTTCTAAACTGGTGTGGAGTTTTTTAGTGGTGTTTCACGGTGTTACTGTTTGAAGAGTTGCACAAACCACATTGCCTCCTAAGTTAAGCCTGCCTGCTATGTGCCAAGCTACCAGAGGGGGAGCACGTGTTAATTTATGTTGTGTATCTGACTTACCCTGATTAGGATTGTGGTTCCTGCTTGGACAGGGTGCATATTTCTTCCAACCAGAAACCCAATTTCTAATATTGGTGATCAGTGGTGAGGATAGGACTTGTGCTTGTGCAGTGCCATACAGTGACTTAATGTACACTACTACTCCATATCTAGACCAACTCAAACCAGTTCTCTCTAATTGACATTTTTGATTTTTCCAAAGTCTTTTTCCCAATTCCCATTTTTTCTGTTGTGTCTGTGACCTAACCTGACAAGATGGAATTTGAGATGGCCAATCTGGAGAGCTATGCAGTGGCCAGGCTCGAGGGATTCTGCCAAGAGAAGGGTTGTTCACTAAGGGGAGTGCTAAGAAGGCAGAGTTCCAAACAGCCTTACGATCATGGGCAGAAGCTTTCCAGACCACCCCCGGTTGATGAGAAGGAAGGGTCTGAGTCTAAGGAGAAGTTGGAGCAGGACATATTTGAGGGTGTTGACATGCTACCTGTTGAGGAGTGGGAGGGAGTAACATCCTCCCAGGACTGGAAGGCCATCCAAGAGCAGGCAGCAGTGTGTCTTGCAGAAACCTGTCCCCAGAGCAGCTGGAGGACAGGAGGGAGGAGAGGAGGAAGCTAAAGCTAGAGTTTGCCAAGATTGAAAGAGAGCAACAACTTGCCAAGTTGGAGAAGAAGTAAGCTCTAGAGGAGAAAAGGAAGGCCATGGTTAAAAGGAGAATGGTCCATGAGCTGAGTCTGAGAGAGCTGAACATCTGAGCCATGCAAGTGGAGTCTAGTAGTAGTGGTGGCAGCGTACCTACAATGTCTGCTGCAGAAGGGAGAGTTCACATCCCAAAGGATTTGGCATCTAGTTTTGTTGTGGAGGATGACATAGTGTAGTAGTGCTCAGCCTATGAGGTGACTCGAAGGGTGCACAAGGTTCCTGAGGAGATAAATGCCCATGGTGGGGAGGGACACGCTCCTTACACTGGAGTTAGAGGATCAGACCCAGTACACACCCATAAAAGCCATTTTACTTAGTACGTTTAAGCTGACCCCTGAGAGGTAAAGGCAGAAGTTCAGGGACAGCCACAAAATTTCCTTACAAACATGAATAAAATTCCTTGACTATGTAAACTAGGCACTGAAGGCTGGGTGAGGGACAACAAGGTTGATGATTATTCTGGGCTGTACAACTTTTAATTTTGAAGGAGCACATGCTAGATATTTGTTTTCCAGAGCTGCGCCAACACCTAGTGAACAGCAAGTTGACTGTCCACAGGAAGCTTGCTGAAGAGTCAAACATCTTGGTCAGCTCCAGAACGTCCAAGAACACATCTGGGGGAACTCTCAAGGCCCTCAAAGCAAGTCACAGGGAAAAGGGTTCCCAATCTGACCACCAGAAAAAGAGCTTCCTGAAAACAGTCAGCCAAAGAATCCCAAATGCTATGAGTGTTTTGAGTATAGGCACTACAAAGGGAATCCCAAGTGCCCAAAAAGAACACAACCTCACACTAGATGTAAGGTACCAGGGGTGGTAAGCATAGTGCTTGGGGAAGAGTTTGTCCCAGTATGTGGTGGGGAGTTCAGTGAGGTTACACTAGTATCCCTTGGTGACAGTGAAGTGGTTCCTAAAATCCATGTGACCTCAAATACTACAAAGTACAGACAATGAGTTAGCATCAATGGGCAAGGTGTTGAAGCTTTGAGGGACACAGGTGCCAGCATGACTATAGTAAGGAGTCAACTGGTGGCCCCTGAGCAATTTATACCTAATGCATTCCAACATGTTGTGGTGGCTGACAACTGGAAGAGTCATTATCCACTGGTCCTTGTTCCATTTCAGGTCTTCTGAAAGTTGCAGTGAGCCCTGCCATGCCTTTGGACTGTTTGTTCGGGAATGACCTTGAGCACACTACCTGGAAGGAAGTGGAGCTTTAGACACACCTGGATATGTTAGGGTAGCCTGAGTGGATATGTGCTACCACCAGGTCCATGGCTGCCCAGGAAGGGAGTCAAGGAGGGCTGGAACCTAGAAGAATGGCCCAGCCAGCAGCCAAAAGAGGGCAGGGCAAGGGGCATGGGAAACCAGCTCCTGAATATCTCCCAGCTGAGGTGGGTGGGGTACCAGAGGAGGCTGGCCTGGAGCCCACTGAGTAGGACCTTGCTTTAGTGACCTGCCTAAGCTTGCTGAATGGCAAGTGGAGGGAGGACCCACCAAAGAGGAGTTCTGCAAGGCACAGATAGAGTGCCCAATCCTGGAGGGCATGAGGCAACAGGCCAAAGCCCAGGCAGCAGTTGATGCCTTCGGGAATCACATCATTTACTGTGAAGGAAACGTCCTGTACAGTGAGCCTAAGGCACCTGTGCATGGGGCAACGAGGGCACTGATCATTCCCCAATGCTACAGGGTCTTCCTACTGGAGTTGGCTCATGAGATACCCCTGGCAGGACATCTGGGGCAGGGCGAGACCTTTGCCATGCTTCTCGCCCACTTTTATTCACCTAGGATAAAGATTTCCTCAGATGCGTTCTGTAGGACTTGCTTGGCCTGCCAGGCCAGTGGGAAGACAGGGCAGAGGCTGAACCCCCCCCCCTAATCCCTTGCCTGTCATTAGCACCACCTTTAAAAGGGTGACATCAACATTGTAGGGCCAACAGATCTCTAGACAGCCTCTGGCAACAGGTTTACCCTGGAACTGGTGGACCATACCGCAAGATACCAAGAGACCATACCGCCAAGGACTGCAACTGTAGTGGCTAAGGCCCTAATGAGGATTTTCACCAGAGTGGGTTTCCCCAAGGAAGTGGTATCTGACAGGGGCACCAACTTCATGTCTGTTTATATGCAGTCAATGTGGAAGGAGAATGGAGTGACTTATGAGTTCTCCACCCCCACCATCCACAAGCCAATGGGCTTGTTTAAAGGTTCAACAAGACCCTGAAAGGCATGATCAAAGGCCTGCCTGAGGTTCTTGAGGCATAAGAGGGACAGCCTCTTGTCATGCTTTTTCTTTGCTTACAGAGAGGTGCCACAGAAGGGGGCTGGCTTTAGCCCCTTTAAGCTTTCGTTTGGACACCCTGTAAGGGGACGTCTCAGTTAGGTGAAGGAAGGGTGGAAGCAAGCTCCCAGGAATACTCCACAGGATGTAGTTAGCTACAAGCTGGCCTTCAAAAGCTAAATGGCCAAGTTGTGGAAGCAGCCATGAAGTAATGAAGCAGTAGTATGACCAAATGGCTACCCCTGTGGAATTACAATAGGGGCAGAAAGTGTGGTTGATGGAACCCGTGGAGCCCAGTGCCCTCCAAGACTGTTGGATGGGGCTCTATGAGATAGTTGAGAGAAAGGGGGAGGTCCCTACCTGGTGGACCTCAAGACCCCCAGGCACCACATCAACTGTCTCAAACCACACTTTGAGAGGTCTGAGCTCACCATGCTGTTGGTGGCAGATGGTGGGGAGGAAAGGAGAATGAACCTCTCCCTGATCTCTTAGCCTCCAAGGAAAAGGATGGGTCAGTGGAAGGTGTGAACTACTCTGACTTCTGAACGGCAGAGGGCCTGCCACTAGTTGCTCGGGCAGTATTTGCCTCGTTTTTCTTCACCCCTGGGACTACCCACCGGTGTACCCATGATGTGGACACAGGATGAGCTGATTGATAGGTTAGGGGCTGGCCAGTTTCTGAGTAGCGGGAGACCGCGCTGACTCGGCACCTCGCCGGTAACTTTGCTGCTATCCCGGCCCCTGGTCCCTGGAACTTGCTCTTTTGCACACAGCCCCTGGAGGGGCTGCAACACGCTGATAAGCCGCCCCGCGGTCTTGGTGAGCGGGAGACCGCGCTGACTCGGCACCTCGCCGGTAACTTTGCTGCTATCCCTGCCCCTGGTCCCTGGAACTTGCTCTTTTGCACACAGCCCCTGGAGGGGCTGCAACACGCTGATAAGCCGCCCCGCGGTCTTGGTGAGCGGGAGACCGCGCTGACTCGGCACCTCGCCGGTAACTTTGCTGCTATCCCGGCCCCTGGTCCCTGGAACTTGCTCTTTTGCACACAGCCCCTGGAGGGTCTGCAACACGCTGATAAGCCGCCCCGCGGTCTTGGTGAGCGGGAGACCGCGCTGACTCGGCACCTCGCCGGTAACTTTGCTGCTATCCCTGCCCCTGGTCCCTGGAACTTGCTCTTTTGCACACAGCCCCTGGAGGGGCTGCAACACGCTGATAAGCCGCCCGCGGTCTTGGTGAGCGGGAGACCGCGCTGACTCGGCACCTCGCCGGTAACTTTGCTGCTATCCCGGCCCCTGGTCCCTGGAACTTGCTCTTTTGCACACAGCCCCTGGAGGGGCTGCAACACGCTGATAAGCCGCCCCGCAGTCTTGGTGAGCGGGAGACCGCGCTGACTCGGCACCTCGCCGGTAACTTTGCTGCTATCCCTGCCCCTGGTCCCTGGAACTTGCTCTTTTGCACACAGCCCCTGGAGGGGCTGCAACACGCTGATAAGCCGCCCCGCGGTCTCGCAGCGCGGGACGCACGCGGGACGCACGCGGGACGCGCCCGGGCGCGGCCCGGGCGAAGACCGGGCCAAGACGGGCCCGTCTTAGCCCGTCATAGACGGTCAGAGGCTGGGCTGGGCCATAACTCTTTCATTTACGTATCAAGGTACTGTGATTCGATGCTAACTGCGATAAAGAAGATATTTGAATAAGGACATTGTAGTTACTTGTCTTTGACTTTGACTTTTCCATCACGTATCTGGCAGGAAATAATTATATGGGGTATAAGGCGCTCTGAGTAGTATTGTTAATAGATATCTTTACTTTCTGTGTTTGCTAAACCTCGGGTGCTGTATCCTATTTTCGGTACATATTCTTTCTTTTTCCCTTGTGTCCTTACTGTGATATAGATAGTATGGGGAAGAGAAAAATGGCGAGCGTTAAGAATAATAAGATAGCTAAATCAGGGGAGCATTCCCGTCAATCCTTACTTAGCTATTTAACTGGAGCCGTGGGTGCCATAGAACGGCAGATTACAACGGTCGAAGAGGCTTTAAAACCTGGAGTGGGTGAGGGTGCCTTGGTGGAAGTAAGTTCTAATCAACTTGAGTCTCAGAAAAGTATATTGGGCACAAATGGTTGTGTGGTGAATATCTCGGACCATTTATCAGGTAGCGAGCAGGAGTACGACGTGCAACAACAACCACCGAATAAGCGCGCCAGGAACCCTGATAATTGCCCTTGTACTCCTGATGAACTATGTTCTTTGACTGGAAGGTCTTCCCCTAAAGTTCGTAAAAGGGCCACTAAAAAGGTAAAGGTAAAGTCCACATCAGCTAATAAAATTGAAAACTGGGAAAAATCATTAATTAGCTCCAATATGCGTACTCAAAGTGAGGTTGGAAAACTAAAAATAAAACTGGATGATCTGAATTTGCTAATTAGAGAGAGCCTAAGCAGTTTGACATCTAGAATAGACAGTATGGAAGCAATTTTAGCTAAATGTTTGGATAAATTTCAGCCCCCAGTGCCTGATGGTATGCGTATGCCTGCCCAAACGATTAATTACGACCATCATATTAATGGCACAAGATCAAATATCACTAGCCCTGCCCTAGGTATCCATAACGCAGTAAGACATGTGTCATCTAATATAATTCAACAAACTTCTCCTGTAAATATTGAGGTTCATCCATTTACTATCCCACCTATCCCACCAGCTGTAACTATGCCCACATCTATTTTACCATCAATAAATTCTAATTGTGTGCATACGAATCAGAGGGTGCGAAATATTACATATCTGGATTTACCACCAGCTGTTACGCCTTATGTAGTGGTGTTAGTTAACGTTCCCACATTAGCAGATGGGACAGTAGAACCTTGGGAGGATTTAAGGAACAAGTCCTTACAGTGGCTTGGCACCAGGACAGGTCTAACTGAGAAATTATTTGACGAATTTAAGATGGTAAGGAGAGTGGGATGGTTAGGCAGAGGGCCAAAAAAACTCTCAGGGGACTGCGTAGTGTTATCATTTAAAACCCCTTTTTAGTAAGATCGATATTGAATAGAATGGGTGACAATGCCATGCTTGGCCCCGGTGTCAGTGCTGTTCCTTTAGGCTACTTTTATCAACCTATGAATAGCAATGATCTCAGGATCAACCGGGAATTCTACACTCCGCTCGATAGGCGACAGTTTAATATTCCCACTCAAAATCGTTTTGATAGATTCAGTACCCTCGAAGCAGTTGATTGACTGAGATCAGAGGATCAAACTTTAGTTGTGAAATCCAGTAGCATGGATGTTCCCCGTAATATGGGATTACTAATGACTAAATCTAATATCGTAATAGTCAAACCACCAGTCCAAGTAATAGCGGAAATTACTGAGATACTTAACATTACAACACTAGATACGGAGGGTGTTCCGGCTCAAACCCCTATGTCCCTAACTGGACTCATACCTCCGTCGGTGGAAGAAGGCGGGGGAGGGACTGGTTGTAAAAATAATATAAGTAGGAAAGCTAATTGTCAGATTATGTTTTGGAATGTGGCTGGTTTAAAATCTAAAGTGACCAACAAAGTGTGGATTGACTATGTGTGTAATTACGAGATATTTAGTCTGCAAGAAACATGGGCAGAGGAGCCAATCCACATGTGTGGGTATAAAACATTTCATACCCCAGCAGTAAGCTCGACCCATGGCAGAGCAAAAGGGGGTCTTTGTACTTATATTTCTACCTATCTAAAATTGAGGAAAGTTGAATTAGTTGTTAGCAATCAATATTATCAAATTATTAGTATATGTATAGATCAGGTTTTCTGCTTGATAATATTGAATTTTTACAATAATGCATCTCCAGAAATGCTGGAGGGAACATTGAGAAATTTAAATAGAGACGTGAATAACTTGCAGACTTATTCAACCAAAGATGTCATTGTTGTATGGGGTGGGGATTTTAATTGTTTTTTGTGTAATAATTGTGACAAGGGGGTTTGTGGAATAACTTATGAAAAAGGTACCAGCTTTCCTCATTTTTCGCACACATTGTACGGAGATCTCCTGAATGATATCATGTTTTCATGCGATATGGGGTTTGCAAATAACTTATGTTTACCTGTGGTCCCTTTTAGCCCGACCTTCAATGGACGAGGTACCTTTTCTACTATAGATTTTATTTTGATATCGAGTAGATATTTCCCTCGACTTAAGGATTTTATTACCCATGATATCGCTTTAAGCGATCATTTTCCATTAAGTATTGATGTCATGGTGTATAAACAGGATTTTAATACAAAAGGTAACTCTACGCAGCATCTGAAGAATATTACCTTGAGTAGGCAAAATGGGTACGCACTAAAATGGGTGAAATTGAATCAGGAGGAATTTGTCACCAAACTAGTGACAAAGTGTAAAAATATGTTTCTTGCCTGCCTCGATGAAAATTCTTCTCATTTAGAAATCATAGAGAGCTTTTTAGTTATTTCAAATCAAATTAAAGAAACGCTGTGGGTAAATATGAAAAGGAAGAATAACCATAGCGAAGGGTGGTTTGACTCTCAATGTACTAAGGCCTATACTAAACTAAAATACACATTAAAGGCCAGAGAGAAGGATCAGGATTTAATTAGGGAAGCCAGAAGAAATTATAAAAGGACATTATATGCAAGGAAGGAAAAACTAAAAGAGGAAGCCTGGAATGCTCTACATGAGGCTTCAATCGATCGAGACTCTGCTGCATTCTGGAAGGCGGTCAATGCGCCATTTTTTGCTGAGAAAGATAAAGCTACGATAGAGATCGCGATATCAGAATTAGAGTGGGTATCACATTACTCAAAGCTTTACACTAATCAACTGTTAGCTGATCAGGGAACATCGGAGACTGAAGTTGACCCAGAGCTCTCTCCTACCTTTCAAAAATTTGCATTGGATATTTCTTTGAGTGAGGTTAACGAGGCCATAATTGCCAGCTTGGGTGGTAAGGCCCCGGGGCCTGATGGCATCCCGGTTGACCTATTTAAAACTAATATGGCATTGTGGGGACCACTTTTAACGCAACTTTTTAATGCATGCTGTTCCAGGGGTTTTTTATCGTCTTGGTATGAATCTACAATCGTCCCTATTTTTAAAAAGGGTGACAGGGCGAATCCAGTATGCTATCGTCCGATTTCTTTACTGGATTCTACAGTCAAAATTATTGGGCGAGTGATTTTAGATAGACTACAGAGATGGGCAGGGGAGCATTCAATTTTAAGCGACCTTCAATACGGTTTTCGCAAGGGCCTGGGTACAATTGATCAGGGCCTAAATTTACACATTTTATTAGATAAATATACTAAAGCGAAAAAGGAAAGGATGTTTTTAACTTTTGTTGACTTAACGTCAGCATTTGATTGTGTTGTGCATGAGAAGCTTTGGATAATTTTAGAGGGGCTGGGGGTAGATAATTCTATTATTTCCTTTTTAAAGCAGCTTTATTCAGGGGCAAGGGCGAGGGTCCGTTTTGGACAGGGTGGAGAATGCACCAGGAATTTTAGAGTACAGAGAGGAGTGAGGCAAGGCTGTGTCCTTGCCCCATTCCTATTTACGCTATATATAAATGGACTGGAATCCACCCTGCTCAAGGAGTGCAGGGACTTACCATTAGTAGCAACTCGTCCTATCCCTGCACTCCTTTATGCAGATGATGCGGTCCTGATGGCCCGTACGCCCTCGGTCTCCAAAGAGTAGTAACTTCTTTTACAAATTTTATGGCTAATCTGGGTCTCGCAATTAATTGTACAAAAACGTTCTCAATGAACTGCGGGATCGGGTCAAATAAAAAGAAAAATACCATTTTTATTAACACTAAGGCAATAGAGAATACTAGTATTTTTTCTTATCTAGGGATTTTATTTGAACAATCAGGTTCCTGGAGTCGGGCAATTAAAGCCAGAAGGCTGTTATTTATTAAATCACTGATGGCACTAACAAATTTTAGCAGGAAACTAGGCAGACGTTCTCCTGGGGAAATGTTGTGTATCTATAGGGCAAAATGCGTCGCTATTGCCACTTATGGAGCAGGTATCTGGGGCTATGCTAATGTCAATTCACTGCAGATAGCAGAAAATACTTTTTCAGGTTTCTTTTGGCAGTGCCAGATAGTACGTTAACATTCATCTGTCATACAGAACTTGGCATGCCATACCTAGAAGACGTGATTAAGTTACAGCCTCTACTCCTTTGGCACAGGATTTGGACCACGGACGAGTCCGATTTTAATCGCCATATTCTGAAGGATGCACTGGGAATTGATGGGGTCAAATATATAAGATGGCTAGAATATGTTAAAACATTTTTATCTATAATAGGCCATCCAGAATATTATAATGACCCCTATACTATGTGTGGCGTGCCTAGGAAGGATTTTAAAGGTAGCTGTATGCTATTCCTTAGTGAAACCAGAACTATGATTGAAATGGGTAAAACTACGGTGATAGCACATCACCTTACTTTGACATCAGTAACTATACAACCGTATATTCTGCTAATTATTAGAGACTATGACAGATTCCTGCTAACACGTTTTAGATTGAATATAGTGCACAGATTGTTAAGTTTTCCCGAAGTTAATGATTGGTCGAGAACACTTTGTAATTGCCCATGTGATGACATGTCCGCCCAGTCATCTATACATATATTGTTCTTTTGCACATTCTACTCTATACCTAGGAAAAAATGGATTATCCCTGTGTTAAAAAGATTGGGACTGAGACAATGTCGCCCAGCATTCCTAGCGTTGCAATTTCTGGATAATGTATTTATTATTGCTTCTGTTATTGCCTTTTTAAAAAATGTTTTTAAATTTCGTACATCAATTTTGATATGATTTTTAAAATGTTTTTAGCTTTTGTGCATAGTCTTTTATTATGATTGTGGAATTTTTGTGGGATTTATCAATTGTGCTTTTATGGTTATTTTTCTCATAGTAACCGAATAAAGTTCTTTGAATTTGAATTTGAGTACCTTTGATCTTATTTCAGGGTACTGGCAGAGTGCCCAAACTGAGGGATCCAAGGAGAGGTCAGCCTTCTCCACTCCAGAGGGAAAATATCAGTTTATAGTGATGCCCTTTGGACTCAAGAATGATCCTGCCAACTTCCAGAGACTGGTGAACCAGATCTTGGCTGGAATGGAGGCCTTCAGTGCTGCTTACCTGGATGACATAGCTGTTCTCAGTTGCAACTAGAAGGACCACCCTTTTCACCTGCAGGAAGTGCTGTAGGCCCTGCAACAGGCAGGCCTGACGATCAAGGCCAATAAGTGCCAGATAGGGCAGGGGTCTGTGGTGTACTTAGGACACCTGGTCGGCAGGGGTAAGGTGCAGCCCCTCCAGGCAAAGATAGAGACTATCATGGCCTGGGACCGCCCCCCCAAAACCCAGACTGAGGTGAGAGCCTTTTTAGGCCTCACAGGGTATTGCAGGAGGTATGCCAACAGATATGGCATCACTGTTGCCCCCTTGACCGAGCTGACTTCGAAGAAGCCACCCAGGAATGTGATTTGGACAGAGGCATGCTAAAAAGCATTTGACTCCTTAAAGCAGGCCATGTGCACAGCCTCTGTGCTCAAGGCCCCTGACTTTTCCAGATAATTTATTATTCAGACAGATGCCTCAGAGAATGGCATAGGGGAAGTACTTTCACAACTTAATGAAAAGGGCCTAGATTAACCAATACCCAAGTACCAGCATTGCTCTATGAGGATGATGCTGTTCTGCTGGCCTGGACACCAAATGCCCTGCAGGCATTGGTGGACCACTTTGTCCATTTCATGGATAGCCTTGACTTGGTTACCAACTATGGCAAGTCCCAGATCATGGCCTGTGGGCCAGGTAGGATTGCCACCCGCAGGATTGTTTTCAAAGGTCAGTCACTGCACAGCATACATAACTTTAGCTACCTGGGAGTTATCTTTAATACCTTGGTGTCCTGGCAGCCCCAGCTGGACAGTTCATGTCTTAAACTGAGTAGGTCAGCTGGGACAATTTTCAATCTCCCATGCACAAGGGTAAGGGGAACCATCTGGCCACTGATGAAAGTATATAAAGCACAGGGTGTCCCGGATGTGATGTATGGGGCAGAGGTTTGGGGATGTCACAAGAGCGTCCTTCTCCAGGTAGAAGAAAATCGTATATGCCGAAGGCTATTACGCTTGCCACCGACAGCCTCCTGTCATATCATGCACCTAGAGCTAAACTAGTGATACATAGCCACCAGGTTTCAGTTAGCCCCACTCTTATTGTAGGTCAGCGTGTGGGCTAATCTGCACACCCATCTCTGTGGAGACATCCTTTTGTACTGTCTCAGCTTGGATAAATGGAGCATCGTTCCCTGGTTGAATTATATCTCACGCATATTTCAGGAGCTTTGGGGAATTTCGTGAAGCTAGATGACTGCAAACTGAGTTAACGAAAAACACGGTGTTGGTTTTTTATAGAAACTTCGCTAGTGCAGAGCCTTTTTTTATTTGACACTTTGCCTCACTTCATGGGAGAGGTCACTCCTTTTCCGTTTAAGGGCTGGTATGGTTTGGCAGCTCATGAGCGGTGGTAATCCAACTGATATGTTGAGGTGACATATCTTAACCTGCTCCTGCGATGGGGTCTCAGAACAATTGCTATTACACTATGGGGCCGATTCCGATCTCGGCCGGTAGTGCTCCGAATCGGATTCGGATTCACCGGATCCGATTCGGAGCCCTGTTTCCCGACCGAATCGGACGCGGGTCCGGCCGAGCGAGTACGATGCAAGCACCCACGAAATCGCCGACCGACTCGAACGCGGCTTCAACACGCTCCGACCGACTCGCAGGGACACGACTCGCACCGCGCTATGGAGACGTTTCCCGGCCGGGTAAGTACGATGCGCACCGCGAGCAGTCCGATCGACTCGCGCCGTTCGGCTCGACAAAGCTGTCGGAGCCGGACTTTGGGGGTCCGCGTCTGACCCCCCTGTACGCGTAGGCGCGCGAGTCGCACACAGGGGGGACCCATGGGTCCCCCCTACCTGTGCATGTACGCCGCGATGCGCATGGACGCGTACACGCTGTAGGGGCGCCCTTGTCCGCCTCGCACCCATTGAGTCAATGGGAGCCCGCGTACGCGTTGTACGACAGGCTCCCATTGACTTCAATGGGAGTCCGACCGAATCGAGTCCGATTGCATGCGAACGCATCGTACTCGTTCGGTCGGACTGCTAGGGTCCGATTCGGTCGGAATTCTCTCCGGGTCCGGCTCGGTCGGGGAGAATTCCGGCCCGAATCGGAATCGGCCCCTATATGTTTTTCTGTAACTTTTTTAGATACTATCGCACACATTTGCTCATACCTCTTTTAAAATCATTGGACCATCACAAATGTTCCATCTGCAACTATTGAATACATCTGCTATTTGCTTTAGGGTTTGCTCTTTTTTAAAAGCTGCAGTTAGAACTAGCAAAACCATAAAGGGACTGCTCTGTTGAAATAATATTTATTTGTTTGTTGCTTTTTAAATTCTGTATTTTACGCTTTTTGATAATTGGTTTTAATATGTTTTACCTGTTTATTCAGCACTTTGCAGTTTATACAAATGTTGACTAATGTCAGAATGCTTTGTGTCTTTTATGGTCATAAATCGGCCGAATAAAGATTGATTGATGATGATGATCATTATGATGATGATGACCAACCAGTAGCCTTCATCTCTAGGAGGGTACTTCCCAGGGAACAGAGGGGGAGTGCTATTGAAAGGGAAGCCTTTGTTGTGGTCTGGGCTCTGAAGAAGTTGACACCATACCTGTTTGGGGCTCACTTCCTGATTCAGACAGACCAGATGCCTCTCAGGTGGCTAATTCAAATGAGGGGTGAGAATCCAAAATTGATGATGTGGTCCATCTCCCTATAGAGTATGGCCTTTAGGGTGGAGCACAGAACTGCGGTAGACCCCACCAATGCTGATGGTCTTTCCAGGTCCTTCTGCCTTAGTGATGAGAATTCTCTAGAGGTTGGGTAGCTTTCCCACTTTCAGCTGGGGGACACACGTGCTAGACCGGACAGCTTTAGAGTGGTCTTCCCAAAGCTTTTTGCCTGCTTACCTCCACTTTTTGCTGTATTCGGTTTGTTGGCCTTAGGACTGTGAGCACTATTTCACTGCTAATCAGTGCTAAAGTGCATGTGCTTCTCCTCTAAAACATGGGGGCATATTATCAAGGGCTTTATCGCCGCTTTAGCGGCACTTTTTGCCGCTAAAGCGGCGATATTTTTATCGCCCTATCAGCAAGCTGTCGCTAACAGGCGTTAGCGACAGCTTTCAGGCGATAGCGGCCGGTTTTTACATCGCCTTGCATGCCAGCGATAATTATCGCTAATGACATGCAAGGTAGGCGTTCCCCACTAAAAGCGACTGAAAACAGTCGCAAACACAACTACCCCCTATTAGCAAGGCAGGCGAAGCGATAAAATAAATCGCGCTAAGCGCGTTTATCGCTAGATTTTTACACCTGCTACTGAGTGTGACTTACCTGTTTGTAGCATAGGGGGTGGATTGTCAGGCTAAATCCACCATGGCGTTAATGCGAGAATATCGCTGGTTTTCCAGCGATATTCTCGCATTTTGCAGCTATCGCTGGAAATATTATCGCTATGGAGATAAACCTTACTAATAGGGTGTTATCTCAGCGATAATTTCCAGCGATAGGCGGCGTTAAAAAAACCGCGCTAAGCGCGGTTAGCGATAAATATCGCATCTCCTTGATAATATGCTCCTCGGTTTGATTGACTTAGGCACAATTGACTAAGTAGTGAAAAACAAATTTAGGTATTTTTCACTACTAGAACATGTAAAACTTTACAAGTACATGTCCTGCCATTTACTTACACAACACCCTTCCCTATGGGCTACCTAGGGCCTATCTTAGGGGTTACTTATATGTAATAAAAGGGGAGTTTAAGGCTTGGCAAGGGGTTTTTATTGCCATGTTGACATGGCAGTGTAAATTGCACAAACAGGCTCTGCAGTGGCAGGGCTCAAACATGTTTAAAGGGCTAATTGTGTGGGTGGCACAATCAGTGCTGCAGGCCCACTAGTAGCATTTAATTTACAGGCCCTGGGCAAAGGTGGGGCACTTGACTAGGGACTTATACATAAATTAAATATGCTAATTGGGAGTAAGCCAATTTTACCATGTTCATATGAGTGAGCACAGGCACTTTAGCACTGGTTGGCAGTTGTAAAGTGTGCAGAATGTTAGAGCAAACAAAAACAAATTCAGCAAAACAGAAGCAGAGTAGGCAAAAGGTTTTAGGGGTGACCCTGCAGGAAGGGCCAGGTCCTACACAGATGAATTGTGAAATAGCAGAAAAATGAAACATACGCAAGGTTTTTCAATGAGGTCAACAAGTAAGTGCTTATTCCATATATGGCAGTTAACGCAGTTGGACATTACTAAGAGGTGTGTTGGCAACTGTGCACATCTCACAAATATTCTAAGACCTGCCATGCAATAATAACTGGAATACATAATGTTCCTGCAGGTTACTCCCTAAAAACTCAGGGCAAATTTAAAATATATTTGAATTGGGTGCTGTAAATGTTTGTGGTGGATCTGCAATTTTTTGCATACTTTATGTAATCTAAGAGATCCTAAAAGTGAAACAACGAGGCAAGAACATAAAACACTGTCTCAAACAAGAAACAAAAATACATATGTGGTGGATAAAGGTTTTTATGTGATTAGGTCACCGGAGAGATGACAAATCACCCAATATGTACATGCATGAAGCATCATAATTCCACTCCAGGGGAAAATCTAAAGTTTTGTATCTTTCAGTGTCATAAAAATCAAGGTGCAATTTAAGTTTTTCAAGAATAAAATAATATGCAACATCCATTAGTTCTACTGTGCAGGCAAAAAGTACTGAGTATAAATTGATTTAGAATGTAGAACTAAAGTGTTTGTGTAAGACATCTGCCACTCTAGATCTCGGCCAATTTTGTGTTGAAGTTAAGACGACAGTCCGCATGAAAGTTTTTTTTTATATATAACACTAGCAAAATTCCAAACTGCCAATTAGAAAAAACAGCTCCTATTTTGTGGAACCACCTGGATCACATCTTTTCTTTAATGCACAACTTTGAGATAACTTTCTTAACGTAAATGTTGTAGAACACTTCAGGACATTGTTACTTCTCC
This sequence comes from Calotriton arnoldi, assembly GCA_963921515.1. Classification (NCBI taxonomy): domain Eukaryota; kingdom Metazoa; phylum Chordata; class Amphibia; order Caudata; family Salamandridae; genus Calotriton; species Calotriton arnoldi. Next base: position 443,274 of record CAWUFW010002792.1, on the reverse strand, counting down.
TTTCAGTATTCCTTGAATGTACTTGAGTGTGCCAAAGAAACATAATACATTTACCAAACTGCTGTGTAAAATATCGAAATGACGAAACAGCATACTCCCACCTATGAACTAAATAAATCTCCATTGATATAAGAAACCGAAAGTGGGGGACAACATAGTTGTACTGAAAGCAATTAATAAGTGATCTGGTCCATGAAGGCTATCATCCACAGTTTGAAATCACAGAGTTTCATAAGTCTCACCATACACAGTTTATTTCACTCATGAAAGTATGGATAACGCATTACATCTGACAAAGTAATTATTCCCCTATCTTTCTCAAATTAAATTAACTCTATCTCAAAAATCCTTTTATAAACATACAATGCTCCCACATTCAAACCTTTAGTAAAGTTATGAGACAATAGAACATCTGCTTTAGTGTAAGATCCTTATTTTCTAGCCAGTCTAGCATAAAATGCAACACTTAATTTACTTGCTAGAAAAACACATTTGTGGTCCTTCCAATTAAATAATTTTTAAATGCATCACACACTTAAGCACCAATTAAGACTTACAAATCTCTCATTATTTGACAGGGCATGGCCTGTTGCCATAATCAGCTTATAAGGGTTGATTGCACAGTAGCTCAGCCTTATATCCGTTCCAGTGCCGTCTTGATGAGAAGCTCGTGAGCCTGTACTCACGTTCTATGGGAGAATGGAGAATTTGGGGGTTTAGTGTGTTCATGACCACAGTGGTTAGCGGTCTTGGGGGGCTTGGAGGACACAATCTGTCTCCCTCCCTTCTTTGTACTACCTCATACAAAAATCTACTTTACAACTTCCATCTGTGTCCTTGTGTTTGCCTCATAATGCGCCAAGTCACGCAGAGCTGTGTTGAGCGCACCACATTTGACCCTCACCTTGATTTGTATTGCTGCGAAGCGCCGATCAGCATAATTGTCAACGGTCATCGGATTCAAAGATGCCATTATTTTTCTGGAGCAGGTTTTTCTGTGACATCATCACACTGGTGGTTGTGGGTAATGGTGACCATCATTGTTGCCTGACTTTGTATCATTGTGGGGAACAGGCACATCGTTCATAACAGGCCACCAAGTAAAAAAGTTTGGTTAGTTGCCCATTACTGCTTGTCCTGGCATTGACATTTCATACATCATTTGGCATGCTGACTGTGCATGTTGCCGCTTGCTTGTTGTAGTTTCTGTGCAGCTTTATTTTATTTGTATTAGCGTGGGTACCCATTTGTTGTAGACGTTGTTGCCTGTTCTGTATTGCTGCAGAGGTTAGGCATTTTTGGTGAGCCTAAGCATCAAGTTTTACATCTGTCACTGTATTTTACACCAACATGCAGGCAATAAATCTGCCTCCTCCTTTTTTACGATCACCTGGTGTACCACCTATTACCTGGAAGGAATGGCTCCGAGCTTTAATGCTTTTCTGAGGGCTAATGATGGCTTAAAGTTCGAACCTGAAAGGAAAAAATGGTTGTTAGAGCATTCATTAGGCCTGGAGTGTCAGGAATGTGTTGTGTATGTGCCTCTGTTTATACCTGATGATGAGAAAGAATAACTGGATGATGTCGAAGCAGCCAAAAGGGGCCGTCTAACTTGATTGTTAGGAGACATATTTGTTTTCAAGAGAATTGCATGCTATGGAATCCATAGACATGTATGTGGCTTCTTTGCATGTATTAGCAGCCAAGTGTGAAATTGGTGTATTTATTATTGTGTCTTGCGATTAGAAATGACGGCACCCTTTTGGCTCCTGATGGACTCCGTAGAACAGTGATGCAAGTGTTAGAGAGGAATGCAGTGAAGGCTGGTTTAGAATGTTGAGTTCGTAGTTACACGCAAATAAAGACATGTAATACTAAGCTATGGGTGTGGCATAATCTTTGGTGGGTACCCAGCCTGGGGAGAATGCTACAACTGGCAGCAAGTTAGGGGATAAGTAACCCCGAAGATCGACAGTGCTCTCCAAGAGAGTTTGTAAATTGCTCCCGCATGCCATGCGTGTTACGGTGGAAGTACGGAACCGATGCTTAATGCATGTGGACTCTGGAGTCAAAGCGCAGCTTCAGCCGCTGGAAAGGAGTTGAAAACAACTAAAGCAGTAGCGGCTTCTACCAGACACGGGTGGTAGGGTGGGGTACGAAAGAAGAAAAAAAACACTTACCTGAAAATGGCTGGCCGCCGCCTCTCCTCCCTCCTCTTCTTCCTGCCTCTGGTCCAGCAACAGAAAGCACCCAGGCCCCCAGGCTCGCCGAGCCAATCACAATGCTGCAATGCAGCGTTGTGATTAGTTTAAGCGCCGTGGTTTGGCGATCAGATGGGGAATGGGAGGCTTGGCATGTTCCTCACCAGGCTGTGCATTAGAGCCTGGTGGGGAAAGTGCAAAGTGTGCATGACAGTTTGGCCGGCCAAGCAGTCGTGCGCAATTAGGGAGTGCAAACCATTCCTCCCCCTGTTCTCGCCAGCCCCACCGAGAGCCACTGACTGCAATAGGAAAACTAAATTTTTCCTTTTGAGCAGTGGGGTGATGCCCTTCTGCTTTAGAGGAGGAGCTGCCACTGAACAAAATTATTGAAAAGAAATCTACATATAGGTGGCTAAGAATCTGCTGGGCAAACCGTACATAAAGGTACGCAATATACAGTCATACAATAGGGAGCATTAATGCTGAAGGCAAATACAACCAGGTTTTCAAAGAGCAGCTATTAATAATCACAAATTGCAGGTAACGTTACAATTAGAAAGTGGTGAAGATGAAGAGCTGCTAAAGGATAAAACAGTTATTTACTCACCTGAGCCTGAGTAAAGTGTGATGGTAAGATCTCAGCACCAGACGCCCCAACCCAGACCAAGCACAGCGGTTGTAGTTGACAAGTGAGCGACAATCACCACAATCTCCAATATCTTCAGAATAGCGAAGGGTGTTCATGAAGGCCAAGAATGATGCAGTCAGTCCAAAAGTCATCAAGGATGATCCAGAGGCCAGCACATTTCAAGGCCTTAGAGATGGCTCACATATAAAGGTTCAAGATGAACAGCCAAGGGAGCAGGAAAGAGCTCCATCCTCAATGTCAGCCACTCCCATAAATGGCTGGAGCGGTGCCGCTTTCTTGAAATCACTACCACCTTTCGATACAGCCAAACAGAAAAATATTGGCAATAGATGGACTGCTTAATTAGAGACATTTGATGACTTAATTGATGCACTTGAGGAGACTCATAACAAGAAAGATTATCAAGTATCTAAAAAATCTTGCTGGTGATGGTGTAAAAGAAGTCATAAAGAAAATGCTGCAAACTGACAAAGACGTCACATATCGTCTGATTAAAGAAGTGTTCAATCTCAAATTTAATCCAATGCCAAATGTTGATTACGAACGATACATCTTCAACCAAGAAAGTCAGAAAGTTGGTGAGACCATTGATAAGTTTGTGGAGAGACTAGAAACATTCATCAAACATTGTAAGTTCAATAAATTTAATGATGAAGAAGGTATGCGTCTTAGAGTTATTGACAGATGCTTGTCAGAAGATGAATGCTGAGAGAAACTCTTTTTCTGGAGCAAGTATTGATAGCTTCCAGAGCTGAAGAGCATGCAGAACGACAAAGTAAGCCAAAACAAAAGACTGATGGACAGAAAGTGATGTCTATGCGTAAAAAGAAGTTGTGTTTTAGATGTGGATTTTCGCTTTCACATAATGGTAAATGTCTCTCTCTTGGGCAGATATGTAAAGGCTGTGGGAAGGAGAACAATTTTGTGACTGTTTGCAAAGCAAAAGAAAAAATAAGTGTGTCACATCGTGAAGACAAAATGGCTGCAAGAATGTTCCAGAAGCAACATTCGACACACACCCACAAGGCCAAGTGGCAGCAACAGTTAAGACAAATCAACACTGAACGAAGTCGGTCATCATCTATATCATTGTGAAACAGTTCTTCTTTATCAGTATCAAGTGAAACTGAAGAAAATGATTGTGCCATGTCGATGTGTACCGCAGAAAGGCGTGTGCATGTTGGTTTGTCTGCTTGCAACGAAAAATGTCAGTCAAGAAAGATAGGCATGCCAAAGCACCAAAATCATTCAAACATTGCCCGAAGATTACACTAAATGTAAATGGTTCTTCAATATCTTTCATTATTGACAGTGGTGCATCGATAAACATTGTGCCTGAGGAGAAATACAATGAATTGTCTCCACTTTCACAACTTAAGCCATTGAAAACAAAAGTGTATACATGGGCTGCATCAACGCGTTGAAAAAGTCAAGGTTCATTTGGGGTGACAACGAAACACAAGAAAACAACGGTGCAAGCACTCATCAATGTACTTCAAGGTACGACTTAAAGTACCTTGCTACTCAGTTTCAGCACAGCCGCTGATACTCATTTCCGTAAATTACAACATGAAGGCTCATCACGAAATAATAAGTCAGTTCCCTTCATTATTTCATGGGTTGGGAAAGCTTAGGACTATGAAGGTAAAGTTGCAAATTAATGAGGACGTCCGTCCTGCTGCTCAAAGACATAGACAAATTGCTTTTCATTTACAAGAAGCTGTTGAAAAAGAGCTTGAATTGTTACTTAAGCATGATATCATTGAGTGTTCTACTGGTCCAATGCCATGGGTTTCTCCCATAGTAGTAGTGCCTAAAAAGGACAGTAAAGAAGCTGTTACAGATGCATTGAAATGTGGCAGGCAAACAAGGCAATTGAACGAGAACAACATCCAGGTCCACACATTGCTGACATGATAACTAAATTAAATGGCGCCAAGATTATCATCAGTTGGAACTCAAAGAAGATTGTAGGTACATTACAACCTTTTCTAAACATGTTGGTCAGTTTCAATACAAACGACTAGGTTTTGGTGTGTCATCCGCTGCAGAACTGTTTCAAGACATCATTCAACGTATAATACAGCCTGTCATGAACAAGTTCAATTACGGCAATGACATATTGTTTTTTGGAGCTACACAAAAAGAGCACGATAAAGCTCTTAGACAAGTATATCATTTACTTGATGAAACAGGTTTGACGTTGAATGCAGACAAGTATGAGTTCCATAAGACAAAGCTATAGTTCTTTGGCCATCTTTTCTGATGGGGATATGACACCTGGTGCTGCTAAAGTACAAGCGCTGTCAAATGCTGATCCCCCACAGGATGTTTCTATGTTGCATTCATTTCTTGGCATGCCAGTTACTGTTCCAGATACATACAAGACTTTGCCACTTTAAGTGAGAGAATTGATGCAAAAGAATGTTTCATTTCATTGGTCACATGATTGTGAAAAAAGGTTTAAGAAAATAAAACAAGCAATTGAGAATGCTACTGAAAGTAGAATTATGGCACATAGGCTGATGGTAATGCTGTGGAGTTGCAGAGTAGTGGCATTATGCTGTTTGGATTGATCATTATATTGGGTCTGACTTGGATACAGGGGCTGGTGGGAATACAAGGGTTGTCACTTCTATTGGGGATCATTTGGCTAAAAGAACCATTATGGGTGTTTGGGCCTGGTGAGATAGGGACTAAGAGGGGGTACTATGGATATGGAGCTACTGGGACTAGTAAGGCCTATGATTCTATGGCAGACAGAACTGTTATTAACTAACACACTGCACTGACTTTTAGCACGTACCTGTGAAAGTCTCTAGTTGCACATCATCACCTAATATGAAATTCATAAATTAATCATGTTGAACCCATCAATCTCCTGATATATACTATGAAAACCAGTTACGACCACAGACTTTCTAGGTTGACAGTTTCCTCACATGGTTGGCTTGTTTTGGTAAGAGGAACCATAGTCAAACACGTTCATTGCCCACATACATGTGACCTGTTTCACACTTACCACTGCTTGTTGTACTATGCTCCTTTGTTTTCCCGAGCATGCAGAATCAAATGATAAAAGAGGATGGGCGGGCTATTATGGGGAAGCACACGAACAATGGAAAGGATAGGGAGGCAAGAATGGCAATGGAAGGTGGGCTAGTAGGGAGGAAGCAAGAACTGTGACTGAGGAAGGGAAGGGGATGGGATGGGAGAAACACACCAGCGACAAAGAGGAAAACGTTGTACATAAGGGAGACAGCTGGCAAAGACTTACACTCGCAGAGTGTTTAACTGGAAATTAAAAAGTATCACCTGAAAAGGGAGTAGTGGAAGGGCACAAATAATGGGTCCATGCTCCAGAGGAGGGACACACACAAGAAGACAAAGTAAAGCCCATGAAAGCTGACTAATAAGAAGCTAGCAAATAAGTGACAATAAAGCCAACAAATGGTAAGCAATGGGCGGGAACTAAGTCCACCGTAAGCTAACAATCTGTTCTGCAATATAATGCACATTGTGTGGTAGGCAAGATCTAAAATGCAGCTACAGGAATAAATAAGGACAGGGAGAATAGGGAGTAGGGTGGAGACTGAGGCCAAACAGCAGCAGGGGAAGATGAATTGGGCGTAATATGAAGAAACACTGCATTAAGTATGTAAAATTGCCTACAGGGAGGAGTCCAGAGGCAGATCTGCTTTCATTGAGAAGGCATGATGGCCCCAGAAACAGGTACTGAGAATGGACAGCTGAGGTAGCACTACAGTGCAGGGGCATTCCCCATGCTATTACAGTGGTTGAAAAGCAAGTGGTGCAGACTATTCAGCACAGAGCACTAGTGTATATTCACATTTGGTGAATTACCTTTGCTGAAATTACCTAGAACCTCAACCAAGGTACTTTTTAATATAATTTTGTTATTGCTAAAGATGATTATTCTTTTCCCACATGAGTTCATCAAAAGTAAGAACATATTTATTTATTTTAAATACGTTTTATTGCACATTTTTAATATAGACAGCACAATTTTTCAGTATACAATTCAATATTGTTTGAGGATTAATCATTCTGGATTTACCATACATCAATGTATATCAAAAAACAAAAATCCAAAATAAAAGAAGGAAAACAGAAGAAAGAGACCATAATAAATTGGAAGAAAAATAAAAGGCAAAAACAGGTTTTTAACTTCCATTAGAGTAACAATACTAACAGCATAAAGGCAAAATAAAAGGAAAAAAAGAAAGGAAAAGCATGGCTATTACAATTCTAAGTTAACTGGTGTTGAATATTAATCTAAAGCCAAGCTAAGATTGTGATTCCTTCCATTTATATATAGGGTCCCAAATTCTTTTACCCAAAATTTTCCCCCTTTTTCCCCGTCTTTCATAGATTCCCCTTTCAAGATTAAACGTTGCTAGTAGCCGGGCAAGCCAGTGCTGAAATGTAGGAGCAGTTTGATCGCGCCAGGCCGTGGCAATACAGATCCGAAGTATAGCCATAGCGAGAAATAGAAAGCGGGAATGAGGGAGCTGCCCTTGATAATTATCAACCCCTAAGAGCATTAACGTTGGAGTTAGATTAACTTTAAGACCAAGAGTATGATCACAGAAAGCCATAATTGATGTCTTTATTATATCAAGTCGTGGACAGGTACTAAACATATGAACTGCATCCGCATCTAATGAGTTACAGCGAGGGCAACTAATTCCCGTAAGACCACCCCACTGTGCTATTTTGGCTGGGGTATAATAAAGCGAGAACATTGTTTTATAATGCTGAGCCTGCAATGAGGCAGAGCACAGAACTGTATGCCCCAGCTCAAGAGACTCTAGGAAATTAACTGAGTCATTGCCCAACCGGTTTTTCCATTTTTCGGTCTGTTTAGCCAAATCATCCTGTTTGAGTATTATAAGTTCAGAGTAAACTCCTTTGATGGAGCAATCCATCCCAGTTCTTATAATATCTATAATCCGGGCCTTTTCGAAGCCCCTAGTACCGCCCGTCCTTTTAGAGATAAAGCTTCTTATTTGGAGGTATTTAAAAAGTTTTTGGAACTAATACTAAATTTGTCTTGTATATCCCGAAATTGATAAATTCCCCTTGGCTCATTAAATCACCCACTTTCAGCAGTCCAAGCGCACCCCATTCTACCATAATTTGATCAGAAAAGATTTCTGGCAATGTTGGGTTGCCAATCATATGAGTATAATAATGTAATCTACCTAAACCGAGCTTCCTTTTAAGGGCAGCCCAGATTTTAAAAGCAGCATGCAGGGTTTTAAATTTTGTTCTCTTGTAGTAGCTTGGTTCACTGAATTTCATAAAGCTATTCAGGGCCTCTTCACCCATCAATAAATTATAAACATCCGGAAGTCTTTCTTCAACATTTAAGGTCTCGGAACACCCACCAAACAAAACCCCCATATATTGAAGTGCAGCAGCCCAATAATAAAATTTAAAATCAGGTAATGCCAAGCCTCCTTTTGCCAAGGGAAGAGTCATAAATCGTAAAGCCCTCCTTGTCTTGCCATGTGCCCACACAAAGCGATTGACCAAGTGCTCTAGCTCATTAAACCATTGTTTCCCAAATTCTAATGGGATAGCCCTAAACAGATAGAGTATTTTGGGCAAAAATACCATTTTAATCACATTACACCGCCCCACCAGTGACAAGTGCAGATTATGAAATTTGACAAAATCTTTTCTGGCCTTTTGAATTATGTGATTAATGTTTATTGCAACCACGTCTTTCAGTTCAGGAGTTATAGTGATACCTAAATATACCGCTGAGTCAGTCATCCGAGGATCCGATAAATTTATCAAACAGTTGGTAACTATCTGAGTCTTCCCTTTATTTAGGGCATACCCAGAAAGCTCGCCAAATACCAATGCCAGCTCTTCAACGGCTGCGATTGCTTCTAATGGTTTGGGAGTGACTAATGCGATATCATCCGCATAAGCGCGTACTTTTGTTGTAATGCCATGAAACAGCATTGGTTCAATTTCCTGGCAAGCTGCAAGGAGCCGCAGTAATGGATCAATGTAAATAGCAAAAAGCAAAGGTGAACATGGACACCCTTGCCGAGTACCCCGCTTAATCATAATGGGCGCAGTATACTTCCCATTTATTCTCAAGCGTGCTGTTGGTGCCAAATACATTGCGCGGATAGCATTGATAAACCCTGACCCGATTCCGAACCATTTCAGTACCTCCCATAGAAAGCCCCAGGAGACCCTATCAAAAGCCTTTTCTGCATCCAGGAGCAGCAAAGCCATCGGGTCTCCTGAGACTTCTGCTGCATCAAATAGAGTAATTACCCGGCGCGTATGTTCCGTCGTCCCCCTCCCAGGTATAAACCCATGCTGGCATGGGTGAATGGTATCTGCAATGATGTTGTTCAGTTTGGTGGCAAGGGCTTTTGAATTTTTTTTTGCATCACTGTTTATAAGAGTAATTGGCCTGTATGATCCCGGTTCCTGAGGTGGCTTCCCTTTCTTTAAAAAAATTATAATATCAGCACCTGCCCATGAGGCTGGGGCCAACCCGCCGGTTTGAACACATAGAATGGTTTCCACCAGAACTGCTCCCAGCTCATCCCAGAAAATCTTATAGAACTCGAGAGGAATCTGGTCAGGTCCAGTAGCCTTACCTGAGGGGAGATCTCTTAATGCATCAGAAATTTCTTCCTGTGTCAAAACTGCATCTAGTTTCTCCCTCTCTTGAGGTTCAATTCTATGTAGCGGTATGCCACTAAGGAAGTTCTGAATTGAGTTCTGTGAGACCTGAGGGCCTTCACCATATAGCGTACAGTAAAATTGTCTAAATACATCCTGGATACCAGAAGGGTCTATAACTAAATTACCGACATCATCAATAATTTCATTTATGTCATTCCTTACACTCCTTTGTCGAAGTCTAACTGCAAGTGTATGACCTACCCTCTCACTAAATTCATGGCAGTGCTCCTTTTTGCTAGGAAGCATTCAGATGCTTTTACGGCAGCGCGTTCTCCAATTTCTGCTTTGGCCCATGCAAGCCGATGCAGAATATCATCAGTAGCTAAACCAGATTTTAGTGCAGCAACCAATTCCTCCTCGATCCTAGTTAGGTTTTTATAAAGCGTTTCCTCCAGGAGCGACAACCTCTTATGCCTGGACAAACTAAAGCTCAATGTCTCCCCTCTGACGCCCGCTTTGAAAGCATCCCAGACGACGCCTACAGTAGTGCTATACCTATTTATATCGAAGAAGGCCTTAATCCAACCCTTCATATAATGAACATAATCCGGATCAAATAATAGCCCTCTTTCAAAAGTCCAAATTCGCTCAATTTGTTCTCTTTTGTCAAAAGCTAGCGTAAGAACAAGAGGGTTATGGTCTGACAATATCCTAGGGGATTTCTGAATTTTCGCCTGATGAACTAGAGAATGAGAGACAAAAAAATAATCTAATCTAAAAATAGCGTTATGTGGGGCAGAATAAAACGTGCAGCCATTATCCCCATTAGCTAAGTGATCCCATAAGTCGATAAGTCCGTGATTATTAACTAAATTGGTGAGTGCCCTAAAGACCTTTTTCTTTTGGCCAGTGTATTTATCAGCGGTAATATCCCAGAGACCCCCAAGCCCATCGATATTAAAGTCGCCACACACTATAAACGGAGCGGACCAGTTAACTAATTCATCATCCAGCAGCTCTAATATCTCCGGATCATCTGCCGTTGAACCATACACTGAACATACAGTGACTACCATCCCCTGGATAGAGCATTCTACAAGTGCCCAACGCCCCCATCTATCTGATAAAACCCTTTTGGCGATAATATCTTTCCTACTAGTAAGGATAGCGACTCCTCTAGTTTTAGTGCCTTGCTTAGTTGCCACCAAAAGCCTAAAACCAAGTTGCTCTAAAATTCTGGACCTATCCCCCTCTATATGTGTCTCCTGAACACACAAGACATCTGCCCGCATTGTTTTCAGAATTATAGCCGCCCTTTGTCTCTTAAATTGGTTATTGAGCCCACATATATTAATTGAAACAAATCTAATATTTAATACATTCATAAAGCAATATTAAGTCGATTCCCTGCCATTTCAAGCGACTTATGGATTGCCTTTTTCCCCGAGATAGCCATAACCACTCCTTCCGAGTTAGAGATGGGCAATAAACCATATTCATCAAAGCTAGTATCTGAAAAAGTCCTCAAACAATGTTTTGTGCTGTGCTGAAACCTACCACCCTGATGACCTTGCCCCAACCCCCTGCCACCCCCACCAGCCCAACCCCCCCACCCCCCCACCCCTACCACCCAAACAGGCAAATAGGTCAACCGTGACCTATGTGTGGCTACTAATCTCACATCTCGAGCTGCCACCGAGACTCTACACCTCTACCGTCAATAAAGAAAAAAGTAAACAACAAAAACCCGCCCCTATTTTAACTAGGAAGGAGGCCGACCCGACCCAGCACCCCAGATTCAAAAAAGTGTACATCAATCAGCAAGTACCACTACTTAAAAAATACAAAGCTCAATAGTGTTAGTCAGGCAGAGAGGAATAGAAATCAATACAGCCCCCAGCCATCCTGTAGATCCCAATCAACTTATCGCCCTGAGGCCCCCCGCCCTCCTACATCCTTCAACTCTGCCAGGAGTTCTTGAGCTTTTACCTCTGATGAAAGCATTCGTACCCGCCCACTCGTAATAACTTTAAGGCGGGCAGGAAACAATAAATATGCTTCAGAGCCCAACCCCTGAAACGCAGATATCATCTGTCGAAGCCTCCACCGGCGTTCAACAGTAACATGACAGAAGTCAGGGCGGGCAAAGAAGGTATGTCCATCAAATGTCCGTTTGGAATTGGGTCTGACCATATCTATTATAGCCTGTCTGAGAAGAAAGTTTCCGATATAGATCAGAATGGCTCTGGGTTGCTCATTATGCCTGCTCTCATTGTTTTTTCTCTGAACCATAGGGAAGCGATGAGCCCGTTAAACTTCCATTTCCCAATTCCAATGGGCAAGCTCCGGGAGTGCACCTTTTAGCAAAGACACCACAAAGGCCATTATGTCACTCCCTTCTGAATTTTCGGCAATGCCCAGTAGGCGAACATTGTTCCGCCGTTGGCGGTTCTCGAAATCTTCGAGTTTCCAGGCAACATCAATGGATTGTTTCTCATGCAAATTAATGGACTCCTGTATTTTTACAACCTCCTCTTCCAGCGCCACTGTTCTATCCTCCACATGGGTAACTCTCTCTGCCATTTCTGTGCAAAGCTTGTTGACCTTGCGGATGGAAATTTGTAGTTTTTTGGTAGCCTGATGTGATCTTCTGCTTTCCATTCTGCCTTCCCCTGCATCTGTTTTAATGTGGAATAAACTAGGTCTAACGTTGGCGGAGTTGATGGACCAGGGGGGGCTGTTGAGCCACCAGATCCAGCCTGCGCATTAGTATCATAAACCTGGCTAGTAGCGGCATAATCCCATTCCAGCTTTTTTGCAGCGGCCATATTAGCCGGGCTCCTTCTAGATCTTGATCTATGTTTTGAAAAAACAGCCTTTGCGCGACAGTTTTTAAGCACAGTGGAGGATCCTCCAGTGTCAGTCTCTTCTGAAGAAATAACATCACTCGAAACCAGTGACTCTGAATCGTCATTGAGTGAATAAAACTGATCCCCTCGGGGATCCATGCATCCGTTCAGGGCCCTTAGCTTTGCCTTTGCCCTTACTTATGAATTCTGAAGAAGGGACACATTGAGTTAATACAGCACGAGGGAGTTGCTGTTAGCTCCACTAGTAACTTTAGTTCTGTACTTGCCGCACATCATTACTTTATTCATGATACCTGTAAGGGGCTCTGACAAGTTATCGCCTTCAGAGGCACCCCCGATAACCAGATCAGGAGCATCTGAGTTTGCCAATTCAGAGCCCCTAGGATTCGCAGTCATAGAGCTCAAGTCGTTTACCTGTGGATCCATTGCAGACAGGATCCGATCCGCTGACAAGCCCTGCTCCTGACCGGTTTCTGCATGCAGCTCTATGTGGTGTTCGTCATCCTCGGGGGCCTCCGTTCCTGCAAGCGGGTGATTTGTGAAGCTATCCGCCACCTGAGTGATGGCAGCGGGAGCGATGGACGAGACCAGGGAGAAGGCTTCAATCACCGTAGTCTGCCTTAACGGAACTTCCACAGTTGCGGGGGGAAGCCGACTCTCATCAAAGACACTGGCGTCTTTCCCGCTGCCGTCTGCTCCCTTGGGTTGTCCGCCACGCCGTGAATGAATCGGAGCCCTTGCTGAGCGTAAAGTGGGATTAGCAGCGTTAGCAATGTTGGCGCCCGGAGCTCCGGCCGCTCCTCCAACACCAGCACCCACAGCCCCAGGGAGATTGGGAGCCTTAGCAGCCTTGGCAGTTTTTGGAGCCATATTCCTGGCAAGCCAACAGCGGTCCGCACGAAGAGTACAGGAGAAGCGCCAGAAACCACGGGATAAGGAGCAGATTACGGCAGAGAGCGATCTGGTTTTTAATAGATAACCAATGTCCAGCAGCCTCATACCAGCCAAAAGGTAAACGCCAGTGCGGATGTGTTTTTTTTTAAATTTTCATCTCTAAACGCATTTTAATCACTAGCAGAGAGGAGAGACCCGGCAGCAGCTCTCATTAAGGTCAGTCAGCAGCCATCTTGCCTCAGCCAGCAGCCATGTAAGAACATATTTTGAGTGAATATCATATTTTAAAGTTGATTAAAGAGAGTGTTTCTGAAAACTGGTAATGAAGAGTCGCGTTTATATTAATGTGTTGGAAATGACCCTTCTTAGAGTGCTTTTCCTCAACTTTTTTGCTTTTGTCCCTCTTGATTGTCCATTGATCTGTGTGCTAGCCTTAGGACTTTGAGCGCCTTTGACACTGTCATTCAGTACCAAAGCCCTGTGCTTGTCTTGTCTATGGGTATATTACAAAAAGGGTAAACCCACCGATACTGGGATCTGGGTAGTAAACGGTACAGTAGGAAATGATCCCAATATACAATACTTCAACATAAAAACAGTTTAAATAGATATTTGCCAACAATCATATAAACCACAAAATACACGAGTGAAAAGGAACAATGTTATTTAATCACACTGTCACCTTACTTTGTATATACATCATAACATATATTCACATTGATAAGCAAGTGCCCAAAGAAAGGGAGAAGTGAAGGGTGAATAAGGTGAAAATAATGTGATAAAAAGGGATAGGGTTAATGTATAAAGAACATATTCATAATTGAACAGTACAAAACAGTTATTCCTTATTTTTGCTCAAAATCGCCAAATTCCTACATCAATCCTTTCGCCATGCATATAGAACAAAAACACAGTAACACAATCACTGTTGTTTAATATGCTAGCCCTAAACAAGTAGTGTCGACGTTTCGACCCGGAGATCTGTAGGTTCATTAGCACCTTACGATGGGGTCTTCCTCAGGACAGGAAGAGGGAAGTGGGCACCTACGAATAAGTATGATAATGGCATTAACCTCATAGGAAGTGATAGAAGACATTAAAAATTCAGTATGGGCCAAAATCCCTATATTTACCATGGAAAGCCTTAATACACAGGCCGGTCTTGATAACAAGTTGGGCATGAAGCTCCAAAGTCACGAGAGCAGATTAACTGCACCTGCAAAAGTAAGGTGTAGTTTAACAATGGCCCGCCCAAATAACATGAGCATCGGGCCCGTGTTTGAATCAGAAATAAAACCTCAGTCAAAAATAGTAAACAGCGTAGAATTGAACTTACGCTCATTTTATTAGTCCGATATCGCATTTAATTTTATTAAGCGATCCAACCCATGTGGGCGGGCCATTGTTAAACTACACCTTACTTTTGCAGGTGCAGTTAATCTGCTCTCGTGACTTTGGAGCTTCATGCCCAACTTGTTATCAAGACCGGCCTGTGTATTAAGGCTTTCCATGGTAAATATAGGGATTTTTGGCCCATATTGAATTTTTAATGTCTTCTATCACTTCCTATGAGGTTAATGCCATTATCATACTTATTCGTAGGTGCCCACTTCCCTCTTCCTGTCCTGAGGAAGACCCCATCGTAAGGTGCTAATGAACCTACAGATCTCCGGGTCGAAACGTCGACACTACTTGTTTAGGGCTAGCATATTAAACAACAGTGATTGTGTTACTGTGTTTTTTGTTCTATATGCATGGCGAAAGGATTGATGTAGGAATTTGGCGATTTTGAGCAAAAATAAGGAATAACTGTTTTGTACTGTTCAATTATGAATATGTTCTTTATACATTAACCCTATCCCTTTTTTATCACATTATTTTCACCTTATTCACCCTTCACTTCTCCCTTTCTTTGGGCACTTGCTTATCAATGTGAATATATGTTATGATGTATATACAAAGTAAGGTGACAGTGTGATTAAATAACATTGTTCCTTTTCACTCGTGTATTTTGTGGTTTATATGATTGTTGGCAAATATCTATTTAAACTGTTTTTATGTTGAAGTATTGTATATTGGGATCATTTCCTACTGTACCGTTTACTACCCAGATCCCAGTATCGGTGGGTTTACCCTTTTTGTAATGTCTTCTGAGCAGGTGCATGCCTGCGAGGTTTATTAGTGATTGAATCACTTACTGTCCAAAATGGTAGAGAGCGGAACTTTATCATATACAGAGGAGTATATTGCCCAACTGTTACAGGACCCTAATAACCAATTTCTGTCTTCCACTACCCCTACGATTGATTTTACTTTAAATGATAAGGTTGCTCGTTTAGAGCGTCTTGAGAAAAAATTGATACGGACTCGCCTACATGGGCATTTGTTGACTAAATATCTTCAATCTAATATTATTCCTACTGGATTGCAGGTTAGGAACGAACCTGCAATTTTTGTTGATATCCCTAAATTTAAGGAAGGATTTAGTTTTGTTGCTAATAATTGCTCCCGGCATTGGATGGTGCTGGGTGTTGAGATAGCGGCGGAACAGATCCAGGTTCTTATGCGTGAAATCACTGCCTTGAAATCTGAGATTGCAGGTGATTCCACACTCACCAATGCTAAGGAGGCTTTGGAGAATCTGGGGAAAACATTAAAGGATTTTGAGACTACCACCCAGAATAAGAAATTGGATAAGTTATCTAAAGATATACGCTATTACGATAAGAAGAACACATATCCATACCTTCAAGAGGATTTCTACAAACAGGATAATCAGGGACGCTTTACAGGCCGAGGCAGGGGAGGTTACCGTGGACGTAGGAATTATACTACCTTCTCGGAATCATCCTATAGCACGGATAGTGAGAACGAACAGGCAGGCCCCAGTACCAATTACAGTTATCAGGAAAATTGGCACCAACCACAAGGACCTTTTCCTTTTTTAGGAGAGGGACAATGGAGACCACCCAGGGGCCGAGGTGGCTTCTGGCCGAGGGGACCACCACGGGGCCAGCAACAAGCCAATGCGACCTGGGAGAGAGGTCGCGGGGGAACCCAAAAGCAGGTTCGTTTCCCGCAAGAGAATCATGGCGAAATATCGACACGACGCAAAGTTTACAGGTGGTGAGCAGGCAACAGAGTCCGGTAGTGAATATCTCCTCCTACGTTTTGAAGGAAGAAGAAGAAAGGATTCTGAGTAAGGGTTTGTCCTTTGTACCTACAGCACATCCTAATCATCTGACATTGAAAATAGAATTACTCAGATTTTTTCGGAAAGTTCGTCTGAGGTATTTTTTCAAGAATTCTGCAACCTCCTCCGTTAAATCCGTGACAGGACTTCGAGTTCCCTCTACTTTCGTTCCCCGACCAACGCCATGAGTAATCGAATTCTGGCTTATGAAGACATTGTACTTAGGGACATATCTAAACTTTTGGAGTCACACAAACATTCCAATGTGAATGTGACCCGCAGTGAGAGAGAAGCTCTATCTGCCCTAAGCAACAACAAGGATATTGTGATTAAGCCCGCGGACAAGGGCGGAGCGATTGTGGTACAGGATGTGGCTAAATACAAGCTGGAAATCATTGGGCAATTACAGGATGGAGTGAGGTACACCAAATTGAGGTCGAATCCTACTACAGAAATGGCCTCTGAGATCCTTAGCCTCACTAAAGGAGGTCTGGAACTAGGCTTCCTTAGTAAACTTGAGTATGAGTATCTCAATCAATCAGATCCACGGCTCCCCACCATTTATACACTGCCAAAGGTTCATAAGGATATGCGAAATCCACCTGGTAGACCCATTGTTTCAGGCTGTGGGTCTATGCTTGAACCACTATGTAGGTATATTGACTTCTTTTTGAAACCGATTGCTGAAAGAACTGAAACATACTTGAGGGATACGCTCCAAACCATTAATTTGATTGATCAGCTTCCTTTTGATCCAAATGATCAACTTTTGGTGACATGCGACATTGTATCGCTATACACTAGCATTCCCCAACAATCAGCACTTGAAGTGGTGAGGCATGCTCTGAATCAACGACCAGCTCCCATGGCAGTGCCCACGGATTTCATCATTGGATTACTATCTATAGCTATGATGAGGAATTTCTTCTTTTTCCAGGGAAGTTACTATCTACAGACAAAGGGTGTGGCAATGGGGGCTTCCTTCGCACCTGATTTGGCTATAATTTTCATGGACCATTTTGAACAAGCATTTATCTTCAATTTGAATAATCCATATCGTGAGAAGGTAACGTTGTGGAGAAGGTACATTGATGATGTGCTGATGATATGGACAGGCACGAGCGAAGATCTGGGCTTTTTCCACGCTTGGCTGAATCAGAGGGATAAAGACATTCAATTTACTATGCAATCCAGTCCCAATAGGATAGATTTCCTTGATATCACCATCTGTAATGAGGATGACAAGCTATATACAACATTGTATCGTAATCCTGTTGAACGGAATTCACTTCTAAGATATAATAGCCATCACCCGCGTGGCCTAAGGGATAATCTACCAGTAGGGCAGTTCTTAAGGATTCGCAGAAACTGCTCCAAGAAAGAGGACTATATGGCGGAGTCGGATGACTTAAGGGATCGACTTCTCGAAAGGGGCTATCCCAGTAGATTGATAAAAAGAGCACAGAAAAGAGCCTGGTATAGCCCTCGAGATGCTTTGCTTGCAGTGCAGGATCGGGACGATAACACACTACAAAGGATGATTTGTGTTACTACATTTTGCACTCAGAGTAATGCCATCAAGAAGATCATAAATCGACACTGGGGACTAGTGTCTGATGACATTGAACAACCTATTTTACCAATGCATTCTTTCAAGAAAGCTAAAAGCATCAAAGATTATGTGGTTCGCTCTTTCCTGGTAAGCCCAATGTCGCCCTCCATTCAATCCTTGTGGAATTTACCTGTAACAGTGGGACATTTCAAATGTGGCCAATGTAAGGCGTGTCAGACCACTATTCAAACGAAAAGGTTCATGTACAAGCACCATACAATCATTTTGGAGTCATTTACTAATTGCAATACCAGTAATGTAATTTATGGCATTATCTGTCCCTGTGGGCTTGTTTATGTGGGACAGACCCAACAAAAAATTAAAGCCCGCATACTGCAACACTGCAGTAGAATAAGATGCGATGTACAGGGGGCACCTTTAGTTGAACATTTCAAGAGTGCTGCACATACACCAGAGGACCTTAAATGGCTTGTGTTGGAGAAAGTCACCTTGGGGCCTAGAGGTGGCAACATTGGCCCGATCCTTAATTTAAGGGAATTTAAATGGATGACACGTCTTGACTCGATACAGAATGGATTGAACGAAGTGGAGTCCAGCCATGCCCAGCTAGCATGTCTCTAAATAGGAGCTTGGGTGTATCTTCTATACAATTTTGAACCATGGGCATCTTCATTGGGGCTGTTTTCTTGAATTTTCATTCTCTTTGTTCAGCCATGTTGTGTAGCTCCATGATCCGATATGCCGTTACTCTTTTGATGTATCTAATCTTGATGATTATAGTATGTGGTGCTAGCTGTAGCATATTAAGGTGTATACGTTACTCATGGATATCTAGCAATTTTTGATTTGTCGTTTGCATTAACATTTAGTAAACACATTATGTTAGAATAATATGTTTATAATATCCTTCTTTGCCTGGAGGTTTTTGTGATAAACTGTCCTTTACTCTAGTTTTGAACAATGTAAATTAATCGTGGATGATGTGAACTATTTTTCAACTGTTCTAATATGTGTGAGAACATGCTGTCATACCTTTTATCCATCATGTTATCCTTGTAATGAATGGCAAATTGCCATAATAATGAGATGGTCTGTTTCAAGAATTATTTATGGAGGTAGCACTAAATAGGGTATGGTTTAGGGGCTTATATTTGATTCCCCCTTTTCTTTAATAATCTATTCTTTGAGTGGCGCCCTTATTTTTGGGTTACCATTATTGATGATTATATACCTTATTTGGAGCTTTAGACTATCTACCATTTTTTAACACAAGAACAGTCTGTATTGGTTCCTTAATACTCTCCCCCTTTTTATAAATACTCTAGTTTAACTGACTGTTTATTTTATTTATTTTTAAGATATTCCATTAATCTTGTTAAAAGCTCGATTCAGGGCAAGTCTATTGTTGCTTTCCATTGCAACCCGGATGGACGTGGATGTGGCTGTGTCAGCATCCAGCTGCTGCCACCGGCACGTCTTACTCGTGGGTTTTCTCACGTACGAGGCAGTATATAAACTGCTGAGCACTCGTTCCCCCTTCTTCCATCCTTCCAGCTGTAGATTCAGTCGGGCGTCGAGCGGTAAGCCTTCTCCGCTCGTTACAATGTTATTAATTCTGTGACTCTTATGAGCGCATTCGGCTTTCTGTTTCTTTGGCTGAAACATTATCTCCTTTGATCCTAGACGCTGGCGCGCTGGGCTGGAGGGTCGGTATCGTATAGAATAGCGGTGAGTGGATCAATATTCTAGTGGTTTGGAGCTGTTGAGTCTCTAAGCAGGGGTTTTTGTGATTTATACCTTATCTCCCGCCCTTTCTTTGTTTTCTCCTCCAGATTCCAAGCCCTCTGATATACCGCATTTATTGTGGCACTGGCAGGTAATCATTGCTATAGCTGTGGGGCCAGGTGGTGGACAGATTTTAATTCAAAGGTCCTGGTTAGGTTTAGATACAGTTTTTGTTTTTTTCTCATTTTTAGGATTGAATCATTTAACGGATTAACATGGGTTGGATCGCTTAATAAAATTAAATGCGATATCGGACTAATAAAATGAGCGTAAGTTCAATTCTACGCTGTTTACTATTTTTGACTGAGGTTTTATTTCTGATTCAAACACGGGCCCGATGCTCATGTTATTTGGGCGGGCCATTGTTAAACTACACCTTACTTTTGCAGGTGCAGTTAATCTGCTCTCGTGACTTTGGAGCTTCATGCCCAACTTGTTATCAAGACCGGCCTGTGTATTAAGGCTTTCCATGGTAAATATAGGGATTTTTGGCCCATATTGAATTTTTAATGTCTTCTATCACTTCCTATGAGGTTAATGCCATTATCATACTTATTCGTAGGTGCCCACTTCCCTCTTCCTGTCCTGAGGAAGACCCCATCGTAAGGTGCTAATGAACCTACAGATCTCCGGGAGTCGAAACGTCGACACTACTTGTTTAGGGCTAGCATATTAAACAACAGTGATTGTGTTACTGTGTTTTTGTTCTATATGCATGGCGAAAGGATTGATGTAGGAATTTGGCGATTTTGAGCAAAAATAAGGAATAACTGTTTTGTACTGTTCAATTATGAATATGTTCTTTATACATTAACCCTATCCCTTTTTTATCACATTATTTTCACCTTATTCACCCTTCACTTCTCCCTTTCTTTGGGCACTTGCTTATCAATGTGAATATATGTTATGATGTATATACAAAGTAAGGTGACAGTGTGATTAAATAACATTGTTCCTTTTCACTCGTGTATTTTGTGGTTTATATGATTGTTGGCAAATATCTATTTAAACTGTTTTTATGTTGAAGTATTGTATATTGGGATCATTTCCTACTGTACCGTTGTCTATGGGTAAGACATATACCTAGGGCATGTAAATCAAATGCTCCTCCGTGGGCTTGCAGCGCTGGTTGTGCCATCCATGGAGGTGGCTCTTCAAATGTGCCACAGGTTTTCCCTGATGGGGCCTGTGTGTGCAGGTTACTGTTACTTGGCTTGGCATTTAAAAGCTACTTGCCAAGGTGCTATACATCTCTCACTACATCGAAGTACTCCCAGGGGGCAGGGTGCAGTGTCGGGAAGAGGCAGGGCATGGGTACGTGTTCGCTACATGCACTAGTAGTTAATGGCACCAGATGGTGTGTTCGGTACAGTGGGGCCTGCTTCTCGCATTGATTAACATGGGAGATCATGGAAAGGCTAATCCTATGTGCAGAAGAGTAGCAGTATAGTATTTGATATTGATGATTTAGTAATGGCAAATCCTCTCCTGTCGTGCAAGTGGATTCGACATTACTAATGTGGAAATGCCACTTTGGGAAAGTGGGCATTTCAGTGCACGTGGCTATGTGTGCCTGTTAGCCTGTCTCCAACCCACATCTGGGTGCTGGGGGGACAGTTAAATCTGTGCATTCCTGATAGAAGGCCATAAACTAGGGGCTCAAGGGAAACTGCAGACCTCTGACCTCGAGGGGCATACCTGGGCTGGATATGAGTGGGTAGAATAGGCACCTACATTCCAAGGGGCAGGGTCTTGGCCACACTAAAGATATTGATCAAGCCTCCTAGGGTAGCAGACAGGACAACATTTAGAGAGGGCTTGTGCATTTCAAAGGTGGCCTTTTGAACAAAACTCATCTTCAAAGGCCATTGTGGGTATAACTACTGGGGATCTGCCATCAGGAGTTAGAGACGCTTTTGGGAATTGGAACCAAACTACGCTGGTTTGATGCTGGGACATCGACAAGAGGAACCATTGGGGCAGGAGGGATTGCAACTGGATTATGTGGTGGCCTGGGGCTTGTCGTGCTCCGGGAAGGGGACTATCACTTGGTGGATTTTGCCTGGATGTTGCTGGCCTGCAGCTAATTGCCAAATGTTGTGGCCCGGGTCCCTAAGCACTCTCCAAGGGCCGGTTGACTGGAACTCCTGTCCACAGATCTCAGGGACAGAAAGGATCTCCCAGTTTCCACGAGATTGTACGGATCGTGCAGGGAGCAGTGGAAATGGGTGGAAGTGATCGTTGGTTGGAACAAGGACCATCCTGACATACGCCGTAATCACATTGTGCAGAGGAGTGTGCTCGTAAAGATCTGCGGCCCACCTGGGGTGCCAGATCGTGAGGATGTCGAGGAGTGCTGGGGAAGTTTGTCGAGTCTGAGGGACCCATGCTTGCAGTGGAAAACCTGTGCTAGCTCACACTCCATACAGTGAGGTGTCCAAGGTGTGTTGGGGGACGATGGCCGAGTCCATGAGACCCGAGCTGGAAGCCTAGACTGTCTCCGACCTCCAGATCAGGAAGCCTGACATTGCGGCCCCAATCCGAGCTCGCTGGCTCCCTCTCCCCGGACCCACGCCACAAGGTACTCTGTTGGGGAGAATATTGTAACTGGACCAGAGGGGTCTTGTTGTGCCTTGTATGCGCCTATGGATGGCTACTTGGAGCAACTGCAGCTGACACCTCTGCCTAGGGGGAAACATTTTTCCAGTAAGGAAACACACAAGCTTCCGGTGTCACAGACATTTGCCTACGGGGGGATAGTGATCCTGCACTCGTGAAGGTGCCTCTGGGTGCCTGAAGGTCTAATCTGGAGGGATGAAACCAAGTACCTGTTTCCTTCCGCTTTAGGTGGTCTCAACAATCTAATCAAAGTGTCTCCAGCAGGTGTAACGAATATCGACGGCTTTGTAATTTGAGTGGCTGAGGGGCTGGGTCACGAGGCGTAGTCAAAACCTGTGATTTTTTGGCCATTACAACTGTATGAGATATGCTATATTGGGAATATTGTGTTTTATGCTAATGTGTTAGCAGGAAAGTGGAATACCTCTGAACAGCTTGCATATATGTTTCTGTCTCTTGTGATGTAGGGGAATTGTTTGGATCATGAACACCTCGGGGAAGTACGCACATGGGTTTATGCTGCTTACAAGGCTGAGGGGATAACAGGGCAAGTGAATGCCTATGACTCGTACATATATGTTCATGCCGGTCTGCTGCTAATGGTAGAGTTTGACAATTGCATATAACCGTACAGCATGTATCCAATGTGTATGTCATTTTGATTTTAATATGTGTGTAATACAAAGACTAGTGTTTTATACATACTGCGTTGAGTCTTTTTGTAGTGTACTCAGTGTGTTGCGAGGGTGGTGTTGTGCCAATCTTTACACTTTGACCCTGAGGATAAGTCTGACCGCTCTGTGTCAAGCTACCTAAGGGTGAGCCCAGGTTATTGGACAATTGTATCGTACACATCCTATATAGGACGATGAATTCTGTCTGGCTTTGATGCATCCCAGGCAGCCAAAAACCACTGGGTCTAACATCATGTTTTTCATTTTTCTAAGTAATTTTTTATTGTTATTGTTAGAAATGGGGGTCTCTAGTTGGCAGAGGTAGGTACCTTTCTCCAAATAGGGACCCTTGCTTCTAGTCAGGGTAAGGGTGATACACACTTAGATAACCCTGCTCACTCCCTTGGTAGCTGGGCACAAGCAGACAGGTTTATCCCAAAGGCAATGTGTAAAGTATTTGTACCAACACTCACAGTAACACAGTGAAAACACCACAAATGGACACCACACCAGTTTAGAAAAATAAAATATCTTTATCTAAACTAAACAAGACCAAAGCGACAGAAATCCAACATACACAGTTAAAAATATGACTGTCAAAAGGTTTCAAGAACTTGACCATAGAAAACTATGGATGCGTGACTTTTCACCAAAGTACCTCTAGATGCGTCAAAGTTCCAAAAGCCAAACAGCCGCAGAGTCGGAAAACAAAGAGATGCGACACTCCTGAGACCTTGGGGAGGCGATGCGACAGTTCTGCGACATGCAGAGGATGAGTTGCGTCGAATCCGGTCTGTGTGGGGAGTGATGCGTCGATTCTTCGTGACGGTTCCAGTCCACGGATGATGCGTCTGAAGAACTTGCCGCACAGCTACAATGCGTGGAAATCTGGGATGCATCGGTGATCGATGCGGCGTCGTCGAGCGGCGCTGCGTCTGTCCTCTTCCGCTGCGATCCCTCGATACGTTGATTTTAGCAGTTCTTCACGTTTCTTCTTTCTTACAGCTCCCAAACAGCAGCAACAACCTCGAGAGGCCCAAAACTGGCACAGGCACCTCTTGGTAGGCTAGAACGCACAGCAGCAGAGTTCAGGGGAGCTGGGAGTGAAGCCTTTGTGTCCCTGAGACTTCAGAACAGGAGGCCAGCTCACTTCAGGCCCTTGGAGATCTCCTTCAAGCAGGGGACACAGCACACAGCAAAGTCCTTCTCCTTTCCTTGGCAGAAACAGCAACAGCAGGCCAACCCCAGACACACAGCAAGGGCAGTACTTCTCCTCAGTCTCTCCAGCTCTTCTCCTTGGCAAAGGTTCCTCTTGAATTCCAGGAATGATTTAAAGTTCAGGGGTTTTAGGTCTAATACTTATACCCCAAAATGTCTTTGTTCTCTTTGTACACGAGTGTATGAGCATGCACAGCTTGTGTTAAACAAAATTTTCGTTCTGTTGCGTGCACTGGAGGTATCACCCTCTGGAAAGGGTGTCACGTAGAAAGTATTGGGTAGTGCCACTCTTTATGAGTGGTATCCCTCTGGGCACAGCTGGAAACCTGACTGAGCAGGTATCAAATGTTCCACATCATAATAATAATAAACTCCTTGGTGGTTGCAAAAAGTTCAAACACTCTTGTTCAAGTTTGTGCAGTGCATGAATTTTATTCATTCATGAATGCGTGTGATTCAATTAATTGATATAAGTGCCAATTACATTGTATTCAATTTCCCGATGCATTTCGGGCATGCAAGCCCTTCTTCAGGGGAAAAATCTAAAATCGAATGCAGAAAATAAACAGAGCGTCACTGTTACTCTATAAAAAGGCTACATATCTTTAACAGTCTAATCTCTAAATGGTGAGCTAGTAAAGGTGGACTGTACCAAGTGCGGGCATATAATGTGTCCGCTTTCTCTCCCCTTTTCCTTCTGTACCCCTCGCTGCCCCATTTTGAATTGTGCCCGTACTTGTGTCCGCTTTATCTCCACTTTTCCTTCTGTACCCCTCGCTGCCCCATTTTGAATTGTGCCCGTATTTGTGTCCGCTTTCTCTCCCCTTTTCCTTCTGTACCCCTCGCTGCCCCATTTTGAATTGTGCCCGTATTTGTGTCCGCTTTATCTCCACTTTTCCTTCTGTACCCCTCGCTGCCCCATTTTTGAATTGTGCCGGTACTTGTGTCCGCTTTCTCTCCCCTTTTCCTTCTGTACCCCTCGCTGCCCCATTTTGAATTGTGCCCGTACTTGTGTCCGCTTTATCTCCACTTTTCCTTCTGTACCCCTCGCTGCCCCATTTTGAATTGTGCCCGTATTTGTGTCCGCTTTCTCTCCCCTTTTCCTTCTGTACCCCTCGCTGCCCCATTTTGAATTGTGCCCGTATTTGTGTCCGCTTTATCTCCACTTTTCCTTCTGTACCCCTCGCTGCCCCATTTTTGAATTGTGCCCGTATTTGTGTCCGCTTTCTCTCCACTTTTCCTTCTGTACCCCTCGCTGCCCCATTTTGAATTGTGCCCGTATTTGTGTCCGCTTTCTCGCCACTTTTCCTTCTGTACCCCTCGCTGCCCCATTTTGAATTGTGCCCGTATTTGTGTCCGCTTTCTCTCCACTTTTCCTTCTGTACCCCTCGCTGCCCCATTTTTGAATTGTGCCCGTATTTGTGTCCGCTTTCTCTCCACTTTTCCTTCTGTACCCCTCGCTGCCCCATTTTGAATTGTGCCCGTATTTGTGTCCGCTTTCTCTCCACTTTTCCTTCTGTACCCCTCGCTGCCCCATTTTTGAATTGTGCCCGTACTTGTGTCCGCTTTCTCTCCCCTTTTCCTTCTGTACCCCTCGCTGCCCCATTTTGAATTGTGCCCGTACTTGTGTCCGCTTTATCTCCACTTTTCCTTCTGTACCCCTCGCTGCCCCATTTTTAATTGTGCCCGTATTTGTGTCCGCTTTCTCTCCCCTTTTCCTTCTGTACCCCTCGCTGCCCCATTTTGAATTGTGCCCGTATTTGTGTCCGCTTTCTCTCCCTTTTCCTTCTGTACCCCTCGCTGCCCCATTTTGAATTGTGCCCGTATTTGTGTCCGCTTTCTCTCCCCTTTTCCTTCTGTACCCCTCGCTGCCCCATTTTGAATTGTGCCCGTATTTGTGTCCGCTTTAACTCCACTTTTCCTTCTGTACCCCTCGCTGCCCCATTTTTGAATTGTGCCCGTATTTGTGTCCGCTTTCTCTCCACTTTTCCTTCTGTACCCCTCGCTGCCCCATTTTGAATTGTGCCCGTATTTGTGTCCGCTTTCTCTTCACTTTTCCTTCTGTACCCCTCGCTGCCCCATTTTGAATTGTGCCCGTATTTGTGTCCGCTTTCTCTCCACTTTTCCTTCTGTACCCCTCGCTGCCCCATTTTTGAATTGTGCCCGTATTTGTGTCCGCTTTCTCTCCACTTTTCCTTCTGTACCCCTCGCTGCCCCATTTTGAATTGTGCCCGTATTTGTGTCCGCTTTCACACCACTTTTCCTTCTGTACCCCTCGCTGCCCCATTTTTGAATTGTGCCCGTATTTGTGTCCGCTTTCTCTCCACTTTTCCTTCTGTACCCCTTGCTGCCCCATTTTGAATTGTGCCCGTATTTGTGTCCGCTTTCTCTCCACTTTTCCTTCTGTACCCCTCGCTGCCCCATTTTTGAATTGTGCCCGTATTTGTGTCCGCTTTCTCTCCACTTTTCCTTCTGTACCCCTCGCTGCCCCTGCCTCCCGCCTCCCAGCTGCTCCTCCCTCCCACCTCCCCATAAATGGCGGCCGCTGCGCGGTGAGGTGAGCGACCCTTGACCTTGCCAGGTAGGTCGCTCCCCCACCACACAGATCCGCCTGTCCTGGCCGCCCGCTGCTGCTGCTGGTAAGATCGCCCTTCCGTTTGTGGCCTCGGTGCCCGTATTGCTTGCTTGTCTCCCCTTTTCCCTTTTGTGCCCCCGCTGCCCCCATTTGAACTGTGCCCGTATTTGTGTCCGCTTTCTCTCCCCTTTTCCTTCTGTACCCCTCGCTGCCCCATTTTGAATTGTGCCCGTACTTGTGTCCGCTTTATCTCCACTTTTCCTTCTGTACCCCTCGCTGCCCCATTTTGAATTGTGCCCGTATTTGTGTCCGCTTTCTCTCCCTATTCCTTCTGTACCCCTCGCTGCCCCATTTTGAATTGTGCCCGTATTTGTGTCCGCTTTCTCTCCCCTTTTCCTTCTGTACCCCTCGCTGCCCCATTTTGAATTGTGCCCGTATTTGTGTCCGCTTTATCTCCACTTTTCCTTCTGTACCCCTCGCTGCCCCATTTTTGAATTGTGCCCGTATTTGTGTCCGCTTTCTCTCCACTTTTCCTTCTGTACCCCTCGCTGCCCCATTTTGAATTGTGCCCGTATTTGTGTCCGCTTTCTCTCCACTTTTCCTTCTGTACCCCTCGCTGCCCCATTTTTGAATTGTGCCCGTATTTGTGTCCGCTTTCTCTCCACTTTTCCTTCTGTACCCCTCGCTGCCTCTCGCCACTCCCGCCGCTGCGTCCCCTGCGGCCCCGCCCCCCAGACTGCCCATTCGCTGCCCCTGCCTCCCGCCTCCCAGCTGCTCCTCCCACCCATCTCCCCATAAATGGCGGCCGCTGTGCGGCCGCGCCGCTGGCGCGCCGCTGGCGCGCCATAGGCGCGCCTAAGGCAAGCCCGTCTGCGCCCGTCCGCGCCTGGACCGCGCCCAGCGCCAAACCCCCTGGCCCCCGCAGCAGCCAACCCACCCACCGGACTTACGACACCGCCACCCTCAACGCACTCAACACCGGCCGCATCCCCGGCTGCCACCGTGCCACCCCAGGACGCACCCACGGACCCTTCGCCTGCCAATCCTGCAAGTTCTCCTGCCTCCGGACCTGCACCACACCCGCCAAGCCGAGCACCAGCAGCAACCACCTGAAGTGCTTCCTGCTCAACACCCGCTCCGTCCACAGACACGCCGTGGAACTTTGGAACCTGCTCGACTCCACATCACCAGACGTCGCTTTCCTCACGGAAACATGGATGAACGCCTCTTCAGCGCCCGACATCGCCATCGCCATCCCGGACGGATACAAGATCACCCGAAGGGACCGCGCAAACCAGACAGGAGGAGGCATCGCCATCGTCCACAAGAACACCATCCGCATCACGACCAACTCCGACGACACCTTCACAGCCGGCGAACACCTGCACTTCCAGATACACACCGACCCCAAGACCACCCTCAGAGGCACCCTCATCTACAGACCCCCAGGACCACGCACACAATTCAGCGAAGACATCGCCGACCTCATCAGCCCGCACGCCCTCCCCTCGGCTGACTACATCCTCCTTGGGGACCTCAACTTCCACCTAGAGAACAACAACGATCGCAACACCACCACCCTGCTGGACAACCTCGCCAACCTCGGACTCAAGCAACTGGTGACCACCCCCACACACCTCGCCGGCCACACGCTTGACCCCGTCTTCTCCTCCAGCAAGGACATCTCCTTCAGCCACACCACCGGACTCCACTGGACAGACCACAGCTGCGTCCACTTCAGCTTCAGCAGGATCACCACGCACCACCACCCGCAACAGTTTCCGCGCAGAAGCTGGAACAAGATCACCACCGACCAACTCACCACATCCCTGAGCCCAGAACCCTCCCGCCAGCTCAACGAACCCCAACCAAGCCGCCAGCAACCTCACAAGATGGATCACCAACTGCGCAGACGACCTCGCCCCATTGAAGACCCCCCAGTCAGACCCGGCAACAAGAAAGCATCCTGGTTCACCGACGAACTCAAGATATCCAAGAAGAACTGCCGGGCCCTCGAGAAAGCATGGCGCAGAGACCCGACTGCAGACAACATGACCACCCGAAAGCACGCCACCCGAAAACACCACCAGCTGATCCACACCACCAAGAAAACCGCATTCAAGGAACGACTGGACAACAACGCCCACAACAGCAAGGAACTCTTCATCATCGTCAAAGAACTCTCGAACCCCAGCACCGGAAACAACGACATCACTCCCTCGCAAGACCTCTGCAACTCGCTCGCCTCGTTCTTCCACAGCAAGATCGCAGACATACACTACAGTTTCAGCACACAGCCGACGTACCCTACGACCGTTCCAACGCCCCCACCTCCACCCTCCGAGCCTGGACCCCTATCAACACCGAAGACACTATCCGCACGATGAACTCCATCCACTCCGGATCACCAACCGACCCCTGCCCTCACCACGTCTTCAACAAGGCCGACGCCGTCATCGCACCCCACCTCCGGGACATCATCAACACCTCCTTCGTCACCGCCACCTTCCCAGAGAGCTGGAAGCACGCCGAACTCAGCGCCCTACTGAAGAAACCGTCAGCAGACCCCACCGACCTCAAAAACTACCGCCCCATCTCGCTCCTTCCTTTTCCTGCCAAAGTCATCGAGAAGACCGTCAACAGACAACTGGCCGCCTTCCTCGAGACGAATGGATCCCTCGACCACTCGCAGTCCGGCTTCCGGGCCAACCACAGCACCGAGACCGCCCTCATCGCAGCTACCGACGACATCCGAGCCCTGCTCGACAACGGGGAAACAGCGGCCCTCATCCTCCTGGACCTCTCCGCAGCGTTCGACACAGTCTGCCACCGCACCCTAGTGCAACGCCTGAACAACGGCGGAATCCAAGAGAAGGCACTGGAGTGGATCATCTCCTTCCTCGCCGGAAGAACCCAGAGAGTCCGCCTCCCCCGTTCAGTTCCGAGGCCACCGAAGTCATCTGCGGCGTACCACAAGGATCATCACTCAGCCCCACCCTCTTCAACGTCTACATGAGCCCCCTCGCAGCCATCGCACGCCAACACAACCTCAACATCATCTCCTACGCCGACGACACCCAGCTGATCCTCTCCCTCACCAACGACCCCACAACCGCCAGAACCAACCTACATGAAGGGATGAAGGACGTAGCCGAGTGGATGAGGAACAGCCGCCTGAAACTGAACTCAGATAAAACGGAAGTCCTCATCCTAGGATCATCACCCTCCGCCTGGGACGACTCCTGGTGGCCCCCTGCCCTGGGCAACGCACCCAAACCAACGGACCACGCACGCAACCTGGGCTTCATCCTGGACTCCTCCCTCTCAATGACCCGACAAATCAACGCCGTCTCCTCGTCTTGCTTCAACATCCTACGCATGCTGCGCAAGATCTTCCGGTGGATCCCCACCGAAACCAGGAAGACGGTCACCCAGGCCCTCGTCACCAGCCGACTGGACTACGGCAACTCCCTCTACGCCGGAACCACAGCCAAACTTCAAAAAAGACTCCAACGCATCCAGAACGCCTCAGCTCGACTCATCCTGGACATCCCCCGACACAGCCACATCGCCGGACACCTGAGAGACCTGCACTGGCTCCCCGTCAGCAAGAGAATCACGTTCCGACTCCTCACCCACGCACACAAAGCTCTCCACAACCAAGGCCCCAGATACCTCAACGACCGTCTGACCTTCTACACTCCCACCCGCCAGCTACGATCGACCAACCACGCCCTCGCCGCCGTCCCCCGCATCCGAAGAGCCACAACGGGAGGAAGATCCTTCTCCTACCTGGCTGCCAAGACGTGGAACTCCCTACCCATCCACCTCCGCCTTACCCAAGACCACCTCTCCTTCAGGAAGCAACTCAAGACCTGGCTGTTCGAACAGTAGCGGACCCCCCTCCCCCAAGCGCCTTGAGACCCTCCGGGTGAGTAGCGCGCTATACAAATGCTTGATTGATTGAACGTGCCTCAGAAAATAATTCATAAAGCTAAGCAATAGATGCAACGGTATCGACGTGATATATACGTGAATATACCACATCCCAGATTAAACATGATGAGAACCCGGATATGAAGACCAAAGAAAACTGTGAAGTGAAGTCAGTAAACGATGCATGCCATTCAAAAAGATGTGATGTCTACTGAATGTGTATACTTGTTGATGGAAAACAATTCATAAAATCTCATGAACAGATGATCATACACCAAATAGTGCATAAATATTACAATGAACCCTGAAAAAACTTTGTGTTAGAATCCGGTGTACATGCCATATATCCCAAGGAGTTTAAAAAGTGCCAAATGATTGTGCGCGGTGTTTAAGGCGTACGATGTTGTACAAAGTGCAGCCACGTTTGAAAACACTCATGCAAAGAGAAGTACGCTAAGCGCTAGAAGAAACTCACTTCAGCCAGGTAGGTGTGCAACGTACTCAAGCGGTCTGAAAACATCGAGTGACTGTTTGCGGTTTGCTTAAAACAAGCTCGTACGGGTGTGTGCAGCAAGATAGAAAACGGACCATTCCCAGTGGTTGTCAACAGATTGGAAAAAAATCATGGGTGCCATTTTGAAGTGGTTACAAATCAATGAGTGACCGCAACTACATTAGAAAGAATAGAATATATACTCAATAATGAAGACTAACAAATGCGGATAAATGGTATGTGAAATGACGTATAGAACTGGAACAAAGTCTATGGCAAATAATGGAAATGTTCAAATAACATGCAAATATATACCCAAAACATAGTCTCTGTGTATGAAATCTACGAAGTGTGTTCCAGGAATTTGAGTTACCAATCATAAATATGCTGAGACATAAAACCAAAAAGCAGAATAATCCATAAGGGTAAAAGCTGAATGAACCATTAGGGTAAAAGTAACTGAAGTTCTGAGACCTCAACTGGTGTTTGAAAGGTTAGTTGAAGTAATAAAGACACCGATGGGTGATAAGGGTTAAATGTTAAAGGAAAGATAAGATCAACCATTAGGATAGGAGTGACTGGAGTACGGAAACCCGAGCTTATGAAGGAAAAAGAAGCTGGAAACATAAAAACACCAAAAGGTGATATGAATTAGATTTAGAAATAACTATAGACAAAGCTGAGCGCATGTTAGCGAAGAATGGAAGTGTATGAAAAGACCATTAGGGGCGATATCATAGCGGAAAGAGTGATAGATGAGCCATATATATAGAAACGAGCACAGTAATAGAGATGTCACAGGTAGCATTGGAATTCCATCCGGTCATTAAGACCGTTAGGTTTCATTGAGTCCAAGAACTTGATCCAATAATTTTCCCTTTGTAAAATGAAATCGTTGTTGTTTCTGCCCTCTCGTCTGTTGATAGTTTCCAAGATGACAAATTGCAGTTGACTGATGTTATGTCGATGTTCTGTAAAATGTACTGCTATAACTGATCTGATGTTGTTGGTACGAATGTTGCTCTTATGTTCGTTCACTCGGATTTTGATCTTCCTCTCTGTCTTCCCGACATAAACCAGCCCGCAGGGGCATTTGAGCATATAAATGACATTTTTGGTATCACAGTTGGCATTCACTTTTAGCTTGATTTTAGTGCCTTTCATTGGGTGAGTGATAACAGATCCCTTGATGATATTATTACAATTGTTGCAGTTAAGACAAGGAGTATTGCCTTTGTAAACAGGTTTAGATGACACTTCTGGTTTCTTGGCAATGAGTTCTTTGATGTTCTTACTCCTGGTGTAAGCAAAGATTGGAGGATCATGAAAGATATCTTTGAAATCTGGTTCCATATTTAATATCGACCAGTGTTTCCGGATTGCTTGCTTGTATTGCTGGCTCAGGGTGGAAAATTTGGAAACAACCACAGTGCGTTGGCGACGTGTTTTGACAATAGATGTTAAAAGTTGCATGCGACTCTTTTCTCTACATCGTGTATTGGCTTGCTCCAAAATTTCATCAGGATATCCGCGATTTTTGAATTTAGCCAGCATTGCCGCAGATTGTTGAACAAAACTCTCTGGGTTCGAAACAATTCTCTTGACTCTCAATAGTTGTGAGTACGGTAGATTGTTCTTGAGAGGTGTCTGATGGAAACTTTGATAGTGCAATAAGTTATTCCTATCTGTGCTTTTGCTGTGAATGTTGGTTGCCAAGGTTGTGTCAGATTTGTAGATCAGTACATCAAGAAACGCTATAGATTGTTGATCGTAGTTAAAGGTAAACTGGATCCTGTCATTGATGGTGTTCAAAGAATTTAAAGCAGTCAATAAACTGGTTTGTGAACCCTTCCATATTATAAAAAAGTCATCAATGTATCTGAGAAAGATCATGGCATGTTTACTCCATTGTGCATCGTTAATATGTTGTGTTCCTCAAAATTTCGCATGAAAATATTGGCGTACGAAGGCGCGGCACAATTGCCCATAGAAGTTCCTGATAGTTGGAGATAGCATTGACCTTCCCATACAAAATAACTTTGATACAAGGTAAAATGCATGAGTTCCATGAGGAAAAGTTGAAAATCCGTGTTATGGTCAGAATTCAATAACATTTCTTCAATGGCCTCAAGACCCAGCAAATGAGGAATTAAAGTGTACAGGGACTTCACGTCCACTGTGCACAACCACATTTCATCTTCAGTTGAAAATTTGAAGTTGCCAATTTTCGAGAGAAAATCAGTTGTGTCTTTAATATAGGTTCTAGAGCTGACAACAAATGGTTGCAAATACTTGTCGAGAAATTTGCCAAGTGGTTCGTGTAGACTCCCTCTGGTGGAGACTATTGGTCGAAACGGGGGATGTTGAAGGTCCTTGTGGACTTTGGGTAGCATGTACAGTGACGGAGTGCGTGGAGACAGCTGAGTCAAATATTTAGCGGTCTTTTCTGTTATGATGCCGTTGTCAGTGGCTCTTTTGATTAAGTTGTTGAGAGTGGTGGCAAACTGCTCTGTAGGATTGAAATCAATGGTACAATACGTGTTGGTGTCGGAAAGGTGCAACTGAACTTGTTCCCGGTAAAAGCTAGTGTCCATTATAACGATGGCTCCTCCTTTGTCTGCGTTTTGACATGTGATATTAGGATTTTCAGCTAAATTTTTCAAAACAGCGAACTCTTTATTGGACATGTTGCGATGTTTGGATATGCGTTTATAATTGAATTTGCGGATGTCTTGTTTGACAAGATTCTCAAAAGTGTCCAGACTCTTGTGGCTGACTGGGGCCATGTAGGTGCTCCTATAATGTAAACCACGGAGTTGATCATCCTTATCGCTGGAGTGCTCGATGACAACATTTTCAAAAAAATGTCTCAAACGAAGGTTACGCATTAATTTGAATAAGCGGATCTCCAATTCCAAACAGTTGGTATGGCTTGTGGGAACAAAAGAGGTCCCTTTTTGTAAGATGTTCATTTCAATGGTGTTTAATCGATGTGAGGAAATATTAATCACTTTGTTATCTGTGTTTTCTTCCCTTTGGCCCCCTTCCTCTGGGCCGCAGAGCTCCTTGTGTCTCTCTCTCCTTCCTTTTCTTTGTCTTTTTCCCCGCCTGGGTCGTCTTTGTCTGTTGGACCTAATTCTAAAAAAGTCGAAGATCCGTTGGTTGATTGTTGATTCATACTGGTGGAAGGAACTGGTTGTGCTGTTACAGTTGTTCTAGATTTGGCACTCGGGCCATCTTCGGACGACGATGTTTCAGTATCTGTATTTAGATTGTATTGCTTGTTTTGACGGCGTCTGGCATAGACCTCCGCCCATGAATAAACCTCCCCCAGTTTATAATCTATGGTATCCCGTCGGTATTTGCGTATTTTCCTTTCATTTATTTCTTGGGAGTATTTTCCAACTGGATGTTAGTGTCTTCCAATATTTTAGACAATTCAGTTTGAGACGTCATGTCTGAAAGTTCTTGTTTGATCAAAGCGATTTCTTTGTTAAGCTCTTCAAGTATCTTAGATAGCTCTTCCACTATTAGGAGTATCAAA
Source organism: Calotriton arnoldi (assembly GCA_963921515.1). NCBI lineage: Eukaryota > Metazoa > Chordata > Amphibia > Caudata > Salamandridae > Calotriton > Calotriton arnoldi. The sequence goes on along the minus strand of CAWUFW010002792.1, from coordinate 408,369 downwards.
TCAAGTGAACATTTATTCAAAATTGAATACCATTTCTCTATGAACTTCGGGTTACTCTTACATAAAAGAGGTTTCAAAGGGACGCGTAATCCTCTGGGAATCCTTTGCGCTCTGTGATATCGTATCAATGTGCTGGCATGTAAACGCTGGTTAACCTCTCTTTTGGTTAAATATAACAATTGTTTAATAATGCTGTCTTTGTTTTTCTTCATGGCTGCTTGTGAAGTGACCTCTGGTATCAGTGCATAGATTTTATTAGCGTCATCTTCAGTAAAGGCGAAAGTTTCAGCTCTGATATCCGTGAGAGTTGTAATGTCCGTATAAGACATGTTGATATAAAAGTTGAGTGGGCGTGCAAAGCTCAAATGATCCAGACAGACTGAAAGCACACGAGTGTATGAGCATGCACAGCTTGTGTTAAACAAAATTTTCGTTCTGTTGCGTGCACTGGAGGTATCTGAAGAACAGTCACTCGATGTTTTCAGACCGCTTGGAGTACGTTGCACACCTACCTGGCTGAAGTGAGTTTCTTCTAGCGCTTAGTGTACTTCTCTTTGCATGAGTGTTTTCAAATGTGGCTGCACTTTGTACAACATCGTACGCCTTAAACACCGCGCACAATCATTTGGCACTTTTTAAACTCCTTGGGATATATGGCATGTACACCGGATTCTAACACAAAGTTTTTTCGGGGTTCATGTAATATTTATGCACTATTTGGTGTATGATCATCTGTTCATGAGATTTTATGAATTGTTTTCCATCAACAAGTATACACATTCAGTAGACATCACATCTTTTTGAATGGCATGCATCGTTTACTGACTTCACTTCACAGTTTTCTTTGGTCTTCATATCCGGGTTCTCATCATGTTTAATCTGGGATGTGGTATATTCACGTATATATCACGTCGATACCGTTGCATCTATTGCTTAGCTTTATGAATTATTTTCTGAGGCACGTTTTGGACACATTATATGCCCGCACTTGGTACAGTCCACCTTTACTAGCTCACCATTTAGAGATTAGACTGTTAAAGATATGTAGCCTTTTTATAGAGTAACAGTGACGCTCTGTTTATTTTCTGCATTCGATTTTAGATTTTTCCCTGAAGAAGGGCTTGCATGCCCGAAATGCATCGGGAAATTGAATAGAATGTAATTGGCACTTATATCAATTAATTGAATCACACGCATTCATGAATGAATAAAATTCATGCACTGCACAAACTTGAACAAGAGTGTTTGAACTTTTTGCAACCACCAAGGAGTTTATTATTATTATGATGTGGAACATTTGATACCTGCTCAGTCAGGTTTCCAGCTGTGCCCAGAGGGATACCACTCATAAAGAGTGGCACTACCCAATACTTTCTACGTGACACCCTTTCCAGAGGGTGATACCTCCAGTGCACGCAACAGAACGAAAATTTTGTTTAACACAAGCTGTGCATGCTCATACACTCGTGTGCTTTCAGTCTGTCTGGATCATTTGAGCTTTGCACGCCCACTCAACTTTTATATCAACATGTCTTATACGGACATTACAACTCTCACGGATATCAGAGCTGAAACTTTCGCCTTTACTGAAGATGACGCTAATAAAATCTATGCACTGATACCAGAGGTCACTTCACAAGCAGCCATGAAGAAAAACAAAGACAGCATTATTAAACAATTGTTATATTTAACCAAAGAGAGGTTAACCAGCGTTTACATGCCAGCACATTGATACGATATCACAGAGCGCAAAGGATTCCCAGAGGATTACGCGTCCCTTTGAAACCTCTTTTATGTAAGAGTAACCCGAAGTTCATAGAGAAATGGTATTCAATTTTGAATAAATGTTCACTTGATTTGATACTCCTAATAGTGGAAGAGCTATCTAAGATACTTGAAGAGCTTAACAAAGAAATCGCTTTGATCAAACAAGAACTTTCAGACATGACGTCTCAAACTGAATTGTCTAAAATATTGGAAGACACTAACATCCAGTTGGAAAATACTCCCAAGAAATAAATGAAAGGAAAATACGCAAATACCGACGGGATACCATAGATTATAAACTGGGGGAGGTTTATTCATGGGCGGAGGTCTATGCCAGACGCCGTCAAAACAAGCAATACAATCTAAATACAGATACTGAAACATCGTCGTCCGAAGATGGCCCGAGTGCCAAATCTAGAACAACTGTAACAGCACAACCAGTTCCTTCCACCAGTATGAATCAACAATCAACCAACGGATCTTCGACTTTTTTAGAATTAGGTCCAACAGACAAAGACGACCCAGGCGGGGAAAAAGACAAAGAAAAGGAAGGAGAGAGAGACACAAGGAGCTCTGCGGCCCAGAGGAAGGGGGCCAAAGGGAAGAAAACACAGATAACAAAGTGATTAATATTTCCTCACATCGATTAAACACCATTGAAATGAACATCTTACAAAAAGGGACCTCTTTTGTTCCCACAAGCCATACCAACTGTTTGGAATTGGAGATCCGCTTATTCAAATTAATGCGTAACCTTCGTTTGAGACATTTTTTTGAAAATGTTGTCATCGAGCACTCCAGCGATAAGGATGATCAACTCCGTGGTTTACATTATAGGAGCACCTACATGGCCCCAGTCAGCCACAAGAGTCTGGACACTTTTGAGAATCTTGTCAAACAAGACATCTGCAAATTCAATTATAAACGCATATCCAAACATCGCAACATGTCCAATAAAGAGTTCGCTGTTTTGAAAAATTTAGCTGAAAATCCTAATATCACATGTCAAAACGCAGACAAAGGAGGAGCCATCGTTATAATGGACACTAGCTTTTACCGGGAACAAGTTCAGTTGCACCTTTCCGACACCAACACGTATTGTACCATTGATTTCAATCCTACAGAGCAGTTTGCCACCACTCTCAACAACTTAATCAAAAGAGCCACTGACAACGGCATCATAACAGAAAAGACCGCTAAATATTTGACTCAGCTGTCTCCACGCACTCCGTCACTGTACATGCTACCCAAAGTCCACAAGGACCTTCAACATCCCCCGTTTCGACCAATAGTCTCCACCAGAGGGAGTCTACACGAACCACTTGGCAAATTTCTCGACAAGTATTTGCAACCATTTGTTGTCAGCTCTAGAACCTATATTAAAGACACAACGGATTTTCTCTCGAAAATTGGCAACTTCAAATTTTCAACTGAAGATGAAATGTGGTTGTGCACAGTGGACGTGAAGTCCCTGTACACTTCAATTCCTCATTTGCTGGGTCTTGAGGCCATTGAAGAAATGTTATTGAATTCTGACCATAACACGGATTTTCAACTTTTCCTCATGGAACTCATGCATTTTACCTTGTATCAAAGTTATTTTGAATGGGAAGGTCAATGCTATCTCCAACTATCAGGAACTTCTATGGGCAATTGTGCCGCACCTTCGTACGCCAATATTTTCATGCGAAATTTTGAGGAACACAACATACTAAACGATGCACAATGGAGTAAACATGCCATGATCTTTCTCAGATACATTGATGACATTTTTATAATATGGAAGGGTTCACAAACCAGTTTATTGACTGCTTTAAATTCTTTGAACACCATCAATGACAGGATCCAGTTTACCTTTAACTACGATCAACAATCTATAGCGTTTCTTGATGTACTGATCTACAAATCTGACACAACCTTGGCAACCAACATTCACAGCAAAAGCACAGATAGGAATAACTTATTGCACTATCAAAGTTTCCATCAGACACCTCTCAAGAACAATCTACCGTACTCACAACTATTGAGAGTCAAGAGAATTGTTTCGAACCCAGAGAATTTTGTTCAACAATCTGCGGCAATGCTGGCTAAATTCAAAAATCGCGGATATCCTGATGAAATTTTGGAGCAAGCCAATACACGATGTAGAGAAAAGAGTTGCATGCAACTTTTAACATCTATTGTCAAAACACGTCGCCAACACACTGTGGTTGTTTCCAAATTTTCCACCCTGAGCCAGCAATACAAGCAAGCAATCCGGAAACACTGGTCGATATTAAATATGGAACCAGATTTCAAAGATATCTTTCATGATCCTCCAATCTTTGCTTACACCAGGAGTAAGAACATCAAAGAACTCATTGCCAAGAAACCAGAAGTGTCATCTAAACCTGTTTACAAAGGCAATACTCCTTGTCTTAACTGCAACAATTGTAATAATATCATCAAGGGATCTGTTATCACTCACCCAATGAAAGGCACTAAAATCAAGCTAAAAGTGAATGCCAACTGTGATACCAAAAATGTCATTTATATGCTCAAATGCCCCTGCGGGCTGGTTTATGTCGGGAAGACAGAGAGGAAGATCAAAATCCGAGTGAACGAACATAAGAGCAACATTCGTACCAACAACATCAGATCAGTTATAGCAGTACATTTTACAGAACATCGACATAACATCAGTCAACTGCAATTTGTCATCTTGGAAACTATCAACAGACGAGAGGGCAGAAACAACAACGATTTCATTTTACAAAGGGAAAATTATTGGATCAAGTTCTTGGACTCGATGAAACCTAACGGTCTTAATGACCGGATGGAATTCCAATGCTACTTGTGACATCTCTATTACTGTGCTCGTTTCTATATATATGGCTCATCTATCACTCTTTCCGCTATGATATCGCCCTAATGGTCTTTTCATACACTTCCATTCTTCGCTAACATGCGCTCAGCTTTGTCTATAGTTCTTTCTAAATCTAATTCATATCACCTTTTGGTGTTTTTATGTTTCCAGCTTCTTTTTCCTTCATAAACTCGGGTTTCCGTACTCCAGTCACTCCTATCCTAATGGTTGATCTTATCTTTCCTTTAACATTTAACCCTTATCACCCATCGGTGTCTTTATTACTTCAACTAACCTTTCAAACACCAGTTGAGGTCTCAGAACTTCAGTTACTTTTACCCTAATGGTTCATTCAGCTTTTACCCTTATGGATTATTCTGCTTTTTGGTTTTATGTCTCAGCATATTTATGATTGGTAACTCAAATTCCTGGAACACACTTCGTAGATTTCATACACAGAGACTATGTTTTGGGTATATATTTGCATGTTATTTGAACATTTCCATTATTTGCCATAGACTTTGTTCCAGTTCTATACGTCATTTCACATACCATTTATCCGCATTTGTTAGTCTTCATTATTGAGTATATATTCTATTCTTTCTAATGTAGTTGCGGTCACTCATTGATTTGTAACCACTTCAAAATGGCACCCATGATTTTTTTCCAATCTGTTGACAACCACTGGGAATGGTCCGTTTTCTATCTTGCTGCACACACCCGTACAGCTTGTTTTAAGCAAACCGCAAACAGTCACTCGATGTTTTCAGACCGCTTGGAGTACGTTGCACACCTACCTGGCTGAAGTGAGTTTCTTCTAGCGCTTAGCGTACTTCTCTTTGCATGAGTGTTTTCAAACGTGGCTGCACTTTGTACAACATCGTACGCCTTAAACACCGCGCACAATCATTTGGCACTTTTTAAACTCCTTGGGATATATGGCATGTACACCGGATTCTAACACGAAGTTTTTTCGGGGTTCATTGTAATATTTATGCACTATTTGGTGTATGATCATCTGTTCATGAGATTTTATGAATTGTTTTCCATCAACAAGTATACACATTCAGTAGACATCACATCTTTTTGAATGGCATGCATCGTTTACTCACTTCACTTCACAGTTTCCTTTGGTCTTCATATCCGGGTTCTCATCATGTTTAATCTGGGATGTGGTATATTCACGTATATATCACGTCGATACCGTTGCATCTATTGCTTAGCTTTATGAATTATTTTCTGAGGCACGTTTTGGACACATTATATGCCCGCACTTGGTACAGTCCACCTTTACTAGCTCACCATTTAGAGATTAGACTGTTAAAGATATGTAGCCTTTTTATAGAGTAACAGTGACGCTCTGTTTATTTTCTGCATTCGATTTTAGATTTTTCCCCTGAAGAAGGGCTTGCATGCCCGAAATGCATCGGGAAATTGAATACAATGTAATTGGCACTTATATCAATTAATTGAATCACACGCATTCATGAATGAATAAAATTCATGCACTGCACAAACTTGAACAAGAGTGTTTGAACTTTTTGCAACCACCAAGGAGTTTATTATTATTATGATGTGGAACATTTGATACCTGCTCAGTCAGGTTTCCAGCTGTGCCCAGAGGGATACCACTCATAAAGAGTGGCACTACCCAATACTTTGTTCTCTTTGTGCAAGGGGCTCTGAGCCCAGTTCAAACCAGATCTGGGGGGCACTCTGCAAGTGCACAACAACATTCATTGTCAGTGTGAGCCTTGGCTCCAGACACACCACAGGGGGGTGGAGCCAGCATTGTGGAAGGCAGGCACAGCCCTATTCAGGCACAGGTGCTACTCCTCCCACCACTCCAAATGCAGAGCAGGCCTATTCAGCCTAGTGCTGACTCATCCAGACTCCTGGAGCCACTGCACCTCCCCAGACCCTGTCACTCCAAAGCCAGACAGTCAATCCACAAACAGGCAGAGGTACACAGGATGGTTGAACAAGAAAATAGCCACTTTCTAAAAGTGCTATTTTCAAACATACAATTTAAAAACCATCTTTACTAACAGATGTGTTATTAAATCCTGAGTTCAGGGATACCAAACTCCATTTTTCTATCTTATCCCTATGGGAAGATATGCTTGTAAAATGTTACAAAGCCTTTCCCATTCTGTCCTATGGGATAAGATAGCCTTTCAATAGTGAAAAACGAAATTGGCAGTATTTCACTATCAGGACATGTTACACACACCAGTACATGTCCTACCTTTCACATACACTGCATCCTGCCCAGGGGGGTACCTTGGGCCTAACATAGGGGTGCCCTATATGTAAGAAAAGGGAAGGTTAGGGCCTGGCAAGTGGGTGCACTTGCCAAGTCGACATGGCAGTTAACAAACTGCGCACAGACCCCGCGTTGGCTGGCCTGAGACATCTTTTCAGGGCTACTCATGTGGGTGGCAAAATCAGTGCTGTAGGCCCACTAGTAGCATTTGATTTACCAGCCCCGGCACACTCAGTGCACTTTACCAGGGACCTACTGGTAAATCAAATACACCAATCATGGATAACCAATCACAACAACAATTTACACAGAGAGCATATGCACTTTAGCACTGATGTTTAGAGGAATAATTAACATCCAAATAGATGCACAGTTGAAAAGAACAATATTAAATGTATAGGCTCAAAAATGTAAAAACCTTATGCTAATTAATTGAAATGCATGGTATTAGCACCGCTGGAGCAAAATACATGAAACTAGACATATAGAAATCTAGTCTCCACTTTATGCAGAATATTTTTACCACAAATGGCATATCGGAATTAAGTACAAGTCCTTAGTAAAGTGCACTACATGTGGCCAGGGCCTGTAAATCAATTGCTATTAGTGGGCTTGCAGCACTGATTATGCCACCCACGTAAGTAGCCCTTTAAGCATGTCTCAGGCCTGCCACTGCAGAGCCTGAGCATGCAGTTTTAAACTGCCATTTCAACCTTACAAGTTAACCTACTTGACAGTACCAACGCTTCCTTTTTATGACATTGTCAAGGTATTCATTCCAAACTCCCAGGATCGGTATGTTGCTCAAATGGGTCCACCTCTCAATCACTCCACTCTCCGAATGCTATAATAGCGCAGAGAGTAGGAAGGATTAAGCGAGGGAAGGAAAGGATGGGGACAGCAGGGAGGGAGACCTACAACACAAAAACTCACCATTAGAGATAATACAAACTATGTATGTTGTCACCACAATAATCAATATATATATACTAAGGATAATAACTACCTGTAAAGAAAATAAGGAACTTGGCGTCGTACGTAATTCTGGTTTGTATACCTTCTCAGCCTAAGGTTTATCTAAACAGAAGAGGAACACTCTTCAATCAGTGATGAAAACATACCACGGATAAACTCCCATACACTCACACCCATGCACACATGCTTGCTCGTTACCCACCAAAATGTTGAATGAACTTGCGTCACAGGGGGGGTTGAGTACTTGACACACACACCACTATCCCCTGCTAGGAGAAAAGAAACAAAGGACCACATAAAGTTTGGCTGGGATTAGTAAACCTTTTGTACGTAGAAACTCTGATCGGCATTTCACTCATGCCTATCGCGAACTGACTGTTAATTCACAGCCCATAAATGAATACTGTGGATCACCACATAAGTCATGTGAACAATACTTGAGAGGTAAATAGTTTGTAATCCCTCCTAGAATCTCCGGAGCACTGTGGTAAGGCTCGTATATATATATATATTGCAGAAACCACTTTATCCACCAATTTTGGTGACCACGTCACCCTTACCGCCCTCGCAGCGTAGAGCACTGATCCAGGAGTCCGCCTCATGAACGAAGCACCGGCTTCGGAGTCCGAACGAAAGAGAATAAGAAGCATTTCACCAGCGCCTCCGCCCTGCTTGAAGTCTTCCGGGAATGCGCGTCATGAGCATGCGCTCGCCCCGCGCCGCAAAGGATCATGGGAACTGTAGTCCCGATCCCTGGCGAATCCTGCCGTCCGCTTCGCCGGGCTCTCCTTGAGCTCCCTGCAATGAAATTAGGGGAGTGTGACAGTACAACCCCCTCCCGAAGAGGCTGGCGAAGGCCCGGCCTATCCGGGAACATCCTGTGGTATCTCTGAATCACCCTGGGCGCATGTACGCTCCTCGCTGGCTCCCATGAGTCCTCCTCCGCACTATACCCCTTCCACGAAATCAGATACCACAAGGATGAGCCTCTCATTTTTAATCCAGTATCTTGGATACTTCGTATTCGAGTACGTTATCCACCCACAAAGGAGGAGGCCGTTTCTTCACCGGGGTGTAGGAAGGTTTCAACAAGGAGACATGGAACACAGGGTGTATTTTCATGTTTTTTGGGAGGGCCAAACGCACAGAAACAGGGTTGATGCATTTCACAACCTTGTAAGGTCCTAGATAACGAGGATTGAAAATGCTGTACTTGCGAAATCTAATATGTCTGGTGGACAACCATACCACATCACCCGGTTTATATGAAGGACTGTCCCTACGGTGAACATCAGCGTGTTTCTTGTAACGTGTCTTGGCCTTTTGGAGATTTATCTGTGTCCGCTTGATGGTGAGCTGTATTTGTTTCACCCTGTCACGTACTTCAGGCAGAGTATGATCCATGCCGGGATGAATCAAGGGCAGAAACCTAGGATGAAACCCATAATTACTAAAAAATGGGGTATGTTTGGTGGATTGATGGATCGCACTGTTGTATGCAGTTTCGGCGACCCATAAGAGATCCACCCATTCATCAGTGTTGTCCTTCACATAGCAACGTAGGAATTGTTTTAATGTTTGATTTAAACGTTCAGTCTGACCGTCCGTTTGTGGGTGGAAACTTGTGGATTTTGCGGATTTTATCTGTAATGCCTCACACCACACTTTCCAAAAGCGAGCAGTGAATTGGGACCCACGGTCTGACACGATGGTGGATGGCACCCCATGCAACCGAACGATATGACTCAGTAGTATTTTGGCTAGTTGCCCAGAAGTGGGTAAGGTCTTACATGAAATAAAATGTCCCATCTTAGTAAGACTGTCAACCACAACCAAAATAACCGTGTGACCTTGATCTTTAGGTAATCCCACTATGAAGTCCACTGATATGGTATTCCATGGAACAGTGGGTGTGGGTAGTGGTTGCAGCAAACCTTGTGTCTTGCGATGATCAGATTTTGCTTTTGCACATATCTCACATTTTCTTACGTGTAATACCACATCTGCCTTTACCGAAGGCCACCAAAAGTACCTAAGAACCCTGTTTAGAGTTTTATCCATGCCATTATGTCCGGCACTGGGAGCTGCATGGCACCAATGAAACACCCTCTCTTGTAACGCCTTTGTGGGGACCAACATCTGCTTATTCCTAATAGGCACCCCTTGTCTTATTCTCCATTGCGGGTGCTCCTTTAGCCACTTTCTCCACAACGGGGTTGTACAGGCACGAGCCACAGTCTTCAGAAACTGTTCAGAGTGTACAACCCCTATGATCTGGTCCGGTGCTAATATATGGAGAGGTTGTTTATTCACCACACTAACGTCCGTTTCAAGTCTGGAGAGAGCATCTGCCTTCCCATTTTCTGCGCCAGGCCTGTAAGTGACAATATAATCGTATTCGGAGAAAAAAAGCATCCAACGCATTTGCCTAGGAGACAGCGTGCGTGCGGATCTCATGAATTGTAAATTTCTATGGTCAGTATACACTGTGACCACATGCTTTGCCCCCATTAAATGATGTCTCCAAGTACCGAAGGCATCTTTGATGGCCAATAGCTCCTTTTCAGCAATGGCGTACTGTCTTTCTGCGTCGTTTAATTTGCGAGACATGTATGCTATGGGATGGAGTTGACCTGTTTTCTCATTTCTTTGAGACAAGATTGCACCCACCGCCATGTCTGACGCATCCGCTTCAACTATAAAGGGCCTCTCCGGATTCGGGTGGGCCAGGACAGGTGCTGATGTAAAGGCTGATGTAAAGGCTGAGAAAAGGAAGCGTCTGTGTCTTTTGTCCACTCAAATGGAGTGTTTTTTCTGAGTAACCTAGTTATAGGAGTCACCATCTTTGAAAACTGGGGTATAAATCTTCGGTAAAAATTAGCGAAGCCCAGGAAGCTTTGAATTTCTTTCACATTGACTGGTTGAGGCCAGTCTTTTACAGCTTTTATTTTTCGCTCAGACATTTCCAATCCCATAGGGGAAATGATCACCCCTAAGAACTCCACCCGTTGGACATGAAATTCGCATTTTGTCAGCTTGCAGAACAATCCATTGTTACGCAAAGCTTGCAGGACCAGACAAACATGTTGAAAATGCTGGCCCACTGAATTGGAGTATATTAAAATATCGTCGATATACACCACTGTGAACACATCCAAATACTCTCGCAACACCTCGTTCAGAAAAAACTGAAACGCCGCGGGAGCATTGCATAGTCCAAATGGCATCACCGCATATTCAAACAATCCAAACCGTGTGCGAAACGCCGTTTTCCACTCATCTCCCTCCCGTACCTGGACCAGGTGATATGCTCCTTTCAGGTCCAACCTTGTATAGATTTGAGCCGTTTTCACCTGGTCCAGTAGAACAGGGATCAAAGGTAACGGATACCTATTTTTGATGGTAATATGATTCAATGCCCTAAAGTCTATGCACGCGCGTTTTTCTCCGTTTGCTTTCGGGATAAAAAACAAAGGGGATGCTGCAGGAGACTTGGATGGTCTGATAAAACCATTCCAATCATACAACATAGGATCGTCATTCCGTACCAACGGGACAGCCCATAACGCTGCATCCCCAGCCAAATAAGAAATTAAGAAGGCTACTCGGGCTTGATTAGTAGGAAATGCCCGTGGTTTACACGTAAAATGTAACAACACCTGCGTCATAAAAACCTGCACCTTACTCTCATCACCTGAAAACCTTTCTGGGGCCGCCAATGGTATAGGGGTGGGGATCTCCACTGACACCGGTGATGCTGCTCCAGCTAAGTTACCCGAAGGCCAAGAAGCGCCACTAAACCCCTTCCAGTACTGACATCAAATGGGTTTCTCTGTAATTTATCAACGCGGTCTTGTAAGGCCGCTGTTTCTGCCCTGGAAGCGGATAGCTCCTGTTGTACTAGAACCAGGGCAGCCATTATATCCTCTAAGGTGGCCATCATCAACTCTATACCGATCAGGAGAGAATAAATTCTTGGGCTTCTTATTCTGTCAAGGTATTCATTCCAAACTCCCAGGATCGGTATGTTGCTCAAATGGGTCCACCTCTCAATCACTCCACTCTCCGAATGCTATAATAGCGCAGAGAGTAGGAAGGATTAAGCGAGGGAAGGAAAGGATGGGGACAGCAGGGAGGGAGACCTACAACACAAAAACTCACCATTAGAGATAATACAAACTATGTATGTTGTCACCACAATAATCAATATATATATATACTAAGGATAATAACTACCTGTAAAGAAAATAAGGAACTTGGCGTCGTACGTAATTCTGGTTTGTATACCTTCTCAGCCTAAGGTTTATCTAAACAGAAGAGGAACACTCTTCAATCAGTGATGAAAACATACCACGGATAAACTCCCATACACTCACACCCATGCACACATGCTTGCTCGTTACCCACCAAAATGTTGAATGAACTTGCGTCACAGGGGTTGAGTACTTGACACACACACCACTATCCCCTGCTAGGGGAAAAGAAACAAAGGACCACATAAAGTTTGGCTGGGATTAGTAAACCTTTTGTACGTAGAAACTCTGATCGGCATTTCACTCATGCCTATCGCGAACTGACTGTTAATTCACAGCCCATAAATGAATACTGTGGATCACCACATAAGTCATGTGAACAATACTTGAGAGGTAAATAGTTTGTAATCCCTCCTAGAATCTCCGGAGCACTGTGGTAAGGCTCGTATATATATATATATATTGCAGAAACCACTTTATCCACCAATTTTGGTGACCACGTCACCCTTACCGCCCTCGCAGCGTAGAGCACTGATCCAGGAGTCCGCCTCATGAACGAAGCACCGGCTTCGGAGTCCGAACGAAAGAGAATAAGAAGCATTTCACCAGCGCCTCCGCCCTGCTTTATGTCTTCCGGGAATGCGCGTCATGAGCATGCGCTCGCCCCGCGCCGCAAAGGATCATGGGAACTGTAGTCCCGATCCCTGGCGAATCCTGCCGTCCGCTTCGCCGGGCTCTCCTTGAGCTCCCTGCAACGAAATTAGGGGAGTGTGACAGACATATTGGTCACCCCCTAAGGTAGGCCCTGGACAGCCCATAGGCAGGGTGCAGTGAATTTAAAAAGTAGAACATGTACTTTTAAATTTTACATGTCCTGTTTGTGAGGTACATTTCAATTCATTTTTTACTACTGCAGGCCTATTTCTCCCATAGGTTAGCATTGGGATTGCCTTATTACATTTTATAAGTATAATTTCCAATTGGGAGGAGATGGGAAACCCATTTTTGGTGGACTCACAATTTAAAAACACAACTGATGGTGAAGTTAGTTTTTAAATTACCGTTCTGTCAATGACCCTTTTAGAAAGTTGGCATTTTCCTACTTAAACCATTTGGTGCCTTTTGCCTGTCTCTGGAATACACATATGGTGTGGGTGACAGCTGGCGTCCTCCATTCCCTATATAGCTAGCTTCACGCAAAGGAAGAGTAGGTGTGACAGAGTAGCCATCTGCATGTTGATGGGCCATCCTGAGCAGGATGGGAGGGAGTTACCGACACTCTACACCTGAATGGGCTGCATCCTGTACCCACACAAAGGATTGTGTATCCTCATGAAGTGAATCTGGAGACAAGTCAGAAAAGGCAGGGTCTTGTGCACTTCAAAGCATCTCTTTGAAGTCTCCCTACTTCAAAAGCCCAACTGGGTATAAGTACTGGGCCTCTGACACCACCAAATCAGAACGCTTCTGGAACTGAGCTCATTCTACCAGGAAGAAGGACTGCTGTGCTGCCAGGAGGGGACACCACTTTGCTGAACTGCTGATTCTTGCTTGGGAGTGAGAAGGCCTGGATCTGCATCTCTACATCCCAGAATCTAAGCACTCTCCAAGGACTTGTTGGCTTGCCTCCTGTTTCTGAAGTCTCAGCGATATCAGAGACTTTGCCTTCATCTTCAACTCAGCAACCTTGACTTTTCTTGCTGTAAGTCTTGGTCTGCTAAGTGGTGCCAAACCAGTCCAGGGCCTTTGAGAGTGAGTTTAAAGTGGTGCATCTAAGAGAACCACCGCTGTTGCAGGGACCAGATTTGCACATGGAACTTGCAACCACTGCATCGCCTCCAAGACCACCACATCGGAACCAGCGCATCACCGCCACTGCATGGAGAAGATCGACGAATCGCTCCTCCAGCGTAAATTAACTCAGCGCATCACATTTGGAACCATCGCTCTCGGAACCCCTGCTTTGCTCAATGGAACAGACGCATCACCAAAGTTGGGTGGAGCAATACTGCACAGTATCCCAACTGCGTGTGGACCACCGACACATCTTGTGCTGCAACAAGGATTAATGTTACAGCAAACAAATGATGGACGGAATGCTGACAATGCAAACATTCTCCCCCAGTCAAAAGATCTGGGTTAAATCCATCGTTCTTTTGCCCACAACGCCACCCCAGTTTGGACCCAGCCATATGCAAATCAGTCTTGACCCTGTGCCCCATGGGAACAGTCCAGACCGAACTGCCAGGCCAGGTGCACCCTGGACCGGAAACAAGCATCCTGGGACCGGTTTCAGGGTATATCACCCTTCTTCAGCCAGGCTAGCTTGAATCCAGTGGCACAGTGAGCAAGGGACCCACGTCTGGGCATACCCATCCCACTTAGGGCGAAAAGTGTTACAGCAAACAAATGATGGACGGAATGCTGACAATGCAAACATTCTCCCCAGTCAAAAGATCTGGGTTAAATCCATCATTCTTTTGCCCACAACGCCACCCCAGTTTGGACCCAGCCATATGCAAATCAGTCTTGACCCTGTGCCCCATGGGAACAGTCCAGACCGAACTGCCAGGCGCACCCTGGACCGAAAACAAGCATCCTGGGACCGGTTTCAGGGTATGTCACCCTTCTTCAGCCAGGCTAGCTTGAATCCAGTGGCACAGTGAGCAAGGGATCCACGTCTGGGCATACCCATCCCACTTAGGGCGAAAAGTGTTACAGCAAACAAATGATGGACGGAATGCTGACAATGCAAACATTCTCCCCCAGTCAAAAGATCTGGGTTAAATCCATCGTTCTTTTGCCCACAAGGCACAGGGTCAAGACTGATTTGCATATGGCTGGGTTTGATATTTTACCCTATCTTTTTGTATTGGATTGTGGGACTGCAGCGAATGTTTTTATCCTTCCCACTAGTTTTCTTCTTAGTTCGGATCTTTAAAGAAAGCAAGGCCACTGTAGGAACCTCTCCAGAATTACAGTTGTTCTCATATCAGTTAGATGTGCAACAGGACTGAAAACGGTTGTTCATTACACTGATGCTGGAATTTGGAAATCTTGTCAGTAATATAAGCACAGTTGATCTCAGAGAATTTTGTTGGTGCAACTTAATTCACATACGCTGGGCACCACCCATATGTGTTATTAACAGATACCTTCTCAGATGTCTTTCTCTGGCCTTGTGTCTTGATAACAGAATGACCATAAGTTATGGATCTGGAGGTCACAGCTACTTGTTGTAGCTCTGCAATGTTTGCACGTTTCCTCATCTTCCCCCTTTTGGCCTTATTGATAGTCTGCATAAATATGAAAGGATTAGAGATTAAAGTTTCCCAAAATGAATGAAAACAAATAAATAGTGCCTGCAAATGTAGCGAGCGTGGCTAAATGAATTGATCAGAAATGTACCTCTAATTTAAGAACATGTTAAAAGAAAATACACTCTGACACAATTTGAAATAGACAGAGATTGGTGTCAAAAATTGTGAGAGGTAAATCCATGTTTACCTTTTGCTGCTGTTGGTCTAGATGCTGGCTTCAGTGATTTCATGTGTCTTTGACAAGCAATCTCTAGCAAGCCTGCTCACAGATGATAAGAACAGGTGGACCACAGTGCAGAAGAACCACAAAGTGGCCAGTTGTCTCACTCGTGACATCCAGACCTAGTCACTCTCTAGCAGCTACCATTGTGGACCAGCAAGAATGATTAAAGAATGGTTTGTAACAAAATATATATGCAAGGGCACAATGTTTGTCTTTGAAGCATGCCACTGATGCTGAAATGCTAAGTTCGTCAAATATCTAGGTAACCTCGTTTTGAATCCACCTCATATTGCTTTCTTTCACCACTTTACACTTCTCCCTATGTCACTGTTGTCTTATCCTTCTCTCCCTTTTTAGGTGTTGCCTGCACAATGCTTGCGTTATGCTTGTGAAATCTATTGTATTCAATATAAATCTTAAAGGGGCTTACATCCCGCCCCTGCTTTTGATTGGTTCCTGTGCTTGCCACTGACTTTTCTTCTGTTTCTATTGGCTGAAGCATACTATTTCCTGTTGTTCCTCTGTGTGTTTCTCCTTCAGTCTCCATTGGCCCAAGTACTGTTTTCATCCACTTTGAAGGGCTTTTATTTAAGCTTTTGCCTGCACAGCGCTTGCGCTGTGCGTGTGTACATCGTCTCCCCCTTGCTACACTATTTCAAGCATTCTTGTTTTAACTTTTTGTTTCTACTCCTTC
Source organism: Calotriton arnoldi (assembly GCA_963921515.1). Classification (NCBI taxonomy): domain Eukaryota; kingdom Metazoa; phylum Chordata; class Amphibia; order Caudata; family Salamandridae; genus Calotriton; species Calotriton arnoldi. The sequence continues at coordinate 392,026 of CAWUFW010002792.1, read as the reverse complement.
CTTTATCTAATCTCCCCGTGCATTTCAAGCATGCTTGTCGGCTGTGTTAAGGGTCACATTACCATCGGCGGTGGGGGCCCTTCCTAGGCAGAAGCTCCTCGACCGCCAGGAGACAGAGCTGGTTTTTAATTGTTTTTGCAATTTTAGCATGAACTCGACACACAGGTGTTTTGCGCTCTCCAACTGCTCAAGGGCGATGTAATTCCATTCCAAGATGATCGCCATGTATGAGCGTGGCGGTGGGGTCAAAGACCGCTGAGCCAATGATACGATTTCTCTCTTCTGATGGCCATTTTGGCAAGGTTCTGGACACCTAAGGAATATTTCATTATTCAAGAAATATAAGAAATGTTTTGGTATTGGAAGCCTGCTACTGGGGTAAATTACTTTCGCAGACTTTCTCCAAAATGTGAAAGCTTTTGTGCAGCAGCTGCACAGCATTTGTTTCAGCCACCGATTGTGCTTGCACTGCACAGGACGGTAAAGCTGGCCCACATATTCGATCTGCTTCTGGTGGGAAGAAGTACACGGCTTTAAGTGTACATGAGTGGGTTTTTATGCTGCGTACACTCGTGAAATGACTTGTAAGCTGACGAAGAAAGTGTGTACATGTGGGGACATGGGATGGTGTGGCCGTGGTATGGTGGCTATGACGTATTGTTTCAAACATAAATATACCTGTCAGCATCACTGAAAAAGTCTCTCTTTTGAGAGCTTCACGTGATCTTCTTTGTAAATTTCATTATTTATTTTTTTACTTTGCCACGTACACCACAATGCTGGTGATTTTAAAAACAGTAAAGACCAGCAACTTGCCCTTTAGCACTGTGAGTCTGAGCACAGTTCCAGTCAAGAATACGTTTGGACGAAACGATCCAAGCGTTCGCAGGGCAATCTCAAAATTATGGCTGATCTAGGAGGTGTTATGTTTTTTTGCTTTTTGTTTTGTTTAAATGTTTTTACCAACTGTTTTTATTGCATTTTTAAGTGCAACCACACAGAGCAGCACATAGCACACGCAAACCAAAGCATCCAGGTAGTACCACAGTTGATATTGATATGAGAGGTATGAATAACTGCTGAGTGGAAAGGCCCCGAGGTGTCTCCTCAGGACACCAGTGGCCCCATCTGCAGTTCTTGGACTTTTGTTTTTAAATTTGATGAAATAACCAAACGATCTTCATTGGAGCACAGAAGGCAGGCACCCTGCATGAAGTTATTGGTAGGTACCTCATGCAAGGATGTGGCATCTCTCACTGACAAGGTGCACAAAGAATGCCACCTGCAGTGTTTGCACTGCATGCACTGCATGATTGCACTGTCCCATAACGTGTCCGCTTATTTATTTATTTATTTATTTTGCAGTGTCAGGTGGTAATACGGTGAAACGTCCTATCAACCTGCTCCTGTTAATTTCCATTGGAAATACTGCATGGGGTAGTTTCACTCCCTTTGCTGGGCAATTGTTTTGTATTTCTGATCAGGCAAAGTGAGCATGATTGGTGAATTATATTGGCGGCAACACAAATATTGCACTAACCATGGAAGACGCAGGTTGTGATTTGAAACAGGCATTGCCAAATTTGTGCAACACTCTGCAGATTCACATCGAAGGTCATCAGAAATTTAGTAGCGCTTCCAAGAAAGATGATGTGAATGCCCAGGTCTTAAAATGACTTAACAGGCATTACATGGTGTTCGGAGATTATACCTGGAAAGAGCTTGATGACGTATTTCTCAGTAAACATGTGGACAGTGTATGTGTGTTGCTTGTTGCTTAGTAAAAGCCGCATTACGACTGCAAGCTCAGTAAAGTCTCTACATGTGTCGATTTAAAATCTGATAACACATAGCGAGTCTATTTGTTTCACGGGTGACTGAATTATAACTAGGAATTCAGTAGTGGTGGATGTGCATTAAAAGCACGCATTGGCAATGCTGCACTCACCAAAGCAAGTCCCTCACTCTATATTCACATGGGTACATCGCTCAACCTGACACTCATTCATCCTGCAATCACACAGGCACAACCACTCACCTTTCAACCTGTGCTCACAAACTGAGCACCCTGCCCTTATTCTCCTCTTACCCACGAATCACTCTCTACAAACCCTGTAATCACACCTCGTCCCTTGCACTCTTGCAGTTCTGCCCTCATGCAATTCTCCACTTACACTCATTCACCACTGACACTGCACACAAATACCGCTCATCTTTAACCAGACATCCAACTGCTCACCAAGCTAAAACTTTAAAAAAAGAAAATATTATAAATCACATAGGTGAAACCTATTGTATTTACCATTGCTTATTCTTTCTTGCTTTTCCGGATTCTTGTAATCTGTGAAGGTCCCTGAAAACAAATGCCAGTGCTGACCACCTACACCCACTAACACAGATTGAACAGGTAAACCAGTACCATGGCCACATTGAATCTTCTACAACTGCCAGGCAGGAGCAGCACCTTGCAATCAGATGTGTAGGAAGTTGAACATCATGATCATACTCACAAATAAAGTACACTGCACCACCACCACAGAAAAATGACCATAAAGCACAGGCACAGGCAGAGGAACTAAGCAGATCCAGCCTGAGAGTGGTAGCAGCACCTATGTAAGTGAAGATTTGAGGGGCTCTCCCACACCATGCAGTAAGAGTTGATAGAACCAATTAACAAGGGCATTCATCCATATGTGAAATAGTACTCCTGTAGTACTCCTTCATGTACATATTAATGTCTTTGTGAATTGCTGCCAAACACCTAAAATTTACTTAAATGGGAATATTCATATACATTTAGTACATATATAAAGGACTGGGCCCTCTTTGCATATTTTCTTTTAGGGAGTTTGACATTTCTTAGCCAATATACAAAGGTAAAGGCTCAGTCCTGTTGTGTTAACCCCTGATTAGCAGTGGTAAATTATTTAGTCCTTATAGCGAATTAGAACTAGGTGTGGGTGAAAGTCGGTAAGTTTCTCTCCGTGGAATTCCGCAGAGTTACATAAAAACTCTGCGAGATTCTGTGGAGTTCCGCGTTCAGGCAGAATTCGGCATGTCGCACTGCTCGCGCGGATTTTTAGTGTTGGGAGCTTGTTCAACGGTGTAAAATCAGCGTGAATGGGAGCACGCAGCACGCCAGAGGGAGCTGCTTGTTTCTGCCGCTCGAGTGTCAGCTTTCTCAACGTGAATGTCACAACCTGCTGCCATCACCCGCGTTTAAAAATCTCACCAGGAGGCGTTCTAGTGCCTGAGAATCGTGCAAGAGGCGGTAAACTCTCACTCATGTTCACCAATTTAACTTTGGAGAGCTGCACGCAAGAAAAAACTTGGCCAGGTGGCAGTTGGCGGAGTTTTGACTGTACTCCGTAGGCAAAACTCTGCGAACTTCGCCAGCAGAGCGGAATTATTCCCCCGACCCTAATTAGGACTAACTCAACGTAATGATAAGAAAAACTTGTGGGCAGGTCTTTTCCCTGGGCAGTAAACCTACCTCCCTTGTCTCGTATCCTTTATCACCCGCCAATCCTACAATGTATTCTTAATTGTCTTTGTGAATCGGCCCCTCAGTTTATATTTATTTTAGTTCTATGACTGTCTCTTTCTTTTAGTGAGTACTCTGGGGCTTGTTAAAAATAAAGATTGTGATTCAGTCCTCTACTGACCATCCTCTTTTAATTTAATCCATTGTATTGGTGATTTTGAAAGTATTCCAGTTGACAAAATGTAGCTATTGAATCCTTAATAATTTTTCGGTTTCTTTTTTAAGCTCCATTCCTTTAGTATTCCTCTAATGATATCCTCATGCATAGATGTGACCGTTTGGGAGTTCACCATGCACAGTTCAGAAACCTTCTCATTTTCCATTAGCTGACATTATAAGGAACTCGGTAGCAAATGACATCAAATGATTGTAGTTGTCATAGTTTTTTTTAAACACCATGCCTTTTTTTTAAATCCACAAAGTCTTCAAGCCGAGTGAATTGCACATCTCTATCTCCATCTTGCAGAATTGTAAAATATTTTAATAAGCTCGAAATATCATTAAGATGTTACCATTTTGGAAATTAATTTCGATTTTTAGACAGGAGAACATGGAAAGGAAAATTAAAATTAAAATAAAGTAATTAGCATGTAAAATGTTCTCGACTAAAACTGATTAGTGGATATTGACTAATGAGTAGCGAATTAATCTTCGTAGCTGCATTATTCAGAACATGGATGAGACAAGTGACTAAAATGAAAATTCGAATCTTAGATTGCTTGCTTGTTACTATCTGGGTAAAGTATTTGCAAATGTCAGGCAGACACACTTTTAAATTAGAGAGGATTGCTGTCTTTTCACGTGTACTTGAGTTTTCCTTTTATGGTGTGAACGATATACATGCCATGATTATAGCTTGCTAATATCTATTACGATGGCATGCATATGGAAGCACTGAGCAGAGGAACTTATAGTTATCATATGTAAATGTACATGTGAGTGCAAAGAATGTTGATGAAGCAATACTAGGGCAGACAGCTATTTGTTTCCCAGTTGTTTGGTTTGAATATAAGGAAAGACAGAAATGTACACTTGTATACTTGTTTATGTACTCATTGCCATTTACATGCTGGTCATGTAAGCAATTATTGATGTTGCGTTCAAAGCTGCACAGTTGATTTATCATTGTCATGGATGTTTCAGCGTGATAAACTACCAATTGATAAACAACCAACTGATTATGCATGTTTAAATGAATGGCACATTTTTGTAAACCTTCATTGCTCCATCATACATCCCCCAGGGGAGCACTTTATCATTCTCCTTCATTTTTCTAAAACATCACTAAGTCATTTGTAAAATTATATGCCAACTTTAGATTAGGGAAATATGATTAGGTTCTTTCATGCTATGATTGTTAAGCATGTTAACTGGTTTGTGTGTAGCAAACATCTGCAATGGTATTGCCTTTGTTGCACTTAGCTTTGCTCCGTCGGTAACTCTAAAGTGGACTCCAGCCTGATTTATGTATTATTGTGTGCTATTTGTAGCACTGGAAAGAATCTCCTCCACTGAGACCTCTCCTCGTCGCTACAGACAACATCCACATCCTCCTTGACCGAGACAAGACTGCAGCCCTCATCCTCCTGGACCTCTCAGCCGCTTTCGACACCGTCTCCCACCACACCCTCTGCGCAAGACTCCATTACGCCGGCATCCGTGACAAAGCTCTAAAATGGATCTGCTCCTTCCCCACCGGCCTAAAGCAGAGAGTCAGACTTCTACCGTTTAAATCAGAACCCACAGAGATCAGCTGCGGAGTGCCTCAAGGATCCTTCCTGAGCCCCACCTTCTTCAACATCTATATGGCCCCACTTGCAGCCATCATCAAAAGCTACGGACTCAACATCTTCTCCTACGCCGAAGACACTTATCTGATTCTCTCTCTAACAGACAAACCCACAGCCGCCAAGAGCAACTTCCACCACGGGATGAAGGCAGTCACCACCTGGATGAAAGATAGCTGCCTCAAGCTTAATTCAGACAAGACCAAAGTCCTCATTCTGGGTTCCTCCCCCTCCACCTGCAATGACTCTTTGTGGCCTGCAGCGCCTGGAATCCCCCAACTCCCAGGGACCACACACAAAACCTCAACATCATCCTGGACTCCTTGTTCTCAATGAACCACCAAATGAATGCCGTCTCATCCCTCTGCTTCCACACGCTCTGCCTCCTTCATAAGATCTTCAAATGGATCCCCACAAAGTTCAGGAAAATGGTCACCCATGCACTTATCAGCAGCAGACTCAACTACGGCAATGCACTCTATGCAAGCACCACCTAGAAACTCCCAAAAAACTGCAGACTATCCAGAATGCCTCCGCCAGACTCATCCTGAACATCCCACGCTGCAACCACATCACGGGCCACCTCTCCTTCTACACTCCCACCAGACATCTCTGCTCCACCCAACCGGCCCTGGCCACCATCCCACAGATCCACAAGACCACGATTGGAGGAAGATCCTTCTCCTACCTTGCTGTGATGACCTGGGAATCCCTGCCTCTGCACCTCAGGCAATCTCCATCACTGCTGCAATTCAGTAAGGACATCAAGACCTGGCTCTTTGACTGAACCGCAGACCCAGCCCCCCCACCTAGTGCCTTGAGACCCTCACCGGTGAGTGGCTGCACTTTATAAGACTCTGATTGATAGACATATTGATTAAACCAGTTCGGCAAATTTGATTGTTCTACAACCATAACCATTGGTTAAGCAGGAGTGCGTTTGGAATAGAATAGTAAAGATTGTTTGCGACCACATGTACCATCATGCATATTGGGAGAAATGGGACAGTCTTGTCAGCAAGTATGCAACCCTACCCATGTTGATTAATTGCAGCAGGCTCCTGCTAATCAGGGGAGCTTTTGATTTGGTATTTGGAGCCTGGGGTTAGCACCTGAGGGCCGTGCTGTAACTTGTCCATGAATAATACAGCAGCAAAACTTTAAGTAAGTCACAAGACTTACCCTTATGTTTTTTAACAATTTTATTTTGCAGTTTCAAAGAAACAAATAAATGTGACACATCATACAATTTCATGGTGGAGAAGATCACATAAAAAAAGATAGGTTTGCCAATTACATGCACTCATATGAAATGGAGAAATCAAAACAATACATCGCCCCCCGGGCAGTCACATGAAAATTACATTGCAACAGAGACTTCCTCGGAAGCTGATGAGGACATAATATAAATAATGTTGTAGACAGCGTCATATGCAGACCTCCTGCTTTCTGTAGGCGCTTAATGTAAGTAGTGAAAGGACACCATGTAGCATCGAATTGGCCACCCGGACTCGATGAATAGCAATCTATTTCTCCATAGCATATATGGACCAAACCTTCCCCCACCACAAGTTTAATGAAGGAGGTAGTGACTGCCTCCACATTTGCGCCATATACAAGCGTGCTGCGAGGAGCAGATGGGAAATGAGATGGCCCTGTGGGGTTGTCATGGGAAAGATCCTATCAGAACTCAAAAACAAAGACTTCTGATGTTGGCTCCCCTGTCCTGTAATGGATTTGAGCTATTGAGAGACTCCACATGTTACCTTGAAGCCCACTTTGTGCTGGGAATCCAGCTTACCAAGGGCTTCCTGTATGATATCAGCTTTTCACCTTGTTAGAACTGGGGGTCTCTAGTTGGCTGAGGTAGGTACCTTAGGCCAAATAGGGACCCTTGCTTCTACGTCAGGGAAAGGAAGGACACCTTCTCAGATAGCCCCCGCTCACCCCCTCGGTAGTTTGGCACGAGCAGCCAGGCTTATCTCCAAGGCAAATGTGTAAAGTATTTGCAACCACGCTCTCAGTAACCCAATGATGACACCACAAATGGACTCCACACGAGTTTCATAAAAAACAAGTATATGTTTATATAAAAAGATATACGATGAGACCACACGATAAAAATCCAACATATGCGTATTTGTAATATTTCACCTTGCCGGTTATTAGGCCAGCAAGCACTGGTAGGTTCTTGCAGTATTAATGAGCCATTCTCAATGATCGAATGCAGTCCTAATGCAATGCTATGCAGTTCGTAATGCAAGAATCAGGCAATTCGTAATGCACCAATCAGGCAGCTCGTAATGCGAAAATAATGCAATTCGTAATGCAACAATCAGGCAGTTCGTAATGCAAAAATAATGCACTTCGTAATGCAACAATCAGGCAGTTCGTAATGCAAAAATAAGGCACTTCGTAATGCAACAATCAGGCAGTTCGCAATGCAAAAATAAGATACTTCAGCAGCGATCGCGGTGCTCTGGACGGTCTCTATGCCCCTCTTACTGACTCGCGGTCAGCTACTGCCGAGATATGCCCCCAACTCTGTTCTGATGGAAAACAAAGTGCAGCTCCACACTCCGGCCCCGGTACTGCCACTCCTCTGCAAGTACAGGCCGCGATACGAACTTGAGCGGAGGCTCGCGCTGCAAAGATGGGAAAGGCCGAGAGCGTTTCTCTCGGAGCCTGCACCCCGCCCCAGGCAGCGACACACGCACGCTCGCTGAGCGTTACCTGGGGGGTGCGATCTCACTCTCCTCTCCTCTCCTCGTGACTTGGGCCTCCGGTGCGACTTCGTTGATCTTGGGCAGTGGAACTCGGGCCCCCCCCCCCGACGGGGATGGTTCAAGGTCCCTCCTTGGCAAAGGCAGGCTCGGGCCGGCGGCACAGCTCCTCTGGGGACGCCGGTCCGGGCCGATGGCAATGACGATCGCAGCAGCTCAGGTCACGCTGCTCGATCGAAGCAGAGAACAAGACTGCTCCGGGACACACAGTCACGGGGCAATTCCTCACGAAGGTCTCAGGCTGCAACAGGGCACACGCACACAGCGTCGCTGAGACTCACTTGAGCTCCGGGTGCACACGATCACAGGGCAATCCTCACGAAGGTCTCAGGCTGCACGAAGCACACGCACACAGCGTCGCTGAGACTCACTTGAACTCCGGGTGCACTCGATCACAGGGCAATCCTCACGAAGGTCTCAGGCTGCACGAAGCACACGCACACAGCGTCGCTGAGACTCACTTGAGCTCCGGGTGCACACGATCACAGGGCAATCCTCACGAAGGTCTCAGGCTGCACGAGGCACACGCACACAGCGTCGCTGAGAATTCCTTGGACTCCGGGTGCACACGATCACAGGCCAATCCTCACGAAGGTCTCAGGCTGCACGAAGCACACGCACACAGCGTCGCTGAGACTCACTTGAGCTCCGGGTGCACTCGGTCACAGGGCAATCCTCACGAAGGTCTCAGGCTGCACGAAGCACACGCACACAGCGTCGCTGAGACCCACCTGGAAACTTTTATGTTCCTGAGTTTCCACAACAGGGAGCCAGCTCTCCTCGGGCCCTTGGGGACAAGTTACTTCAGGACACAGCACACAACAAAGTCCTTTCAAGCAGGGGGACACAGCACACAGCAAAGTCCCTTAGCCTCTCCTTGGTTAAATCAGCAAACTGCAGGCCAGCCCCAGAACACACAGCAAGGGTCAGTCCTTTCCTTCAGTCTCTTCAGCTGTTTCTTCCTTGGCAGAGGTTCCTCTTGACCACGAAGTAGTTTCAATCCTTTTCAGTCTTGATCAGTCCAACGTTCAGGGGTTTCAGCTCTCATAGTTATACCCCTAAATGTCTTTGAAGTCTTTGTGTTCAGGGGGCACTGACCCTGTCTAAACCAGTTCTGGGTGTCTCCCTGCCAGTGACACCTTCTTCCTTTGATAGTGGGGGTCTGGATCTTCAATCACTCAGCAGGAGATGGAGCCATTGTTTTAAGGCGGCAGCCCAGGCCTCTTCACCTCCAGGGGCTACTCCTCCCCCCTACACTCCAGATGCAGTTCATCCTGTTGCTGTCTCATCTCCTCCTCTGGGTCAGGACATTTCCCAGATCCTATCACATTCAAATCCAGACCGTCAATCCACAACTAGGCAGAGACACACAGAATTGTTAGAACAAAAAACCAGCCACTTCTAAAAGCGTGGTTTCTAAACACACAATTCAAAAACCACCTTCACAAAAAGATGTGTTATTAAATTGTGGATGCAGGCACACTAAACTTCACCTCTCCATCTTTAGCCTATGGGAAGATAGGCTGAAAACATATTACACAGCCTCCCCCATTCTGTCCTATGGGCAAGATGGCCTTACAACAGTGAAATGGAGAGTATTTCACTGTCAGGACATGGTACACACCTTAGTACATGTCCTACCTTTCACATACACTGCACCCTGCCCAGGGGTGTACCTTGGGCCTACCATAGGGGTGTCTGATGTGCATAAAAAGGGAAGGGTAAGGCCTGGCAAGTGGGTGCACTTGTCAGGACAACAAGGCAGTTTAACAAACTGCGCGCAGGCAGTGCAGTGGCAGGCCTGAAATCTCTCTTTAAGGCTACTGGTGTGGGTGGCACAATTAGTGCTGCAGGCCCACTAGTAGCATGTGTATTACCAGCCCTGGCACACATACTGCACTTTACTAGGGACTTTACTAGTAAGACAAATATACCAAATATGGACAACCAATTACCATTACACTTTATACAGGGAGCACTTGCACTTTGACACTGATCAGCAGTAGCAAAGTGCCCAAAGCATCTAAGTTGGCAACACCATGTCAGAAAAAAGGTCTAGAGGGAAGGCAAAAAGTTTAGGGAACTTTAGCCAAAGAGGCCAAGTCCAACACAACCCCCTCCCAGCCTAAATCCAGGGTAGACCAATCAACTACCTTGATGGACTTCCCTGCTTGGGGCGATAGAACACGGACGCAGGCCCGCTACCGCAGGGACACCCTCCTGTTCTATGCCTTCCTGACCCCAGGGGGTTCTCTTGGTCACTACTCCCTGGGCCAACTATGCTGCTCCGTGGGTACTTCCTGGCAGTCGGGGGCCCTCTAGGGGTGCTGGTCTCTTGCCAACTCCCACCTAGAGCGGTACCCCTGGAAGACCCATCGGCCAGGATACTGTCTCCAGTCATCCTGCCCTCCAGGTTAGAGGTGGGGTTACCCCGGTCACTTTTGGGGGACCTAGCCCTACTGGCTGGGCTCTGTCCCACGGGTTTTCCCACGGGAGAACACCTTCCCCCCTTAACCTTCCATTTAGATTTTTGTGCCTGCCATTTAGGAATGGCACCCACAAACTTCAGGACCGCGGGAGCTCTGGGTACAGACGCCCCACGACCTCCTGACGCTAGATGTTCTTCTTCACACTGCTGGCAGGTAGGCGCTAGGCCTCCAACCTGGTGCTCCTCTAAGGAACCCTCCAGTCTCTGGGGTGGGGTTGTGGACCCCCGGGGACGCTGCTCACACTCCCTCCCTCTCCTTTGAGACAGGGTGCTAGCCCGCATGCCCCCCCACTACTCTGGTACCTAACTGCTCTACCTTGCTTCTCTTTCCTCCCTAATGCCTCCTCAGACCCTTGGACCCATGACCATGGGCCTGTCTCGGGGGCAAGCTCCTGGGAATCAAAGAGCTCGCAGTCTAACAGGTGTTGGTGCAACTCTGAAAAATAATTACTGAGCCTAGGCTCCCTGGAGCCCAAATTGAGCAATCCTTTGTAATCATTCGCCATGCTAACGGGGGCGTGGCTTGTCAGCCGATGGTGGCAGACGTGTGAGCTTGGAGCTCCGCGCCGGCCCATTGAATTATCCTGGAAAAATTGCAGTTGGCCTGGTTCTGGGGGCACCCTCTGGACCCTGCTGCACCCGCTGCCCACCCGAGGCCGTGACCCGGGGGCATAAGGCTCTGAAACGCAGTGGAAGACCTGGGGCTGTGACGAGCGTGCATCAGCCCCGAGAGCACAAAATGGCGGAGACCCGTGCATCGGAGACGCCGGGGGCTACGGAGCTGAGTTAAGTGCTCCTTCCAGCGTCCCGCCTGCGTCGAGGTGAGAGAGGAGCCCCGAAAAGTTGGAGTCGGCTAGAGGGTTGCGAGCGCGAGCCCTGCAGAGCGAGGAGAGATAGGCTGACGTAGTGCCAGCAGCCCCGGCATCGGGAAGACAAGATGGCGGCAAGCTGAGCATCAGGAATCCTAATGAACGTTGGATTACCCTGATTGCTCCCTGCGGCGCCCGGACCCGGCCTGTGATCTGAGGTAGGGGCACCATTGCCTAATGCTAGATTGGGCGCTCTCAGCTGGTACTCGGAGACGTCGTGGGAATATGGTGCGGTCGGCGAGCGGCCATTAACCCCAGGAGAGCAGGGCAGCCATACGAAGAGAGGCAGGAGGCCCTGATAGCTGTGGAATTGCTTAGAACGCTCCCGGAGGCGGCTCGCTTACTCAGGAGAAGGCGCGGGGACATTAGTGCACGGCACTGATTTGGGCGCTGATTATTAGGGCCTGGAGAGTGCGGCGCGCTGTTGCAGCGGAAAGCGGTGTCCTGGCCGGCGGCCTCATCACCCGGCGAGAGACGCTGGCGGTGCAGTAATACCAGCGGAGGGACTGCGGGGGTGGCGGTGCTACCCTGAAGGGCTGATCGAAAGAGACACCTCCACAAAACACGGACTGGATGAACTCCACCTGATTTTGGAACCCACTTACAGAAGAATCGGCGACACCAGCGGATGGAGGGCGAGCAGCGATCCTACGCACTTGTGCTTTAGTGGGCACCAGGCCTGCACTGGATCACGGTGTTGAGGGGGCTCTTTAGCGAGCACCTTGATCCCTGGACTGGGTGGATGGCCTGAGACACTGGAGGTAAAGCTAACCTGCGCATTTGGCCGGAGTACCTGCTGTTGGCGATTTGGCGCTGTGAGCTTTGGAGGGGCAGTCTTTGGGTGCATCTGCTTTGAGTACTACATTGATTTGTGAGACGAGTGGCTATTACTTGATTCTTGCCGTGAGGACACTGCGATATTTGTGATCCGCTCTCTGCTGCTGGGGCGGCTGAATCCTGCTGGCACTGGTGAGATGGCACATAGCCTCCCTGGAACGAGGAGCGAGGGACGCTGACCCTTGGGAGTCCACGGTTTCACTGTATCTGCAGTGGACAGCGAGGCTGGAGTTTGGATGACTGGAGTATTGGGCCCTTGCTGAGACACGTTAGAGCCTGGCTGAGAATCAAGGTGCTGTGCTACTTTGCGAGATTATTAATTCTGGGAAGCCTTGACATAGGCCCAGTACACACAGTGACTGAGTTGCATTGGGAGCCTGGTCCTACTAATCCGGAACATGGGGAAGACCAGGGGCAAACAGGTGTTGGCTCCCTCGGATCAAGGCGACCAGAATTGGAAGGACAGACTGCCGACCCCGCCTGAAGGCCCGGCCGATCTTGGAGTGCAACAGCAGCTGACTCGGATCTTGCAGGCCATAACAGATACTAGGGAAGCGCTCCACCAAGATATTGCCACTGTGTCAGTGGGGCTGGGACTTCTACGGGCAGAACACACTAAGCTGGCTGAGCGCGTGATGCAGACGGAAACATCACTAGCGGAGCTGACGCCAGTACAGCAAAGCCTTACTGCCCAGATGGGGACGTTGTCCGCAGGGTACATATTTTGGAGAAGAGAGCCGAAGATGCGGAAGGGCGAAATCGGAGGAATAACATACGGGTCCTGGGCCTGCCAGAGGGGATAGAAGGTGCCAGCATGATCACTTACCTTGAGGACTGGCTTCGAGAGGTAGAGGCCCCAGAGGGGTTGACTAAGTTCTATACCCCGGAGAGAGCCCACCGGGTCCCTGCCCGACCACCGGCGCCCGGCAGACCTCCCCGACCGGTCGTGGCCAGGCTCCTCCATTACAAAGACAGGGATTTTTTCCTACAGACTGCGCGCAAATCTGGGCCCTACACAGTGGACAATTGCAAAGTATCAATATTCCCCGATTATACGATGGAGGTTCAGCGGCGCCGCACGTCCTTCCTAGCTGTTAAGAAAGCGTTGCGCGATGAGGGGCTTCAGTATTCTTTGATGTTCCCAGCCCGACTCCGGATCATCTTGGATGGTACAACGCACTTTTGTGAGGATCCCAAGGAGGCATGGGACTGGTTAGACACCTACAAAACAGGCCACAAGAGGGTGGAACGGAATGAGGGGCGATCCCCTGAGAAGCGGCTTCCGCAGCGAAGTCGAAGATCATGACAACGTCGCACCACCCTGAAGGTGCCAAGTGCCTCACAGACTGAGAGGGAACGGCTTGATGCACTGCGGCAGGTGTCAGCATTACTCCAGGGGCATAAAACTCCATCAAGAGAGGACACGGGGTCGGAAAAGATACTCGCTGGTTTGGACTCAGAGACGTCTCAAGATGGTAGCGTCCAGCTGCCGCATGTCACTCCGGGCACTGCAGATGAGATTATTTGATTATTATACTTTCTATCTCTGCTTAGCCTAACCCCATTTCTCATTTTCTATTTTCTGTGGACCGCAACTTGTACCAGGCCTTACTGATTTTCTGCTGTTTACCTTCACGCTGTTGGGATGTTCGGCGGGAATGGGTGGGGGCTTATTACTGGTTAAGATGCTGTGAGGTGCCCTCGGGCTGGGGGCAATGTAGGATCACTGTGGGCTTAGGCGGGGGATGATTTAGTACTTACTTTGCAGGGCGTCCCCGGCTGGCAGCCGCTTCTCCCCTTGTTCCTTTGTAGTCACTAGAGGGTCTTGAGTTTGAGAGTAGTTTGGATGGGCACTTGTGTTTTAGTACCTGTTCTGGGGTGGGGGAGTTGGGATTGTTTTCATTTTCTTTCTTGTATGGAGATATTCATATTTTTTGGGGCCTTGGCGTATCACTTTGTACGAATGGTTAAGAAGCTGTATAAGGCAATGCAATGGGATCGTTACATGACCTAAAATGTATATCTTGGAATGTCAGGGGCATGCATACCATGGTGCGCCGTCATAAGCTGCACGCATAACTAGTACGCAGGGGGGTTCAAATAGCTTTCCTTCAGGAAACCCACATTGCGCGTCAGGAGGACCTTGCGCTGCAGCGTAGATGGAGGGGTCAGATCTTCTGCACGACTTACTCTGCTTTTGCGCGAGGTATATTAATTTGGGTGAGAGCGGGGGTTCCCTTTCAGCCTCTCCACCAGATCAAGGACCCAGAGGGGAGATATGTACTAGTAGCGGGGCGGCTAAATGGGAGAGATGTAGTGTTGAGTAGTATCTATGCACCTAAAACAGAGCAGCCGGCCTTCTTTGCGCAGCTCTCGGGGAAACTGGCTCCATACTTGACAGGCTCAGTGATCATGGGCGGGGATTTTAATTCTATCTCAGATATCTCAATGGATCGGTCTCATCCACCACTCCCCGATGCACCAATTCATAAAATTTCTAAAGCCCGGTGGGATTGGCAACATAGATGGGGTCTTGTCGACACCTGGAGGATATATCACCCGACTACACGTGATTACTCCTTCTTTTCGGCATTACATGACCTCCATGTTCGTCTAGATGCGATACTCTGCTCCCCCCCGGAAGTGCATGCGATGGTTAGACATAGTGACTATCTCACTAGAACGCTTTCGGATCATAATCCGTTGCTGCTCCGACTGCATTGGGCACCGCCATGCTCGAAGGTCCCGACGTGGCGTCTAAACCCAGAGTTGCTGGACGACCAGGTTTTCCGTGAAGTGGTGGGCACCGGTATCACTGACTACTTTCTCGACAACACTGGTACGGCGTCATCACTAGCGGTAGAATGGGACGCTTTTAATGCGGTAATACGTGGGCACTGCATTGCCAATAAACTTGGGGTCCGCACCGTGTTGTTGCAGGATATTGAAATTGCGGATCGGCGCCTGCGCGCAGTAGAACGCGAGAGACCTGGCCAACCTGATAGACAGAAGGAGTTACTGGAGGCGAAAGAGACAGTGGCCACACAGGTAGAGAGGTTGCGCTACTATGACTATAAAAAATATTTAGCACGGGCCCATGCGGAACGAGATAAGTCAGGGGCCTTACTGGCCTGGCTAGCTAATCCCGCACAGCGGGGTACAGTCATATTGGAGTTGTCGTGTCCGGAAGGGGGGATCTACCGCACCCAGCAAGAGATCAATGATCAGTTCTTTGCTTATTATGCAGATCTTTACCAGAGTAAGGTGGTGCTGCAGGACGGAGCCTTGCAGGAATTTATAGGAGCAATAGATCTTCCCGCCTTAGGCAGGGAGCAGGCGGAGCTGCTGGGACAGGATATAACTATGGGGGAAGTACGAGGGGCAATCAAGCACATGGCACGAAAAAAGACACCTGGGATCGATGGCTTGCCAATCGAGTTCTATGCCGCGTACATAGATCTTCTAGCCCCTAAATTAGTAGCCCTTTATAATGAAGCAAAGCGGGCGGGGCAACTGCCGGCCACCACTCGTGAAGCGATTATTATTCCATTACTGAAACCAGGGAAATCACCCTCCGATAGGACGGCCTATCGTCCACTGTCAATGCTCACCACTGACTATAAGATTCTTAGCCGGATCTTGGCGACTCGTTTGCTCCCACATATGGTTCACCTCATCCACAGGGATCAGGCAGGCTTTATTCCAACCAGGAATACAGCCATAAATGTGCGACGGTTGTTGCGCATCCTGGAAGCCGACACGCATCCAAAGGACTCTGCGGCCATCCTGGCGGTAGACATAGAGAAGGCGTTCGATAGCTTGGAATGGCCTTATTTGTTTCATGTTATGAGAAGCTTTGGGCTGGGAGACGCTTTTGTGGCTTGGACGGCCCTCTTATACAATCAGTCTACGGCTAGGGTTAAAACGGGGGGGCTGGTCTCGGATGCTTGTGTTGTGAGCCGCGGGACGAGACAGGGCTGTCCCCTCTCCCCGTTGTTGTTTGCCCTGGCTCTGGAGCCTCTGGCGACCCAGGCCAGAACGGGACTCTGCTACTCTGGGCTATGTGTGCAGGCACAACTGCAGTACATAGCGCTTTATGCTGATGATTTGCTCATGTTTTTAGCTGATGATGAAGGCGCCCTCCTGGGAGCTAAGCGTTTATTTGAAGATCTTGGCGCTGTCGCTGGCCTCCGAGTGAACTGGGCGAAGACTTGCCTGTTCCCCGCAGAGCCGCGGATTGTGGGTCCATTAACCACGCACGGGGTGCGGTGGGAATACCATTGTATGACGTACCTGGGGACCCGCATATACCACTCCCAAACAGACTTACTAGAGGGTAATGTAGGCAGAGCCATTAGGGGGCTTAAAGGTAATTTAGAGTTTTGGGGAACGCTTCCTGTCTCGGTAACTGGCCGAGTGGCCCTGCTTAAGATGATTGCCCTCCCCAGACTGTTATATTATTTTAGGACCCTCCCTATTTGGATACCAGCGTCCGTTTTCACTCAGCTTAAGACACTGGTTACAGGATTTCTCTGGGCTGCGGGCCTACGGAGGGTGGCGCTTAAAATATTAATGAGACCAAAATCAGAGGGTGGACTGGCAGTCCCTGACTTTGAATCCTATTATCTGGCGGACCAGTTGCAGTGGCTCACCCAGGCTGTGGTGTGGGATTTTTGGGGGCAGGGAGGACCTGAGAGGGAACTGGCCCCAAGGCAGATGCTTTCCAGAACCATTTTGCAGTTGCCAGTGCGAGTTAAGTCGCTTACTCAGGAGATGCGAACGCTTAAGCTATGTTGGAATAGGAGTCAGAAAAGGGCGCAGATGGCGAACCCATATGCCCCAGAGATTCCATTGGCCATGTGCACTGCGCTACCGCATGGGGGTAACTGGGATGCGTTGGCTAACTGGGCGGAGAAGGGCTTGACTACAATGGGGGACCTATATGAAGACGGCACTCTATTACCATTTGGGGCATTGCAGGACCGGTATGACCTGCCTCGTGGAGATTTCTTGACTCACTCGGCGCTCATCGCGGCCATTCAGGTGCATTGGAAGGAGGGGCTGAGTGAATCTCGGACTTCTATGGTCTGCCAGTATGTGGTTATGGCGGCGGGAACTTTTAAGGCAGTCACGTGCCTATAACGGCGGATGACGCAGGAGGCACTGCCCCCGTTACTGACGCTACGGCAAAAGTGGGAAGAGGATTTAGATGAAGAAATCCCTGAGAAAGTATGGGCGGAACTGGTTGAGCGGGCATGGAAAAGCACTAGGAATGCTCGATTTCAACTGGTACACTTCTATATATTACATAGGGCCTACCTTACTCCGGGAAAAATTAATAAATATTTTGACATAAATACGGCAATGTGCCCGCGCTGGGCTACGGTGAGAGCGGATTTTTGCCATATGATGTGGAGATGTCCCAAGTTGGGAAGTTACTGGGAGGAGGTTATTGCGATATTGCGGGAAGTCACAGATAGAGAAATAGAGCCCACAGTGGGCCTTTGCTTACTGCATTGGTTTCCCCATACCTCTAAGAACAAGGTCACAAGTAAATTCTTGGACTTGGGCCTTCTTCTTGCGAAGAGAGATATCACCGCTCACTGGAAGATGCAGATGGGGCCAAATATACGGAGATGGCAGGCAGAACTCATAAAATGGGCGGAGTGCGAAGGCGTAGTGCGATTACAATTAGCGAAGCGGACTAATAGCGAAAAGGCACTGGAGATGGCAAGAGCTTGGGAACACTTAGTAGTATTATTGCAAACTTCGGATGAGGACTCGGAAGATAACCTTGCCACAGGTGACTTGGTTGCCCCGCTCTGATATAGGGGATTACTGAGCAGCTCAAGCAGCCGCTGACACCACGGGCCTAGTAGTTCTTGTGATAGAGGAATCATGTACATACCTGAAGTAATACACCAATACTAATCCATTCGTGCTATTTGGAATTGTTGGAGTGATTATCAATTTATGTGTTACACCAGGGAGGAGGGTGGGAAATGAGGGAGGAAGGGGAGTTTGACTGATGGCAGCAGGGATATGGATAGAGAAACTCTTTTTGCGTTTACTGTGGAATTTTTTGCTCAGTTTTCTGTTCTTTTATTAGTATATTCGAAATTAACGGACTGAATCCAACTTACTGTATATTGGCTACCTTCTTGTATTCTACCTTCAGATGTGACCATGCTGACTTCTCTGTATGTCATTACCTGCGTGCCTATATAGTTTGCCGATGATTGTATGGGTTTGATTGTTTGATTTGTTTGGAAACAATAAAAACATATAAAAAAAAAAAAAAAAAGTCATTCGCCATGCTAACCATCACCCAATCATCCAGTGCACGCGTGTACTCATCCAGATCCTCCACCCGAGTACTGGATTTCAGTCTCTGGAAATCCCTGAATTTCTGCAGGTACTGTTCAGGAGTGAGCCCATACCTGAGGCATAAAGCCTCCTTCATATTGGCGTAGGTCAGGGTTCCCGCCCTCTCTAAAGGTGGTAAAACATCCCTCCCAGAAGCCTCAAAGTGTTTCCATAGGCCCGCCCCCAATGCTTCTGCACCTCATTCATCCTTAGTGCGATCTCATATGCCGTGAACCACGCATAAGTATCATCACCCCTTTGGTAATCTCGCACTAAGTCTTTGGGAATGTACACCTTACCCGCTGGCACTGATTGTGTGCTGCCACCATTCGAACTGGACTCCGCCTGTTTAGCCTTAATGTCCAGTTCCCTCATGCTTAACTCATGAGCTAAGAGAATCTTCTTCTCTTCCAAGGCGAGAGCGTTCCTGCTCTCCTCTGCTCGCTTTTCACTTTCAATGAGCAGCCTTTTCTCTTCTGCTTGAGCCTTAAGTTTTAAAACCTCCAACTCATGCTCTCTGACCATTTGGTTTTCCTCCAGGTCCTCTGGGGAAAAACTCCGCCCGGAATGGTCACTACCAGCCCCTAAGGCTGGTCCTTCCACCGGCAAATCCTGTGGACCAAATCCATTCCCTGGGTCATCCTCATCCACCTCAACATCACCTGTCTCCTGAGCCTCTTTGGCTTCCCACCAGGCCCTCAAGGCCGTTTGCAGCTCCTCCTTCCTGGCGCTACTCTTCATGGGACATCCCAAAGCTCTGCAGAATTGCCTCAATTGATCAACTTTGTAGGTAAGCAAGGCCTCAATGTCAAACTCCAATTCTGCAACCTCACTGGCTACTTGACTCCTCTGAGACATGATGTGTGGCTTAAAGGTCGCTCAAAAATAGAATCAAAAATCAAAACACAATATGTGGTTGCGTCGTGGTCTGCGCTAAACTAGTGATGTACACCAATCACTGTGAGTGAATTTGCAAATACACGTTTCAATCCCACCGCTGCCACCAATGTTAGAACTGGGGGTCTCTAGTTGGCTGAGGTAGGTACCTTAGGCCAAATAGGAACCCTTGCTTCTACGTCAGGGAAAGGAAGGACACCTTCTCAGATAGCCCCTGCTCACCCCCTCGGTAGCTTGGCACGAGCAGCCAGGCTTATCTCCAAGGCAAATGTGTAAAGTATTTGTAACCACGCTCTCAGTAACCCAATGATGACACCACAAATGGACTCCACATGAGTTTCATAAAAAACAAGTATATGTTTATATAAAAAGATATACGATGAGACCACACGATAAAAATCCAACATATGCGTATTTGTATATTTCACCTTGCCGGTTATTAGGCCAGCAAGCACTGGTAGGATCTTGCAGTATTAATGAGCCATTCTCAATGATCGAATGCAGTCCTAATGCAATGCTATGCAGTTCGTAATGCAAGAATCAGGCAATTCGTAATGCACCAATCAGGCAGCTCGTAATGCGAAAATAATGCAATTCGTAATGCAACAATCAGGCAGTTCGTAATGCAAAAATAATGCACTTCGTAATGCAACAATCAGGCAGTTCGTAATGCAAAAATAAGGCACTTCATAATGCAACAATCAGGCAGTTCGTAATGCAAAAATAAGATACTTCGGCACCGATCGCGGTGCTCTGGACGGTCTCTATGCCCCTCTTACTGACTCGCGGTCAGCTACTGCCAAGATATGCCCCCAACACTGTTCTGATGGAAAACAAAGTGCAGCTCCACTCTCCGGCCCCGGTACTGCCACTCCTCGGCAAGTACGGGCCGCGATACGGACTTGAGCGGAGGCTCGCGCTGCAAAGATGGGAAAGGCCGAGAGCGTTTCTCTCGGAGCCCGCACCCCGCCCCAGGCGGCGACACACACACGCTCGCTGAGCGTTACCTGGGGGGTGCGATCTCACTCTCCTCTCGACTTGGGCCTCCGGTGTGACTTCGTTGATCTTGGGCAATGGAACTCGGGGCCCCCCCCGACGGGGATGGTTCAAGGTCCCTCCTTGGCAAAGGCAGGCTCGGGCCGGCGGCACAGCTCCTCTGGGCACACCGGTCCGGGCCGATGGCAATGACGATCGCAGCAGCTCTGGTCACGCTGCTCGATCGAAGCAGAGAACAAGACTGCTCCGGGACACACAGTCACGGGGCAATTCCTCACGAAGGTCTCAGGCTGCAACAGGGCACACGCACACAGCGTCGCTGAGACTCACTTGAGCTCCAGATGCACACGATCACAGGGCAATCCTCACGAAGGTCTCAGGCTGCACGAAGCACACGCACACATCGTCGCTGAGACTCACTTGAGCTCCGGGTGCACTCGATCACAGGGCAATCCTCACGAAGGTCTCAGGCTGCACGAAGCACATGCACACAGCGTCGCTGAGACTCACTTGAGCTCCGGGTGCACTCGATCACAGGGCAATCCTCACGAAGGTCTCAGGCTGCATGAGGCACACGCACACAGCGTTGCTAAGACTTCCTTGGACTCCGGGTGCACACGATCACAGGCCAATCCTCACGAAGGTCTCAGGCTGCACGAAGCACACGCACACAGCGTCGCTGAGACTCACTTGAGCTCCGGGTGCACTCGGTCACAGGGCAATCCTCACGAAGGTCTCAGGCTGCACGAAGCACACGCACACATCATCGCTGAGACTTCCTTGGACTCCGGGTGCACTCGATCACAGGGCAATCCTCACGCAGGTCTCAGGCTGCAAAAAGCACACGCACACAGCGTCGCTGAGACCCACCTGGAAACTTTTATGTTCCTGAGTTTCCACAACAGGGAGCCAGCTCTCTTCGGGCCCTTGTGGACAAGTTATTTCAGGACACAGCACACAGCAAAGTCCTTTCAAGCAGGGGGACACAGCACACAGCAAAGTCCCTTAGCCTCTTCTTGGTTAAATCAGCAAACTGCAGGCCAGCCCCAGAACACACAGCAAGGGTCAGTCCTTTCCTTCAGTCTCTTCAGCTGTTTCTTCCTTGGCAGAGGTTCCTCTTGACCACGAAGTAGTTTCAATCCTTTTCAGTCTTGATCAGTCCAACGTTCAGGGGTTTCAGCTCTCATAGTTATACCCCTAAATGTCTTTGAAGTCTTTGTGTTCAGGGGGGCACTGACCCCTGTCTAAACCAGTTCTGGGTGTCTCCCTGCCAGTGACACCTTCTTCCTTTGATAGTCGGGGTCTGGATCTTCAATCACTCAGCAGGAGATGGAGCCATTGTTTTATGGCGGCAGCCCAGGCCTCTTCACCTCCAGGGGCTACTCCTCCCCCCTACACTCCAGATGCAGGTCAGCCTGTTGCTGTCTCACCTCCTCCCCTGGGTCAGGACATTTCCCAGATCCTATCACATTCAAATCCAGACAGTCAATCCACAACCAGGCAGAGACACACAGAATTGTTAGAACAAAAAAACAGCCACTTCTAAAAGCGTGGTTTCTAAACACACAATTCAAAAACCACCTTCACAAAAAGATGTGTTATTAAATTGTGAATTCAGGCACATTAAACTTCACCTCTCCATCTTAAGTCTATGGGAAGATAGGCTGGAAACATATTACACAGCCTCCCCCATTCTGTCCTATAGGCAAGATGGCCTTGCAACAGTGAAAAACGAAATGGAGAGTATTTCACTGTCAGGACATGGTACACACCTTAGTACATGTCCTACATTTCACATACACTGCACCCTGCCCAGGGGTGTACCTTGGGCCTACCCATAGGGGTGTCTGATGTGCATAAAAAGGGAAGGGTAAGGCCTGGCAAGTGGGTGCACTTGTCAGGACAACAAGGCAGTTTAACAAACTGCGCGCAGGCACAGCAGTGGCAGGCCGGAGAACTCTCTTTAAGGCTACTGGTGTGGGTGGCACAATTAGTGCTGCAGACCCCGAGATCCAGTCCGGCTCATTTGAAAGAATCCTGCCAAGCCGCACCATAAAGTAAAAGGTTTTGGCACTGCCACGAGGCCGACCATACCACTCCTAGCCTTCTTAAACCATCCCGAAGCCTTGTAGGCTCTCCTTCCACCAAAAATTCTGTAAGTCTACACGTGCTTGAGTCCAATGCGAAATCGGCTGATTTCGCCCAATAGTGATTGGTCCTAAAGAGAACTTTGACGATTTGAGTCATTAAATAAGAATCAGTATAGGCAAATCTGTTGTTGTTTTTCATGATTTAAGGCTCAGCCTTGCTGATTAGAGCCAGACCCTGTGTTGTTAGACAGCAGGCCCACTAGTAGCATTTGTATTACCAGCCCTGGCACACATAGTGCACTTTACTAGGGACTTTACTAGTAAGGCAAATATACCAATTATGGACAACTAATTACCATTACACTTTATACAGGGAGCACTTGCACTTTGACACTGATCAGCAGTGGCAAAGTGCCCAAAGCATCTAAGTTGGCAACACCATGTCAGAAAAAAGGTCTAGGGGGAAGGCAAAAAGTTTAGGGAACTTTAGCCAAAAAGGGCCAAGTCCAACACACCTGATGACTGCGCGAAGAGTTCTGATATTGTGTGAGGGTTATGGCACCATGTGAGCTGACAGCTCTGCATCTCTACCGCCAATCTTTTCCAATTTAGGTTGTCCACCCCATCCCAATGTCTTGCGCAAAACTACTCCTCTGGCTCCAAAGTACACTCAGCGTAAGGAGTTAGACAAATGTGCGATATTAACATGCTGAACCTCTCTGCCTACAGTTAAACCTGTAATAACCAAGGTGAACCATTTGTAGTACTCATAATAAAATGATTTTTGGTGATGTCATCATCTTTACATTGGTGCTGGAACAATTGTTGGAGTAGGGGTGCTGCCATCACTATTACATCACTGATGTCATAGGGATTGTGAAAAATCCAAAAGTCACACAGAGAATTAGTATAGCAAATGAGCCACGACAATTCAGCAGGAGAGTGTTAAAGGTGTAGTATGCAGCCAGTGGTGCATTTTGGGGGGCACACTGTTGCAAAATTATTACAAAAGCATGACATGGTAACTCATTGTTATTTGCCGATAGCACATTTTTCACTGAAATGGCAACAAAATGCGCACTGACATGCATTACTAATAAAACTATAAAGGGCGCAAAAGATAATGTATGGAAATTAGGTTTCATCAAATATCTATCATTTGCACATCTCCAAGTAAAGTGTATTGATTTGTTTTAATCCTATTAATATCTTTGTTTCCATCACACTTCAGAATTACCAGAAAATATGTTTCATTTATGCTTTTCTAACTGTTATATTTTGCAATATTTTTATATTTCATTTACTGGTATTTAAATGTTATGTGTTAAAAAAACTGACATTATATAGCCTTTCCTGTCACACAAGCAAGATTGTCAGATAATTCATTTTACAAAATCCTCCATCTTTGCAGCCAGAGAAAGAACAGTAAACACTAATATACTTGTTAAAAGAATAAGCAGCAAATTGAGAGAAGACAAAGCCTAACATTTGACTTCTGTCTTTG
Source organism: Calotriton arnoldi (assembly GCA_963921515.1). NCBI lineage: Eukaryota > Metazoa > Chordata > Amphibia > Caudata > Salamandridae > Calotriton > Calotriton arnoldi. The sequence continues at coordinate 367,865 of CAWUFW010002792.1, read as the reverse complement.
AATGCATAGCAAATGTGACAAGATGGAAACAACATTTAAAGGCATCTTTATTGCTCATTCACCTTCTGAGCTCCAGAATATTTATTTTTAAAGTGGCAGTGATCTATGGGAAACTGCTGACACTGGCCTGAAACTAATTGTGAACTGCTTGCTAAATAAATTTAGACCTATTTCTCTGATGGGTAATCAATTGGCGTTATTGCAGTGTCGTTCGGGTTCACCTCTGGATCCAGTTCCTCCAGCTTTTTTTAGGTTGTTTGCTGTATCAATCTCTCCAGTGCTCACTGAGCTTCTTAATTTTTCTCTGGCTGAAGCATCTGTTTCTGCTTGCTGGAAAAGGGCTACGTTAATTCCACTCTTAGAAAAGCCTTCTGCTAATCCAGACATTCTAACTATTGGCTTAGTTCTTTGCCTCCTATGGTCAAGAAAATATTATAGAAAGTGGTTAACACCCAATTATCTAATTATCTGGAAACTGACAGGCTTCTCCTTATCACCCAATTGGGTTGACCGACCTTTTGACACAGTATCCCTTCCAGTGCTCTTGCAAGGTTGGCAGATATCGGCATTGGGGGTTTGGCGTGGCAGTGGCTTGAGTCTTCAATGGAAAGGGAGTACACAAGAGACCTGTCTCGCCCCACTCACTCTTCAACGCATAAGAGGCTTTCTTCTTCTTTGAGCCCTACTTTGTTTAATATCTAAATGGCCCCACTAGCCACTCTAATCTAATCCTATGGGGTTGCAACCCTATCATACGCGGACGACACTCAATTGCTTTTCACTTTTGATCATTTGACTCCCTATAAAACTTCTTCTTTTGCTGCTTGTCTGAAAGATGTCTTGCATTGGATGCAGAAGAGTTTTCTCCAATGAAATGCAGACAAAACCAAGATTCTCTTGTTCAGTAAAGCAAGAGATCTCTGGACCAACTTCAATTGGTTACTGGACATTCAATCTCTACTCTCTCCGGCCATGACAGCTAAGATTTTGGTTGTAAAAATAGATGAAAGTCTATCCATTGACACCCAGTTTGGGTCAGTAGCCGGAATTCGTTTGGGCCTGCTGCATTCCTTTAGAAAATTCTTGGACCTCTTACCATTTCAGACCCGTAGGGCAGTAGTCCATGCTCTGATTATATTTCAGCTGGGCTTCTCCAATTGTCTTTATATTGATGCACCCAACTATAGCACCAGGAAACTTCAGACAGTCCAAAGTGCTGAAGCCAGGCTCATTTTGGGCCTATTGAGAAGGGTTTCAGTCTCCTCTTATTTGCGGGAGCTACACTGGGCACCCATTAAGAAAAGAATCTTTTTTAAAGCTTTAATTTTCATTCATCGAGGCTTTTATAATCAGGCCCCAGCTGCCTGATCAGGATAAATTTCCATTATATTCCCTCCAGAGCGCTCCGTTCAGCCATGGCTCTGTTTGAGGGAATTTCTATGTTTCGCTTAGTGAGATCGGCAGGTTGTTCCATTTTGGTGCTCGACTATTAGAGTTAATGGGGTGACCCTGTATCCCGCAGAACCTGAGTATTTATGCTATAACAAACAAGTGGTTCTGTTGGGTTAGTACAATAACTTAGGGGCTGATTACGATGGCGGGCGGACTTGGTCCGCCCGCCACAGTAGCGGTGATCGGGACCGCCCGCCAGACATGCGGCGGTCCCACCACTGCGATTAGGATGTGCCCGCCATACTGGCGGGCGCATCCTGGGCCTTTAACATTGCGGGCGGTGCTGCTGGCTGCAGCACCGTCCGCAATGTTAAAGGTGCTTGCACCGCATTTCCCTGCACCACGTGGCAGGCACCACGCGGTGCCTGCCACTTGGTGCATGGAAATGCAGGGGGGGACCATGGGTGCCCCCCAGTGCAGCGACACCCCCCCCAGGGGGGCCCGCAACGGGCCCCCAAACCCAATCCCCGCCAGCCTTTCCATGGCGGCATCGCCGCCATGGAAAGGCCTCTGCACAGACACATCCTAATATGGCGGACGGTGCCTGCTAGGCACCGCCACCATATTAGTGGCCCTGCTCCGCCCACCAGGCAATCGGTGCGATTGCCACCGGCGTAAAAGCGGCGGACAGACTTTGCGTCCGTTGCGATACCCACCGCCATCCTAATATGGCGGTGGGTAAATCTCATTGTGATGACGGAACGCTCGCCACCACCGGCCCGGCGGAGGCGATCGTTCCGCCATCGTAATGAGCCCCTAAGTTAACATGTATTTAATACCAAAGCAACCCGAGTAATCAAAATGTTGCCCAAGTTTTACAAAGACTTGTTGAGAGCAGATAGTAAGAACACACAACAGATCACCAATTTTTGCCAAAGAATGAAATATTTACTTCTTTTCTTTTTGTAAAAAGAGACAAATATGGCTGTCAAGGATTGCATAAACGTATTGCAAAAGGACAGAAGTGACCTTTGTGACATAAAGTGAAGAAAGAGTGACAAGTGATATCATTAGTGAAAATATATACAAGACAAACATGAGTGACAAAAGCTAACAAAATACAAGCATCCTGTCGTATGTATACATTTATTTACATGAATCCTAATCCAAATATTATTTTGAAAGTAGAGGAGAAGGAGACTGTTTGGACATGGGTAACATTAACGTCGACGTTTCGACCCTTTCATAAGAGCGCAGAATGTCTAGCGTCAATGCGGGTCTTTATCAGGACATAGACGGAGTAGACAGCCACAGGGAAGTAGAATCCAATTAATAGATTCGTAACAAAGCAATGGATTTGTAAGGTTTCCACAATTGATTGGAAGGTTAGTGATCAATGTAAATTTGCCGCAGTGCTCAAGGATGCATGTAATTGCAAATATCCAAAATTAATTGTTAGGACCTCCTCCATTCGGTAGGAGTCTTGTTTGAATCTGATGCTTAATTATATATGACCTCCACCAGCTGGTAAGAGTCTGAGTTAAACCTGATACGTTTCCACCAGCCGGTTGGAAGGGGTAAATAGTTTGTTCCCACCACACAGGGTCGGGTACTCTGGGCCTGACTCGCGAGTGAAAGAGCAACGGCAAGGCATGGAATGAACTTCCACTCTCTTTGCATGCTATTCAGTGTGAGGCTCGTTTTAGGAAGGAACTGAAAACACATGTTTTCTCTTTGAGCTTAGTGTTGGCGGATGTTTAGATTTAAGCAGAGTAGCGGCAGGACACTCTCTTGGAGTAGATGTGCGCTTTATAAATAGGATTCATTCATGTTGGAGGTGTTGTAGCACCCCGAGCCTCTACTTTCAGCTCCTACCGATCTTTATGTATTTACTCTTCGTCTGCTTTCTCTTGTGATCTACGTGTTATACTCATTTATCTGTGGCTGTATGTTATACGAGTGTCATAGAAAAGTGCCAAATTCACTAAGGCACCTTAATTTGCTTCATTTATAGGCTGTGCTGCACGACAACAAGGTACTCAATTTTTTTTTTTTTATATCCTTGGTCAAGTCCTTAGCTATTTCATGCATTTAAGTACACTGACCCTATATGCAGAGGTTTTCTGCAGCTCTCCAGAATATGAAGCTCAGCAGATGCTCATGTTTCTGGTTTTGACTAAATGGAATCTCTTTACTCCTATTCGAGACCCTGCATTGAGGAGCAGACAGAAACACAAAATTGCCTTAGATGTAAAAAAGTTTCCTTTAACCACATCCAGCTAACAATAAACCTCCTCTGAGATTGCCCTTCATACCCTTATGCCATTTCAACTTGCTAATATTGACCATCTTAAACTCCAGCCACCCACTAGCAATTCAACCCACTCCTTTTGGCTCTAACACACCCTCCGCCTTTGATTTTTCCCCAATGTCATCAAACTGTTCTTTTCAATTAAACCTTGACTTTTATGAGCCTACTTGCCCCTTGATCCCCCTTGTATTCATCCATATAGGGCAAAATATATGCTTGACCTACTGATCTTTCAGCCACCATGTCCTCTCCAGTTCCAGGGAGTCAAATGCACCCACTCGTTTAGTTTGTAATCCTCCTTCTTCTTGTAATACCAACTTACTATGCTACGCCACTTTAATGCTTGGAGTATTTCCTCTGCCTGCTCCTGTGATGCATCAATACTCTCTGCCATACTTGCTTCAAGGAAGCATATCTCTGTGAATCTCTGCATTAGGGTGGGCATTTTGCATATACAGTGTGCACTGAATTTGAAATGAAATGAAAAATGTTTTTGCATAGCGCATGGCTACCCGGAAGCATCCCAGCGCTGCAGAGGTGGCTAGAGGGCAGATGGAATTACGGAAATAGCCAAGTTTTCAGATGTTTGCGGAATGTCAAGTGGTTGGTTTCCTTGCGGATGGTGAGAGGGAGGGAGTTCCAGAGTCTAGAGGCGTTATAGGAAAAGAGGCGGCCACCTGTCCGTGCCTTCTTAATTTTTGGGGTGTCGGCCAGGGAGAGATCATCAGAGCGTAGTTTTCTATTGGCTTTATATGGTTTGATCAGGTTTTTTATAATAGGAGGACCCTTGCCCTGGAAGATTTTGTGCGTGATGCAAAGGGCTTTAAAATGAATTCTCTCCTGTATCGGGAGCCAGTGGAGTGATCTTAAGGCAGGCTTGGCAGAGCACCGGTTTTTTGTGCCTGTGAGAAGTCTTGCTGCCGAATTCTGGACCACCTGTAGCTTAGCGATGACTGATTTGGGGGCCCCCAGATAGAGGGCGTTGCCGTAGTCTAGTCTGGAGAGGATAAGCGCCTGGATTAGGAGCTTTCTAGAGTGGCAGGGTAGGAGAGGCAGTATTTTCCACGTGGTTCGGAGCAGACCATAGCAAACAGCGGCGGTTTTCCTTGCTTGGGTTCTGAAAGTGAGGTCCTGGTCAAGCCAGATGCCCAAGCTCTTTATCTCTTTTTTTGGCAAAGGAGCTGGTCCCATACAGGTCGGCCACAGAGTGTTGGGGTTAAATGTTGATTGGTCGCCCAGCAGTAAGAGCTCCGTTTTTTCGCCGTTAAGTTTGAGGTGTGCTCTGTTCATCCAGCAAGTAACTTCTTTGAGGCAGGAGCACAGATCCACCGGGGACTGTTCCACCTGATTCAGTGTTACGATTAGTTGGGTGTCATCCGCGTAAGTAACCAGTTTAATTCCGAATGGGGTTACTATTTCTGCCAGTGGGGACATGTACACATTAAAAAGTGTAGGGCTCAAAGATGAGCCCTGGGGAACCCCACAGTGGAGTGGTACTGGTTGGGACCGGATGTTACCTTCAAATACCTGGAAGGTTCTCTTTTCCAGGAATGATTTCAGCCAGGATAAGGCCGAGCCTGTCACTCCTACTCTTTTGAGACGGTGTACCAGAGTGCAGTGGTTCACCGTGTCGAAGGCTGCACTTAGGTCCAGGAGGATAATGGCGGCGGATCCCCCCGAGTCAAGAATCTTTCTAGCCTCCTCCACCACCGCTATCAGTGCAGTCTCAGTGCCCTGGCCAGGGCGGAAACCCGTCTGAGAAGAGTGGAGAAGTCCAAAAGACTCTCTACATTGATAGCCTTGAAGCTGTGAAGGCATCACCCTTATTTCTTTTCTGCCCACCCTCAAACTCTAAAACCCAAACACTTCAGCCTGGTGTCAGTCTTACTCCACTCAGACATCAAGAGCTTGTACAGTTCCTAAAAGGCAAGTTGTAATGTTTCATGTTCTTCTAGCTGCAGGAGAGTTGTGAAGATTATGATTTTTTTTTTAATTAAAGAAATATTTGAACATTGGAATTTTGAGTGCTCTACTAAGATAATGGAGTGGCTCAGGGCCAATAATTGGTGGTATAGGCCTTCTGCTCCTACATTGCAATTTTTGTCTTTCTGCTTCTCCCTTTCTAATTTAGAACATTCTACCTCAGCAAGTGGAGTGTTCTAATAGCCTTATAGCCCTTCTTATAGCCCCTATGCTAGCTGTTAAAACCCTTTTCTGTCATTTTTAGGTCCTAACCTGCTGCTAAAGGCTATATCCAGGGCTGCTAGAATTCTGCAATTTTGCTTCCATTGGCTTCTTCTGCACAATAGTGGATTCGCCTCATTTGCTACATAATCTACCATCTGCTGCATAATCTGCAGATTATAAACCAAAAATGTGTTTCTTGCTTTAACGGATCAAAAGTTACTAGGGCAGTAAAACTATCTTCTGAAAAACTAGAACTGTGAAGATATAGGGAACAATTGTATTTCTGTGCCAGGCGAGTGCCTCCCTCAAGTCTCCTTGACTCTTAGTTTTAGCATCCTAGCAGTGTGATAAATTACCATAAAACCTGGCCCAACATTAAAACGAATCGCAGACACATACTGTGCCATCTGGAGTGTGCAGCATCAAAATAACAAATAGCCGAAGAAACATTTTCTGCAATTTGCTCATTTTTCACCCAGTCTGCTAACTATTCTTCACGCATCGCAACTAAGGGCAGCCAAAGGGCAACAGAGATGGCAGACTAGGAAGACGTGTTCATTTTTACACCCAGCGAGATGTGTCTTCACAGATGCCTCAAGTAACAGTTAACACATTTTGAAAACATATTGTCTCTTTAAGAGAACATTATATGTAAGTATGTAACTGACTTTTACGTTTGCTCATATCTTTACAAACATTAACAATCTTTAGCACAAAAGATAGTATTGATGTTCGATTATTTTGTTTGCTTACAGCTTAATAATAATAATTTACTGCCAAATTTAATAAATATTGCATGAGACCTGCATGATTCATGTTGGGCATTAACGATTTTCAAAAAGGTTGATGTTTTAAATAAATCCGAATCTGTGAAGTTTTGCACCACTAACCAGGAGTGCATCTGCACAAATTAAGTTTGTCACCTTGATAAAATATGCCTACAGTCACAACTTCCTACACAAAAGGTTTCTGAAGAGAATTTTTTCAGCATTCTTTTTTTAGAAGCATTAAAACTGACTCTTCGGGTGCTCTTTGCCACGAAAGTCAGTTCTGCAAGCATATTCATGCAAATGTTCTTTTCCTATGCTTCATAACCTTCAGAATTCTCGTTTTGGAAAAAAGGCTTAGGTTGTGGAGACAAAATCATTGTGTCCTCTCCAGCCACCAGTTATACGTTAATTATAATTTGAGCAACTGGAATTATGCTACGCTGTGATGTTTTCCACATAATTATTATTAGCAGTAAGTAATATATTTCTAAGAAATTACGTACAAAACGCTCTTCAAAACCATTCATTACAAATATACAAACTTGAAACAATTCTTAGAGTACACCTCCTGTAACCATAAGATAGAATAGATCCACTTGTAAAAATACATCCTAACAAATAGACAAATAGATATATTAGTCTTCTTCGTTTCATTATGACACTTTAAAAATACTTCCTCTATGATAGTTCAATTAATCAAGCAATAATCCCAACGATATAAAAAGTTACAATTAATGTAAAATACCTATCATAAAAAATGACCGCCTAAAAATAGATTACAAATAATTCATCATTTCATTATTGCAGTTTAAGAGACTTTGGGCCACATGTATCAAGCTTTTTTTGCAGTCGCAAATAGACCAATTCGCAGAATAGGCCTGTTTGCGACACCAAAGAAGCATTTTGGTATGTATCAAACCCAAACCGCAATTCAGTAGCACATTACTGAGCTGTCATGGATCTGCCTGATCTTGTGGTGGAAGAAGGTGCCAAGTTTGTTGCAGAGGTCTTGTGAGGGTGGGATGTCTGTGGTCTCGCTGTTGGGCCTGGCGAACTCCTTGACGATGGTGAAGAGTTCTTTGCTGTTGTGTGCGTTGGCGTTGATTCTGTCTTGGAAGGCCATATTCTTTGTGGTTTTGGTGGGAAGGCGGTGTGCGTTGACGGCGGATTTGAAGGTTGCGTGGGTTTCCGGGGTTTTGTTGTTCCTCCATCTCTTCTGGAGTCATCTGCAGGTGCGTCTGGACTGGTGGAGGGCAGGAGTGAACCAGCTGGCTTTCTTGGAGTGTAGCTTGCCTAGTGTCTTCTTGAGGGGTGCCAGAGTGTTGGCGCAGTTGGAGATCCATCGGTGAAGGTTGCGCGCTGCGATGTTGGCTTCGGTTGGCGGAGTGGTCGTCCTGAGGAAGTCACCGGGAAGTTCTTCGGTGGCCTTGTTCCAGCTGTGACGGGGTGTAATGAGGTTGGTGGTGTACGGTGGGTGTGGCGAAGGCGAGATGCACACAGTGGTGGTCAGTCCAGGGGAGTGTGGTGGTGTGGCTGTAGGTGATGTTCCCACTGGCGGAGAAAATGGGTTCGAGCATGTGTCCACGCTGTGTGGGTTAGTGCAGTGACTAACTGCTTGAGTCCGATGTTGCCGAGGTTCTCTAGTAGGGAGGCGGTGTTCTGGTCACTGGGGTTGTCCAGGTGGAAGTTGAGGTCTCCAAGTAGGATGTAATCGGTGGATGCAAGAGCCTGGGGTCTCGCATGAGGTCTACAATGGCATCAGTGAAAGGCGGGGGGCATGTAGACGAGGGTGCCATGGAGGTTGTTGTTGGGGTTGGTCTTGATCTGGAAGTGGAGGTGTTCCATGGTTGTCATTGGGTTGTTTGAGTGCGTGGTCAGTTAGAGGGTGTTCTTGTGGATGATGGCAATGCCTCCTCCTGGTCGGTCGGCGCGGTTCTTGCAGGTGACTTTGTAGCTGTCTGGGATGGCCATGGTAAGGTCTGGTGCAGAATAGGGGCTGGTCCAGGTTTCCGTGAAGAAGGCGATGTCGGGAGAGGCGGCGTCGAGGAGGTCCTAGATTTCTGTGGCGTGTTTGTGAAGGGATCAGATGTTGAGGAGGATCCAGTTGAGTTAGTTGGGTGCACTGTTGGTCGGCGTGTTGGCGTGGGTGAAGGTGTGAGCTGCAGTTACGGAAGGCGAAGGGTCCATGAGTCTCCTTCGGTGACGCGAGGTGGCAGGTGGCGTGGCATCTGGAGTTGAGGGCGAGGAGGGTGCTGGCGTCATAGCAGTGGAAGGTCTTCTTCGTTTCATTATGACACTTTAAATATACTTCCTCTATGATAGTTCAATTAATCAAGAAATAATCACAACGATATAAAAACTTACAATTAATGTAAAATATCTATCATAAAAAATGACCGCCTAAAAAAAGATTACAAATAATTCATCATTTAATTATTGCAGTTTAAGAGACTTTGGCCACATGTATCAAGCTTTTTTTGCGGTTGCAAATAGACCAATTCACAGAATAGGCCCGTTTGCGACAGCAAAGAAGCTTTTTGGTATGTATCAAACCCAAACTTCAATTCAGTAGCACATTACTGAATCGCAATTTTGGTTTGCGACCAAATACCGATTCGGTATTTGGAAGGGGGACCCTTCCAAATACCGAAACGGAATGGTATGTATTAATGTTTTGCGTCCGAATTCTGGTTCCAAAACATTAATAATTTACTGACTGCCGAAGTGTAGTGGTAATGCATTCACAAATAGGAAGGTGTGCCCTCAGGAACCCTTCCCATTAGTGGATGTAAAAAGAAAGTTTGTTTAAGAGAAAGCAGTGGTCTACGGGACCACTGCATGTTTTAAAAATTAAAAAGGAAACTTTTCTTTTTAAATGCATCCCGTTTTCCTTCAAGGAAAATGGGTTGTATTTAAAAAGAAAACACTGCTTTTTTAAAAGCAATCACAGTCATGGTGGTCTACTGACCTCAGCAGGCCACCATCCTATCAATCAATCAATCAATCAATCAATCAATCAGGAGTTTGTATAGCGTGGCTACTCACCCGTGAGGGTCTCAAGGCACTGAGGGGGGGGGGCTGCAGATCATCTGGTTGTGGAGGTTCAGTCGAAGAGCCAGGTCGGATTGCCGGAGGCAGGGTGATCTAGGTCTTGGTGGTGAGGTACTAGAAGGATCTTCCTCCAGTTTTGGTCTCGTGGATCCGTGGGACGGAGGCCAGGGCGAGTTGGTTGCAGCGGAGTTGTCAGGCAGGTGTGTGGAATGCGAGGCGGTGGTTCAGATATTCTGGTCCTGCGTCGTGGAGAGCTTTGTAGGCATGTTTGAGGAACTTGAAGGTGATTCTGTTGTTGATTGGGAGCCAGTGGAGTTGTCAGAGGTGTTGTGTTATGTGGCTGCGGCGGGGGATGTCAAGGATCAGACTGGCTGCCGCCTTTTGGATGTTCTGTAGTTTACTGAGCTGTTTCTGTGTGACGCCGGCAGAGTGCGTTGCAGTAGTCAAGTCTGCTGGTGATGAGTGCATGGGTGACCGTCTTTCTGGATTCTTTGGGGATCCATATGAATGTAATTCAGAGCAGGCGGAGCATGCGGGGCGTGCGGAAACAGGATGATGATACTGCGTTGATTGGGCGGTTCATTGTGAGCGAGGAGTCAAGTATGATGCCGAGGTTGCGTTTGTGGTCTGTAGGGATGGGAGGGGTTACTAGTGCGGCAGGCCACCAGGAGTCGTCCCAGCCTGAGGAGTTGGGTCCCAGGATGAGTGCTTCGGTCTTGTCCAAGATGAGCTTGAAGCAGCTGTCTTTCATCCAGGTAGCAACTGCCTTCATTCCGCTGTGGAAGTTGATTCTGGTGGCTGTGGGTTCGTTGGTGAGGGAGAGGATCAGCTAGGTGTCGTCCGCATAGGAGACGATGTTAAGTCCTTGGCTTCTGATGATGGCTGCGAGGGGGGCATGTAGACATTGAAGAGAGTGGGGCTCAGGGAGGAGCCCTGGGGAACTCCACTGCTGATCTCTGTAGGTTCTTAGAGGAACGGGGGTAGTCTGGCTCGCTGTCTTCGGCCAGTAAGGAAGGAGTGGATCCAGTCCAGTGCCTTGTCGCGGATGCCGGCATCATGGAGTCTCATGATTAGGGTGCAGTGGGAGACGGTGTTGAAGGCAGCCGAGAGGTCCAGTAGGATGAGCGCTGCGGTTTCACCCTCGTCGAGGAGGGAGCGGATGTCGTCGGTGGCAGCGAGGAGTGCAGTCTCATTGCCGTGGTTGCATCGGAAGTCGGATTGGGAGGTGTCCAGGACGTGGTTCTCTTCGATGAACTCAGAGAGTTGGGCGTTGATGGCCTTCTCGATGACCTTCGCTGGGAAGGGGAGGAGGGAGATGGGTCTGAAGTTCTTGAGGTCTGTTGGGTCGGCAGTCAGCTTCTTCAGCAGGGGGTGGATCTCGGTGTGTTTCCAGTCATTGAGGAAGGTGGCGGTTTCAATGGAGCAGTTGATGGTGCGGCGAAGCTGGGGGGCGATGGAGGCGGCTGCTCTAAGGAAGATATGGTACAGGCAAGGATCCGATGGGTTCCTGAGTGGATGCTCTTCGTGGTCTTGAGTGTGTTGACTGTGGTGAGTGGAGTCCAGTTGAGCATGATCTGTTGGGGTGCGGCGTGGTTACGTGTGGTGGTGGCAGGTGGAGTGGCAGGATCATGGATGTCGGAGCTGCCATAGATCTGCCTGATCTTGTGGTGGAAGAAGGTGCCAAGTTTGTTGCAGAGGTCTTGCGAGGGTGGGATGTCTGTGGTCTCGCTGTTGGGCCTGGCGAACTCCTTGACGATGGTGAAGAGTTCTTTGCTATTGTGTGCATTGCCGTTGATTCTGTCTTGGAAGGCCATTTTCTTTGTGCTTTTGGTGAGAAGGCGGTGTGCGTTGACGGCGGATTTGAAGGTTGCGTGGGTTTCCGGGGTTTTGTTGTTCCTCCATCTCTTCTGGAGTCATCTGCAGGTGCGTCTGGACTGGTGGAGGGCAGGAGTGAACCAGCTGGCTTTCTTGGAGTGTAGCTTGCCTAGTGTCTTCTTGAGGGGTGCCAGAGTGTTGGCGCAGTTGGAGATCCATCGGTGAAGGTTGCGCGCTGCAATGTTGGCTTCTGTTGGCGGAGTGGTCGTGCTGAGGAAGTCACTGAGGAGTTCTTCAGTGGCCTTGTTCCAGCTGCGACAGGGAGCAATGAGGTTGGTGGTGTACGGTGGGTGTGGCGAAGGCGAGATGCACACAGTGGTGGTCAGTCCAGGAGAGTTTGGTGGTGTGGCTGTAGGTGATGTTCCCACTGGCGGAGAAAACGGGGTCGAGTATGTGTCCACGCTGTGTGGGTTGGTCCGGTGACTAGCTGCTTGAGTCCGATATTGCCGAGGTTCTCTAGTAGGGAGGCAGTGTTCTGGTCACCGGGGTTGTCCAGGTGGAAGTTGAGGTCTCCAGTTGAGGGCGCGCCTAAGGCAAGCCCGTCTGCGCCCGTCAGCGCACGACCGGGCCCAGGGACTAGGACCCCTGGACCTTTCCCCCGCGGAACTATCGTTATTCTAGCTCTCAGCTCCACCAGTTAAATAATGGATTAGGAACTACTTGCTATCATCAGATTGCATGTGGAAAATCCATGAAAAAGTGTCCTCACTGCCCGTTTATTTTTTCCCCTCAGATAATTAGGACCACTAAGCCCCCCGTATCTACTAGGGCCTTTAAACTTCTCTTATTAATCTGTCGCTCCCTGCCCAAGCATACTACAGAGATCTCTATACTTCTAAAGGATTATGATTCAGAGGTCCTGTTTTTAACAGAAACATGGCTGAATCCCAGCTCGGAACCTGACATTGTCCAAGCGCTCCCTCAGGGGTACCTGATACAGAGAGTGGACAGGTCAACAGGCAAGGGTGGCGGGATAGCTATTGTTTATAAAGATTATCTCACATGTCGCATGCTGGGAAGCCCGCTTGTGGATTGCGAGAATGCTCATTTTTCATTAGAATTTACCCCACTTCTCTCATTTACAGGCATTTTGATTTACCGGCCCCCTAGTGCGATGGGCACCTTCTGTAAAACCCTGCTTGAAACAGTTATTAACTCTGCCAGTATGGCAGCAAATTTTAATCTCCTTGGAGATTTTAACTTACATTTTGATGATTTGGAGGCAGTGACTGCGCTAGAACTTGTGCGGGATTTTACGGCCCTGCAGCTATCGCAAAAGGTTACGCAAGCCACCCATGTTAAAGGGCACTGCCTCGATTCTGTGTTCTCGAATTTGGAGAACCTAAAAGGGGATGTCCCTATCCCTGTCCCATGGTCTGATCATTTCCTTATTCCCCTATCTTGGAGCCCTCGGGTCATCGCTCCCTGTGTACAATCCTCATTAATTATGAAACGGCCCTGGTCCAAGCTTTCTATGGACAGCTGGGCTCATGAACTGGAAAATACCAGACCTAAGCCGAATCTTAGCCCAGGTATAGCTAATGACAACTTTTGCAATTGGATAGATAACTCGTTGAATGCAGTCCTCCCTAAAATTTGGATGAAAAAGACTGAGGGTCCGCATAAATCCCCCTGGTACTCCTCCAAATTAAGCATTCTTAAACAGCGATGCAAGGTTCTGGAAAGAAGTTGGAGGAAAGATTTTTCGCCAAGCAAAAAACTGGAATATCGGAGAGCCATTGGTACTTACAAAGCAGGTATTAAACAGGCTCAGACCTCTTATTTTGAGGAAAAAATTTTGTCGGCTGAAAATTCCCCAAGAGAAACCTTTATTATTATAAAGAAGCTCCTCAAAACTCCAGCCCCGTCCGTGGCCCCTGATATTTCCGGACAACGTTGTAACAAACAAGCGGATTTTTTTGTCACTAAAATAGAGAACATTCTTAAATGCCTGCCTCAAATTGATGATAAATATGACCTATTAGGTGAGGATATAGATCAAGGTGTCCTGTCAACCAGACCTTTGCTGGAAACCTTTCCACTACTCACCCAGGAAACTCTTCTGACTCTGTTATCCTCAGTGAAAAGTGGGTCTCCTAGGGATCCGGCACCTATGAACGTTTTGATAAGGGTTGCTCCGATAATTGCCCCTGTCATTACGGATGTAATTAATGCATCATTGAGTACAGGAATAGTTCTCTGTAATTGGAAAAGGGCTATGGTAAAGACACTTTTGAAGAAACCGAACCTGGACCCAGGGGACTTGGGTAACTACCGCACTATTTCCTTGCTTCCCGGGATGGCCAAGCTCGCTGAAAAGTATGTTAATTTTACCCTCTCCAATTTTGTTGAATCCAACAATCTGCTCCATCCTTCCCAAATGGGATTTCGACCTCGACAGGGCACGGAAACTGCTTTGTTAGCAGTAGTTGAAGAAAGTAGAAAGATTCTGGACTCAGGAGGGGCATCCGTCATCATACTCCTCGATTTGAGCGCAGCATTCGACACGGTGAATCACTGCATCTTGATTCACCGTCTTAGGAAGTCGGGAGTCACTAACACCGCACTGCAGTGGCTGCGCTCCTTCCTGGAAGATAGATCCTTTCAGATATTTGAAGGTGAGATGACTTCTAAATCAATGCCTTTGCGTTGTGGAGTACCTCAGGGATCCTCTCTGAGCCCGACTCTTTTTAATGTGTATATGGCCCCATTGGCGGCTATTGTAGCCCCCTTCGGAATCCATATGGTGACTTACGCCGACGACACCCAGTTGGTCGTTGCGCTTAATCAAGCTAAGCAGCTATCCCAAGACCTCCACTCATGCCTGGATGAAGTCTCTAAGTGGATGGGGGCGTCCCACCTTAAACTCAATGGAGACAAGACAGAGATTATGATCTTGGGTAATCCTTCCAATGTCTCATTGAGTACCATGTGGCCAGCATGTATGGGACCAGTCCCAACTCCCAAGAGCGAGATAAAGAGCATGGGTATCTGGCTAGACCAGAACTTGACTTTTAAGGTGCAAGCCAGGAAGACGGTGGCAACTTGTTATGGATTGCTTAGAATGGCCCGCAAAGTGCTTCCTCTTCTCCCTCCCCAAGCCAAAAAAATATTAGTCCAATCCTTGATATTGTCAAGGATAGACTACGGAAATGCACTCTACTTAGGGGCCCCATTGGCAGTAATTATGAAACTGCAAATGGTCCAAAACTGCGCGGCCAGACTATTGTGTGGAATATCTAATCGCTTCTCTGCGAAACCGGCCCTATGTGCCCTTCACTGGCTCCCAGTGAAGGAAAGAATCAGCTTTAAGGCCCTATGTATTGTCCACAAGTCTTTGCAAGGGAACGGGTCTACCTTAATCTCGACAATGTTTCGCCGCTATAAGGCTACCAGGGAATTGCGTTCGGATGAACTCCACCTGGTGGAGGTCCCAAGGATTAAGAGGTCGAGAAGTGGCGGCCGCCTTTTCTCACTCAATGCGGCCAAACTTTGGAACGCATTACCACTTCATCTTCGCAGGGAATCCAGCCACCCTGCCTTTCGAAGGCAACTAAAAACTCTGCTTTTCCCATGAGTATTTCTGCTAATGGTCACTGGTCTAGCCTAGCGCTGGGAGGCCCCCGGGTAGCCATGCGCTATATAATTGCCATTTTCATTTCATTTCATTTCATTTCAAGTAGGATGTAATCGGTGGATGCGAGAGCCTGGGGTGCAATGAGGTCTACGATGGCATTGGTGAAAGGCGGGCGGGGGCCTGTAGACGAGGGTGCCATGGAGGCTGTTGTTGAGGTTGGTCTTGATCTGGAAGTGGAGGTGTTCCATGGTTGTCATTGGGTCATTTGAGTGCGTGGTCAGTTAGAGGGTGTTCTTGTGGATGATGGCGATGCCACCTCCTGGTCGGTCGGCGCGGTTCTTGCAGGTGACTTTGTAGCTGTCTGGGATGGCGATGGCAAGGTTTAGTCCAGAATAGGGGCTGGTCCAGGTTTCCGTGAAGAAGGCGATGTCGGGAGAGGCAGCGTCGAGGAGGTCCTAGATTTCTGTGGCGTGTTTGTGAAGGGATCAGATGTTGAGGAGGATCCAGTTGAGCCAGTTGGATGCACTGTTGGTCGGCGTGTTGGCGTGGGTGAAGGTGTGGTTGCAGTTCCGGAAGGCAAAGGGTCCATGAGTCTCCGGTGACGCAAGGTGGAAGGTGGCGTGGCATCTGGAGTTGAAGGCGAGGAGGGTGCTGGCGTCATAGCAGTGCAAGGTCCAAGAACCAGGGTCCCTGGTGCTGGGTGTGGTCCAGGCGTGGACAGGCGCAGACGGGCTTGCCTTTGGCACACCTTCCCCCGTTGCACGTGGCCACCATTAAGTAGTGCTGCGGGGGGCTGGACAGCTGGTAGGTGGGAGGTGGAAAATGGGGGAGCGGGAAGAGGCACTGGAGGGGGTGGGGCCGCAGGGTATCGCAGGGGCAAGGGTGGGGAAAAAGGGAAAAGTAGAGGAAAAACAGAATAAAGGCAAAAGCAGAAAAAGAGCAGAAATAAAGGCAAAAACCAGAAAAAAACTGAAAAGAGAGACAGAGGGGCAGCCCTAGCAGCAGAGCAGTGACGCTCTGCCACTAGACCACCAGGGATGAGGTGCAGGCATGAGCAGGGCGTGTGGAGAAGGGCCTGTGATGGTGTTGATTCCTAGTGGGTCGCAAATTGCTATCTACCTCATTATTATTCATGAGGTAGGCCGATTTGCGACCCACCAGGAATCACTAAATGAAACTCTATGGGCCACATGTACGACCATTTCATTGTGCGAGTCTCTAATTGTGGTTTTTTACGATTCGCAATTAGAGTCTCGCAAAATGAAATTTATTAATGTGTCTCAAGCACATTAGCGATTCCCAATGGGGCCGCAATTGACCTGCCTTATCAATATTCATGAGGCAGGTCACAACTTGCGACCCAATGGGAATGTGCAATAACACAGGGATGGTGGCCTGCTTGGGACAGCAGACCACCATGTCTGTGTTTGCTTTTAAATAAAGCAAAATTTTTCCTTAAAAGAACACAGGATGCATTTCAGAAAAGAAAAAATAAAGGTTTCTGTTTCATTTTTTTTTAAGAGTAGGCAGTGGTCCGAGGGACCACTGCCTGCTCTTAAAAAATGTTTTTTTGCTACCATTCACAAAGAAGAAGGGGTCCCCTGGAGACCCCTTCCGGTTTGCGACTGGCTTACCACCTACTTGAAGTAGATGGTAAACTGCCATTATTTTGCGACCGCATTCCAGTCGCAAAACAATCGTACATCCCCCTACGACTCGATAATAGGAAGGGACGCCTTTGGCAAGCTCCTTCCTAATGGCGACTCGCAAATCCTATTTTGTGAGTCGGTAATAGGTTATTGACTCGCAAAATAGGGTTGGTACATGGCAAAAGCCGTTTTAGCAGTCGCAAATGGGCCGAATCACTGTTTATGACCACTAAAAATGGTCATACATGTGCCTCTATGAGTTTTACACATTAGGAATAGAAATGTTCTAATTGCAGTTCACAGAAAATCTCAATTAGGTAATCGATATTCCTAATATTGATACATCTGGCCCTTTTCCATTGTAAATAGAGTTGCTAAAGCTTTGTTATGCCTGGTAATATCGTATAATGGATGGGTGATGCTGTACTTATCCCCTAGGTCACAAATGCAGCAATATTTATGATAACTGACCCTTACTTTTAAACCAGGTATCCTCAGTACAGGGCCAAACCCTATTCGGATACAGAAACGTTTTCATGCAGCCTCTTATTCAGGATTTTTACCAAATAGGGAAATAACCTTTCATTACCGAGGTATTCCAAGGAATGTATCACCCTTTTTTTCGAGGATAGATAACTTTGATCTCTATCCGGCTTCGGGTTCGGACCCTTTCATTTGGTAACCCCTTTAACTTGGACACAGTGACATTGCTGTGCAGTATGTTTAAATCGATGCCGAGGGAGGGCAGGCCGACGCTTCATTTCCTGTAACAATCGGGTAGAAAGGTTATCGCTACATACAGACTTTCTTAGCGAAAATAAGAAATGTAAGGCGCGTGAGTGCCTAATTATGGTTAGCCACACTTGACATATAATTAATCATGTTCTGTAGCTTTTTACAGAAAAACATTATGGGAGGACTAACTCTTTCAACAAGTAATTAGGACCAATAGTATCAGGATTGCCAGAACGTATTTTTGAGTTGGTGGCAAAATCAAGGAATGACTGTTGTACAAATAAACCTAATGAAAAATCTTCAGGCACTGAAAACCAAGTCGTGACTCTTAATCCCTAAGCAAAAACTTGTATTTTGTAATGCCCCTCACCTTCATCATCTCTAATGGATTTGGTTTTATGCTATCTCTGATTTCTATGAAATTATGGAGAGCTGCTTAGTGTAATTAAAAATAAATTCACCATTTATATTTTTAAAACACTCATGCTTAGTTTTGTAAGTAGTCGGATGGACTACATCTCAATTTCTGAAGTCTCAGGGAGAAAATTAAAAGAGCAAACGAGATTTAAAATAATCAAAACTAAATCCATGATTATCGAAAATTGTTAAAGTGAATCGAGTCCAAATTAAGATTAATGAAGACGTTTAACAGCTAGACTTCGAAGTCATGAAATGTCTGCCTGAAAACGTCATGTATGTGTTCTATGCCATAAAAAAACAGTGTACAACATAGGCATCAAATAGGGGAGTTAGGGCTAGCCACTGCTGTGCTCAGCTTGTGATTTGGTACTTTACCACAGAGAGGAGTGAAAGGATACATGAAAACAAGGCCACCTTCTATGAAACTATATTTTTCAGCAAAAAGGCATTGTGATTATTACAGAGAGGTCGCCTTGTACTTTCTGATCAATAGGTTAAATATCAACCCTAGATCAATATGAGCCCCAGTGTAGGCCTCATTCATGCTTAGGGCCAGTTGCATGCTGTAGTGATGCTAGACGTATGTGGGACAAGACCTGTGCATATTTATGCCTATGGGCTTGATTTATACTTTGGTGGACGGATTAAGAACAGATGCCGTGAGGGACTATTTTACTCGTCCCAGGGCGAGGGTACTTGGTCTGCCAAAGTTAGAGATGTCTGTCAGCCCAGCGACATCTCTTGCATTTGCACGGAGGTTCTTGTAAATGCATTGAAAGTTTGACGGACAGCTCCGCCAACATGGCAGATTCGTATGTAAATCTTTCAATTTTTATAAAAAAGAAAACCCCGAAGCGGGAATTTCTTTAAAAAAATAATAATGACCCCTATCTCCATGGGAGTTTTCTTCCATGGCATGGGGTTATTTTATACTTTTCACTGGCTGTTGCCTCCAGGTTTCCCATGGCGGTGACGGACAGTGGAAACCGGCTATATGTTTCCTCACTCTAAATAGGATGGCCGAACACATGGCCAAACCTCTGACAGCTTTTTCTCCAGTGGGCCATTGGAGAAGTATGTAGGTAGCTGAGAAGGAGCAGTTTCTATCCTCTACATACTGAAGCCCCGTCCGGCTCCAAATGAGGTGGCCATTGTGATGGAGTATCCTCTCCACCAAAGTCTAAATCAGGCCCTGTGTGTCCACACAATCAGTGATGGCCTTGTCGGCAGAACTGACAAAAACCTGCAGAATCTATAAAGATGGCAGCTGAAGACAGCATAAATTGATTTTCATGAGACATCTATGCCCCTTTGTAAAGGTACTGCATAAGGTACTGCGAAATCTTGATGGGTTGCCAGGATTTGGATGATAATTTCACTTTAGTATTGGTGAAAGAGCTACATGTGTGTAAATGTGCTGAAACATGTTGAAGGTGATCTCAAGAGAAGATCTCTTTTGAGCATACGTGTTTTCATATGCGGAGAGCTGGAGAAAGAATAAAGTTTTGATTTTGTCAGGCACTTACACAGTTTAATTATCACATAGGATAATTAGTAATTTCACCCCAGTTACAAATATGACCTCCCACATTGCAGAGCTCAGTTCAGGAACCTAGTATAGGGCTGCAACACAAGCTTTTTGGAGGACGTACTTTGATGGAAGTACCCTTGTTATTGATATGTTCAGCTGTTGGTCTCTGTTGGAATGGTGCCTATGAGGACAAAGTAGCACATCCTCTCCAGGAGTACAGATAGTATGATCTGGGAGGGCTTATTAGGTATATTTCCTCCCTCTTTATATCTGTTTCATGGTTTGTGTTCTGCCAGAAAGAGAGTTAATTAGTAGTGGTAGCATTTGGAGACACATTGGGGTCTCACATTGATCTGGTGTTAGTAGTTCACATCTCAATCAGAAAGTACACTATGTAATGATCAGGCACTGGGCTTCTTTACTAATTATTATATTTGTCGTTTCACGCCCCGACACTGCTGTTGGTAGCCATGATTTATTGGGTCAAGATGGCATTTTCAGAAACAGAAAGTAAAAAGAGCTTCAGAAGCATAGTTTACTTTCAGTAGCTTTCACTCTTAGATGTGACCCCACCTCTTCAGGCCCCAATAAAAGGGGTGAGAAAATGGATCAACCCTGTGATGTCATCAGGGGTCAAAAGGCATGTGATGTTATGTCTATGAATTTTGGTCCCTTTGTCTGAGGTTCTCTCTATAGTCAATACTTAGCAAAGTAGGGCACTATTTTCAAGAGAAAGCATGCATCAAATTCTCTGTAAACGTTCACGGACAGTCCAGAGAAGTACTTCCATTAGGACCTGTCAAGACAAACTAGATCAATACCTGTTACTAATTGTTATAGAAGGGGAGTAGACACCATTTGATATACACCTCTTGATTAATGCGTGCTGGAAAGATATAATAAATCTTAGCTTTACAAAGTCAGCAAAATATATTTGCAAAACATTTACGTACACCAAAGGATAGAATGAGACACATACTTTCCAAAGAAACAAGCAAACCCCGAATTATACCTGAACCTCCTAGGAAAGGAAACTGAACAAAGATTGCAATTCAATGGGAAATTCTTTCATAACAATGAAATGGTATGCTCTTGAAAGATCCCTAGTAATGTCTCTGCTGTAGAATAGTGTGAAGAATCCCAAAGACAGGAAACTGATGACCAAGCAAGCAGTCAACAATAATAGACAATAGAGTGAAAAATGACTTCATAAGAATAACTTAGAAATTAAAACCAGACTACATCTGTTAACAATTTGACCTGAGCCTTCTTGAAAAGATATTGCTTTCTCAGACACAGCCCAAGATATGAATATTATAAGGGTTTCTAACATGAGGCATTCAATCACAGAATCACTGACTTTGAAGACTGGTGATGGATACAAACATCACATTATTCTGGGGAAAATCCTAGAGCTAGCTGGAAAAACAGATGCGTAAAAAGTAGCATATTACCCAACCAAAGACACAAAGATCTTTACATGAAATTGTGGCAAAAGTAATGGGTGAAAAATTGAAAAATGTGAACTAGGTGAAATCTACCTTTGTTATAGTTCACCCGTAAAGCAAAATTGGGCTAAAGAAAAAAACCTACATCTATTCAGGAGATGAACTAGAGAAACATATGGATTTTTAGACTAAAATGTCTGAGAAGTGTGAAGTATCAGAACTGACAAACCAGCCAACCCACCTGTGAACTTGTAATTTGTGAGGGGTTTGTAAACCACTGTGAAATTACCATGCGCTCGTTAGTTTCTTTTTTTTGTAAGAGGATGCAAATCAGGCAAAAACTGTGGATTCACACTGTGATTTGCCTAAGAATACTGCAGACAAGAAAGACATTTACCCAGCCCTAGGTGGCAACACCCATTAATCTCTAAATTGTTGGCAACATTTGCAAACCCACATGTCAAACCAATAAAGCACTGTTGTATTTTATTGCCATGGACTGTGAGAAAGATAAAAGGCAACAATTAAAGAGACACTGTTAAATATTTTGGAATTATTTTGAGGCCCTCACGTTTCTGAGACTGCTTTCTCTTCCGCGAGCTGTACATTCCAAAGTATCCTCATTCCTCTTTCTTACCATGTGATGATACAAACTAACTAGGTAATTTTTGAGTGAGTGTGATTACAACAGACATTTAACAATTTTAAAAATGATGTGATACAATTTTGCAAATACAACTGCAAAAACAAAAAGTACCCAATGTAATGACATGGAATACATTTGTGATAATAGGCAACTGTTTAATTGATTAATGAACGACATGTTTCTTCATCTATTCTCGTAGTTTGTCTTTTCTCATCACATTTAGACTTCACTACGTTTCCCATTCTTTTATTTTCCTCTATCTGCATCCTTTGTCCTCTTTCTTCGGTCCTTTTTAGGTCGAGCCTATAAATGTAAAATGTAAATCCGTATTTGTAAAGCACCAACTACTCACCCTTACGGGTCTCAAGGCGCTGGGGGCCGTCGTGGAAATTAAGTGAGCTATTGCCCAGAGTCACATGGTGCTGAGCTGAGCTGCCGCCGGAGATCGAACCGAGAGCCCTGTGCTCCGAAGTCAGCTGCCCTGGCCGCTGCACCATACCTCTCCACTTTGCGAGGCATGCAGTATTCAGTATGGAGTGGAAGCTCTGTGGAAGCTCCGCCCACTCTCCGCCCATCTTTTTCATTGGCTTGTGTCTTTGTCCTTTCTAAATGCTGCCTTCCGATTGGTTTATAGGCTGTTAGTCCCTCCTTATGACGGTTATGTCGTCATGTGTATCCTTCCATGGCTACTGGCCCCTTTACTTCGAGTGTTGCATGGTATGTGTTATTTACATTGTGAGCACTATTTTCGCCGCCGCGTCCAGAGCCCCGAGAGCCGGTCTTTTCCCGTAGCAATGTCAGTGTGCTGTGTGCTGCCCCCTAGCGCTCCGTGCCCTGTGCTTCCACCGCCGGTGCTCATCTCTCACCCTCCGGTCCCTCAGAGTTTCCCGCCATACTCCATCCCACCCCCGGGACCTTGCGAGACCGCCCTGCCCCTACTCTCCTCCGGCCTGGCCACCGCCAGCTTTCGCACCGCTAAGTACCTTCCGAGCGAGTGGGCGGTGCCAGGCCGGCTTCGCTCAGGCCTTCTCTGACCAAGACACCTCAGAGCACGGGCGGCATGACTCCAAGCGGCTGACGGCAGAGACCGAGGCAAGGTCCCAGCGCAGCCAGGCCGGGTGACGAAGGCCCTGGGTGAGCGGCTGCTGGCCTTGCACTTTTGGCGCTCCGAGCTGTGCCGCGAGATCGGGGACCTGACGTCCGAGACCGACCTGCTGCTGGCCCAGAAGAGGCAGCTGGAGCGGGCCCAGGACGCCACCAAGACCCTGGCCAGCATCGCCAGCGACAACCTGCAGTGCCGGGAGCGCCGGCTCGGGCACGACCTGGTGCAAGACGAGATGGAAGTGGAGCTGATTAGGGTAGTTGGAATGGATTGACTACCATAGACAGGGTAGATACGTCATTGATGGACATCCAGGTGTAGGTAACAGTTTGCAAGTACTCGAGACATCTGGACCGGGCATACTGTGCTCAGTAGACGGCAGAAAGGAGCCCACCTAAAAAAAAAAAAACATTGATTTTCAATGGTGGCAAACCAATTTCCCTGAAAGTCTATATGACCCATGAGAGCCAGGCGAATGTCTATGTACACCATGTGCACGTGTGCCTACGGGTCATTCATAAGGCGCTATGCCTCTCTTTATGACGGAATGCAAACAGGCTTCACTACAGAGGGTGGGGCAGGGCTGGAGGGGATCTCATTAAACTCCTGTGAATGGGTGTTTAGAGGGAGGAGTGGGAATTGTGTCCCGCTCCTCTGGGACCCCCTGGCCCCGCCCCCGCCACTCACATTAGCAGCTGGGGTTGCAATTTGAAGCAGCGCCTAGGTTGGGAGTGCCCAGGGTAACCAAAGGAAGCCATAAAAAACTTTGTGGATTCTGGCTGGAAGCATCAATGCCAATTAAGTACAGTGATAAAAGATCGGAAGAGGCGATAGAAATTTGTGAGCACGTCACAGGAGCAGGCAGGCAGTTCTAACACTACACATGGCAGATGCACAGACCCCAGCACCGCAGTGAGATAAAGTGCCAGTGGGGCAGATCAGGGTTAAGGACGAGATGCAAAACTAGCGCCCAAAGGCAGCTCCTGAAGCACTGTGGCTCGCCTCAAAGGACGCTTTATGTTGAGCACAATGTCAGCCTTGTACAGGGAAAGAACAGAGTGCAGGGAGAACAAGAGCAAAATGTGCCCCCTCTCCGCTGGTGCGGGACACCAATAATCCCACCATGTGTGGACGTCGGAGACATTGGTATTTAGGCCAGTTCAAGCTAAAGACAGGCCACGTGCATTAGTAATAATAATAACGTGTGTTTATATCACCTTTCATAGCGCACGTATGTCACCTTTCATAGCGCACGTATGACGTTTCTAAGTGCTGAAAATAATGGCTGTTATTATTACCCATTTTAATCGTACTCAATATATCGATCTCAACAAGATGAAACACTGAGTTGGCCATACCGGGGCAAGTATGCACTAGCTAATTGTTTTTCTTGAGTATGTAGAAACGCATAGATTCTTTAGGACAGTAGAAAAGGAGCTCTTATAAGGCAGTGAAAAAAGGCACAAATTAATTGGTGATACTCTGTCTGGTGCAAAAGATCATGGGGGTGTGGACTATACATCTAGTCCACAGTAAACATGGTTCTAAAGGAAACCGATATGCACCTGTAATTTATGGGAACTAGTGTACGTATTTAACATTTTAATGCAGATCACTTTTAAAACTCGCAGCCTGGTTTAAAAATGTGTGGCAACAGGCAGATGGATTCTTGATCTTAATTCTCAACTTCCAGCAGGGTAATCTACCTGAACACCTGAGAGCCCAGTCTAATCTTTTTAGCTTCAGGAAACAGTTTAAGGCTTGGCTATTCGCCTGCCCAATGTGAACAGATGTAAGCAGTAAGCTTGAAGGCTGCGATTTTTCTGTACTCAATGTATTAGATAACAGCGCCAAGACGCCATTGGCATTCACGCGCGTTACGTAACAAATCAATATCAATACTGAATAAACCTATGAAAATATTTGTTTATCAGCTGGTGCTCTGCGCTGTCAGCACTCTAAGGATCTAAGACTGAGGACAGCTCGCCTTTAGATCACCTGTTAAAGTGGTATTTGCCATTGCCCCCTCCCGGAGATGTATTATTGACTCTTCCAGCCAGCTCAAGCAGAAAGCATTGCTGCATTACAGATCAGTGGCAATAGGCAATAAGGCATTACAGAGTACTACTGGTGTCACCAGTAGCCCGATATAAGAACATTATGGTCATTTAATAATATAGTAATGCCTATGTTCTACGCTTATTGGTTTCTTGATCTGCGTCAAGTGATTGAGTAGGAGCCGGGTTCACCAAATCACGGAGTAGTTCTGTTGTGACTCAAGATGACACGCGTGTCCCTGCAGGGTGTCCTTTAATACGTGATGGTCCATGAAAACAATCCTGGGATGGAAGATCTCACCCTAATGTATGAACAAGAAATAAACAACATATTTATGCATTTTGTGAAGCATCAACAAACGATTTCTGGAGACACAAGCTTGCCATCCCCTGAACCAATAAATATGAATCCAAGTCCTATTAAAACAAGCATTTGCAATGCAACAGGTCTCGCATTTACGCGAGTTTCAGCTATTGGCATTGTAAATGACAATGACTTTTATTTATCTTTTGGTTTTTTAAACATAAATAAAACGCATTGTCATTTGCAATGCCAATAGCTTAAACTCGTGTAAATGCGAGACCTATTGCATTACAAATGCTTGTTTCCATTTGTCTCATATACAATATTTAATTTTACTCTATGGTGCATCTAATGTTTCTGAACCCTTCCTCCTGTCTTCTTCTCCAATATCTGTTGATTTCCTATTACTCTTTACACTCCACCATCCTAATTCCCCCCTATTTGTGATTTCTCCCTCCCACTGTACCCTTTCACCTTCATGTTATGCAGTCTCTTTGTTTTTTATTTCATTTTCTGTTTCATATTTTCTCTTTTTCATTTTTTGCCATTAGACTATTTCCCATACCTTTCCTCCTTTTCTTATGCTATTAAAACAGTCACTACTTTCCCTCCACATAAAGGGACAAGTAATAAATGAGCATACATTTTGACTCCATCAAGAATGTAAAACGTGATTAATATTTAGCAAAACAGTCTCATGAAACATAAGAAGCGCCTTCTCCCACATGCTCTTTAATGCAATAAATGCTGCTCAACAGTCAATCAATCAATCATCTTTATTCGATTATGTTGAAAAGAAAATCATAAAATACATAAAAATAGCAAGTCATGAAATGAAATTAAATTAAATGAACAATTATATTTGTAAAGCGCTCTGCTACCCACGGGTGTCTAGGAGCTAAAGCTTCTGGAAGAACGGGTCAGATGTGAGCAGAAAAATAGAAGTCTAGGTGTTAAAAAGACATTTTTTAAGAGCTTTGCAAAAGGAGAGCAGAGCTGATTTTCTCTTTAGTTCTGAGGGCATTGAATTCCAAAGTTTAGCAGTACAGGTAATAAAGCTATGGCTCCTCAATTGGACCTTTTGAATCTGGGTACTATTAGGTTATGAGCTACAGAAGATATAAGTGGTCCGCTAGAGGTGTACCATTGGAACCTTTGTTTGAAGTATTTAGGTCCCACATTATGCAGTGCCTTAAAGGCGATCCAGAGAGCCTTAAAATCTATACGCTTTTTAATGGGAAGCCAGTGAAGATGGGAGAATCCCTGGGCAACAGATTGATACTTGGGGATTGTCAGGAGTAGGCTTGCGGCCGCATTCTAAAGAACTTGTAGTTTATGTAAGCTTCTTTTCTGGAAGTTGGTGAATAAGGCATTTGCAATAATCAATTTTAGATATGAGGGTTGAAACTATTTTTTTCCGTAAATTAGATGGAATGAAATGAAGAATTTTCCTAAAAGTTTTTAGCACGAAGAAGGACAAAGAGGTAATGGCATTAAGATGCCCATCAAAGGAAATATTATAATCAGAGAAAACTCCTAAATTCCTAACCTTGTATACAGGAGAGGGAGGCGCTTCCAGATCTTGTGGCCACCAACTGAGAGACCAGAAAGATGTATTTCGGCCAAAGAGTAACACTTCTTTAGGTGGAACCAAGAATGAGTCAGAACAGCATTGCCTATTGGAGCACTTTGATCAGGTAGGCTTAAGGAAGAAACTATAACATTGTCTAGCCGGGCAATTTCAAGTGATATTTGCTTTTGGATCCTGAACAGCCAGAGAATACGGCCATTCCTAGGGGAGATCGAGTCATAAAACACAATAAATAAAACCGATTAATAACATTTTATAAAAATCCAGGTTTTTGAGACAGTACAATAATCTCATGAATAAATTACAGGAATGGGTACTATAAAACGTATAATTTAAAATCATACATTTATGAAGCTGAATAGCAGACTTTAAAAAGCCGCCGACTACAAGACACACCTTAGGCGACGATAGAATTTGTAAATAACATAAAGCTGGCCTACATCTGCTAAAGCCTACTTTGTTTCCAAGAGAGATATCATATAGCAACGATTTGCAAAAAAAGTAAAGTATAACAAAGTTTTAAGGGATGTTTCCTTACAAGGGCAAACACAAATTGAGGAAGTATCATATTGAGCCAAGGGAAAGATAAATGGCAATAAATGGAGCCAAGTCTAAATTTAGTCAATCAATCAATCAATCAATCAATCATGTCACTTATAAAGCGCACTACATACCCGCGAGGGTCTCAAGGCGCTGGGGGAAGAGGGGGGTGGTGCTGCTACTGATCGAAGAGCCAGGTCTTGAGGAGTCTTCTGAAGGCCAGTAGGTCTTGGGTCTGTCGGAGGTTGGTGGGGAGGGTGTTCCAGGTCTTGGCGGCGAGGTGGGAGAAGGCTCTGCCGCCGGCGGTCGTTTTCCGGATGCGGGGGACTGTGGCGAGGGCGAGGCTGGTCGAGCGGAGCTGGCGGGTGGGGGTGTAGAAGCTGAGTCGTCTGTTGAGGTAGGCTGGTCCGGAGTTGTGGAGTGCTTTGTGTGCGTGGGTGAGGAGCTTGAAGGTTATCCTCTTGTTGACAGGGAGCCAGTGCAGGTCTCTCAGGTGGGGTGTGATGTGGCTGCGTCGGGGGATGTCGAGGATAAGACGTGCAGAGGCGTTCTGGATGCGTTGCAGCCGTCTCAGGAGCTTAGCCGTCGTTCCTGCGTAGAGGGCGTTTCCGTAGTCCAGCCTGCTGGTGACGAGGGCCTGGGTGACTGTTTTTCTTGTTTCGGTGGGGATCCACTTGAAGATCCTGCGGAGCATTCGGAGGATGTTGAAGCAGGATGAGGAAACGGCGTTGACCTGCTTAGTCATGGAGAGGGTGGGGTCGAGGATGACCCCTAGGTTGCGTACGTGGTCGGTGGGTGGCGGGGCTGTTCCCAGTGATGTTGGCCACCAGGAGTCGTCCCAGGCTGAAGGGTTGGAACCAAGGATGAGGACCTCCGTCTTGTCCGAGTTCAGCTTCAGGCGGCTGGTCCTCATCCATTCGGCGACGGCCTTCATTCCTTCGTGGAGGTGGGCTTTGGCGGTGTGAGGGTCTTTGGTGAGGGAGAGGATCAGCTGGGTGTCGTCGGCGTAGGAGATGATGTTGAGGTTGTGCTGTCGGGCGACGTGGGCGAGGGGTGCCATGTAGATGTTGAACAGCGTTGGGCTGAGGGAGGAGCCTTGGGGTACGCCGCAGATGATCTTGGTGGCCTTGGATCGGAAGGGGCGAGGCGGACGCTTTGTGTTCTGCCGGAAAGGAAGGATGTGGTCCAGTCCAGGGCCTTCTCTTGGATCCCGGCGTCGTGAAGGCGTGTTCGTAGTGTGTGGTGGCAGACCGTGTCGAAGGCGGCTGATAGGTCCAGGAGGATGAGGGCTGCTGTTTCTCCGTTGTCTAGCAGGGTCCTGATGTCATCGGTGGCGGCGATGAGGGCGGTTTCGGTGCTGTGGTTGCTGCGGAAGCCGGACTGGGAAGGGTCCAGGATGTTGTTCTCCTCGAGGTAGCGGGTCAGTTGTTTGTTGACGATTTTCTCGGTGACCTTCGCGGGGAACGGGAGCAGAGAGATGGGTCGGAAGTTCTTGAGGTCCTTGGGGTCTGCCTTGGGTTTCTTGAGTAAGGCGGTGATCTCGGCGTGCTTCCAGCTTTCCGGGAAGGTTGCTGTCTCGAAGGAGATGTTGATTATTTTCCGGAGATGGGGCGCGATGGCTGTACTGGCTTTGTTGAAGATGTGGTGAGGGCACGGGTCTAGCGGTGAACCGGAGTGGATGGTGTTCATGATCTCGCTGGTGTCCTCGTCGTTGATGTTGGTCCAGGAGAGCAGGCGGTTGGTGGTTGTGGGGGCAGTGGTCTCGGTGGTTGCCGGGGCGGTCGTGGTGTTGAAGCTGTCGTGGATGTCGGCGATTTTGCGGTGGAAGAAGGTGGCCAGTGAGTCGCACAGGTCTCGCGACAGCTGGATGTCGTTGGTGTTGGAGCTGGGGTTGGAGAGTTCCTTCACGATGTTGAACAGCTCTTTGCTGTTGTGTGCGTTGTTGTCTAGGCGGTCTTTGAGTGAGGCCCTTTTGGCGGATCTGATGAGGTGATGGTGACTGCGGGTGGCGCTCTTGTGGGCGGCGTAGCTGTCCGCTGTCCGTTCGTGGAGCCAGATCTTCTCCAGTTTTCGGCATGTTCGTTTGGAGGCCTGGAGGTTTTCGGTGAACCAGGTGGCTTTCTTGCTGGTGTGGCTGTTGGGCGGATTCTTGAGCGGGGCGAGGGTGTTGGCGCAGTCGTCGATCCACTGTCTGAGGTTGCGGGCGGCGGTGTCGGGGTCGGAGGGTTCGGCGGGTGGGCTCAGGGCGAGGGTTGTGGTTAGCTGGTCTTCCGTGACTCTGCTCCAGCAGCGGCGAGGCATTTGTTCGGTGCGGTGGTGCGTGGTGGGCTTCCTGTAGGTGAAGTGGATGCAGTGGTGGTCAGTCCAGTGGGGTTCGGAGGTGTGGTTGAAGGAGACGTGTGGGCTTGCGGAAAAGATGGAGTCTAGCGTGTGGCCGGCGGCGTGGGTGGGTGTAGTCACGAGCTGTCTGAGTCCGAGGGTGGCGAGGTTGTCGATCAGGGTGGTGGAGTTGGTGTCCTTGTTGTTCTCGAGGTGGAAGTTCAGGTCCCCGAGGAGGATGTAGTCCGTGGAGGCGATGGCGTGTGTGCTGACGAAGTCAGCGATGGAATCGCTGAACTGTGGTCGGGGTCCGGGGGTCTGTAGATGAGGGTTCCTCTGAGGGTGGTGTTGGGATCGGTGTGGATCTGGAAGTGCATGTGTTCGGCGGTGCTGAGGGTGTCGTCGGTGTTGGTTGAGACTTTGAGGGTGTTCCTGTGGACGATGGCGATGCCTCCTCCGACTCCGTTGGTGCGGTCCCTGCGGGTGATCTTGTATCCGTCCGGGATGGCAATGGCGATGTCGGGGGCTGAAGCGGGATTCAGCCAGGTCTCCGTCAGGAATGCGACGTCTGGGGAGGTTGAGTCGAGAAGGCCCAGAGTTCGATGGCGTGTTTGCGGGCGGAGCGGGTGTTGAGGAGGATGCATCTGAGGTAGTTGGGTTCTTTCCTGGGCGGTGGTTTGGCGGGGCGGGTGCTGGCGAAGCTGCAGTTCCGGCAGGTGAAGGGCCCTTGGGTGCGCTTCGGGGTGGCCTGGTAGCAGGCGTGATCTTTTCCGGGGTTGAGTGCGTGGAGGGTGCTGGCGTCGTATCGGCGTCTGTTGATGTGGCGGGCGCGGGGGATGCCCGGACCAGGGGGTCTGGCGCTGGGCGCGGTCACGGCGTGGACGGGCGCAGACGGGCTTGCCTTAGTCGCGCCTTCGGCGCGCCAGCGGCACGGCCGCGCAGCGGCCGCCATAAATGGGGAGGTGGGAGGGAGGAGCAGGGAATGGGGCAGCGAATGGGCAGTGAGGGGCGGGGCCGCAGGGCGCAGCGGCGGGAAACAGGCACAGAAGGGAAAGCGAGCACAATCAGGGCATCAAGGGGGCACAGAAAGGAAAAAAAAAAAAAACGAGCACAATCAGGGGCAGCAAGGGGGCACAGAAAGGAAAAACGAGCACAATCAGGGGCAGCAAGGGGGCACAGAAAGGAAAAAAAAAACGAGCACAATCAGGGGCAGCAAGGGGGCACAGAAAGGAAAAACGAGCACAATCAGGGGCAGCAAGGGGGAACAGAAAGGAAAAACGAGCACAATCAGGGGCAGCAAGGGGGCACAGAAAGGAAAAAAAAAACGAGCACAATCAGGGGCAGCAAGGGGGCACAGAAAGGAAAAACGAGCACAATCAGGGGCAGCAAGGGGGCACAGAAAGGGAAAACGAGCACAATCAGGGGCAGCAAGGGGGCACAGAAAGGGAAAACGAGCACAATCAGGGCCAGCAAGGGGGCACAGAAAGGAAAAACGAGCACAATCAGGGGCAGCAAGGGGGCACAGAAAGGAAAAACGAGCACAATCAGGGCCAGCAAGGGGGCACAGAAAGGAAAAAAACTAGCACAATCAGGGGCAGCAGCAGGGCACACAGACGGAGCTGTGTGGTGGGGGAGCGACCTACCAGTCAAGGTAGAAACAATGCTGTTTCCCACGCATGTATAACATAATCAAGGTAGGGTTCCAGCCATAGGGTGGTCTGAATCACTACATAGCCCCTTATAAGTGGTTTCTGAAGCTCTACAGCTTCCCTCTCAGACCTCCTGGCATTCACGAAAGACTTCTTCAACCATATTGTATCTTTAATAGTAACTGAACCTAGCGAGACGACCAGCGAGGGTGTGCCTAGTTTTGCTGTGGTGATCTCATATAATGGAGCCATGGAAATGTGTGGTCGTGCTCATAGGATAAGCCCTCTTCGTTTATGCCTTTGTTAAGCGATGCATGCTCAATGCTCCATATTGCAATCCAAAGCAATAAAGTGGCTAATTTAATTGAGTCTTCGACATATGCAGTGCTTAATTTGAGCCGGTGCTTTCCGGTGCTGAGCACTGGCACTTAATTGATTTCTGGTGCTCGGCGCCTAATTGTCAACACCACACTTAGGGCAGTCTGCCACATGGTGGCGCTGCTCATGTAATTTAGAGATGAGCAATATAACAGTTGTTTAGGAAAACAATATACATTAAAAAAATTGCTAATACCTGCCTCCCCAGCCATTCCTTTCGCTTTGGGGACCTAGAATAATCTGAACTGTCGCATTTCCATGCAAAAATATGGTTAGTAGTTGTTTTGGCAGCAATGAGAAGGACGTTGGGTGGTGCAAGCTGCAGTGGCCTCCTGGTCAGAGCCCTGGCACTTAATATTTTGCAAATTAAGCACTGGACATATGCCACCCCCAGCTCTTCATATGTGTTAGAACGGGGAGGGTTCAAATCCCCACCCGTTGCTACCCAAGGTTAGAATTGGGGGTCCCCAGTTGGCTGGGGTAGGTACCTTAGTCCAAATAGGGACCCTTGCTTCTAAGTCAGGGAAAGGAAGGACACCTTCTCAGATAGCCCCTGCTCACCCCCTCGGTAGCTTGGCACGAGCAGCCAGGCTTATCTCCAAGGCAATGTGTAAAGTATTTGCAATCCCGCTCTCAGTAACCCAATGATGACACCACAAATGGACTCCACACGAGTTTCATAAAAAACAAGTATACGTTTATATAAAAAGATATACGATGAGACCACACGATAAAAATCCAACATATGCGTATTTGTAAAATTTCACCTGGCCGGTTATTAGGCCAGCCAGCCCTTGTAGGTTTTTGCAGTATTAATAAGCAATTCTCAATGATCCAAATGCAGTCCTAATGCAATGCTATGCAGTTCGTAATGCAAGAATCAGGCACTTCGTAATGTAAAAATAATGCAGTTCGTTATGCCAAAATAATGCGATGCGTAATGCAACAATCAGGCAGTTCGTAATGCAAAAATAATGCAATGCGTAATGCAACAATCAGGCAGTTCGTAATGCAAAATTAATGCAATGCGTAATGCAACAATCAGGCAGTTCGTAATGCAAAAATAATGCAATGCGTAATGCAACAATCCAGCAGTTCGTAATGCCAACAATAATGCAATGCGTAATGCAGCAATCAGGCAGTTCGTAATGCAAAAATAATGCAATGCGTAATGCAACAATCAGGCAGTTCGTAATGCCAACAATAATGTACTCCAGCACCGTTCACGGTGCTCTGGACAGACTCTATGCCACTCGTACTGACTCGCGGTCAGCTACTGCCAAAATATGCCCCCAACACGGGTCTGGTGTAAACAAAGTGCAGCTCCACACTCCGGCCCCGGTACTGTCACTCCTCGGCAAGTACGGGCCGCGATTTTAACTTGAGCGGGGGCTCGCGCTGCAAGGATGGGAAAGGCCGATAGCGTTTCTTTCCGAGGCCGCACCCCGACCCAGGCGGCGACACACGCACGCTCGCTGAGCGTTACCTGGGGGGTGCGATCTCGCTCTCCTCTCCTCGCGGCTTGGGCCTCCGGGGCGACTTCGTTGATCTCGGGCAGTGGAACACGGATCCCCGACGTGATGGTTCGAGGTCTCTCCTTGGCAAAGGCAGGCTTGGGCCGGCGGCACCGCTCCTCTGGGGATGCCGGTCCGAGCCGATGGCAATGACGAAGGTCTCAGGCTGCAACAGGGCACACGCACACAGCGTTGCTGAGACTCACTTAAGCTTCGGGTGTACACGATCACAGGGCAATCCTCACGAAGGTCTCAGGCTGCACGAAGCACACGCACACAGCGTCGCTGAGACTCACTTGAGCTTCGGGTGTACATGGTCACAGGACAATCCTCACGAAGGTCTCAGGCTGCACGAAGCACATGCACACAGCGTCGCTGAGACTCACTTTGATTCCAGGTGCCCACGATCACAGGGCAATCCTCACGAAGATCTCAGGCTGCACGAAGCACACGCACACAGCGTCGCTGAGACTCACTTGGATTCCAGGTGCCACCGATCCCAGGG
Organism: Calotriton arnoldi; assembly: GCA_963921515.1. Classification (NCBI taxonomy): domain Eukaryota; kingdom Metazoa; phylum Chordata; class Amphibia; order Caudata; family Salamandridae; genus Calotriton; species Calotriton arnoldi. The sequence goes on along the minus strand of CAWUFW010002792.1, from coordinate 334,314 downwards.
CAATCCTCACGAAGGTCTCAGGCTGCACAAAGCACACGCACACAGCGTCGCTGAGACTCACTTGGATTCCGGGTGCACACGATGACAGGACAATCCTCACGAAGGTCTCAGGCTGCACAAAGCACACACGCACAGCGTCGCTGAGACTCACTTGGATTCCGGGTGCACACGATCACGGGGCACTTCTTACGAAGGTCTCAGGCTGCAAAAAGCACACGCACACAGCGTCGCTGAGACACTCCTCTGGAAACTTTTGTGTTCCTGAGTTTCCACAACAGGGAGCCAGCTCTCCTCGGGCCCTTGGGGACAAGTTACTTCAGGACACAGCACACATCAAAGTCCTTTCAAGCAGGGGGACACAGCACACAGCAAAGTCCCTTAGACAAAACTGAGATAGTCATCTCCAATAACAGACTCAATCAGTGGACGCCAGTACACTGGCCAGCTGCTTTGGGCACTCCACCTATTCCAAAAAATTCAGTTAAAAGTCTGGGGATTAAAATCGATGCTAAGCTATCCATGCATGAACAGCTCAACCTGGTTACTTCCTCTTGTGTTTACCATCTGAGGACCTTCAGGAAAATCAGGAAATTCTTCACCAGGGAAGCAAGCATGGTTATCATGCTTGCTCTGATCATGTCCAGGCTGGATTATGCCAATGCCATCTATTTAGGGCTTCCTGCTAATCAGACCCATAGGCTGCAATTGATTCAAAATCAAGCAGCTAGGCTGGTCTTTCAGCAACCGAGACACTGCCACACTAAACCTCTTCTGAAGCAGTTACACTGGCTCCCGGTGACCCAGCGATTCATGTTCAAGACAGGCTGCATGGTATTCAATGCACTTCACGAAAAGGGCCCCAAATTCATATCTGCAAAGATCTCAAGGTACTTACCCAAACAAAATCTCAGATCCGCCACAATGTTTATGTTGACTATTCCTAGATTTAAGCGCAAGAGAACGGGCGGTTCCCGTTTTTCTGTTCTTGGCCCTACACTTTGGAATTCTTTCCCGATAGACATCAGACTTTCATCTGAGTACACCATTTTCAGAAAAAAACAGAAAACTTGGTTGTTCACTTTAGCCTATTGTTAGTATTCCTCAGGAAGGTTCTCCCTCCCCTCATAGCGCCAAGAGACCTTTGGTATACGTGCGCTTAATAAATTCCCTAACATAAACATAACATAAACATTAGCCTCTCCTTGGTTAAATCAGAAAACTGCAGACCAGCCCCAGAACACACAGCAAGGGTCAGTCCTTTCCTTCAGTCTCTTCAGCTGTTTCTTCCTTGGCAGAGGTTCCTCTTGACCACAAAGTAGTTTCAATCCTTTACAGTCTTGATCAGTCCTAAGTTTAGGGGTTTCAGCTCTCATAGTTATACCCCTAAATGTCTTTGAAGTCTTTGTGTTCAGGGGGGCACTGACCCCTGTCCAAACCAGTTCTGGGTGTCTCCCTTTGATAGTGGGGGTCTGGATCCTCAATCACTCAGCAGGAGATGGAGCCATTGTTTTATGGCGACAGCCCAGGCCTCTTCACCTCCAGGGGCTACTCCTCCCCCCTATACTCCAGATGCAGGTCAGCCTGTTGCTGTCTCACCTCCTCCCCTGGGTCTAGACATTCCCCAGATCCTATCACTTTCAAATCCAGACAGTCAATCCACAACCAGGCAGAGACACACAGAATTGTTAGAACACAAAAAACCAGCCACTTCTAAAAGTGTGGTTTCTAAACACACAATGCAAAAACCACCTTCACAAAAAGATGTGTTATTAAATTGTGAGTTCAGGCACACTAAACTTCACCCCTCCATCTTAAGCCTATGGGAAGATAGGCTGGAAACATATTACACAGCCTCCCCATTCTGTCCTATGGGCAAGATGGCCTTTCAACAGTGAAAAACGAAATGGAGAGTCTTTCACTGTCAGGACATGGTACACACCTCAGTACTTTTCACATACACTGCACCCTGCCCAGGGGCTACCTTGGGCCTACCATAGGGGTGTCTGATGTGCATAGAAAGGGAAGGGTAAGGCCTGGCAAGTGGGTGCACTTGTCAGGACAACAAGGCAGCTTAACAAACTGCCCGCAGGCACTGCAGTGGCAGGCCTGAGTTCTCTCTTTAGGGCTACTTGTGTGGGTGGCACAATTAGTGCTGCAGGCCCACTAGTAGCATTTGCATTACCAGCCCTGGCACACATAGTGCACTTTACTAGGGACTTTACTAGTAAGGCAAACATACCAATTATGGACAACCAATTACCATTACTCTTTATACAAGGAGCACTTGCACTTTGACACTGATCAGCAGTGGCAAAGTGCCAAAAGCATCTAAGTTGGCAACACCATGTCAGAAAAAAGGTCTAGGGGGAAGGCAAAAAGGTTAGGGAACTTTAGCCAAAAAGGGCCAAGTCCAACAATATGCAAAATAATTTGGACTACTCGGAGGGAGTCCCAACAATTAAAAGCGATTAGTGACCACTCGTAGCATTTATGCCCAAACACGACGGGCAATTACATCCGAGCCATTCGTGGGGCTCGCCATCAGCGCAGTCTGATTTTAGACATGTTAGATTAGTGACAGACCTTTATAAGCGTACTGTCTCTTAATAATAAACACAATATACATGAGAGATGATCCCCTCCCTACCTTACGTTACAAAGAGAGTGCAATTCACGGAGCAGTTCCTCTATAAGGTTATAGAACTTCAATGTGAACATCTTGTTAACATACTGCAGTGGCGTTTTATTCCGTGCACTCTTTGGCTGGGTCCTCACTTATTCCTCAACACTCTTTTAAATAATTGATCTATTCCTATCAAATGAAAAACTCTCTCATATTACAGATATGTTGTATATACATTTGAAATCGCCACTAGAAAAATAAACATTACAATATGCAGCATGTGACAAGCACGTATTTAAGAAATAAATCTCTTTAAAAATCATCTTGGACTGAAAACAATTGGTAACTTTCAGCTACTGGTTACCATGCTAGCATGAAGCTAAAAGCAATTCTGAACTAATTTAGCGGTTACAGTGCTTTGGGACTGTTGTTGGGTTGGTTTTGTGCTGTTTAGTGTGCAGGATGCTTGAATAAAAACAAGAATTTGTTTGGATGTAAAGCTGCCAGCTGGGGACTACATGCAAAAACAGATCAAAGATTAAAACATTGATTTCCCCATCCAGCTAAACCAAACAGCAAAGATAAAAGCAATTATCTTCCACATTGTTTGTGCGGAAATAAAAAAATAATGACATAAGATCATACAATACAAGAAAGAAAGTGCTCAACTAAAATACCTTCAGGTTGCCACATGCAAAACATTTCTACATCAAAGCAGAATGCTTTTATGGCCCTTTTTAGCATGGAAAATATAGCAATTGTGAAAACAAACCACACACTGCTAGATTAACAAAACAATTCACTTTGAATATTAAAAAGCTGAAATATTGTATGGTACTTTTATTTTAACACTTTAGAAAAACTAAAGAAATCGACCATGCCGAACCACTTAATGATAAAAGCATTCTGTATGCTTTTCGTTCCTCTGTAAGACATCCGGGAATGGCTGTAATATGCCCATTTCACATTTAGGCAATCGTAAAGAGTGGCTGTTTAATGTGTCTGGCAATTACAGCCCTATACGAGTTGGGCCCTGAGGGCCCCACATAGACATGGTAATATCCTGAGAAATTGGTTATTCCCCAGGATTTTCCTCACTCCTGGGCGAATTTTCACCTTGGGGATTTTGGCAGCTGTGAGCAGCTAGAGTCCAAAGAGGAACTATGCGGGCTCATGATATTTATGAGTCTCTCGTAAGGCAGATAGTAACTTCTGTTACCCGGTCCATTGGAGATTACAGGGAACTCTTAATGGATTCCTGGAATTTGATGTTCATTTCCTAAGTGTCACCATCGTGGTTGTCTATTGGCGGCATTGTAGTTGAATGAAAATGAAGGGAATGCATGGACGCCCATTCACTAAAATTCCAGGCATTACTTACCCAGTAGCCATCAGTGACACCAAAACTGGACACCTTGATCCACTAATAGCTCCTCATCAGCTGCCTGTTCGTGACTGAGATGATACTGGAAGGACAAGAAGCAGGACCTGCAGGAAGTAGTCCTGTTTTCTTTCTTGTCCTGCCACTGCCTCCATGAACCTTACAAGGTGCAGCAATGACAACTGTGGGGCTGTCTTTTTGAAATTTGTATTGTTAATGATTGGATTAACTGTGTATATACTGAGCTTTTGTCTTGTGTGTTTATATGTGCTTTCTTTGTCATTATTGTTTATTGTCTATTGTTTATCTGTTTATGTGCTTTGTAAATTTTTCTTATGGCTCATTAATTACCTTTTGTACTGCATAGTTATTGTTTACAGTACTGTTGGTCGTGCTTTCTTACATTTTATGCGTTAAGTATGTATTATTCATGTCTCTGTGCTTGTATTTTCATATAATGAAAAATATATGTGCTTGAAAAGAAAAATATGATTATTTATTACACTTTTATATTTTTGGAACAATAAAAATTCAAAACCACTGATCTGTTGGACAATTGTAATGATTTTCTGGACATATCGCCGCACTTTAAATAACTAATTGTGGAGAAGGAGTTGTTGTTGTTTATCTTGTTCGTTTCCCTGCTACCTTCTCCATTCTCACTCAATTTATTCAGGGACCCTCTAGCTTTTTTCATATGCAGCAATGACAACTCCCTGCATACCAAAGGACAAGCCAGGAGTAGCAACTGCTACCTCTTACTACCCCGAAGTAACATTCAAGTTTAAGGTGAGCAGTGAGAATTGTTTACCCCCTCAGATCCATGCTGGGTGCCCTTGCAATCTGAGTGTCAAAATGCCACCTTGGGAGTCCTGTGCAGGGCAGTTGTGCTGCAGTCACTTTACTCTGCAGCTAATGGGCTTGGTGGCTGATGCTGAGCCCACTCAAAGGGATGCTTAAGAGTTGTGAAGGATAGAATAATTAAATGACTCTGGAAGCATTTTCAGAAAACTATGAGAATGGCACTGCACTTAAACATTTTTTGCCATAGAATTTAGAGCCTCGTGGAGGCACAGTTTTAGGGGTATATTTATGAGAGGCTTGAATCATGTTTCCACCACGCAAAATGGTACATGCACAATGGAAAGCTCTAAGTCACATTTATGAAGCCATGCAAAGCCACTTTTTGTGGCTTCAAATGGCTTTAAAAATATGGAGTAAAGCAATGCAGCGCAAATCACTGCGTTGCATTACTCTGCGCAGGGAATTGTTCTATGGGCGTTGCGATGAGTGTTCCCATACAAATCCCATGGTTTATGACGCATTGCCAGATTGACCAAACCTGGCAAACCTGGCAAACCTGGCAATGTGCCAAAAAGATACACCTCAGGTGAGGCGTAACAAGGAGAGATATCCTTATTTTTCCTCGTATTTTCCTCTTTCTGTGTGTGCTTCATTCTGCAGCACACATAAAAAGAAGAAAACACCTTAATGGATTGTTTTTGTGCAGGAAGGGGTGCCTTCCTGCACAAAAATAATCCTGAAGGCAGGATGCCTGCGTTGGTGCAAGCGCAGGGGGAAAGGAGAGGAATGCTTAAATACTTAAATACAGCGTATTCCTGCCCTTTCCCAGTGACGCAGGGCAGCCCTGCGCCACTGTTTTCATAAATATGACCCTTAGTGTTTTGGCTACTCCCTTTTACTTATTTGCTCCTATATAGCTGTGTACAAATCATTCATAGGATCAAGGCGATCAAAATATTTTTAGATGTGCATGTTTAAATTTGTCATGTCTTTTAGGATAGTCCCGTCATGTATACCCCATTTTTACATACATTGTCCCATCCACACGACAATAACGATTCTAAGCAGGTGACCTTTTACCTAGTAGCTTGCTCCTGTCTCTTTGACGCCAGGCTCTAAGTATTCTATCATAATCCCTGTACCTGATGTACATAAACACGTCCCCAGGCAAAGCAGAATTTTTCTGTATAAGGGTCACCACTTTTTTTCATCCTTGGCCAACAGCCAGCTGTGCATGATCACACTTGTTTAGAAAAGCATCAGTGATTGTTTTCAAAACATTTATGATTGTTTTCAAAACATCCATGATTGTTTTAAAAGCATATCAATTCTAGAAAAAACCCTGGAGTGACCACTTTAGTATAAAAGACCCTCACTCCCCCCTACAAATTAGAGGAGAATTCCTTCCAAGCTGAGACGGGGTCCTGCATGCTGAATCTTCGACACGCAGCGGTCTGACATCCCTTGCGGAGTGTTATCCTCAAAGCAGAGACGGGGTCCTTAGTTCTAAACCTTCAGGTGAGGGGGCTGGTTCAACCCTAAGGGGTTTCTTGGCTACAGATACACATCCGCATATACACCTACACATCCAGGTTAGGCTAAGTACATTTAGGCAAATTACTTAGGGCGCGCATTTTAGGAATATGCAAGTGCTACTGTTTTTATCTGACCTGCTTGTGTTCATCTTATTAGCACTATGGTAGAAATGTATCTACTATTTACTATATTGGTACTAGCAATCTCTTTTGTATACTTCTGTCTCCTGATTGTCACAGCCCATATGTTTTACACAAGGCTGTCGCTGGTCAATAAATACTTAATGAAACGTCCTAATCGCCATCCTGTGTATTTTCTGAGAGAAAGCAAGCATGAGTGTCTGAACGAAAAGTACTGTTTTCCACGATCCCTGAGGAATTAGGGTTGTCATGTTCAGTGGATACGAGAAACTACCTACACCACTGTAGAATACGGGGGGTGGTAGTGGCGCTGTACAGCTAGCTGGTCTAACGGCTGACATATCCTGTGGGGGTGTCCGGAAGCGGTTGGGATACCAAGCCCTCAGTTTAGGTCATCCAAAATGCGCAGGTCCTGGGGGACTTCTAGGAACTACACGACAAATTAAGATGAATTTATGTTGAAGACACTAATGAAGTGGACAGATCCTGAAGATTATAATTTGAAAAAATATGCCATGGTGCATATTAAATTCCTATATGCATCTACATAAAGAAGGTCGAGTTTGATAGAAATTAAAAGTAACCATGATTTGCAGTGCAGAACTCAAGTAAAGACTCTGAAATCAGAGTAGATAAGAAGACACATAGGACACAGAAGCACTTACTGAAAATTACAGACAAAGGGAGACCAAAGAAAGTGATGGTTACAGTCGGTAACAATGCATACTAAATAGAGGGTTTGAGAGTAATAGACAGGCAAGTGGCCCATTTCAAGTTGAACTTATCAGATTTTTTCTCCATAGTAGAGAAGCCCTTCTTGTTACATTAATGAGGTAACTTAAAACATTCAGTGCTAAATTTAGTTTATGACAAATTGAAAGCATTTGAAGTGATTGAAAGAGAAGTAGTTTTAGAAGTTACTTTCAGTCGTTGGTCATGAAGGAGTTAACATTCAAGATAACCTAGTGTTAAGTCATCCATTTGTGGTGGATATGGGGATTTTGTAGGTATAAGGGACAAATTACCCTCGCCATACTTTATAAGGATATTGCAAGTCACCAAGGAGTTCCATAACCATATAATGAAACAAGGCTGAAGGTGGCTTGCAATATCCTTATAATGTATGGCAGGGGGTACTTTATCCCATGTAATACATGGTCTTCATCATTCCCACAAACTACTTAAAACCTTGGTGAGTAGCATGTTTGCAAACATGAAGAATAAAAAAAGAACCTCTAGTGCCAAATTAAACACATCAGAAACCTGTTAGATATTTGTTGAAAACAGCAACAATCCGTGCAGGTAAGCGTCGTGGGGCGGGGTGCGGCGGGGGGATGTCAACAGATGACGGAATAGGAATTATTTATTTATTTAATTTTTCCTATTCCATCGTCTGTTGACCCCCCCTCCCCTCCCACCGCGCTTACCTGCGCTTATCTCCACTGACCGCCGCTGGTTAAAAAAAATATATTAGATACAGTTCAGTACAAGCTAGTTTTTTTTAAAAGGTGCAACAGTTTGGAATGTGTAGAAACATTCAGAAAGATTCACATTTTTCTATAATTATCTAAGGAATGTCAAAAATAAACATGTTCTCTCTGCTAGTCACTCCAAGCTATAAACTAGAGCAGAGAAAAAAAAAGTTTCATTTTATTTGCTTTAAACAGCTGCTCCGTGACCTGACCTGCCTCTGCCTTCACCTGGGCTGCTGGCAGCAGGCATTTTGATGTCAGAAGTCAACTATAATAACTTATTATAGTTGAGTTCTGACGTCTTTTCTTTATAATTGGCAACTGGGTGCGTTGCAAGTTTATTGGAATACATTTAAGCATATAACATATCCCTTGCCCGATACAACTGTGTATGTAATGCAAATGGTTCAGCTATGACCACAAATCCACAACTGTGTGTATGTTTTTTTAAATCATCTCTATTGAGTTGTTTTAAACATATGTAGGGTAGGGGGGAAAACACAGCATTCTTCAGTACAATAATCTGCATTTGCGTACACAGGACCTTAGTGTGCAAGTATATAATAAAATGTGATTGAACTTAATGTGACATTGTTTACCACAACATGTGAATGGCTATGAGCAAACAATAAACAGTTATTGGTCATATTTAAGGACATTGTGACTCTTCACATCGATTGATTCGCCATAATATGTAAGGGATGTTAACAAGGTTGTTGACAGTTGTCATGGTCGCAAAGCATGGGTAGAAGGATACAAAATTCCTCCACCCCCATGGAAAGGACCACTTGCCAAGGGATAGTACCATGACACCTAGATTGATCACATCTAGATAATGGATTACAAGGGCTTTGGTTGAGTAAGTAGTATATTTAAAGCAAAAAGGGTCATCCCAATAAGAGATATTCAGTGTTGCAGCAGGCACACACCGATAAGCAAATAGTGGCTGTAAATGGGTAGTTTAAAAAACTATAGTCTCACACAGAGTACACCATTGACCTCCTTGGGCTCAAAGGGATTTAGTATCATCACTAATCTTGTTTGTGAGTGTAAGAATAATGCCATCCCAATTGTCTTGTATGATGTGCTTCCTCCCCATGTCAGGGGCCAAGATTTCCACCTCTGCCCAATGCAGGACGAAGTTGAACCATCGTGGGGGGGGGGGGGGGGGTAGCAGATTTCCAATTTGAAGTAATTGCCTTTTTGGCAATGAATAGTGCTACATCTTAGGATTTGGCTGCCCCCACCCCCGTAGTTGTGTCTTGGAAGGGCAGCTACGCTGGGCTGCAGCATGTCTCCTGCATGCACAGACCGCAGGTGGTATTGAAAGATGCCAGCACCCGCGCCGGCACAGCTCAGTGCCGGCCAGGCGGGAAGCTAGCAGGTTAGCATGGGAGTGGGCTTCCAGAGCTGCTCCAGCATGGCAGAAAGCTTGGAGTGTCCCAGCTGGGACTGGGGCACCCATTTACAAAAAGGAAAACAAAAAAGAAAACGTGGCAAGAAGCCGCGTTCTTTGAAAACCGCTGCCGAACCCACTAATATGATATCACACTCCCAGCGAGGAACGCCCTATAATGCTTTGAGGGGATTGGATTGGTTTATGGTCTTTTGCCTTGTGGTTTCCCCAAAACAGGCAGAGGTACCAACAACATGTTTAAAGAAGTGTTTGAGGGCTGGAGGAGCGCAGCAGCACCCCCTCAGAAACCTTTGAAAACTAACCCTACGTCTCCCGGGTCCCAAAATGCATGACCTGTGGAGACCTTTCATCCTTCTTCAAGCATACTTTAGACCGACAGTTTTGTGCAACAGCATGGGAGTGCAGAAATATCTAGTGGCTACTTCTATGGCTGCATGTAATGTGGCTTAAAGTGGTCTAAGAAAGCCTCAGACACATGTTATGAAGGTTTTAAATGCTTTATTGACAAAATATTGCTGATAGTGATCTGTGATAGACATTGTAATGCTTTATTGACAGTAATGATTGCATTCAAACTTGGTTATTGATTTCAGTAATATAATGGTGATTTTTAACATGTGCTTAATGTTTTATTATTGTGGTCATCTCTTGACAAAGTAAATAGGCTTGCCTTATGGTAAAATGTGGTGACGATCCCTTGACTAAGCCAATAGTCCTGTTTTATTTAAAGTGCTATCCCTTATATTGTGATGTTCTATCTGGAATAGGTGGAAGGGTACTGTCATTTTGGGGGTCATGAGCCATTAGTGGTCAAATGTGATTTCAGAATGTCACCAAAGGTATTTTCAATATGCCTGTTGTATATATTTTTAAATTAATGTACAGTATTTAGTTTTTAGTAGAGTGTGTGTAATACATGTACTTTTCCTTTTTTAAAGAAAAAGCAACAACTGGACATTCATTTGTTGAGTGATATTGTCACATGCCAGCGAATTGAGATTACTAGCCCAACCACATCCCCTGAGTAGGCTTTGACTGCTCTGCTTCACTAATCAGAGAGAGCCAGGCATGGGGATGGGAGTTCCTAGTGAGGAACCAATTGTAGACCTATTACTTGCACAGACCTCACACCTTGTTCAATTATTAACCCAATTTCTTACAATAGCTTGAAGAGAAAATGTAATTGTTTGGCATTAGGGGAATAGATGTTACCAAGTAATATTGGGACACCATCCAATATCCCAGGATGTAATGGCCTTCCCCTTCTACTTCATGTGAGAGTGGTCTAAATAGAACTCTCAGTCTTATCCAGGAAAGGATACCCCTGGCATAAGCAGAGATCACAGTCTAGATGTCTTCCCACCTCTTCTGTAATCTAGCACCCTCTAGATTTGTAAAGTAAGATTCCTGGGTGAATTCAATATCAACACCCCTACATCCAAGAAAATAGTATATACTCTGCTGTTTCTTCATATTAAATATGCCCCGGACATTCCAGGTCATCAGTGATAGTCTGTTCAGTGGGGCCATAGTGATTTGTCTTTAAATGTGGATTGAAGGGTACCTCGCATTGTGCTCATTTGTATAAGATTGTCAACTATCTTACAATAGGTAAAAGTCCTGCATCATGTGAAGTATCCCAGTGTCTACCTGAACCTGACTTATGAAAAAAGGAACTCCACAGCTCCCCATCCCAGAGATGAGGGACAAAACGCAGGCGCTCAAACATGAGGACGGAAACAATGAAGTGTAGGCTATACATGTTCATAGTACAAGATCAGGAAAGTATATGGGGTGATGTGCCTGCAAATAATTGACAGCCGCTATACAGTGGCCCACTTTGTTTGCAACAGGACAATTGTGTGTGTCAGTGGGGTTCGCATTGTCTCACTTAGTCCCTAACTTGGTAATTTAGCTCTCTGTGGCTAGTATGCTGGTTAGGCAAAACAAGTAATATACACGAAGGGGCTGAACTACAGGACACTGGAGGGCATCAAGCATATGGTATTGGTTGTAAGCAATAAGTCATTGCCCAGCACTCTTGCAAGCACTTTCAAATGTGACGAGTGTGCCAGAAGCTGATAAGCCCAACACTACTTTACCACTAGAACCACAGCCACATATGAGGCACTCACAAAGCAAGTGAAGTTCAACTGTCACATAGTGCATACCACTTCATCCCCACACCATCTAGTAAGCAACTGTTCAATGAGACTGGAGTAGGTGTAAGTACAGGGTTATAGGCCCGCTATGAAGAATAACCCATGATGGAGGCTTCCAAGACCGCAACCAACATTTAGTACTGGTAGAGTCAGTGGTATTAACAAGTATTACAACATAATACAACCAGATCAGGCGTAGAAAACCTTGCCGGCATAGGCTTTCAAATAGTTCATAGGAGATCATAAGCTGTTTGAGGAGTGATGTCAGGTGGCTGCAGAGATTCCACACTCCCTGGGGATATAGTAATCTCCTCATTGGGTCAAGTATCTTCAGAACCAAATGGATGGTAAACCAAAGAAGGGCCACAGAGACTGGAAGTTGCACCACAGATCAGATGCTCTCTTGTGTTTTTGTGCCTGCACCAGTGATGGAGTGATGTCAAAACTGAATGAATTCCATCCAGACTCATGGCCATGCCTCACAGAGCCCCTATGCATCCACAGGGACAGCTTATCCAAGGAGGCGCTGTACTGCTCCGCCCAGTACTGGTGCAGTGAAAATGAAGTACTCTGTCTTGCTATGATTTTCAACTTAGCCAGGAAAAGGAGCGCATATTTAAACCCTAAATCCTTAAATTTCCATTTCACTCCTATATAAGATGCCCATGGTGTTGCACTGCTAGGGTATAATCTGGAAAAATTGTAATCTTACTTCCTTCAACAACATAATGTCTGGCTTTCCTGGCGGCACTCAAATAAGTATCTCAATCCCTAAAATTACAGGATTTTTACAGGAGGGGGTCACCTAACTGAAACTTTATACGCTCTTGCCACCACAAACATGTCTGAGAGACATGTAGGTGCTACCAACTTGATCAGCCAGATTTCTACGAAGCTGGGCAGGTCCATTCCATCCATGCCTTCTGCATACTCTACGATAGGCACATTGCTGCAGCGGGAACGTTCCTCTGCATCTTCTGCTCTGCCCTCCAGGAACCTAACATGATCTAACAACTCTGTGACCTGCCATTGATGATCCAATGTGCAAGGCTAAAGGTCCTGAAGAGCGTTCTCATTGGAATTGACTCTTTCTGAGAGCTTGTGTTGGCTGTTGCATGCAAGCCAAGATCAGCCACGACTGAGTACACCTTCGTATCTTAGGTGTTCCTGGTATCAGTAACAGCATGCAAGATTATATCCAGTTTGTCCGAAGGAAGGTTGGAAGCAGGTTTTCTCCCCCCATTCTCAGTTGGAGGTGTGATAGAGGGCTAAGACAGAATAGTCACCCAGCATCCTCTCACATGGGAGGGCCTTCAATGGGGATGTCTTTTCCTCATGTAGGTGATCTGGTGTCACAGTAGACCAGTAGGGAAAAACTGGGATACCAAGCGATGATGCATAAAGTGCATGTCAATCATGAGCAGCCAACCACCCAGTTCAGAAGCCCACTCAGTTGACGGGGAACCCCTGACATACAGTCCTCTTTCCAGGAACAAGCTCCTAAGAACATCGGAGACTCCAGAGAGGTGCTTCATAAAGATCAAAGGCCAGGGCAGGTATGTTACAGGTGGCACCCACTAAACTTAGGCAGTTCAATTCGCAGAGATGATGTTTCCACCACACCAACTCAGGACCAGCAATGTAGGCTGATAGGATTTCTCCTGGCGAAATATACAAAGTCCCATGGTGCTCTGGGGGGAAGGGCACACTACACTTTCACAACCCTGGAAAAGGGCAGGAAGCACCAGCTTAAGGTTACAAACTTCCAGTGACAAAGTAGAGCAGTGTGACCATAAAGTTAGCAGGGACTCACAATGCAGGTTGGTGGTTTGTCCATGGAGCGGGTTAAGGGGGTGCACTTCTCTCAACAGTCTGCAGTTCCAATCAGGGGGGTCTGTGCAATATTGTCCATGGCTTCCCCAGAGAGCAACCTGCACACTGAGGTCCAGTAAAGGCCACCCAACGGGGTGCCAAGTCGAGACACACCCAGGCTCCTTGGCATTACAGGAACCCAAGCGGCAGAGTCCTCCTCACAAATTTGGAGTGGAGCTGGATCCTGGACAGTCATCCCTCCCAGCCGTGCCACATGACCCTAATAGGTGAGCACACACCTGCCCAGGAAGTGGCTCCGCTGTCCAGTTGAAACCCAAAGCACTTGAGATAGGCGTGATAAGCTACCCGGTGACCCCAGTCTGACACAGACAAGTGTGTTTGCGCTTTCCAAGAAAAATGGAGCAGTAAAATTAAAGTAAGACGACAGTTCACATATACAAATGTGATTAAACAAGATTGATCACCTTACCAAAACAAACACACAATTATTCTAAAGTCTTTTTGTCAGCTGATCTTTCTAATGCATTCAGTTCATATGTATAAATTGATATAAATTCCAAAGATGCAAAGCATAGAAAAATTCTTTGGAGGCTTTAATCATCCAGGTCTGAAATGCCTTGAAACAGATATGAAAATAACATATTCAAAGAGCAGTTTCATTTCTCTCATGAACGTTGCTTTTGTTCCAGTGTAAAGTATTGTTAAAGAAGCACAGTGATCATCAATCTAACCACCCTGTTTGTAGCTCGATAGCAATGCTGAATCTTTACTGTGTTATAAAGATTTCTTGTACAACCTCTGCTATTCACAAAATAGCAGTGTTTGGATATCATGCCTGCACAGTTCCAGACACCACCCCCTTGTTGGCAGGGGGTCACCGCTTCGTCCTGCTGCGCCCTGGTGGGACAGGAGTCCCAGGGCACATCCACGGTAGCGCCGCCAGCTCTTCAGGGCACACATCGCCTCAATAGGGGACTACTAGTACAAGCATCCCCTGCTCCTGCTGCAGCTGCCGCCAGTGAGGGGGAGGCGCTTGTTTTGCCATCGCGCTTAAAGCGCTGCCTCTCCCCCGCGGCGCGGGAGCCTGCACAGTTCCAGACACCACACCCTTGTTGGCAGGGGGTCACCGCTTCGTCCTGCTGCGCCCTGGTGGGACAGGAGTCCCAGCTCACATCCGCGGTAGCGCCGCCAGCTCTTCAGGGCACACATTGACTCAATAGGGGACTACTAGTACCAGCATCCCCTGCTTCTGCCGCAGCTGCCGCCAGTGAGGGGGAGGCGCTTGTTTTGCCATCGCGCTTAAAGCGCTGCCTCTCCCCCCCGCGGCGCGGGACGCGGGCGGGCGAAGCCCGGGCCAAGGGCGGGCCCGTCCTTGCCTGTTATTGACAGGAAGAGGCAGGGCAGGGCCACCCCCTTTGTATTTGCCACTGGGAGTCTTCGGACACTAAACATCGTTTTACAAGGTACTGTGCACTTTGCCCTATTGTACGCTGTGTTTGCTGCCAACAACTGGTTATCTAGTGGACTCGCTTCATTGACTTTGATGGCCTTGATTCCTCTGAGTTACCGGGAACTATTTTTGTATTTCTTTTTTAGTTCAAGTCATTTTTATTAATTTTTAAATACTATTTTTGTACTTCTATTACATTTGTTCATACTGATTGCGATCCTTTGTGGGGGGGCACAGGCTTATTTATTATCAGCACTCTGGTTATTTTTGGCATTAGCGGCCCCTTGGGGGTACACGAAAGGAAAAAGGGCCAGGAAGATTCTAGAACACCCGGATAGATACTCTAATCAATGAGTGCGAGGACATTCTAGAGGGCAACCAGTCAGTACCCCTAACTCCGGACGACCCGGCTGGCAGATCCCTACTAAGCTCGAGAGTAAACTGCCCCCCTGTCATCCCAATAATGTTTCAAAAACAATTCCCCAAGAGGACATCGGTAAAACCAAAAAAGCTAGCACTAACCACCCAAGACATATCCCAACCCTCTGCCACCTCCCCTGCCAGTACTGGCATTAGCACTTCCCAGCAGGAACAAGGACAAGACCCGGCAATCCCCTGCACAAATACGTTTCTACCTCTCCAGGATTCTAGCGATGAACACAGTGACAATGTGCCCTCACCATCATCTTCCGAGTTGGTGCGCGATATTGCGACGATTTGCATAGAAAACAAATCAGAGCCCACGGACACCCTTTATATCATAAATACATTAAGAACAGAGATTGGTGCACTGAAAAGTATGATAGAAG
Source organism: Calotriton arnoldi (assembly GCA_963921515.1). NCBI lineage: Eukaryota > Metazoa > Chordata > Amphibia > Caudata > Salamandridae > Calotriton > Calotriton arnoldi. The sequence continues at coordinate 318,687 of CAWUFW010002792.1, read as the reverse complement.
GCCTTACTATCTTAGTCAAAACACCAGTGAAAACGGATTTGCCACGTAAATAGTATGATATCCCCACACAAAGCCAATACCCACATTCCATCAGTAATGACGCGAAATCACAAGATCTAGTACTCCCTAGCAAAGAACGCACTTTTTATGATTCCAATCTCCACCAATTAGCCACTTCTGCTCCTCCTATCCGCAAGCATGCCCCAACGATCCTCCAGTTTGTAGAACAATTAGACCAAACACTACCATCCAAGATAAGCTTAAGAGGCTAGCAACTCCACAGGACCCTGTAACTAGATACACCGCCCGACCACGACAAGCTCAACCCTTTAGTTATGAAAATCGAGACCAGCTGCCACTTTTAGCTGACACAGCCAATGTCAACTGGTCGCAAACTAAAAAAAATCTACATGACCAACTTCCCGAGAATTAACATCAAGAACACCTACGAGAGTGAGGAATCCCTAATTAATAAGGTGACCCACTTGATCCGCCACGTTAGGGGGTGTCAATCAGTAATCAGAGACGATATTCTAAGAGCACGGAGGCGCCCCTCCCCAATTAACCAACTGGACAACATCGAGATTACCCTAAAGGGAACCGAGACGGCGGAAAACCTCCTTGCTCTAGAATTTTGCTCCTGCCCCCCTGATGGGTCATCCATCCAATTTAGGCATCTTCCTACACACGAGCTGGGCAGAATATTAACCCCACAGTCATCGTCTCACTTAGCAGGCACCTCTTCTCTTGAGGCTAATGATTGACTACAGGGTTTTGTCACCCTGACTCCTTCTAATTCTCAAAAACATACTATGCAAAGCTCCCAGTGTCCAACCAGCACACGAGGATTCTCCATCCCTGTTGACATAGAACTAGTTCCTTATTCTCCTAAGCACTTAGCCTTGCAAACTCCAGTTCTCTCGCAAACTAAATCTACATACCTATGCAAAGTACTACCACAGATCCCACACTCAGCCAACAGTTGAAGATCGTGTCATGGAATGTGGCGGGCTTAAACAGCAAACTTCCACTCCCCCACTGGAATGAATTTGTGGGAGATTTCGACATCTGTATTTTTCAGGAAACATGGAGCTCAGTTCCATTACATAAAGCTGGTTACACCTGCTTTCACACACCCGCAACTTCAGTCGGGAGGGGGCGCCCGTCTGGGGGTTGATTGTTTGGATAAGTATTGCATCATTAGATTGTCGGATCCCCATCCAAACAAACTCAAGCCTAGACATCCTGTGGTTAAGCATTAAGGGACCTAGGGGCGGTCCCCTAATTGAACTTTTCAATGTTTACGCAAGAGGGACGCAAGGAGGCAGACCCTCGACTACTATTTCAGCACTAGACGAATGCCTAGACAAGTGCTCACCTCACTCAAGAGTAATAGTCGCAGGAGATTTTAATTGCACCTATGAACCCCTGGCCATAGAGGAATTAATGGGAACAGAAGATCAAGACAGCAGATGGGCAGTTCCTCAACTTGACCTTCCTTTAGTTAAAAGATGGACACAACAGGTACTCCAACTGAATTCCACCACTATGGAGCATGGATTAAGAGCAACTAATGGTAGGTCACCTTCCGATAGGCAAGGTGCTAACACCTATAATAGAGTCAGCTGCCCAACCAGGATCAATTATATCCTCCTCGATGTTAAATTGTAAGGGTACTTGATCGACATGCTAGTGGGTACGACCACAGAGAGTGACCATAATCCCCTGTGTCTAACTCTGAAACCCTTATGGGAGGCGACTTATTACCAGCCGAGCAACCAATCCCTGACAGCCACCAGAGATATAGTTCCATCGAACTGTAAAAAGTTTCTGAAATGGAAAAGGGTAGCCTTGAGTGAAGCAAAAATTGCTGGCATTAAACACGAATTAATTGTAGGCACGACCAAGCTTCAAGATGCGGCACAAAGTATAACAAGATCAATAGATGTGTCTAGGGCCCATATGCACACCGTTGCCCAAATCAATGCATATTTCCAAGTCCCAAAACGGAACAAAAAATCTAGCAACTCTACCAAGGACCCATGCTCTTGGTATAATAAAAACTGTAGGGAAAAAAGATCGATTCTGGTGAAAGCTATTAAAGAGAAGAACCAGCTACATATAAAATCTGCCAGAAATTCCTATAAAGCAGCTCAGCGAGAGGCAAAGGCAAATTGGGAGGAATCACACTGGGAGCAACTGAAAGATGCATGCTCATCTAAGGATAATCATTTGTTTTGGAAACTGGTCACCTGGGGAAGTAGGACAGGTGCACGCTCACCCCCTAATCATATTTCCAGCCAGACTTGGCACGACCACTTCAAAGGGCTTTATTCAGCAGCAGAGGCCGATATGGAAGGGGAACTAGCTGGGCTAAACGGGCACTTGATAGTAGAGGAGCACTTTACCATTTTGGAGGTAGAAGTTGCAATAAATAAAATTGTCCCTTCAAAAGCGGCAGGCCCTATGGCCTGCCAGGCGACATATTCTTGGCTGATCCCGGTCATTGGGCACGCTATATCTTATTATTAGTAAATGCTATAGCCAATGGAGCACCAGTCCCGATGTCATGTAAGTCCACTGAATTAGTCCCCATACATAAAAAGGGAGCAAGGGACGACCCCACCAATTACAGACCAATTAGTTTGATTGATGCTATGCAGAAGGTCTTTGGCCGGATGCTTCTGCATAGGATACAGTCATGGTCTGAAGAAGAAGACATCCTCTCCCAGTTCCAGGCCGGCTTTAGATCAAAGACTGGGACAATGGACCAAGTGTTCAGATTCCTTCTCATTTATTGGAAGGTTGTGGTGCTAGGCAAGGGCAGTCTTTATCTTGCATTTATCGACTTGAAGACTGCCTTTGACCTGGTTCCCAGATCCAGGTTGTGGGCAACGCTCGGCGAAATGGGCATCCCCCCGTTTGTTTTAAAATTACTGATCCGGCTCCACGAGGGGAACTTTGCCCAGGTCAGGTGGGGGGAACAGGGACAATTAACAGAGCGCATTCCTGTTAATAGAGGAGTCCGACAGGGCTGTGTATTGGCCCCAACCCTGTTCTCCCTATATGTGAATGGGGTAATGGAATTCCTCCAGGAGGAGCAAGGAGACTGACCTACCCTGGGGGGCAACAAGATACCAACTTTGTTGTTTGCGGATGATACCCTGCTGATATCCAAGACCCCAGCAGGGCTACAACGTCTCGTTAATAGATTTAAACTTTGTTGCGATAACCAGGGATTGGTCATAAATGGCACTAAAACCAAATTTATGGCCTTTAACGGCCACAGGTCATGTAGGAATGGCCCTTTGCTAGGTGGGGTTCCCCTCGAAAAGGTTGACACCTTTGATTATCTAGGTGTAAGACTCTCTGATAAAATGTCTTGGAGACCCCACCTAGCAAAAATGCTGATGGGACACAAACGTGTGGCTGGAGTAATAATGAAAGAACATCGCCTTTCACACACCAGGCCTATAGCCCCAGCCCTCCAAATATATGATGCAAAAGCAGTTAGCGCTGCCCTCTATGGAGCAGAAGTCTGGAGATTTGACAAACTAGATGAGCTCTGCAGGCCAGAACACAAATTCCTAAGAGACCTGATCATGGCACCCAAATATGTCCCCCTCATCTCCTTGCTGTTGGACATGGGCAGGCGGTCAATAGGTGATGTAGCTAGGCTACGCCCCCTACTCTTTTGGGCTCGCATTAGGCGGACCCCTGAGCTCTCTTCCTATGCAGAAGCCCTTACCGAGATCATCCGCCTAGACACCGGCGAGAAAATAGGCTGGATTCGTGACATCAAAAGAACGCTGTCAGCCATAGGACTCCGCGACTGTTGGGCCAGCCAGGAACCCCCGAGGAGAGAGGAACTTAAACGCCTATACTGGGAATGGGTGGACCAACAAGAGAACCGCAAACCTAACGTGGGCAAACTGACAACAGAATTCTACTCCCATAAACAAATTAGACATTACGAGCCCTTCCTTGATTTAATCAAGGTACCAAGAGATAGAATGCTGTACATGCACTTTAGGTATGGAACTCTCCCAGTTTGCGAAGTGACAGCAAAATGGTGCGCAAGCAATGGGAAAAACTGCCCAAGTTGCAAGGCCCCGATAGAAAGCACTGCCCACTTAATGTTTGCTTGCCCGGCGTACAAAACATCACGGGCTAAATGGTTGAAGCCGCTTTGCCAGCAACTGGGCACACGGGACCACTACACAGCATTGCGCATCCTCAGGTCCGATCCCAGGCCTTTCTTTGCATGCTGTGTAGCAACATTTTTGGGACAAGTATGGATACTAAGGTGGAAAGCCCTTTCAAAATAGACATAGTTTTTATTGCATATAGGCCAGAGGGGATCTTAAGGTTACAACATATTGCTGCTAGAATCACCATGCATAAGCACCTTATTTGTTAAATCCCCGTTGTCAGGACTAGGCAATATTAATGCCTTTTTAGTATTGTACCAACGCTTATTCACACAGATGAAGTATTGACTGTTTTTATACTTGTTTTTAAGGCAACTATGCATTCATTTATTATTGTTATTCTGCTCTTTTTTTATCAATTTTAACACGACGCATGCACTTTAAAGGGCTCAACTGATTACTTGGTTGTACCAACTTCCATGTTAACCATATATGCTGTATATCTGTATTTTTTTCTTTTTTAAACAATAGCAATGTATTTTATTTGTAGCTTTTATGACATTTCTGTCGAAATAAAGCTTAAATTGATACATAAGGGGTTTTTAATAGTTGCTAAACTCTTTTTGGAAGTGCCTTTCTGACTCACAGAAGTGATTTTTTGAATCATAAACAAATTGCCTTTAGGATGAGGTGTGAAAGGGATGTCCTCTCCTAGCTGGAATTTCTAATCAAATGTATCAATGGTTAGTGACTGCAATTGCCGTCACAAACCGTTGATCAGATACTAATGCCCAAGTTGGGGTGCAACCTGATTTGCAAAGGGGAATTGTCTGCAAAGGACAGATTCAGCTTTGGGAATCATGAAGGTGGTCTGGAAAGGGGGAGCAGGTAGTGGTCACGAGGACCATTGCCTGCTCCCCGAATGTCTTCTCAAATGGAATGCATTTTCTTTGAAGAAGCACATGTCTCTTTAAGGGACAGGTTGCTTAAAGAAAGTCCCATTCACCAATGTGAATGCAGGAATGGAGGTCTGCTGTCCCTTGCAAGCCACCATTTATGTGCCTATAGCCCTTGAAAGAGGGTCTCAAATAATGATCTGCCTAATTAATGGACATTAGACAGGGCATATTGTAATCCTCTGCAAATGGGCATTTTGTGATGCGGCCTATTAGCAAACTGACTGGTATGTTGCAGATAATCTGTGAGCAAATCTACATTCACTGTTTCAGGCACGACTGTACATACATAAAGGAAACATAGTCTATCATATTAAACTCTGAATTGACAAAATAGGGGAAGTTGGAGCTTCCAAGTGGCAGAAATAGTGGTTGATCATGATTCCACTAAGCATATCTTTGGTAATACACATAGGTATAACATAATCATCTTCTTAGAAGAGAGACAAGAAAGGGTGTGGCCTATATGAAAAAACACACCCACAGTGGAACTTGAAGCAGATTTGAGTAAACCTTTGACACATTCACGCATATTTTTAAAAACGATAGTAATATGGTGTTTATGGAAACACAATAATTTCCTTCTCATTCATTTAAACCAGCTAGCAAGTGAAACAGTAACATAATAGTCTGATTCATTTCTCTAAATAACATTAAACTCAGGCTCTTTTTGACATTACATAACAATAAATTACGCAGGTTATCTACTCTTTGCATTTATGAGTTGTAAAGTAATTACGCTACTTATGCACAATTGCAGGCTTTATGTTTACTTTACAAGTACTTACAAAACGTACCAACACATTTCTTCCAAAATTACACTTTCAGGCAAACTTTAAATCATTATTCATAAAATTCAAATAGGAAAATGTACAAATATGTTTTATTAGCATTTCACTAAAAGTATATGTGTAGTTGAATACTGAGACTAGTCAAAAGTTTTACTTCTTTTGCCTATTAACTGTTCATTGAACATGGACCAAAATACCTTCTGGTGAACTGAACTATGCATTTTCTAAAAGCAAACAAGAGCATTGTACATGCCTATAATAAAGAGGCTAGTTTCCAATTGGAAACAATGGTTTATGTCGGACGCACAACTATAGGTTTGATAGCCATGGCCGAAGAACCTCGCAAACCCCTTGCAATTATACTTTTTGACACCAAACAATGTTTAAACTGCCCCACAGTGGTTTCATTGAAAGTCATGATCTCTTGAACCTCAGACTCAAATTTTTAAAAGGGATCTGAGTGAGGGGTATTTAAATGAATATGGCGGCCATTGAGAGATAGATATCTGAGCAATATTCAATTCAGTAGGGCAAAAAGTATGGTTGCTCCCTCTTTCCACCGCTAAATGCCCTGTTTCTGGGATCTCTTATGGCTGTTTCACAGGCAATAAATTCCATTCCCTCTGTTGTCTATCATGGTAGAACTGTATCTGTTACTGTGAATACTTACCATCTTATTTTCTCCCGCAGTCATCGCAAAGCTGCCTTACCATTAATAGAATGAACAGCTGTGAAAATTTGGCCAGATGTACTAAGCATTTTTACAGTCACAAATGCTCAGAATTAGTGCTTGTGATCATTAAAATGTTTTTTTTTTATGAGCTACTCCCATTTAGGAGTTGGAAATACATTTCCAAATCCTAAAATTGGATTATGAATGAATACCAATTCCATATCTGGAAGGGTGGTGTGACCGTCCCTTTCAAATGCTGACTCAGTATCTTATGTATTAATGTTTTGCTACCTAGATCTGGCCTCAAAACACTGAACATTTACCAGCACTTTAAGAAGGTGGTAACCTATTTGCAAAAGGAAAAAGGGCTCTTTGGGACCACTTTCCCTTTGTGAATGTTAAGGAAATCGCCTTAAACTCTTCAACAAACTTATTAAAAAACTAAACCTTTTTCTTTCAACACTTCCCTTAGGGAAAATTGGCTGTGCTTTTTTTTTTAAGTTGGCTTTATTGAAAATAAATCACAGACAATGTGGCCTACTGACCCCTGCATGACACCATCCCTGTGAATGTGGCCAATTGCTTATTCACAATTTGTGAACTACCTAATGAATATTTATTAGGTCGATCAGGCTGTGACTCAGTTCAATTATGTTTTTTCATGAAGTGTACATAATGCAACACAGGTTTTGAGGTTTTGTTGGTAGATGATTTGGACTGGTTTAAAGCCAATGTGGTTTTTAAAGCAGATTATTTAGGGGTGACCCATGCTAATGAAGATGTTTCTGTGCTCTTCTAGAACTTAAATCAGTGCTCACAAAATGTTTTACTACTATAAAGAAACAAGACAATCTGCCTCTTTCGCTTTTATATTTACCATACTTAATTTTTTTATTTATTAAGTTTTGAATAGCGTGAACATGACCCTTACGGGTATCAGAGCGCTTCACAATTTGGATGAGAGGGATACAGTATTGGGAAGCAAAAACATTAGTTAGTTACATAATTATAGAAGACGGGTGCAAGACTCCTGTAGGTGTTGGAACTCTTCACATAAGGTTAGGGCGGATACAGCAATGGGTGAGGAACATTCGAACATATATATATGTACAATGCATGCTAAACAATGGCATTCCCGGGTATATAATCATGTCCAAAATTAATCAAGAAGACCGAATAGAGGGTGGTAATGTAGTCTAGTAGTCAAGGCCTATTCAGGCAGGAACTTGAGTATTAGGATTTTTTTTACTTCTTTTTTGAAGGAAGCGGTCGAGGAGATTGTACGGATTTCCAGAGGAAGAGAGTTCCAAATCTTTGGGGCAATGCCAGAGAAGGCTCTGTTACTCGATCTCTTTTTGTGGAAAAGCTGTGGTTTCAGGAGCATTGTACTTGCTCTTCGTGACGCTCTGCATCCCCCTGATAGTTCTAGTTTTTGAGCCAGATAGATGGGGGTCTTGAAGTGGAGGGCTTTGTGCGTCATGCAGGCAATTTTTAGGTGAATTCTGGCCTTGTATGGTAACCGGTTTAGGGACTTTAGGGATGGGGAAATGTGTTATTTTCTTTTTGTCCCAGTAATCAGTCTAGCTGCGGCATTAAGGGAAGCCCTTAACGGGGCCAGGCTCAGTTTGGGGAGACCACATAGCGTGGAACTGCCATAGTCTAGTCTTGGCAAAACTAAAGCTTGTACCGCCAATTTGAAGTCTTCCTCAATTTCTCTATCTTTTCTGCCCTTATCTGTGACTGTGCTAATTTAGTTTTTTTTAGAAGACTTGATTCTTCTATCTCAATGTTCATATAGGTGCCTAAGAGTCCTGAGCATTGTATACACTTTCTGAAACAATGAAGCTTTGTGGAGGGACTGGGCATTTCCTGTGATAAAACGGTATTAGTAGGCAGCCATTGACAAAATGCAGAGCAACTTTATGGATATTCATCTTTGACTTCTCCTCAACCCAAGCACTCCGAATACATTATTTAGGGTTTATGATTTCAAAATAGTTAGTCATATGTACTGAGATGGCAAAACAGCCTTCTGTCACCATCCCTTTCTATCTCCTATCTTTGGTTAAAGGACTGAAATTATCAGAAATTATCTTCTACACAACTGATTTCAACGCATTTTCAAAATTAAAAATGTATGTAACTGAAGAAGTTTCAGCTGACTGTCATAACATTTTGAAAATACATTCAAGTTTGTAAAGTTTTTTAACAGTTGACCCACCCCTAAATACACCTTTTATCTCCATACGACCTCCTACTGGGAAACCCAACTACAAACTTCTTCCATTTGATAAGTATTTATAGCATCTGACCAACTGAGCCCCCAAGTCTCCACAAAATCAAATGCTCAACTGTAGTTAAAACATGCTGAATAGTGATGGCCTAAGGAAGTTACAACTAAAAAGGTGGATACTCCAAAAGATGTGGAATAAATCACGACCCAATCAAATCTAAAAGTATGCTAAATATGGATAGATGCTATTATCACTTCAAATAATCCCCAAGGAAGCGAGATTATCAGATGACCTCTACCACTCTTAATGTTCTACATTATTCTCCTCCTTGGTACCTGACTTCCAAGTTGAATGTGTCTCATAGTGTAAGCCTTACGTAGGGGATTTTAAGTTTAGATGATTGAGGGTACTCTGTTTGGATGATGGACCCCCATTTTTGTACCTGGCAGTGGTGGACAGCAAAAAAGAGGAATCAGTCTGCCCACTCTAAATAAGGGGGGGGGGGCATTTTGATGACTAACCTCCCATGGCCCGTACTCCGTAGGAGTGGAAGTGTATGTCTGCGTCAGAGCCATAATAGGCTCTGTTCTTGACATATTTATGGTCCGTTTCCATCTAAATTATGCGGGCAGAGCTTGAGTTTGGCCAAACTCTAAATCAGCTCCATACTGTGGTATCAATTCTATAGTAAACTCTTATTTTGAAAAAGAATATATGATAGCTCAATCCTTTTCTGTTAGAGAAACAAATAGGGCACTCCTCTAACTTCTTGGGCTTTTGTGCCAAAGCGAGCAGTCAGACCGTTATGCCAGCTCGCAATTCTGCTCCGTCAAATGAGGAAGAGAGGTGTGTGCTGCTCACCTCTGGTCGGACGGCTGTGATGCTTCACTCTCTAGCCAAGTTCTTCTGGTGCAGCAGCTCCTTCTTGGAAAACGGAGCAAGATGTTTCTGGTATCCTTTTATAGGAATCACTTCTTGAGGTCAGGTGAGGTCATTTCCTGTCCCAATCCAAGATGGATGACCTCAAGTTTTCCTTTGGGCTAGATGATTCTAACTTGGCACAACTTCCTGTTCCTACCTGGATCGTACCAAGGGGCCATTTCGTGACACACACTGCATAACAAGGCAGTCGGAGTTCGACAACAGTTCCATAATCTTAGAAACTATTCCTAATTTTCTCCCTGTTACTCTGCCTGACCTAATCTCTCTCTCCCCAATCCTTATATCTTCTTATGTATCAGATTCTAAGTTTCTGTTCCTAGGAGGTTGTTATATGCCATCAGGATTTTTCCTCCAAGAACTGTGAGTTGTTTCTAGCAGTCACCAACATTTCACATGTCATTCTTTACTACCTGGGTCTGCACTCCTTCTGTAAGTAGACGTAGGACGCATGCCAGATCTGTTTAAATAAAACAAAGGGTTTAGAATTCTAAAATTATAAGTAGTCATCATTAATGTTTATTATTCATTAAATAAAATCAATACAATACATATTTTAAATTAGAGAAAATGAAAATTCATAAAACCATGAACAGAAACTTAAATACATGACAAGGTATTTTTTTTCAAGCTAAAATACAGCTGGTAAAAGCTAAGTACAATTTTTATTTAGCCCTTCATACCTTATAAAAAGCCACCTTTTCTTCAACCTATTTTGATAAATGCTACCAGCCCAGCAGATAATTGTACTTGTTTTCCTGCTGTCTTAGACAATAAACAACAACATCCTAGCAATGGTAGATCATTTAATCATTTTGCAATGGCCTTACTCAGAATGTATCTTTGACTCTCAGCACAGGACACATGCAAAAAGAACAAGGAGATTTTGAAACTCCCAAAGAGACATTTACCTTATGTGCCTTGTAAACACTACTATATTTGTACAGAGGGAAAAGTAAGAATCTCAGACATAAAAACCTAATGATCCCTTAGTGAAGATAAACTCACTGTATCAGAAGTTTTTTTTGTTTTTTTATTTGCATCTTTCCATGGCCCTGGTTCAGATGGCTCTTATCCTCTTACACAATCGATATCAAGGACCTACCACTTGAGATACCCTCCTATTCTTGGGGGATATTTTAATTATACACTGTTCACTGCAGATCTTGTGCATGAATATAAGCTATACATTGATCCGAACAGCAATGGTAAGCCACGTGTTAAATACACTGGGAAATGATGAAAACTTGATTTGCGGAGACACAGACACAGACACAACCGATCAAAAATGTACCTTTGTTGGTAATATATTTAGGAGCAGCGCTAGATTAGACTACATTCCCTGCTCTCAGCAGCATCTTTATTTGCCACTAAAAGTCCTTCTTTCATTTCTATCTAATACCACCACTCTAAGACGGGGTTTACAGTGCTATTTAATCCCTCATGAAGAATAATTAATTCACTGTTTATCTGAAAATTACAAAGACGATCCTTGACACTATGCTGTGTCTGTGATGAAGTTATCTTTGAACCCATTGAAGCCTTGCCTTGAGTGGAGTATTTTTTAAGCAGGCTGTCAAATTGTTTGGACTGTGCTCCTGCTGACAAACCTACTGTTTATTTGTATGTATGTTGCAGCTACTACCTTTATCATTCACTAATTTTACCTCCAAAATCTCACTGGGGCCAATCAGCTGCTTGCACCAATTTTCCAAGACTTTGGTCTGCTTGTGTTCCTTGTGCACTAGATCATATTCTACTTGTGCACTAAGTAATAGTCTGCTTGTGCACTACATAATCTACTTGTTCATGTGTGCACTAGATCATAATTTCAGTTCAAATGCAGGAAATGTGGTAGATCATTCTGGGTGCCAAGGCATGACCTTTGGAATGGCTTCCCACTGAGTCTATGAAGTACTTCCCTTTTGTCTTTGTTCAAACGTATTGTTTCATTGCATTTATTCTAATAATTTTGTGTGTTTTGTAATTTTTTTCAGGATAGTTGGATTCTTTATATCTTTTATTTCTCTTCATTCTTAGCACCGAAATGCCTTGGTGGATGTGCATTCAATAAATAATAAAAATAATATTCATACCGCCTACACATCGAGGCCCTAGTGTCCTTGCTAGTACTCAGAATATTAAAACTAGCCCTAACTGGCACCAAAACACAGATGAGAAACATCAGTTCATGCACGAGCGGCAGTAATTAACTACCCCAGTGTCCATGCCCCTACTTACATAGTTGACAGTGCCAAATTAAATCAATAGGGTAGATGGATTTTACACAAATAGGGCTTAATCCAAAAAATCGTTAACTTTACGTAGAATTGGCTAGAAAAATGCAACTCTTCCAGCTGTGCTAGTGTTTCAGATGGGAATAAGATCCCTATACCATATCCACATAAAGAGGCTGATTGACAAAAACGTGTATGAGTGCAGGAAGTTGTATAACAGTCTTACTTTTTTACATACTCTTACATGGCTTCAGGGCCGGCTGCAGGGCAATCCGAGGTGCGCAGCCGCATCTGGCACTGACCTTTGGGAGTCACTGTGTTTAAAAGAAACGTATGGGTTAAAGGCACGTGATACAGAGTTCTTTGTGTGTCCAGCAGTTTTCAGGCAACAATAAAAATGTCAAGCTAACGCTAGTCATTAGTGTTCCTGCTGGTAGATTTTTTCCTCAAGGGAGTGAATATTTTTCCCCTTGTGAAAAGCCCTTCACTACGCATCTACACGTTTTCAGAGGAGTTTCATTCTCTTTTGTACCTTGGAAAGGGATTTCCTCCTGCCATTGGCCTGTGCAAAAATCTACCTTTTGGGACTATGCCACTGAACATGTAAGTTAGTGATTGCGTACAAACTTCCAGGGCACTTCCTCCCTGGAACTTCTTTCACCTCCCACTGGACTAGATTTACTCACACAAAACTCTCTGCGTGAGTACACATATTTCTTTGTGAGAAACAATATTCCTGAATTGGTAAAGTGATTTTGCACTTGTAAATCGGGCGATTTGCATGGGAAAGTCAAATAGTTTAAAGAGTGAGACCTAATTCTTACATATTCATTCTGAGCGTTTCTCAACATGAAACAAACACACAAATGACTATTAGGGTAGAAAGATTTTTCATGTGGTCATCGTGCAGTGTTAAAACAAGTGGAAGTTTGTTGTTCTATGAATGCCGGACAGGACAATAAATTCTTTAGATGCAAACTTTGAACAGGCATAGTGTTCACAGATGGATAGCTTCGTTTATTATGGGAAGGGATGTGGGATAGCGGTTAATTTGATAATCATCGGATGTGGAAACATTGGTAATATTTATTGCTTCATCACTTGGCAAACAATTGACTCATGCTGGGTGTATCACCTCATCGTGTGTTAAATTGTACTTTTGAGCATTGAACATGGTGCAGTACACTGTTATGCACTGCACATAGAGCCAATGTGTAGTGCCACCCATCACGTCTCCCAGTAGCGGCTGCGTGGAGGGAGTGCCGCGGGCGGTGGGGCGGGCGGGGAGGACAGGGTGGGGGTAGAAACTACGGCATACGGCCGAACAGAGGTAAGTAAACAAATAAATAAATAAAACTAATTTCATTGCGCGCGCTGCATTGCCAAATGCGATGCAGCGCGCGCAACGAAATTCGTTTTATTTATTTATTTGTTTACTTACCTCTGTTCGGCTGTATGCCGTAGTTTACTACCCCCCACCCTGCTCCTCCCCCGCCCCACCGCCCCGCGGCACTCCCTCCACGAGCCGCTACTGACGTCTCCCCTCTCTAACCATTCTGCCACGAAGGACACAACTTACAGAATTTCTGGTAGAAGATTTTTTTACATAAAGCAATACATGTTTGGGATAATAATGGTGCTTTAAAATCTGCACACTGCTTGCCTAGATCTTTCCCAATCCCCCTTGCTAAATGTAACACACTGGGTTACTATATGAGACAATGCACCAGATGCTGCTCAATAATAATGCAATTTCCCTCAAAGTATATTTTTACAGATTCACAAAGTCTGAACAGTTGTATCATTGGAGATAAGAGTGGCCTCCTTTTCACGTGGGGATTCTGTAACTAGCTTCTATCAGCATTTCCATACCATGGCAGGGATGTCCACGTCCAGCGTAGGTCAGATACACTGGCGTAACGAAACTTGAGGGGGCCCCCCTGCAAGGTACGTGGAGGGGCCCCCTCCGGACTAAAATCGGGAACTCTCCTGCCAGAGTACTGTGCTGATGGGCCCCCCTGGAGGTTGGGGGCCCCTCCACACTGCGGGGGCTGCGGGGGCCTATGTTACGCCACTGGTCAGATAGACTGGCTCCATGTCAGAATTTAAGGGTATCCACATAGGATTAGTTCTAGACAATCACTGTAAAGAGAAAGAGGCCATATAGTCAGCGTCTATACTGAAATCTGGCACGGATCTGACCCTTCTGTACTTACCTTGGACACAACTATTTTACAGCCTCAGACACTCAGGCCTTTGTGCACTCATACAATTGCTTCCAATTCTGAGCTCTTTCTCTTTACAAATGAGGAATCCAGAGTCCACTCTGCTTAACAAGAAATGCTCTCTTTGTTTGAAATGCATGAATGTATAAACGAATGAATGGGTGAATTAATCAATCAGAACTGCTACTTTAACATGCAGTTTGCATATTGTAGACTTTGGAAGTTCAGCAAACGTTCTTTCTGAATGACTTGAATACTAGGACCAAAGCTGAATCTGTTCTTTTTTTTTTTTAAACTTGTCTCGTAGACTGCATTTATTTTTTTTTGTTTAGAGATAAGACAGAAAGGGTATTGGCCATAATATCCAATATCAGGGTTGGAGAGCATACTTGCATTGTGTCATTAAGGAGGTATATTAAAAGAATGGCGAACATTTCAGTTTTTTAATCACGTTGTTGCAATGGACTTATCTATTTTAGAGTTTAATGATACGAGAGCTTTTTATATATTTGAAAGTTAAAATGATTATAATGATGTTCTTTAGAATTTCTGTTGGTGATTTAAAAGATTAACGATATCAAGGTTTTAGGTAATTAATTTAGTATCTATCTACATTCTCCAGTTTATAATGAATTCCTATTTAAGGAACACAATGAAGAGGAATTATCCCTGTCTTCTCTCTTTGTTTAGAGGTCTTCAAGTAATTCAAGTTTTATGGAAAAACCTCTTCTGATGGCGAGGATAGAAATAAGATTACTTAACTATTCAGTGTTTCGTCTCCATTCCTTAGAAATACTGGATGAATCCGTACCAGGAAAGTGCTTGTTTCTGAAAACTTATAAACCAAATATCCAAATCCACGTCAGTTTCTCAAGGCAGCCAGGAGTACATTTCTCATCAGCATGCCTCATGTAACACATCTGCAGTTAGGGTTTGTTTCTGACCAGACATAGCCAGGGGCGCCCTGCTGCTGCATATCAGTGTCTGCATTTCTTATTACGAAATAGGCCAAATTAGGGCATAATAAGTTTACTCCAATTTTTTTCGCACAACAATTTTGTTTCGAGACAGCTAAAGAAAATTATAAAGACGAGATGTACATTTTTAGAACGTGGGGGTTTCTCATTCTAAAAGGGTCCTGCATCTCCCGCCCAAAAGAAAAGCCAGAAAATCCTACCAGCAACTAATTACTCTTATACACATTAAACACCTTCAGGCAGAGTATTTATAACAGACTTGATTTACAAATATATCACAAAATCCTATATGACTTGTTTAGAAATATATTCGATGTTAAACTAGACTTCAATCTTAGCACACTCAATTCCTCATTTTTTTTTCTTTTCAGTGCTCCAGGGCTCATATCATAGAAGCCTCATAAATAAATCTGTTTCATTGTTCCAGTGTTGGATCTTAAGATTTCGTACAGTTTTCGTTTTAAGGAAGACACCATGTCAAATAGGTGGAAACGTAACACAAATCATACAATTATAAATGCATTTTTATTAGGTTTCCATCTGTTTGACCTGGTGCCGTCCTGAAAAAGAAAACTATATGAATCATCCTGGCAATATAAATTATGAAACCACATGTAATTGAGGGTGTTTATTGATCACACTGCTGCCCTTGAAAAGCAGATAGTTCATGTGTTGACCGATGTAGCATTCTACCCAGCCCGGGTACTTGTCAATGACTACGCCACACATGAAGAGTGGTTATACACGTCTTTATTCTTCAGTATGTAAGCAAGAACTCAACGTTCTAAACCTGCATTAACTTTATTACCCTCCAAAGCCTATGTCACAGGCCTACGGGGTCCATCGGGAACCAAAAGAGTTCCATCATTCTTATTACTACATCTCCCCATTTGTTAAATAAAAAGTGTTGGACCTGGCCCTTTTTGCAGGGTCATCCCTGAACTTTTTGCCTTCCTCCTGTATTGTTTCTGACCTGTTTTTGTTGGTTTTAGGACTCTGGGCACTTTACTACTGCTGATCAGTGCTAAAGTGCATATGCTCTCTGTGTAAAGTGTTATGGTAATTGGTTGTGCATAATTGGTATGTTTGCCTTACTAGTAAAGTCCCTAGTAAAGTGCACTATGTGTGCCAGGGCTGGTAATGCAAATGCTACTAGTGGGCCTGCAGCACTAATTGTGCCACCCACACAAGTAACTCTAAAGAGAGAACTCAGGCCTGCCACTGCAGTGCCTGCGTGCAGTTTGTTAAACTGCCTTGTTGTCCTGACAAGTGCACCCACTTGCCAGGCCTTACCCTTCCCTTTTTATGCACATCAGACACCCCTATGGTAGGCCCAAGGTACCCCCCTGGGCAGGGTGCAGTGTATGTGAAAGGTAGGACATGTACTAAGGAGTGTACCATGTCCTGACAGTGAAATACTCTCCATTTCATTTTTCACTGTTGCAAGGCCATCTTGCCCATAGGACAGAATGGGGGAGGCTGTGTAATATGTTTCCAGCCTATCTTCCCATAGGCTTAAGATGGAGAGGTGAAGTTTAGTGTGCCTGAATTCACAATTTAATAACACATCTTTTCTGAAGGTGGTTTTTGCATTGTGTGTTTAGAAACCACACTTTTAGAAGTGGCTGGTTTTTTTGTTCTAACAATTCTGTGTGTCTCTGCCTGGTTGTGGACTGACTGTCTGGATTTGAATGTGATAGGATCTGGGAAATGTCCTGACCCAGGGGAGGAGGTGAGACAGCAACAGGCTGACCTGCATCTGGAGTGTAGGGGGGAGGAGTAGCCCCTGGAGGTGAAGAGGCCTGGGCTGCCGCCATAAAACAATGGCTCCATCTCCTGCTGAGTGATTGAAGACCCAGACCCCCACTATCAAAGGAAAAAGGTGTCACTGGCAGGGAGACACCCAGAACTGGTTTAGACAGAGGTCAGTGTCCCCCTGAACACAAAGACTTCAAAGACATTTAGGGGTATAACTATGAGAGCTGAAACCCCTGAATGTTGGACTGATCAAGACTGAAAAGGATTGAAACTACTTCGTGGTCAAGAGGGACCTCTGCCAAGGAAGAAACAGCTGAAGAGACTGAAGGAAAGGACTGACCCTTGCTGTGTGTTCTGGGGCTGGCCTGCAGTTTGCTGATTTAACCAAGGAGAGGCTAAGGTACTTTGCTGTGTGCTGTGTCCCCCTGCTTGAGAGGACTTTGCTGTGTGCTGTGTCCTGAAGTAACTTGTCCCCAAGGGCCCGAGGAGAGCTGGCTCCCTGTTGTGGATACTCAGGAACATAAAAGTTTCCAGGTGGGTCTCAGCGACACTGTGTGCGTGTGCTTTTTGCAGCCTGAGACCTGCGTAAGAACTGCCCCGTGATCGTGTGCACCCGGAGTCCAAGGGAGTCTCAGCGGCGCTGTGTGCGTGTGCTTCGTGCAGCCTGAGACCTTCGTGAGGATTGCCCTGTGATCGTGTGCACCCGGAGTCCAAGTGAGTCTCAGCAACGCTGTGTGCGTGTGCTTCGTGCAGCCTGAGACCTTCGTGAGGATTGCCCTGTGATCGTGTACACCCGGAGTCCAAGTGAGTCTCAGCGACGCTGTGTGCGTGTGCTTCGTGCAGCCTGAGACCTTCATGAGGATTGCCCTGTCATCGTGTACACCCGGAGCTCAAGTGAGTCTCAGCGACACTCTGTGCATGTGCCCTGTTGCAGCCTGAGACCTTCATGAGAATTGCCCCGTGACTGTGTGTCCCGGAGCAGTCTTGTTCTCTGCGCCAATCGAGCAGCGTGACCAGAGCTACTGCGATCGTCATTGCCATCGGCCCGGCCCGGCATCCCCAGAGGAGCTGTGCCGCCGGCCCAAGCCTGCCTTTGACAAGGAGTGACCTCGAACCATCCCCGTCAGGGGGGGGCCCGAGTTCCACTGCCCAAAGATCAATGAAGTCGCACCGGAGGCCCAAGTCGCGAGGAGAGGAGAGTGAGATTGCACCCCCTAGGTAACGCTCAGCGAGCGTGCGTGTGTTGCCGCCTGGGGCGGGGTGCGGGCTCCGAGAGAAACGCTCTCGGCCTTTCCCATCTTTGCAGCGCGAGCCTCCGCTCAAGTCCGTATCGCGGCGCGTACTTGCCGAGGAGTGGCAGTACCGGGGCCGGAGTGTGGAGATGCACTTTGTTTTCCATCATAACAGTGTTGGGGGCATGTTTTGGCAATAGCTGACCGCGAGTCAGTAAGAGTAGCATAGAGACCGACCAGAGCACCGCGATCGGTGCTGAAGTATCTTATTTTTGCATTACGAACTGCCTGATTGTTGCATTACGAAGTGCCCTATTTTTGCATTACGAACTTCCAGATTGTTGCATTACGAATTGCATTATTTTCGCATTACAAACTGCCTGATTGGTGCATTACGAATTGCCTGATTCTTGCATTAAGAACTGCATAGCATTGCATTAGGACTGCATTAGATCATTGAGAACTGCTCTATAATACTGCAAGAACATACCAGTGCTTGCTGGCCTAATAACCGGCAAGGTGAAATATTACTAAATACGCATATGTTGGATTTTTATCGTGTGGTCTCTTTGTATATCTTTTTTTCTTATAAACATATCATTGTTTTTTATGAAACTCGTGTGGAGTCCATTTGTGGTGTTATCACTGTGTCACTGAGAACGTGGTTGCAAATACTTTACACATTTGCCTTGGAGATAAGCCTGGCTGCTCGTGCCAAGCTACTGAGAGGGTGAGCAGGGGCTATCTGAGAAGGTGTCCTTCCTTTCCCTGACTTAGAAGCAAGGGTCCCTATTTGGCCTAAGGTACCTACCTCAGCCAACTAGAGACCCCCAGTTCTAACAAAAAGTTAAAACTTTTTTTTTAGTATAAATAAATATATAAATAATTACGCATACATATACACTTATAACTCTTAAATGAGCCTTCATGGCGCTTGGATCACAGGGCCTGATCCGGTCATTGGAAACCGGGAGCTGGCAGTCAAAGTGTCAGTAATCTGCATAAGTGAGGTGGAGACAACAGGAGTCACAGGATCATCCACTGTCTGTCCAGACCCAGCCTCTTCAGTCACATCGATGTTTGGTAAGTGATGAGCCACATGTCTGAACTGAGAAGAATCTCTCGTAAGGGACTTACCAAGACGTTGGGCAGTCACTATGTGTCCTTTGGTGGTTGTGACAGTAAAGGGCTCAGCCTCGAAAGAGGCATCAGATTTTCGTTTTCTGGATTGTTGAGCTAATACTCAATCTCCTCTCTTAAAGTAATATCTTTCACATGATGTCGCTTGTCAGAATAGATATTCATTTTTCATTTGCAACCAGAATCCTCTGTGTAAATGCCTTTCTCAATCATTGATCTGAGATTGATCCAGTGATGTCACTTGGTCATCTTGGCTCTCCCAAATATTAAAGTTGCAGGGAGAGCCTCACTGTAGTTTAGTAAGGGGTCGATCGGTGAGCTCAAAGAGTGGTATTCAAGGCTGCCTTGAGGTTGAGCTTCTCTAATGCAGCATGTTGCACAGCTTTCTTTAGAGTGCTCTGAATTGTTCTACCAGGCCATTGGCCTGGGGCCAAAGAAGAGTACTTTTATGATGCTCTGAACTCTTGACCGTTGAAGGGTGGGACATTGTCAGATTTCAAGATAACAGAGATACCCCATGTTGCAAACATGCTGTCTAATCTTGCAATAACTTTTTCATGAGTGATGGATGAAAGATCTTCTACAAATGGAAAATGGGAGTACTCATCAACAATGATCACTAAATGATGTTGATTCTCAAGAAGACCGAAGAAATCAACTACAGTTCTCTCCCAACTATGGTTAGGCAATTCTGACATATTTAAAGGGTGCTGAGTAACGTAAGATGAGAGATAGTTGCATAAATGGCAGGCCATTAACTGCCTTTTAACCCTTTCATCGAGATGAGGAAACCAGACTCTCTCTTGAAGAGCTCTCCGTGTGGCACCTGTTCCTCGATATCCCTCATGGGACATTTCAATTACTGTCACTGGTGAAAGGTCGATAGTGCTGGTTCCATGATTGGTGAGCACTAATGTCTTTCAACTTCGGCATGTCACTGTCTTAGCTTGTGATAGTGACAATTTGTTCTAATGACATGGCAGGTGGTGTGTTTGATTTTACAATTAAATTTATGTAGGCTTCAGCTGTCTTAGATTGGATACCAGGGCATTGTATGGGCACTATTGAAAAATAATCAGCAGGATTTTGATCATTCCCTGGACGGTGGGCAATGGTGTAGTTGTGTTCCTGTAATCTCAAACCCAAACATTCAATACGAGGAGGCATCTTAGCTTTTGTATTACCAGATGTTGTCAATAGTGCTTGATGATTGGTCACTACTCTGAAAGGTTTCCCATATAAGAATACATGGAACTATTCACAAGCCCACACCACTGCCAGCTTTCTTTCTCAGTGAATAAGCACATTCAGTTTGTGACACGCTTTTGCTTGTGTATGCCACAATATGCCTCAGAGCATTTGGCTGTCCATTGTGCCGTGCAAGGATTTACAACTAGCCCAACAGGGCTAGGATAACTACAACCTTGGTATGAAGCTTGGGACCAAAGTAGGCCAGTTCATTGGAATTCTCGATGGCTTGCTTAATTCTCTTGAAACTCCGCTTGCACTCATGTGACCAATGAAACACATCATTATTTTTGTCAGTTCTCGTAACTGTGCACTGATCGTCGCAAAGCCTTGTATGTATCTAGAATAATAACTGGCCATCCCAAGAAATGAATGTAACATGGAAATGTTCTGTGGGGAATTAGCAATAGAGGGCGCTTGCACTTTAGCTGGCTTAAGTGTCATACCCCCATCAGAAAAGATGTGGTCAATGAATTTCAAACTGGTCTTATGAATTCACATTTGTCAGCATGCATCAAATTTTGTCTTGGAAACGTTCTGTAGCTGAGGATACACAAAAACTCAGTCACATATAGTGAGACAGACCAATGTGTGTAGAAAAGGTTATGTACCCACAATTTTTTTCAAGTTCCAACTGGTGAAATCCTTTGTTTAAGTCAAGTTGAAAGAAAATCTTTGCACCATTCAAATGAGTTATCATATGAGGAATGTGCCGACCTGGATGCCGTTCGCTCTCGATTAGCTTGTTGGCCTGACGCATGTCAACGCAAAGGCATACAGCTTCTTCACTGTCTCTTTCAGGCACTACTATGATGGGAGTTACCCATAGTGTTGGATCAGTGGAGCGTTCAATGATATCATGTTTGAGCAATGAATTAAGTTCTCTTTCAACAGCTTCTTGCGAGTGAAATGCAATTCGTCTGTGTCTTTGGGCAACAGTACGAACATCCTCATTTATATGTAACTGTACTTTTATAGTCTTGAGCTTTCCTAACCCATGAAATAATGAAGGAAATTGACTTACTATTTCATGATGAGCACTTATATTGTAGTTCAATGATATCAGTCCGATTTCAGCAGAGATGTTGAAACTGAGCAAATAGGCACTTGAAGCTGTGCCGGGAAGTACATGAATAGGCACATGTACCACAGTTTTCTTGTGTTTCATCATGGCTGCAAAGGAACCTTGACTTTTTAAAGGTGTCGATGCAGCTCATGTACACACCTTAGTTTTTGATCACATAAGTTGTGGTAATGGAGACAGTTTACAATATTTCTCCTTAGGCATGATGTTTATCGACTCATCGCTATCAATATTAAGTTATCGCACACTCATTTATCTTCAGGGTAATATTCGGACAATGTTTGTAAGTCTGTGGTGCTTTTTCATGTCGATTTATCTTTTGTCCGTGGTGTTTCTCATAATCAACTAGTTCAACATGCTATGCCTCTCTGAAGTAAACATCGACATTGTGCAATTCTTATTGTCACTTACAGTGGAAACCGTCACTGTCAAACTACGGGTTACTTATCCCCTACTTGTCGCCAGTTGTAACATCCTACCCAGCCCAGACACTTGCCAATGACTACGCCACACATGGAGAGTATTTATACACGTCTTTATTCTTCAGCGTATAAGCAAGAACAACGTTCTAAACCTGCATTTACTTCATTACCCTCCAACGTCTATGTCACAGGTCTACGGAGTCCAACGGGAACCAACAGAGTTCTGTCATTCTTTATTTACACAGCACTATAACTGGCTGTTGTCTTTGATGTCAAACCTCAAAATACAACACTGAAGTAAAAAACTGTTGGCATCTGAAGATAATTCCAGTGGCAAAATTCAAAGCTACAGTAGGTTAAAAACGTAAAGGCAGCCACCCAAAATGTTAGTAACAGACCAAGAATTCCAAGCATGCAAATACCTACATCCAGTTTTTCTGGTTGGCAAAATCACTTTGGGAATAGGCTGCAATGTAGCCGGACCTGTTACACAGACCCCACCCAATCTTCAGCCAAGGCAAAGGGGGAGAATGTAATGGTCCCTCCTGCCAAGCAACAGTACCTCTGAGCTTAGGGAGTGAACTGATGAAGTCTAGAAAATAAAGCCAACTTCCAGCTTAGGGTTAGATAGTAGGAGTTCCTTAAATGAGAGATATTCAAAATGCGGGCTCCAGAAGCTTCAGGTCAGAGAGTCCTCACTCAGGAGAGACCCACTGCAAAGTAAAAGGAGGGAACATCACAGTCTGCCCCACAGTAATGGGGTTCAAACCCCCAGGTCCCATGCTTACACTGGACCACACAGGTCTCTCTCAGTCCAACTAGCTCACTAGCCAATCAAGACGGACTTCTGCCAAAGCAGGAAGGACTTTGATAAACTAAAAAATAGGAAAACCTAGTGGCATGGCCACAGTTACCACTTAGCTCACAAGCACTTTTCTATGAAGTATCTTTAGGTAGCTCATACCTAGTCTCAGGTGAGGCATATAAAAAGTTTTAAGGCACTCTCTCTTCTACTCTGGTCGCCTTGGGTTACCTCATGACTTCCAAATGGTCACAGTCAACAGCACAGGACAGTCAATTGTAGCTTCCAAGCAAGAAATAAGGAGATCTCAGATCCATGTTCTGGAAGCAACACCAGTAAGAGTGTCCACAGCAGAGGTCTGTGTCAAGATGATGTTCGGTAAGTTGAATCGATTTTCCGGCTTCTGTTCCAAGTCCTGGGAGGTGGACAGCAGCCCACTGTCAAATCTGGTCTCTACATGCACAAAGATTCAAAATTCCATCCAGCCAGGTAAGAGTAGAGCGCCTCGCCCTACAGGGGGTTCTGGAAAGGGCACCACTTGCCTCATTCCTAGAATGTATTGAGGTGGGCACTGCCTGGATACAGGTGTCATGCACAATCAAAAAGGCATGATCCAGAATATAAAATGCTGCCACCAGTCTCGGCCTGTGTGTAGGGCATCAAGGAAGAAAACTGTTTGAGGAGGCCAAAAGATGAACTCCTATTCTGAGGGTGCATCAAACATTGTTCCTGTGGAGAACCATTTGCAGTTAAAGAGGTTCTTCCTAGTCAGTGTCTACACAAACAGTTTAGAAAAAAGAAAAAAGCTAAGTTACACCATACACATTAACATCTTTCGTCCTCGTCATTATTTCTAGTAACTCACTCATATTGCCTATTGTTTTAAAAAATATAGTCTTCAATGCTAAGTAATAAAGTAAAAGAAAATATTTATAAATACACTGTATGATTAATTGTTATTTTGAAATCTGGGCCCACCATGAATTTTAACATTGTTACAGATTCTTCAATGTTCTCTTATGTGTTCACCCTCCCTACGAACTTGTAAAGAAACTTCCTTTATAGAAGTTTGTAAAGTATTGTATTCAATCCTTTAAAAACTATTTGGAAAAATTAAAAGTAAACTGAATAAGATTGTCAAAGCCAATAGGTCTGGGTTTAATGTGCTAATGCATGTAACCAAGAGCATACATAAATGCTGTTTGCGTGCTTTACCACATAAAAGGACATCTATTTTTGGAGCACACAAAGGAGAGTCCAGCTTAACCGATGCAACAAGTTAAGCCAGAGAGCTTGTCAACAATTTATACTTCACAAAACATGTCATGCTAAACAATGCTAAATCATAGAGCAGTTTCAAGATGTGTTGGTATACATGTGAAGCATGATGGTCACCTTTATTCAATTAATGAATAATCAATTGATGTAGGATGATTTTCTTTCTGGAGTTGAGTAGTGGCAGCATTTTAGGGTTGTGCAAAGCTTCTATGTACTGTAGTTCCAATAAACCTTTACTAGATGTCCCTCTTGAGTCAGGCACAAGTTCCTCAAGATCTTTCACAGTTATACTAGACCGCAGACACAAACCATTTAGCAGTAGGTGGTAACTGATTTTCAAAGGGAAAGAGGGTCCCTTTTCCATCCCTTGCCCGACAGGATTTTGAGGGGACTCTCTCTGAAGTTTTTACAAAGTGGGGTACCCATCGATGTTTTTAAAAGCGATATGGATTTTTGGACCCCTATTTTATTAAAGGTTCTTAATGCAGCAATAGGGGAGTTTTACCTGCATCGTGGTCACAAAGTATATTTAAAAAGGGTAATAGAGGGATGGCGAACTGCTACCGTCCCATATCTCTTCTGGACTCAACCTCTAAATTAATGGGAAGAATTCTCCTGGGGAGGTTAGAAGAATGGGTTAATGAGAAAAACATCCTCTCAGAAGCCCAGTTTGGGTTCAGACGAGGTATCGGAACGGTAGAACAATGCTTAAATTTGGAACTCCTAATAGGAAAATATACACTGGCTAAGGAGGGGGTTCTACATCTATGCTTCGTAGACCTCACCAGTGCATTTGATTTTGTCAATCATGCCAAATTGTGGCAAACCTTAAAAGAGTTAGGAGCACCAAATGACATTATTATATACTTATCCCAAATCTATACCTTTTTAACTTCAAGAGTTCGTTTTGGAATGAGGGGCGAATGTACACAGGATTTTATGGTTACAAGAGGTGTACGCCAAGGTTGTGTATTGGCATCTTTGCTGTTCTCACTATATATTAATAATGTGGATCTCTTTTTGCAAAAGCAAAAAGTAGATTGCCCAAAAGTAGGCAGACGCACAACTCCGGTTTTACTCTACGCGGATGACGCTGTCCTTTTATCAAGGACAGCGAATGGATTACAATGTCTAATCGAGAAATTTACTCAGTACATGTCAGAAAAGGATTTAAAGTTAAATCTTTCCAAAACTTTTGTTATGACATGTGGAAAGACTAAATTGAAAATTAGACAACATAATGTGGGAGGTGTAATCTTAGGTAGAGTGCCAACCTTTGCTTACCTGGGCTTACATTTTTAATAGAAAGGGCAGCTGGAAACCTCACATTGATTCATGTAACCTGAAATTTTTAAGAATTGCTGAGGGAATCTTTAGATTCTCAGCCAAAATGGGAAACAAGCCTGTGAGGGAGATACTTACTTTATATTTAACTAAGTGTGTCACTGGTGCTTGTTATGGGGCTGCAATATGGGGGAGAGCAAATACCATATCTCTACAAATACAAGAAAACAAATTTTTAAAAAGAGTACTGGCAGTACCAAACTCCACAGCCAATTACATTGTACATAAAGAATTGGCTGTATCATACATAAATGATACCATCGGAACATCGGGTCTTACATTCTGGCGAGGGTTGTGGGTAAAAGAAGAGACAAAATTTACCACGGATATAATAAAGGACTGCCTGGCCCTTGATCACTGGAAAAAAATTCCATGGCTTGAGTATATCCAAAAGTTACTGTTAGATTGCAGGATAGACTTTGATAAAAGGGATCCGGCATCCATACAAGACATCAGTAAAAATGAGTTGAAGTCAAGATATATCTCGGCCATGGACTGTGTTAGAACCAATGAAGTTAAAGATAAACATATTGTTACCACCTATTGTCAAATCCCTTCTGTGCTGGGTATACAGACATACCTTACAATGATAGGAAATACCCAACACAGATTTTATTTAACACGGTTAAGATTTGGCATAATACACTACATAACTGCTTTTCGTGACAAGGAAAAGGGTCCTTATAATCTACCAAATTGCCCATGTAATGGAAAAACCCCACAGTCCACACTTCATTTTATATTGTTCTGTACTTTGTACAGCGATATTCGGAAATCTGTTTTAAAACCTCTTTTTTAACAAATAGGTTGTATAATTATAAAAATGCTTTTAACTTTTATGTAGCTTGGACAACATGAAGATTATGTGCACTGTTGTTCGTTTTATATTAAGGGCAGTCAGGAGAAGAAAGGAATTAGCACATTTAGATGTGCTATTATATGAGATAAGTGACTATATTAACTAGTTGTGTTATAAAATATGCGCAGACATTTAATATTTAAAAATTTTTTTTTTTTATATGCACATTATGTTTGTGTGTCGCATAAAGACAATTTTACTCTGGATTTATTGTATCCCTGTTTAAACGGGAACGTACAACTAGATTGAATGAATTCGTAAAATATACACTTTTCATATTTGCCCCTTATTAATGCACTGCGTACTGACTAGTCCATAGAATAAAACGTATTGATCGCTGTACTTAAATAATGTTTTGGTAGACTGTATTTTGTAGTATGTATATTGATATGAAATTATTGTATGGTACTAGTCCTTGCTTCTGACCATAAATGTATTTTGACTATGGATCCCCTGGAATTTCTATGAAAAATTAACTGTAAATGATTTGAACTTTTAAACTTGTAAATTGGACCCTTGATCAATTTTATTACTGTTCTTACAAGTATGCTTTTATGGATGTACATTTTACACCGAATAAAGCTGGTTTGAATTGAATTGAATAATCAATTTATGTAGGATGATTTTCTTTCTGGAGTTGAGTAGTGGCAGCATTTTAGGGTTGTGCAAAGCTTCTATGTACTGTAGTTCCAATAAACCTTTACTAGATGTCCCTCTTGAGTCAGGCACAAGTTCCTCAAGATCTTTCACAGTTATACTAGACCGCAGACACAAACCATTTAGCAGTAGGTGGTAACTGATTTTCAAAGGGAAAGGGGGTCCCTTTTCCATCCCTTGCCCTACAGGATTTTGAGGGGACTCTCACTGAAGTTTTTACAAAGTGGAAAATATATATATTTTTTAATTCAATCCATTTAATTTAAGGAAACAGGGCTGCTTTACTAAAAACAAGCATTTGCAATGCAATAGGTCTCGCATTTACACGAGTTTAAGCTATTGGCATTGTAAATGACAATCCCTTTTATTTATGTTTTAAAAAACAAAAATAATAGGCATTGTCATTTACAATGCCAATAGCTTAAACTTGTGTAAATGCGAGACCTATTGCATTGCAAATGCTTGTTGTAACTATTTCTGAGCACATTGTTTTGTTTTCCGAACGCCATCGCTACAAAACGGTGGTTGAATTTCGTTTCCATGTTCTGCAAAACAGAAGAAAAAAGCTGCAAAGTGAAAAGTCGTAAACAACGAAATTTCGTGAATGACGCGGTGATTGGTAATCCATGCAAACTACAACCACAAAACGCAAAATAGTTCACGAAACGGGCCGAAATAACAAACCTGTGAGATATTTCGCACAAAGGGAAATTTTTGTGAAACTCGCAGCAAATCCGTTTCATGTGCGAAAGTACTTCGCAGGCGGTTTGGGCAGGGTGCCGTGCCCAGGACAGATGCTAACCCGCAAATCGTCTCATAATTAAAAAAGATAATAAAGAAGGTTTTAGGGGTTCGGGAATACCCGGCCTTCAGTAAAGCACTTCCGGGTTCACGGTGAACCCCTGCTGGCACAAAGGGCTTGTTTTAGGATCGTCAAAAACAGAGCGAGTTTCTCTGGACTTTGCACTGGGCCCGCACCAATAACACATGATGGAATGTACCAATACTTGTAAACGTTTTTTTTTTAATTAGATTTCTTGTTACTGTTGGGTAAGCAACAAGATTAAAATAAAATGCATCTCTACTGAAGGCTCCGAAATTTGCTTTGGAGCAGGGTCCAGATTAGTTCAGAGTAAGGCAGTGAGTGAGTGGTCTTCAAACGTTTTAAAGCCACGCCAACCCCAGTGCAAAAAAATAATAATGAGGTCCCCCTCAATTTTTCACAATTAGTCTATTAAACTGGCAATGTTTAAATATGCCTAGACTTATTTAAACATTGCAGGTAAGTTCTGTTACCGTTTTAAAAATGCTGTTAAAAATATAATTGCCAAACATACTATTCTGGTCATGCAGGCCTTACTAACGTATAATGTATCCACAGTGTGATTATTAGAAATGGGGGTGGGGGTTTTGAAGAATATTTGGAGTCCCTTCCCTTTTGACACCTTCTCCCAGACAGGTAATAAATGATAAAAGATGTTAGTGATGGCCCATTACAGAGTGTCTTACTGCCACTTATTTTATTCAGCTGAAAACAAAGCGCTATCAGCATAATGCTTATTTTGGCTAGAGCCTGGTATACCCCCTCGCCCCCCAACTCCACCACCACCCTGGGATCACTTGAGGCCCCCCTAGGCCCCGCCCCACGTTTGAAGACCCCTGGAGTAAGGTAAACTGGAGCTGTGACCTTTGTGTGCAGGTTGCTTAAACGAGGAAGACACCTTCACGAGAGAACAAGCCCCTGAAGGGGCTTCTGAGCGCTAGCCTGGACTGGCCAAACCAGCATGGCTGTGGGAGTTTGTGCCGGTGGAGTTTTTACTCAGAAATCTTGTTTTTGGGTAAGGTTAGAAAAAGGCAAAACATGTACATTTTATAATAATACACAGAAAGGCAATTGATTATTTTCTCTCCTTTCCGTTTTCCTGCCCCCATAAAAAAAAAAAGAATAAGATTATTGACTTTCTGTTCCAAGTCAAATCGGCCATAGGAAGCATGATTGGCAGCTAGCGCTTCGAGGCCTAGGGGTAAGGAGAGGGCCCCAGACTTTGAGGGGAGGAGGTGAAAACAGACACTGGGGGCGTGTCGCCAGAGGAGCTTAAAGTCCACATACCGTAGTTTCTAAAGCACAGAGCGCACAAAGGCCCGCTTCACCGAGCTTTTTCAATTCACACAAAGGGTCTGACCGTATAGAGAAGCAGAAACTGGGCTGAAAGAGCGCTATTCACTAAAGGAAATAAAATCCGCGAAGCACGTGCAGGAGCAGCACATGGTGAAAACCTCGCCCACCTGAATCAGGTAGTAATAACGCAGCGCTTTGGCACTTCGCTCAGGTAGCTTTAAAAACGATTCATTCATGTTACAGTTAGGGGTCTGCGAAATCCTATTTCGCTTTGGTGTAATCACAAGAACAAGATTATTGACTTTCTGTTCCAAGTCAAATCGGCCATAGGAAGCATGATTGGCAGCTAGCGCTTTGAGGCCTAGGGGTAAGGAGAGGGCCCCAGACTTTGAGGGGAGGAGGTGAAAACAGACACTGGGGGCGTGTCGCCAGAGGAGCTTAAGGTCCACACACCGTAGTTTCTAAAGCACAGAACGCACAAAGTCCCGCTTCACCGAGCTTTTTCAATTCACACAAAGGGTCTGACCGTATAGAGAAGCAGAAACTGTGCTGAAAGAGCGCTATTCACTAAAGGAAATAAAATCCACGAAGCACGTGCAGGAGCAGCACATGGCGAAAACCTCGCCCACCTGAATCAGGTAGTAATAACGCAGCGCTTTGGCACTTCGCTCAGGTAGCTTTATAAACGATTCATTCATGTTACAGTTAGGGGTCTGCGAAATCTTATTTCGCTTTGGTGTAATCACATACAATTTTGGCAAAAAGAGAAAGAGACTTGCAGGTATCGTATTCCTATGATTTTCTTCCGAGCTTCCAACCACCCGCGTCTATCAAATTGCTCCTTCTGTAGAGGAGACTCTTTCTCCTTCCATCAATTTTCAATCAATAGCGAGTGCTTCAATATTTTCCTTTTAACTGCAAGGCAAAAGACTGTAAAGTATCACTTACTCTTACTAGATCACGAATCCAAAAACAAAAGCGGGTTAAATGCCTTCTTTTGAGTAAAGTTGGGCAGCCAGGGAACGAAATTAGACATTTACATATTACTTCATTGGGAAACGGCAGATACTACTTAAAACTGACCTCATTTGCCTTCAGTTCAGAATGTTTCTTTTTACATAAAAGTTCCATTCTTACCAAAACTGAAAAAGCAAGCTGCAACTAAAGCTTAAGTGCTGTCTGCCGTCTGGTGCCGGTTTCGAATGAGATCACTTCCCACCAATCCGTTAAATGTCAATCATCCCAGCTCAAGATAAGAAAGCTCGGCAGTAAACATGCAAATGGTATGTAAACGAGAAACTAAGACTTGCTCATGCCAAACCGTGACAAATGCATATGGATTTGCTCTCGTAGCTTGTAATAGCGAATGCTAAGGTATTATTTCTGTGGGTTCTGCGAAGAGGAAATCTTTGAGATGACCAGCCTGGCAACGCACGTCCTGGGTGCTGACCAGGTGGCCTGCCTGCCGCCAACCAATCACAGAGCCGACTGCAACCATGCTGCCTTCATGCTCCAGGCGTGAAGGCAGCGTGGTTGCAGGAAGCTCCGGAGCATTGGCTCGTGTGCTTCACGGCTGTTGTGAAGACTTTCTTATCTGCTTGTTAAAATAAACAAGCAGATAAGAAAAGTCTTCACGACAGCTGCAAAGCAGGCGAGCCAGTCCGGGTGGGCCGGCCAAAAAAGGGAAAGGGAGGCACCCTGGAAACCTTATTTCCAATGGCAGCGCACCGTTTAACATAAACGGTGACGCAAGCCAATGGGAATAAGGGGCGGGGCTTCAAGCCCTTTACAGAAAGTACTCCTCTGCAATAAATCTCGCCGAGCGAGCTGCGAATGTGCGCAGCAACGCTAGGCGAGACCTAATAAGTATTTCATTTTGAAATGTAATCACAGGCATGGTGGTCCGCTGTCCCTGGCAGTCCACCAGCCCTCAAATTGGTGCCAGTCATGGGTGTTGCAAATTGTGACTTGTCTAATGAATATTAATTGGGCAATTAATTTTGTGACTCCCTGTAATTTCCTTATACTTCTTTAATTTCCCTTACTGACCTATTAGTATACATAGGTTTGTTCCCAAAATCAGACAGGGTTTGTTAAAAGCTGAAGAACAATTTGCAATAACGTTTTGCAAATCCAATCTTAGTACATATATCCAAAGGCCTTTACCACTATATGACAAGGTAGTGTTGGATAATTCCAAATAGCAAAAGGCTCCTTCAGTTGCAAGTATTTATACATCGGATCCTCAAAGAGATTATATTTTGAATAAAGTTCATGAAATGTGAGAAATCTGTTCCCATATATTAGTTGATTGACTTGATCAATACCCTGGTGGATGCTAGAGCACTGAGCTCTCCATTCAAATTTCCCTGCAACAGACCTTTTTATAGGAGCCTGAAGAATAAAAGGGAGCTAACACCATCCACAAGTTCAATTTACAGTGTAACCAATTTAGCCACACAATGGGGACCCAAAGTCGGTAGGTAAGATTAACTATGGATTTATCACAAATTCAAAGTCAAAATGATATACACTAATCTCAAAATGCATTGCAGAAATACAGACTCAATAATGGCAGACCAAATAGTCTAACAAGTTAAGTCTCAGCAACAGGACACACAAGAGAAACTCGGTAATGGCAATACAGAAAATGAGAAACAGGATCTAATGATCAAATATGATGTGCATCCTTGTTCCTAGACATGAGTTACCTAAATTGAGCCTACTCTATGTAGAACTAATTGGGGAAACCCTAATTAGATCTAGTAAAGCAGGAAGGTTTCAGAATCACAGAGACTTATGTAGAAGTTCTCCAAAATCAGTAGTACTGCATAGCATAAAGTCACACAGCAGAGAAAAAGCAGAGTTTTATACTCCTCAGAGTCTAAAGGGAATCTGACTAAAGCTGAAGTGTGATCCCTAATTAAACTCACAAAAGAACTTTCGAGAATCCAATATCACGTGACTCATTACTTTCCACATTCACATGGTAAAACTTGGTAACTATACTTGAACCTCCCTTTCTTTAGTCCGCACATCAGAATGTCCTTGAATTCCTCCCTTCTCCCAAATCAGTATGGACAGTATTCCTCCCTTTGTTCGTTAGGGCTTCTTGTCCTTCCCAAAAGGTACTCCTCCTGAGCCTCACTATCTCTCATACACAAAGTGACTTTCTCCATCCATGAGATACGACTGCAACCCGAGCAAATGTTCACGTTGAAGGTTAAACCTAAAATTCAAATGTAAAGGCCTTTTGCTAAGTTAACGTGGTAAGCTTCGCAGTACACATTAAAATGCGTGGTTATAATTTAGTTATAAAATGAATGCAGAATACTATTTAAATGAGTACTTGAATATATAAGAATTAATATTATTATTAGAACCAAACAAATGCAGATATATATGAGGACTGCAATCCATTGACACAGTAAGGAAAACATTAGAGTGCACTACATTACATTAATGATATCAAATCACTCAAATACATGAAACCATGTGTACATATATAGAATGGTCACAGCATAAATGGGCGAAGCCAACATTAGGCTGCTCCATGGATAATGGATGGAAAATCTCTGTTATCCCAGATTGGATTTTCAAAAGACAGACACTGCTGAGATCCCTATCTTCTCTGAAATGTCTGCTCATGCTCTGATAAGTGGTAGAGTTGTTTTTAGTTTGGCCTGCTTATAGGAATTTCGGCGAATAGAAGTAGAAACACTGACAGTCATGGAGACTCCACCTGCCAGCATATTTAAGAAAGGTTATACTGCTTTTAGGCTTGGTGAAATTTTTTAACTTTCCCGATGAAACAGGTGAATATTTAAATAAGTCTGGAGAATACAGCATGCAACAGCCTATAACAGATGACGAAAAGTCGAAGTTTGTTCATTTTTTTGATTGCCTTTCAAGGATACATTTCGGCATTTTTGCCACAACTGTTATATTTCCTTTTCTCCTTCGGAGTGACTTAGAATGGTGGTGGTAGTTCCTCTGGCTGAAAATCCTCAAAGTACTTCGCAAAAAATTACATGATTGCTGCATTTCAGAGGAAAAGAAAGTTGCACCCTTGTGTAAAACAGGCTGTAGATCCTACTTTTATTTTTTTCACTGAGATCGCAAAGAAAATAGAATTACAGTATTCAGTACTGGAAAGCATTCTATCCCAAAAAGATATCTTATAATATCTGTAAAGTGATAATGCAACTTTTACATTTAATTGTTTTTTTATCTTTTACTTTTGTGCTTTGGTCAATATCTTAAAAAACATGTAATGTTGAGCTTCAATAGCATCATAATCATAAGCAAATAGATACAGTATAGTTTATCCAAATAAAAAGGCCCACAGGCTTCATTGATTATTTATTTTTAATGAAATGTTTATGGCTGTAAAAATTTAGCAGAAAGCTTTACTGATTGTGAGGCAAAATAAAACTAAAACATAAATCTTGTTTTATTAAATCTAAACTCATACCTAAACCCACCACTTGTAATGGAGCTGCTGAACATTAAGACACTAAGGGCCTTATAACGACTTTGGTCCTACAGCGGATGGTGCAATGGGCCATCAGCTGTAGGACCACCAAAGCCGTGGTGCTGCCGCCTGCCAGATTAGGACTTCAATCCTGGTCTGGCGGGAGGTCCTGTGGAAGTCTGACAGCGGTGGTATGTTAGGCTAATAGAAGAGCTGCTGTCAAAGCGCCAACTGCACCTTCCTGCACTCTGTAGCATAAATGCCACATGGTGCAGAAAATGGGGGTGCAAATCCAGGCGGGCACTACATTTCCCCCCACATGCACCCACATGCCCAGTAGTGGCAGGGTGCCCTACTAGGGCCTCCTTAGTTGCCTCACCGCCACCCTTTTCATGGCAGGCTCACCGCCATGGAAAGGATGGTGGTTTGGCAACTCATAATATACTCAGCGGTGTCACAGCGGCACCACCAGCTTATTACTATGCCTGACTGTCACCGCCACGCTGCGGGATCCTGGATCACGGTGGAGGCGGCCGTCCTGTGGCGGTCTGATCACCGCCACACTGCAGCACTGTATCCGCATTGGGAGTGTGGCGGTGGTCGGACAGCCACCGTGAGTACGGCGGTCCTATAAGGCCCGAAGAGATCTAATCTGCAGTCCTTTATATGCGGACATATAGAAGTGATGTTAATCTGTTGTCCTCTACCTTGCTAAAACCTCAAGCACAGATAACACAAGGCTCTCAATCTGAGGGTGTTCTTTAAGATCTAGAGTTAGTCTTTCCTTTCTGAGGTTGAATCCCTCATTTATATTTGTGAATCCCGCAACACTTTCATCCTATCACAATTAGGTGCAGGAAATACATTATTTTGTGGGCATTTTGAAGGCATGTATTTTCATGTAATTTTCACACTCAGGTGATATATTTGAGAAACAATGTCTCATGGGAACAGTATAACCTCGGCTAACCGATATTTTCTTCTCAAGCCAGTCTCCTACGATTGAAAATGACATGAAATTGCACTTTTATGCAGGAGATGTGTTATTACATTCACTTTCAGACAGTGGGCAAGAGTATTTTCTACATTTTGCAAAATGTTTTCATGTATTTCTAAAAGAAATTACGATTTTGCCCTCTCTGTCACAATGCACAAACTCTTGAAAATATTATTTTAAAAAGTTATATTCAGCACAAAATTAGCATGGCTGTAGGTTTACCTTAACTATAGAATTTTGCTTTGATAATAACATTGAGTAGCTTGAGAGCCGACTGAAAGGTTTAACTGTGCCAGAGATGCTGGTGAATAGAGGAAGCAACAGTCACTTTTGCAGTAGAGTTCAGAGTTAACAAAAACGGGAATATTTAAAAAAATAGTAAATATTATCAGTTTTAACTAAAATCTATTGTTGATGAACGTAGATGAAATGGGGGTTTAGATGGGCTTAAGAGAAGCATTGTCTTTTTTTCAGTAAATGCCCTTCAAAAGAGTTGGTTAATAGAAATGCTAAAATATTCTTTTAAGTGGCCATATGGATATTTTTTGTGGGTCTATGATCAATGGCCGACATCAAACCAGTATAAAGAAGCATTATGTATTGGTCCTAGAAGCATCTCATAGTACATCAATTTAGTTTGATGGAAGGAAAAAATCACACATGGTCCTATGACAATTCATGCGAGGAACAAACTTCATCTAGTTATAGGTGCAGTGTCTTGATACGATCTTTTAAGATAAGGCGTTGCACTAAATTACCAAATTGGAGGACTATGAGATATTCTTCTTACCAGCTATATCCCTGGAACAGGTAATACGCCTACATCTGGTGTGACAAAATATTTTGAAGCCTTTCTCCATGGCACAAAATGACTGGTTTTGTCCTTGCCCACCCCTACAATAATTTCTTCTTTTTTTTGATAAACATTTTATTGCTTTTTTGAACAATACAATAAGCCATGTTCCGAACCGACTGTAGGTCCCATTCAGTCTCATACAGTAAGTAAAACAGAGCCATATCAAAACATAGTTTCACAGTAGAAAGGGAGGTATCATTACCACAACATCACTCGCCACACAGCGGGTCCAGGCCCGTGGCTTCAAACCATTTATCCCATATTTTAGCATACTTAGCTGGACATCCTCTTGCCTCATATGCTGGTTTCTTTTGTTGGGCACACCAATCCACCCTCTGCCTCCACTGTGATAACGTTGGAGACTCGGGCGACCCCCAACGGGAGTCTATATCATGCTTGGCCAGCATCAGGGCCATACCCAGCAAGGCACGATCCGCTCGTTTGCCTCCCACTCCATCGAACACTCCCAGCAGGATCATCAATGGCGAAATTTCAATCCCTATCCCCAGTATATTGGAGAGTTCTGCAATCACTGCCTCCCAGTATCGTGTTATTATGGAACAGGACCACACCATATGATAGAGGTCCGCCGGGGCATGGGCACAACGGTAGTAGCCGGGGTCAGCAAGGAGACCTCCTTTATATAACCTGTCAGGGGTGAGATATGCACTATGCAGGTAGAATGTTTGTATAAGGCAGATCTTCAAAGATATCGTAATAACCCATGGGCCATTAGTGCATCACGCCAGTCCATATCATCCAAATCCCCAAGCCAGCCCTCCCATTGGGTTCTAAGTGCCTAGTGTATCCGGGGCATTAATAATTAACGTTTGATAGATTTGGGACACATCTCCTTTCCCCAATGCCCCCATCATTATTTTTGCTTCAATGGCACTGAACTCCGGAAGGGCAGCACTCTGAGAGATATGGACGTGTAGAGCATAACTTAGTTGCAGATATTTATAAAATTGTGTGTTGGATAGGGCGTAGGTCCGCTGGACCACCTAAAAAGAGGACATATGTTCACCAACCCAAACATCACCCAACAGAGTAACTCCAATGGTGTCCCATCGACCAAAGCCCTCCAATGCCGCCACATACCTCAACCACATGCCATGCCACAAGGGGGTCTGCTGGGTGAGCTTCTGCCACCATCCCGTGTGTTGAAGGGCTGCCCTCCATAACCCAAAAACCACTCTGGTCACCTCAGGGATCACGTTGGGGATATGACTACCGTAAGGTATTGCCATGATTCGGGGAACTCCCAATGCAGAGAGCTTCGATCTATAAGGCGGATCTGACCATCGCCCACTAAGCCAATCATTAATAACCAGGAGGTGCAACACCAGATAATACAGATACAAATTAGCCATACCTAGGCCGCTGACGTAAGCCACCCGCTGGCAAGTTACAAACATCAGTCTCGGCCTGGAATTATGCCATAAGAAGGAGCGATCCATAGAGTCCATCTCTCTAAACCAGTGACGGGAGATCACAATGGGGAAATTCTGGAAGAGGTAACACAAGCGAGGCAGTACCATCATTTTGTGAAGGGCTATTCTGCCCATAACGTTAAGCGGAAATGTCTGCCATTTCACTGGTTGGCTTTAATCTTGCGGGTGAGAAGAGTGACAGTGAGGGACCACGTCAACGCCGGAAGCAATGACACCTGAATACCCAAGTATTTAAAACAAGGCACCGGAATGGTGGTTTGCCAGTCAATACAGTCTCTAGAGGAAACTAGCTGCACCAAACAGACTTGGCAGGATTAAGAGTCAAGCCTGAGGCATCCGCAAAGAAGTGTAAGAGCTGGAGACAGCGAGGACCATTACTTCTAGGGTTCGAGAGAAAAAAGAGCAAATTGTCTGCATATAACGCAATGCGATCATCATGTCCAGTATCCCATTCCCATCCTCGGACCTAGGCATCACATTAAATAAGCCATGCTAGTGGCTCAATGACCAACGTGAAAAGTAGAGGGGACAGGGGCCACCCCTGCCGGGTCCATTTCCAAAGAGGAAATGTATCGGATAGCACTCCATTGATTTGGACATGGGACATCGGGCTGGAGTACAGCACCTAGACAAAACTGCAGAATTGAGTGCCAAATCTGGTACTGTCCAGCACTCGGGGTAGGTAGCCCCAGTCGACAGTATGAAATGCTTTCTCAAAATCTATGAGAAGCAATGCCAGTGGGGATGACAAGAGGTGACGGTGTGCTAGTGCCACACGCAGGCCCCGCAGACAGTGCCGTGTACCTCTAGCAGGCATAAAGCCACATTGATCCGGATGAGTCAAGGATCTGAGGACCCGCCACGAATGAGAGGCTAGAATAGAAGCAAAGATCTCGACTTCACTGTTAAGTAAAGAAATGGGACAGTAGTCAGCACATGAGACCAAAGGGGGCCACACCTTTGGTATGACTGCAATGGTCGCCTGATCTAGATCCCGCAGAAAGGATCCTGTCTTCTCCGCCTCTTTAAATAGGTTAAGTAAGTGGGGAGTCAAATTCTCTCTATATTTGGCATAAAACTTGGCTGATAGCCGTCAGGGCCATGCATCTTACCGGGTGACAGTGCTGATATGGCCTCCCCAATTCCCTCAAGTGTGATGGATTGTTAAAGTTCCCACTTCTCAGCATCTGCGAGGCAGGGCAAAGGCACCTGGTCAAGGAGAGGATTGGCCACCTTGGCTGCTGGACACGGAGCTGCAGCATAAAGGGACGCGTAGTAACCAGCAAAGGGCTGAGCGATTCATTGGGAAGTTTTATGGCCGCGGCCTTCCCTGTCAATCTCGGGTATGTTTCTAATAGTCAAGTGTCTAGATGCTAACCAATAGATTAGCTTGACATTCTTATCTCCCCACCCATAAACCCTTGCAGTAGATGCATGCCATATCTGCCTCGTGGCTTCAAGTGAGTGACTTCGAGTCTCTTCTCGGATTAATGTTAACTGTCTAGTACCATCTCTGGAATTGGCCACGGTGAGCCGTGCCTCCAGCCGAAGGGCCCCCGCCTTGAGGAGTGTGACATGTTGAAGCCTTGCTTGCTCCTTCCCCTTAAGTATAATTTTGGCATAGCCCCTGGCTGCAGCTTTGCACGCTGCCCATAAGGTGCCCTCTGAGTGCACCGAGCCATTGTTATTTTGAAAGTATCGCATTATTGTTTGCCCTACCTCCTGGGCATAAGCCTTATCCTGAAGGTGCTACACATTAAGCCTCCACATAGGGCACTTCACGGCACCCTGGAGACAAATTTGGAGGAGTAAAGGGGTGTGATCCGAGATCCCTCATGGAAGAATCTGCATGTGGGTAACCGAGAAAATGTCTGCTCCCGTGTAAGAAGGTGGTTCTGACCATCTGAGCTGCCCGGATTTTTCACTTTTTGAACACCTATTTGTTGAGTTTTTACTGTGGGAGAGCCTCATAAGTTGGGACTCACCCACAGTGAACTCATGATGAAAGGGACTGCATGTGTATTTTACCGGTGTCCCCCTGGCGCGAGTAGGCCGCTGCGCTGCCGCCAGAGTAAGGGGCACTGGGCTGGTTACATGCAAACAAGTGTGTACATGCGTGTGCACAAGTGTAAGGGCTGTGCAGGGGAGATTCCTGGCGTGCGCAGCCCAGGAGGAGCTACAAAGTGAATGGTGTGGCAGGACTTATTCAGAACTGGGTGGTGACATGGAATAGGCTTTCTACAATGGGAAGAAACATTTGAGGGAAAGTCAGTGTGCTTTACTGTTTTTATTCCATTATTCTCCTATGGGGAGCACATGGGCTAGTTTTACTTTGCTAGGGCCTACAAATTCCAGACACTCACCAAAGTCCACTGTATCTTATGTGAGAAGAAGTATTCTGCAGAGTCCAAAGTCATATTTGTACTGCTTTTGGATCATCCAGAAATGTCATATTTCTCTGAGTCAGCTCATAACCAGGGCCTGCCTGGGGGCTGACCCTGCCAGGCTGAATTAATGACCTTCCTCTCCAAGCTGTAGCCTCAGAGGTCCAGCCCTGCACAACAAGCATTCCAAGGGCGAAGGCCTACACTCCAAGAAGAGAAGATGGGTGGAGCTACAGGTTCATCCATCAGCAGGTGTCACCTGGTGCCAGGCACCAGGCTGCTCTGGAGAGAAGGCAGCGAGGGGGAAAGGGGCTCTCAGAGACCATGTGGCATGAGACCCCTGGATGACGCCATTTTGAACAAACCCAGAGGCCTGGGCAGGAAGGAGGGAGCAGGGGCAGAGAAGTGATGTGTCGCTGTGTGATAGGGCAAACACAGACTTCCTGCCAGCCCCCCCCCCAATTCTTAAAAAGAGTTTGCACAGGAAGAGGAGCTCTCTCTGGGGTGTGGTCTGCTGAGGGCGACTGGTGCTGGAGCCTGGCACCATGGGCAGCTGGAAGGAAGAACCTCCAGACCGGCCCAGGACCCTGACTTGCGCCACAAGGGGAGACCAGGACAAGTGACCAGAAGCCTGGGTCTCTGCGCAAGGAGAAGAGAGGCCCAGGGGGAGAGCCAGGTGCAAGGCTGGCGCAGGGAGCCAGTGAAGACAGCTCCCTGCTGAAACCACCCTCCATGAGACCAGGAGGGTGAAGGAAAGGGCTCCCAGTGGCTGGGGCTGGCCACCAGGAGCAAGAAGAGGCGAAGATTGAGAAAATCGGCAGCCTGGGGGCCGAGATATGCCCCCAAAAGTTAGGCGACCTTTGACCTCTGCTGGGACCGACAACGAAGCGCATTGGGCTCCGCCGCCGGTCTTAGCTGTGACCCCGAGGTGGGTCAAGTCCCGGGGACTGCCCCAGGAGAAGTAAAGTCGGGGAGCGCCGTCACGCTCCCCGTAAAATCGCCCAGGAAGGGGCCAGGAGCCCACCCTAGCCCCTGGTGATGTTGGGGGAGGGGGAGCACCGTCGGGCCCCCCCCCGAGAAAACAAGTCGGGGAGTGCCATCGCGCTCCCTGCGAAGATGCCTGGAGGGGGCCAGGAGCCCACACTGGCCCCTGGTGACGTTGGGGGAGGGGGAGCGCCGTCGCGCCCCCCCGGAGAAAACAAGTCGCTCCCCGCTAAGATGCCTGGAGGGGGCCCGGGATCCCAACCCCGGGCCCCGAAGCCTGAAGCTAAGTCGGGGAGCGCCGTCGCGCTCCCCGTGAAGTGTGACCCCTGGGGGCCTGGGACCCCATCTCCGGGCCCCGAATGGAAGAGGAGGACGGGGGAGTGCTGCCGCACTCCCCCGCTGCAGCGGGAAGGCGGGGGGAGTGCCGTCGCACTCCCCCGGGGAACCGCCAAGCCGGAGGCTGCCTCACATCTGCCCGCCAGAGCGGGCAGACCAGAATGGAGGTGCTGGCTCCCGCGGCAGCATGTGAGGGTGCTGGCCGGAAGGGGAGCCGGCGGGGGCAGCCGGGGGTGGGCTCCCCGGACTGCCCTCTAACGCTGTCGTGCCGCGGGAGGCCCGGGTGGGACCGGGCCTCCACGAAAAGAGAAGAGCGGCCGGGGGTGGGCGCCCCGAGCCGAAAAACACTCACCTGGGCAGACGCAGCCAGGGGTGGGCTCCCCGAGCTGCAGTGACAGCTGGGGGTCCGGGTGGTACCGGGCCCCCCATCGAGGGCTAAAGATGCGGCGAGGCCGCCAGCAGTGTGATGCGGCTCTCCCCGAAGCAGCGGGGGAGCCGCTGCTATGTTATGCGCTGGCAGGAGCCACTCGCCCCATAATGCCTTGCAGGCCTGGAGCGGCCTGCAAGGGAGAACAACCTTGATTCTGCTCGTGGTGGCCCCAGGAGGACGGGGTCACCCCCAAATGTGTGACAGGGTGCAGGGGGAGCTGCAGGAGCAACGCAGTCTGCCCCAGCACAAAGGAAGAAAGTCCTTCCCTAAGTCTCTGGGGACTTATAAAGAATAACCCCTCAAGGGCTCATCCAGCAATCCATGTATTCTGAGGCTGGAACTTTTGTTCTGCAGCTGGGGGTGCGTTGCGGACTGGACCAAGGTATAAAGGTCTGAGCTGGGGATGTCTGGAAAAGGGCCTCCTCCGGAGATGAAGATGTGCAATGGCTCGTGAAGTATATTTACCAAGGTTATTTCTTTCAGAGGGACTGTAAGTCACATGTGTTATGTCAAGTACCTGCGTAAGGTGGAGTCATAAGCAAAGTGGGGTTATGTTGCCAGACGTTCCTGCTAGGGTGTCTGGCTGTAAATGCTTAATCCTGTGATTTTACCTGTGATGCCTTTTAGGGGCTGTGATTGCAATGCATTCCAACTGTCATCAGCTATGAAAAGTACCTCATTTAAAGTGATGCCCAAACATGTATTCTTGCTACTGTGTTAGGGGAGGAACAACCCAGACTGTTAGCTACTAAGATGTAGAGGTACATACTGTATGGTCAGTATACAATGCTCAGTCAGGGTTATGTGTCCCCAGGGCAGGTGTACCTATTTTTTAATGCTTGTTGAGATGATGGGGGTGGGTCGCCACTGGGATGGTGCCAGTTGGCAAGGCCCTCGCTCCAGGTTGTGTCAACCCACTGCATTTGGGGGCAAGATGATGTGCATACATGGGAGTGGTGGTACTAGACCCCACACCCCCCCCCCTGCGGGAGGGGTGGAGATGTTATGCAATGTCACAAAGTAATTCCAACAGCTTATGTATATTTATAAATTGGTGCATAGTATTGAGTAGTGTGTGTGTCTAATAAATGTACTCTTACTTTTATAAAGCAAAGTACAGACTGGACAATCAATTATTGAGTGTTATTGCTGCGTACTTTTAATGGCGATTACTAGCCTACACCACCTCCCTTGAGTAAGCCTTAGACTGCTCTGCAACGCTACCCTCTGAGAGTCAGGCGCTACACTAGGGTGTTTGGTTCCCAGTGAAGGACAAATGTAACATGTTATTTGTGCAGGTCTCACAGATACTGCCTCGTTTTCCAACATTGGAGTCAAGCTGCGGGAAACATAGTATCCCATTCTGGTGCACATTTATAGCATTTGATAAGTCCAGTTTTGCCACACATTACCTATGCAGTAATGAGCAAATGGAAGAGCACAAGGCTCTGAGAAGGGTTCAAAGTTTTGGTTATGTGAACTAAAAGTATGGGAAAGGAAAGCCCTGCGCACATATATGTCACATGAAGATATTATGGTTTAAATGTAAACTGTATTGATATGACAGAGTTATGTTGATTATCATGTGATAGCGGGATGGTGCTTTCCAGGAAATGATTGCATACAAGTGTTCTAAGCCATATTGTACACCTTTGAACCCTAACACTACACGCACTACACCTGCATGAGGAGGGTGTCTCCTCAAGAGATAGGGACAGCAACTGATACCTACATCACAGATGGGGGTGTAGGGGTGGATTGACCTTTGTGGGGGACAGGAGAGGTAGGGGGTCCTGGGAGATTCCCGCGCTTTTTAAGGGCAGGGAGGGTTTCCACAGAAGGGGCCCCAGATATCCTTCCCCCGCTGAAAGTTTTCTTGCCATTGGTGCAGGCAAAACCACTGGAAGGGTGGGGCAGTAGGTTTCTGTACCCCGGGTAGTAACACCCCAGGGGTTCCCATGGTGGGGACCCCAAGAAACTTTTCCCACGGTGGGAGGAGGGTGTGGTAGAGTTGTGTGTCCGGCAGGCCCCCCAGGTTAACTGGTGGGGGAGGTGAGCAACCCAGGGGTGGCCCATGGTAGTGGGTGGCCCCAAAGGAGGGTAGTTCTTGAGCAGGATGTGTAGTGGTAGCCCCTAGGTACCCTAGGTGGGCGAGGTAACTGACCCAGTGGAGATCTGAGTGGGGGTGATGTGCTCCCTAGATTCCAGGTGAAGGGTTAGTGGTGGACCCTGAGGTGTCAGGGTTGGGTAGGTGGTTACCCAAGGAAGCAACAGGAT
Organism: Calotriton arnoldi; assembly: GCA_963921515.1. Classification (NCBI taxonomy): domain Eukaryota; kingdom Metazoa; phylum Chordata; class Amphibia; order Caudata; family Salamandridae; genus Calotriton; species Calotriton arnoldi. The sequence goes on along the minus strand of CAWUFW010002792.1, from coordinate 275,369 downwards.
GTCATTCTGGAGCTGGTGTTGTGAACCTGAAGTGGTGGCTGGGGCGATGCCTAGCCGGTGACCAGTCAGGTAGGTCCTGTGGGACTTGGACCCGAGGACCAGGAGCATGGGGGTGTTCCCCTAGCTCGCGGCAGGAGGTGGACTTCTGCAAGGTAGTACCACCCTGAACACAGGTGGGGCCCATCTTAAGTGAAGGGACCCTGTGTTTCCCAAAGGGGTGGTGCAGGCCTAGCCGGGATCTTTAGGGTCCCTGGCTGATGGAGGTAGTACCGCCCTGAAGACAGGTGGGGCCTATCTTAAGTGAAGAGACCCTGTGCTTCAGAGGAGGGTGGTGCAGGCCTAGCCCGGGATCTTTAGGGTCCCTGGCTGAGTGTGGTAGTACTACCCTGAAGGCAGGTGGGGCCTATCTTAAGTGAAGGGACCCTGCTCTTCAGAAGGGGTGGTGCAGGCCATCCAGGGATCATGAGGGTCCCTGGACGGTCTCCCAAGGCGCTGGAGGGAGACCGGGGAGAGCTATGAGAGGTGGGCCTGGGTGTAGCTAACTCGGGGCCCACAGGCTCTCTAAGGGTACTCTGGGAGGAGAGCGTGCCTCTCGGAGGGAAGGGTGCATAGGCCCTGTTCTCGCAGCGGAGAACAAGGAAGGGGTCTAGGTTCCCGGGGTAGTTTCGGTGTGGAGCTACTGACGGGGGGAATGAGCTGTAGGTTGTCTGACGAGGCACCCTTAGTGTTCCTCCCTGGCACTGCCAGTGTGGTAGTGAGGCCGTGCTGAGGTCCTATCCGGGAGCCAGGCCAGTGGCCAAAGGTGCTTTTCTGTGTGGGGAAAGTACGAATGGCTGTGCTTTCTGTAGGGAAGACAGTCATCCCGAAAGGGTGGTGGCAGCTGAATGACCCCAGCGGCAGGCTGAGGGTGAGGGTCCAGAGAGGTTGCATCTTTGGGGTGCAAGGACCAAACGGAGAGAGGGTACTGGTTGGAACAAACTCCGGAAGGGAGACCAGCTAGTGACCCAGGGGATGGGATGTAGACCTATCCCAGAAGACCGTATCGGTGCTGAGGCACTGTACCCTTGTCCAGAGAAGTGGTAGGCATAGTGTTGCGTGACCAAGGGCAAAGGTGGGCCTAGTTAGGCTGAGGCCATGTAGACCGTGAGTGGCCTAGAGGTATCTAACCTAGAGCCCGGAGGGTTCTTAGGGTAGTCTGGGATCCCTGTCATGGGTGGAGGTCTCATGAATGGGAGGAGTAGGTGGTCTGAGCGGATAACTGGTGAGTAAGGGGGGTCTGGTCAGAACCCCTTATAACTAGTTATCGCTGACTACGGGCAGAATACCCATGTAGAGTGGCTATTTCTTCCCTGTAGGAATCAGCTGGGCGCGGTGTGTGTTAGAAGGTGGTTCTGATCATCTGAGCCGCCCGGATTTTTCGCTTTTTGGACACCTATTTGTTGAGTTTTTACTGTGAGAGAGCCTCATAAGTTGGGACTCACCCACAGTGAACTCATGATGAAAGGGACTGGATGTGTATTTTACCGGTGTCCCCCTGGCGCGAGTAGGCCGCTGCGCTGCGGCCAGAGTAAGGGGCACTGCCTGGTTACATGCAAACACGGGTGTACATGCGTGTGCACAAGTGTAAGGGCTGCGCAGGGGAGATTCCTGGCGTGCGCAGCCCAGGAGCAGCTACAAAGTGAATGGTGTGGCAGGACTTATGCAGAACTGGGTGGTGACATGGAATAGGCTTTCTACAATGGGAAGAAACATTTGAGGGAAAGTCAGTGTGCTTTACTGTTTTTATTCCATTATTCTCCTATGGGGAGCACATGGGCTAGTTTTACTTTCCTAGGGCCTACAAATTCCAGACACGCACCAAAGTCCACTGTATCTTATGTGAGAAGAAGTATTCTACAGAGTCCAAAGTCATATTTGTACTGCTTTTGGGTCATCCAGAAATGTCATATTTCTCTGAGTCAGCTCATAACCAGGGCCTGCCTGGGGGCTGACCCTGCCAGGCTGAATTAATGACCTTCCTCTCCAAGCATTAGCCTCAGAGGTCCAGCCCTGCACAACAAGCATTCCAAGGGCGAAGGCCTCCACTTCAAGAAGAGATGATGGGTGGAGCTACAGGTTCATCCATCAGCAGCTGTCACCTGGTGCCAGGCACCAGGCTGCTCTGGAGAGAAGGCAGCGAGGGGGGAAGGGGCTCTCAGAGACCATGTGGCATGAGACCCCTGGACGACGCCATTTTGAACAAGCCCAGAGGCCTGGGCAGGAAGGAGGGAGCAGGAGCAGAGAAGTGATGTGTCGCTGTGTGATAGGGCAAACACAGACTTCCTGCCAGCCCCCTCCCCAATTCTTAAAAAGAGTTTGCACAGGAAGAGGATCTCTCTCTGGGGTGTGGTCTGCTAAGGACGACTGGTGCTGGAGCCTGGCACCATAGGCAGCTGGAAGGAAGAACCTCCAGACCGGCCCAGGACCCTGACTTGCGCCACAAGGGGAGACCAGGACAAGTGACCAGAAGCCTGGGTCTCTGCGCAAGGAGAAGAGAGGCCCAGGGGGAGAGCTAGGCACAAGGCTGGCGCAGGGAGCCAGTGAAGACAGCTCCCTGCTGAAACCACCCTCCATGAGACCAGGAGGGCAAAGGAAAGGGCTCCCAGTGTCTGGGGCTGGCCACCAGGAGCGAGAAGAGGCAAAGATTGAGAAAATCGGCAGCCTGGGGGCCGAGATATGCCCCCCAAAAGGTAGGCGACCTGTGACCTCTACTGGGACCGACGACGAAGCGCGTGGGGCTCCGCTGCCGGTCTTAGCTGTGCCCCCGGGGTGGGTCAGGTCCCGGGGGCTGCCCCAGGAGAAGTAAAGTCGGGGAGCGCTGTCACGCTCCCCGTGAAATCGCCCCGGAAGGGGCCAGGAGCCCACCCTGGCCCCTGGTGACCAGGGAGCGCCATCGCGCTCCCCGCGAAGATGCCTGGAGGGGGCCAGGAGCCCACACTGGCCACTGGTGATGTTGGGGGAGGGGGAGCGCCATCACACCCCCCAGGAAAAAACAAGTCGGGGAGCGCGACGGCGAAGATGCCTGAAGGGGGCCTGGGATCCCAACCCCGGGCCCCGAAGCCTGAAGCTAAGTCAGGGAGCGCCGTTGCGCTCCCCGTGAAGTGTGACCCCTGGGGGCCCGGGACCCCATCTCTGGGCCCCGAATGGAAGAGGAGGACGGGGGAGTGCAGCCGCACTCCCCCGCGGCAGCGGGAAGGCGGGGGAGTGCCGTCGCACTCCCCCGGGGAACCGCCAAGCCGTAGGCTGCCTCACGTCTGCCCGCCGGAGCGGGCAGACCAGAATGGAGGTGCCGGCTCCCGAGGCAGCACGCAAGGGTGCTGGCCGGAAGGGGAGCTGGCAGGGGCAGCCGGGGGTGGGCTCCCCGCGCTGCCCTCCAACGCTGTTGTGCCGCTGGAGGCCCGGGTGGGACCAGGCCTCCATGAAGAGAGAAGAGCGCCCGGGGGTGGGCTCCCCGAGCTGAAAATCACTCACCTGGTCAGACGCAGCCGAGGGTGGGCTCCCCGAGCTGCAGTGACAGCTGGGGGTCCAGGTGGGACCGGGCCCCCCATCGAGGGCTAAAGATGCGGCGAGGCCGCCAGCAGTGTGATGCAGCTCTCCCCGGAGCAGCGGGGGAGCCGCTGCTATGATATGCGCTGGCAGGAGCCACTCGCCCCATAATGCCTTGCAGGCCCGGACCGGCCTGCAAGGGAGAACAGCCTTGATTCTGCTCGTGGTGGCCCCAGGAGGACGGGGTCACCGCCAAATGTGTGACAGGGTGCAGGGGAAGCTGCAGGAGCAATGCAGTCTGCCCCAGCACAAAGGAAGAAAGTCCCTCCCTAAGTCTCTGGGGACTTATAAAGAATAACCCCTCAAGGGCTCATCCAGCAATCCAAGTATTCTGAGGCTGGAACGTTTGTTCTGCAGCTGGGGGTGCATTGCGGACTGCACCAAGGTATGAAGGTCTGAGCTGGCCTCCCCTGGAGATGAAGATGTGCAATGGCACGAGAAGTGCATTTACGAAGGTTATTTCTTTCAGAGGGACTGTAAGTCATACGTGTTATGTCAAGTACCTGAGTAAGGTGGAGTCATAAGCAAAGTGGGGTTATGTTGCCAGACGTTCCTGCTAGGGTGTCTGGCTGTAAATGCTTAATCCTGTGATTTTACCTGTGATGCCTTTTAGGGGCTGTGATTGCAATGCATTCCAAGTGTCATCAACTATGAAAAGTACCTCATTTAAAGTGATGCCCAAACATGTATTCTTGCTACTGTGTTAGGGGAGGAACAACCCAGACTGTTAGCTACTAAGATGTAGAGGTGCATACTGTATGGTCAGTATACAATGCTCAGTCAGGGTTATGTGTCCCCAGGGCAGGTGTACCTATTTTTTAATGCTTGTTGAGATGATGTGGGTGGGTCGCCACTGGGATGGTGCCAGTTGGCAAGGCCCTCGCTCCAGGTTGTGTCAACCCACTGCATTAGGGGGCAAGATGATGTGCATACATGGGAGTGGTGGTACTAGACCCCACACCCCCCTGCGGGAGGGGTGGAGATGTTATGCAATGTCACAAAATAATTCCAACAGCTTATGTATATTTGTAAATTGGTGCATAGTATTGAGTAGTGTGTGTGTCTAATAAATGTACTCTTACTTTTATAAAGCAAAGTACAGACTGGACAATCAATTATTGAGTGTTATTGCTGCATACTTGTAATGGCGATTACTAGCCTACACCACCTCCCTTGAGTAAGCCTTAGACTGCTCTGCAACGCTACCCTCTGAGAGTCAGGCGCTACACTAGGGTGTTTGGTTCCCAGTGAAGGACAAATGTGACATGTTATTTGTGCAGGCCTCACAGATACTGCCTCGTTTTCCAACATCCCGTCATAAGAAAAAGATCAATGCGTGCATGAGTATGGTGTACTGCTTCGTTCTAGGATTCCAAACCCTCTAGACGTGACATAAACCCAAAGAGCCCATCCATTTGTGCAGTGATCTAGATCTGCTGCAGTGTATCTCTGACGGGGGCCTGTAGAATCCACCATAGGATCTAATACCATGTTAAAATCACCTCCCATGACTGTGGGGCCTGGAGGAATGTGGGCTATGACATCTAGGAGTGTGGGCAAGAAGGAATCTAACACCCAGGAGGTTTAGTGGGCGGCCCTCTATTGTGCCATCCAGGGTGAGATACTGGCCCTGGGGGTCTATCCATGTATGTGCAATCACCATAGGAAAGGCATGATGCAAAAGAATCGCTACCACGTGATACCAGTGTGGTAGACGCACCAGAAACGGAAATCTTGTATCCATCAAGTGGGTTTCTTGCAGCATTAGGAAAGAGGAAAAAGAGTGATGGGCGTATCGCAGGACCGCAGAGTGCTTGATCCGGTCAAGGAGACCATTGACATTCCATGACATGACACTATAAGTCATCACGTAGAGTCGGGGGCAGCTTGAGCAGGATTAAGGAGCACCAAAGCGAATGTGAGCAGTCCTAGTCAATTATGAAGGAATTTCAACTGAATGCAAGAGGACCCCATAAGTGTAGCAGTGTTAGTTTGACGTGACCCTCTGTGAATGGAAAGAAAACTAACAACAAACAATGAAACATATCCGCAATACGGCATCGTGGAAGATCATGTATGCCCCAGCGCCCCCAACCTATACTTCCCCCAGAAGTATCTGTCGCCCCAAAACATGTACCCCAACACACTGTCAATGGACTATCAACAGGCGTGGAGTGGTGGACCCCACCAAGAGATAGGATCAATACATAACAGTGCCTGCAACCGCGCAGGGAAAAGAAAATAGAGAGTTAAGTTCCCTGCTCAGGAAGAGTGTCCCAAAAAGCAACTTAAGTTCCAGTTCCTCATCTTACATCTGGGTCGGAATGGAAGACGGCCCAATCAAGGAGAGAAGGAAAGTGTCTCGGTCAATCTGTCGTCCTCTTGGCATGCACCCAGTGAATCCCCTCCAGTTTCCAGAGTTTGCATAGATCTGTGAGTTGGTGGTGGTTCTGAGGACCCAGAACTGGGAGAGGGTGAGTCAGTCCGTGCACCATGCCGGCCCTGCTGGGAACAAGTACGGATCCTCCTTCGGTGGTGAACAACATCCGGATCGATCCTGGCTGGTGTCCCATTTGGCGGGGGTGAACGCCCCGACCGGCGAAGCAGCTTCTCCTCTGTGAGCCATTCCCAGGCTAGCTCAGGTGTTTTGACAGCATAAATTGCCTTAAGGCACGCCGGGAACAAGAGCATGTATAGCAGCTGAAGGGCACAGAGCTTTTGTTTGACCATCTGATAGGATTTATGCTTAGCCTTTACTTCACGTGTGCAATCAGGTAATATAAGGATTTGTGAGTTCTGATACCTGAGGTCTTGTGGGCCTCCTACAAAATACAGTCTCTGTCCTTGAAATTGAAAAGGCGAGCTATCATGGGGTGGCCGGATGCACCAGGTGGAGGTTTAGGAGAACGCGCCCTGTGGGCCCGGTCAATTGCGAACCAGGGTAACAACTTGTCGGCCGGCATCCCGGACTTAATCCACTCTTCCAGGAAATCAGCAGACCGAGTGCACTCCACATCTTCCGGAAAACCCATGAATCTCAGATAATTGCATCTTGACTGGTTCTCTGCATCTTCAGTGCGATGATGCAGCTCATTTGTACAACTGAGGAGATGGGCAACCTTCGCTTTAAGATCCATTACTTCATCTTCAACCATGGAAAGTTGCCCCTCAGCCTCTGGTATTCTGCTAGTGGCGTTTCGCAAATCCTGACCGGTAAGTGCTACACCCACCCGCACTTCCCCAATCATGCTCTCCAACACAGTTTGGGATGCATGGATGGCTAAATCTCCACTCGTGGGTGCCCTCTGCCCCACCACCTCTCCTCCCTGTGGACCAGCAGGGGTAGTAAACTGATCGATACGTGGCTATGACGAGTGCGGCTTGGCAGCCTTGTCCTTCCCCAAAGTTGTCACCACGGAACTCTGTTAGGCTCCTCCGGATTCTGGTCATCTGCCCGGCAGCTCAAGCAATCAGATGCGGGGCAGAGTGCGGCCAGCACCTGCAGATGGCATGGCCAGAAGGTTGATGGCAGAGGTGCAAGAAATGGGTGTGCAAAATGCCCGGTAGGGGCCACACCCCAAGGTCCACACCTGGTTGAGCAAATCGCAGGAGGCTCCAGCACTGGCCCTTAGGCAGGCCCTTCAGGAGTATTCACCTAGTCCAATGTAAAGCCTCTGCGTTCCAAGCAGAGGGGCCAGAGGAACAGAGCACCAGCCAGGAGCTCCCAGGGCAAGGGCGTCCTCAATCACTATAGCAGCAGGGCATAGCAGCAGGTGAGGAGTCACAGGGATGAACACTGTCCCAGGATAGCCGCCACCTGACTAGGCCACCTCTCTGCCCACAGATGTGATGAGTCCCCCCAGTGTAACTCAGACAGTGCCTCATCCAAAGGGAGCAATGAAGGGCTGGGGGTATGTCGTCAGACTTCTACGACGCACCCACGTGGCAGATCTCACCTCAAGAATCTTCTTCAGTACAGGGAGCCAGAGGCTGCATCACCCCCTGCCATAGTCCACAACCACTCCTCGCCTCAACTCATGCAAGAGGAACAGCGTTATTAACATAGAGGACCAGGTTCAGGAACATGCATGACCAAGGTCCCAGGAAGCCTCAGGAACAGTGTGCAAGGCGAGTATCTCTCCCGAGACTCCAGTCCCCCTGCCGAGGAAATAGAGCGCATATCGCTGTCTGATTGGGCTCCGCAGCTCCTAGCAGGGGCAGGGTCAGAGCAGGCACACCACTCAGTCCAGTGCCACTCCCCGGGTCTCAGCACCATGTCTCTTTCCTCGTCGGTCCCCGAGGGGGTTGCACCAGGCCACGAGTCAAGGCCAGCCGCACCCCATTCCTCTACTGCCGCCCGCAGAAGGCCCAGAATGCCCAGATGCGGCTCACAGCTGCCATCACGTCTCTAACAGGGGCCTCAGTCACTCAGGCCGAAATGACCCAGGTGTTGCTGTCCGGGTTTCACCGCATCACACAGGGCCTCCCGGAGGTGAGTGCCTGACGACTGCAGGCGCGGGTGGACTGGGACACTGTGGGGAGTTGCGCTAAATGACAGAGGGGTCCAGATCAGAGTGCGGCCGCCATCTTTGCGTCCCAAGCCACGTCCCCCCATCATTTCTACTATTATCCAACCAATCAGTCAAACTGACACTATAATTCCCATGGAAGCCTTGAAAAAGCCAGACTTACTAGCCAAATAGTCGTGAAACCCCGTGTTGCCCCTCTGAGGCCACGTCTCTTTGTGGAAGGTGGAAAATGTTTCTAATATGGTAGGTCTGGAATTATTTCAACATTTCTTGGAGTTGAGGAGGGAGCAATACTCTCCTTAAGATTTGGCCTCTCGCCAATAGCATTTCTTTGATATCAGAAATGCTCTTTAAATCCTGTTTTACTCCCTGTAATCATTTGGCTCCTTGGACATTCATACAGAATTCGCTAGAGGCTTGGTGAGGAATATAATTGTATGCAGCACAATTTTGTTAGTCAATCTGTCTTAACCAAACTGTGAAGTACATTTCACCCACCATGCAAGGAAGACACAATGGAGGTTTAAGATTTAATTGTCTGCTTTGGGTGGGGAAGGGGCACACACAACTCACAGCAACTTAAGCTAGGCAAAGATGCAAATGAGAGGTTGACATAGTCCTAGCTCCTTGACTCAGATCATGACATAGTCTTTTCAATATCCCAGAGTTTTCAAATTCCATCCTGCAAAATTCCCCCAGCCTATTGAGGACTAGAGTGTACCAGGCTTTAGCCTTGTGACCCCAAGACAAACATCTTTTTATTCAAGAGTTCTTGTTCTCAATCACTAAATAGGAAAAAGTAAGCTAATTATGATACGTCTAGTAGAATCTTTGATGTGCATGGTCACAGAGATGTTTGCAGGTGGACAGTGTTTGCACGGAGGATTTAAGAAGAAAGGGAGTTTCCACAAAAACAGAGGTGTACAGGCTCTTAAAAGGTATCTAAAGAAATATTTCTCTATGTCATGGCCTTCACTGGGTTCCATAGAAGACATCCAATAAAACATTTTGGAAAAATCAGACCTAATGGTGAATTCTACAGCACATTGAGCCCCCGTAATGGATATGACCATGGTCCTTCGCATCTGATCTAACAATCTGGAGATGTCTACCCCCTATAATTCACCAAATTATATAAAACGTTTTCTATTGCTTCCATCTTCCAATTTCTTTCTTTCATCTTACTCTTTACGAGACATAGAAAAATGGCAGAGTATGAACTAAGAGAGAAAAGTCTTAAGCTAGATACCAGCTCCCATGCCAGCAGCAGGGACCACCTGTCCCTGGATTCTTTGCTGCCAGGAGCCTTAACGGCAGGAGGCAGAGCCCTTCCAGTTCGTGCTATTTAGCGCTGATTGCTAACCCGCAGCACAGGAGCCTTAATCTGGATACCAGCCACCACACACGCAGCAAAGACTATCTGTCCCAGGATTCTTCTTTTCTGCCAGGAGCCTTGAGGACCGAAGGCAGGGCCCTTCCAGTTCACCCTATTAAGGGGCCGATTCCGATTCAGGCCGGAAATCCCTCCGACCGAGCCGGACCCGGAGAGATTTCCGACCGAATCGGACCCTAGCAGTCCGACCGAACGAGTACGATGCGTTCGCATGCTATCGGACTCGATTTGGTCAGACTCCCATTGAAGTCAATGGGAGCCGGTCGTACAACGCGTACGCGGGCTCCCATTGACTCAATGGGTGCGAGGCGAACAGGGACGCCCCCTACAGCGGGTACGCGTCGAAGCGGGTCGCGCCGTACATGCACAGGTAGAGGGGACCCATGGGTCCCCCCTGTGTGCGACTCGCGCAGCTAGGCGTACAGGGGGGTCCGACACGGACCCCCAAAGTGCGGCTCCGACTGCTCTTTCGAGCCGGACGGCGCGAGTCGGTCGGACTGCTCGCGGCGCGCATCGTACTTACCCGGCCGGGGAACGTCTCCATTGCGCGGTGCGAGTCATGTCCGTGCGAGTCGGTCGGAGCGGTTGGGTCCCGCGAACGAGTCGGTCGGCGATTTCGCGTACGCTCGCATCGTACTCGCTCGCCCGGACGCACGTCCGACTCGGTCGGGAAACAGGGCTCCGAATCGGATCCGGTAATGCCGAGTCCGATTCGGAGCCCTACCGGCCGAGATCGGAATCGGCCCCTTAGTGTTGATTGCTGACCCGCATCGCGAGGGCCTTAACCTGGATATCAGCCACCATGCCGGCAGTAGGAACTACCTGTCTTAGGATTCTTCTTTTCTGCCAGAAGCTTCGAGGGCAGGAGGCAAGGCCCTTCCAGTTCACGATATTTAGTGCTGATTGCTGTTCCGCAGCGTGGGATGCACGTGTTATGAATCTGGGCTGTGCCTAGGCCAAGCCTGGGCCAAGAGCGGGCTCGTCTTTGCCTGTCATCGCCTGGAAGACGCTGGGCTGCGCTGACCCACTTGGTTTGGACCCAAGAGGTCTAGGAGGCCTTGTTTTTGTTTTCACCTTTTTACCACAAGTATGCTGAGGATCCTCTTCAGGTAGGACTCTTAGTTGTTGAGCTATGCTTTAGCTGTGATTGAGTTTATTTAGCAACCTTCGTTAAAGACTTTTATTAGGATTCCCATTGTTTTAGCACATAGTTTAGTGACACTATTTAAAACTTTTTTGCTGACTTTAGGGGGTTTGCTTTGTCTTCCTAGCAGCGCCATTTTTATTAAATAATTGTTGAACATTGGGAAAATGAAATTTATTGCCAGTCTTAGAGACAAACAAAACAAGAACAAACTAGCTAAACATTCTGGTACTAACTGTGTGGTCGATGAAATTGACAATTTAATCGAAGAAGTGGAGTCTATATATTGTGCATCAGCGGGAAATCCTCCGAACCAACACATGAAACGAACATAACTAACTAAATTCTTTCAGAAAAAGGTCAAAGTAGCTCATAGTCAGCCTAGCAATTACCTCCCCAAAGCCCCAACGGCGCTTCTGACTTTCCTTCTTCTAGTGAAAATGTTTTCCAGGATTTTAACATCGTGTGCACGAACAGATTTACTCCTCTGTTGCAGGACGAGGCCAGTTCCAATAGGGAGCTATCTGAGTGTTCTTCGACGTTGATGCCCTCTGCAGAGACTCAAACTATGTGCATGACACTGGACTGTCTGATGCTAAATTCTAATTACATTTTTACTCTGATTGCGTCATTTAAAAACAAGGTTGAGACATTGAAAAACATAGTAGAAAATGTAACAGATCTGCTCTCTAAGCATGCCTCAGACATTGCCAATTGTGTAGATTGCGTAGATTCTGCATATGTTTTAGGCTCCCAGATTGTAACATCTGTTCCACAAGGTATCCGTTACATAGAGAATAGGAGGACCTGCAAGGATTGGTCCCATACCAATGTGCAAAATCTTTCCACCCTCACTGTACAAAATTGTGCAGTTTCATTGCGCCAAACTTATACCCAAAGGCAATTTGGCATGCCAATGGGTAACCTTGGTGGCAGTGATATCTCAGCAAGAGAGGGGTAGGGAAGAATACCCTTTTCTCCTCAAAGTATATCTAATAATCTGATGGGGCCATCTTGTTGTCAGGGTGCTGCTGTTCAATCTGATGGAGCAGCAAGCTTGGGGCCCGCGAGATTAGTGTCTAGTGGACTATCATCTTCAGACAATGCAGCTCAGGTTAGGTTAGCCCCCTTGCCTGCAACTGATATCTTTCTGGTTAATGTTCCAAAACTACGCCCTGGATCACATGAGAATTCTGAAACACTGAAAAACAAGGTGGCCCATTGGATTAGCTCAGCGCACAAGTGCTATTCAATATTCCATGAAGATTTGGTTCATGTGGAACATTTCCCAGACCCCTTTGGTCAGTGCGACTACATTACAATCATTCTATAAGAGGCCTGGTTGGTGGAAGGTTTAATAACTCTTGGCCTTAGGACTGATCCTTCCCAGTGCTCGAGAATTCCGTTTAAAAAAGTTGCCCCCATTTTTTTAATGGGGGCGGGAGCTCTCGAGCAACAGGCCTCATGACCCCTGTTCTGACCAGATTGCGCCCTGACTGTATAACAAGAGTCTGTCATGACATAAACAAGAGAGTAGTCTACTACGCAGCAATCTTGAGCTCCCTTCTTAACACCATTATTGGAAATTAATCACAAAACTTGGCTGCAATTGGGCGAACAACTGTCCGGGCATGTCATACCTTTCCCGCCCTATATATATTTTTTTTTTAAAAACATACTTTATTGAGTTGACAAAGTGCCACGTCACGTGTGGGCGTGGATTTATCCAGTACATAGACAGTTCAGTAGGGAATAAGTTAGGGACAAAATAACTATTCGTACAGGAAACATTCAGAATCCATGCTACTGCCTGTGCAATACATTAGTATTTGCATCCTCAAGTTGTTATGGGTTTATAGCAGTGGGCCGTCAGTTAATGTCTAACTGCTACATTAAAGTCATAAAACCACCCATAACAACCCTCCCCCTCCCTCAAAATTGTGCTGTTGGCCTTAAACCATTAAAAAAAATTAGAGGATCATAAGGTGCCCACTAAAGGTTGTAACCTTTAGTGGGCACTGGGTCTAACCCGAATGGTAAAGGAGCTGTTTTATCACAAACTTTGTTTCACCAAAAGTCCTTCCCATAGTTTCCATGGGTGATGGGGACCATCTTTCAACCTTTTCCTCTCACTGTGAAAGATCTGGAACTCTGCATAGTTGGAATGTATTTGATATTAAGGCAAAGCTGGGCAACTATTTTACTAGATTGTTATGATGCGTATATGTTTCAAGAAACATGGGCTATTAGTGAGATACATTATTTTTCACTTTTGCTGCACTGGCAGCAGGGGAGATGCTCCTCTGCCCTAATGGGGGGCCGACGCTGCTAGGATCCATAAAAGGAATTAATAACCGATGTGGTAATCCAGTATGGCTTTTACTTCGCATGGAACCACTTGTTATTAAAAACTGTGTGTGGAATATAGGGGAATAAGTACCCCAATCCCACTGAGTAAAACCAATTTCCACTGGGTCTCCTGATATACTTGCCCTAAAAGTTTATCCTAAGAGCAAGCCAACTATTTTCTTACTCAATGTGTATAAGTTCTCAACACTCCAGTGAATCTGTCACTTTAAATTGTTTGAGGAATGTTTTTCGTGCGCATGGAAGGGATTCTGCTATTATAACTGGGGGCGATTTTAATACTGCCTTTGAATTCTCAGGGTCACTTATGGAGGTGGCTAGGGAAGAAAATTATTATTGGGGCATCCTGGATCTGCCAGCTTCTCTGAGAAAAAATATCTATAAATCGGATCTGCAAATAGTAAATATTTGTTTGTCGTTTGGAGTTCGTGCTTGTAATGGTTGTACTCCATTAGATCGCCTGGAGACTCCTACCTTCAGGAGAGTATCCTACCAGAGCATCATTGATTATATATTTATTGATGGTTTTTTATGGCATGCGCTGAAGGATATGAATTTGTTAGATAGACAAGAGAGCGACCATAATCCCTTAGCCTTATATCTAAATGGATCTGTAATTACTGATTTGCTTGAGGCTGCTAGACCACTAGCTGATCCTCTTGTCATTTGTAACAATTGCAAAAATGTTAAATGGTCCTGCATCTGCGACAATGTGCTGTCATGAGTTCCATGTATGATATGGTGAGTAAGAAACTGGAAATTGTTAGCACTAACTTAGATAATCCCATGTTTTTAATGCACGTACATGAACTATTATTTCAGGAGCTATAAGTGTTTTTTTAAAAGAATGCTAGCCTGCTAGTGTACCAAGGTCTGGCAAAGAATGGTTTAATAGGGATTGCCTACTAGGAAGCTCAGTCTTTTTGCTGCTATTAAATCGGGCGATAAAGGCAAAGAAGGTCTTCTAGAGCCTCATACAAAACTGTAATTAGAGAAGCTAGATTAAAATGGGAAACAAGCATTTGGGGCAATCTTTTAGTAGTGGCCACTTCTAAAAACTTGAAACGTTTCTGGCATATTGTATCCACAGGGAAAGAAGTAGACCAATGGAACTGGAAGTTCATGTCCAGGCCGATGAGTTGGTTAAGTATTTTGGAGGCCTTTACAGTGATCCCATGTGCTCTGCTGAACCAGATTCTAGTGCAGATATTGTTCAGTTCGAAGTGGCTGCTCCATGAGTGTCTACAATTATTTTCACCATAAAGGATACCGTGGAAGCCAAGCGCCCGACCTAGCTAACATACTGGTAGCCTTTATAAGTCTGAACCTGATGTATAGATTCCTTACATTTAAGCCGTATCAAATGCTATAGCTGCTGCTGCCCCCGTTCTGGATACCTGGAAGGGAGCAGTGATTGTTCCAATCCACAAGAAGGGGTCTCGTACTGGCCCCAGTAATTATCATCCTATCAGCTTAATTGATAGCCTGCAAAAGATTTTTTATAGGCAGGTTTTTGATAAATTAACAACTTGGTTGTTGGAAAAAGATATTATTAGCCAAAACCAATTTGTCTTAAGAGAAGACATAAGCACAGTCAACCAAGTTTTTCATTTTTATTTATAAAATGTAAGACTGTGAATCTCCTAGGGAGTAGCTTTTATGTTGCCTTTGTAGACCACAGTGCAGCTTTCGACATTATACCAAGGGGCAGGATGTGGGAAGCTGTGCGAGACCTAGAAATCCCCCTGGACCTTTTTGATTTACTTAGTCGACTACGCTCTGACAGCTACGTCCAGGTCAGGTGGGGTCCCAATGGTGAACTTATCCCTAGAATTGCAGTAAAGAAAGAAGTTTGTCAGGGGAGTGTTTTGGCTCCCACTTTGCTCTTAATTTGTATTAATGGATGTATAGATTTCTTATCAAACTGTACTAATGATTCCCCCATCCTAGCGGGGAGCAAAGTGCCAGCCCTCCTTTTTGCAGACAACAGCTTATTTTCTAAATCTGAAAAGGCCTACAGGTTCTACTAGATAGGTTTATGTTGTTTTGTTCCATTTACAGTTTCGAGTTAAATAGCACACAGAAAGTCAAATTTATTGGATTTTAATCCAAATAAAAAGTCACATCCAAAAATTGTTCCAGGTGGGGGTACCCTGGAGAGAGTCATGGAGTTTGATTACCTTGGAATCCGGATCTCTGACTCTAATTCATGGTTAAAACAAATTGATAAAAGTACTGCTTTACTTAAACATAGGACATTTACTATAATTAATTAATTTTGCTAAGAGAGCCACTAATCAATCTGTCTCACCAGCCTTAGAGGTGAGTGCAGCTATGTATGTCTCAGAGATATGGGGTCATTGAGACTCTCATAAACTTGAAAAAGTGGAGAATACTCTTCTCCGCTCTCTTCTGAGACTTCCGCAGAGTACCCCTATGTTACCTATTTGACTAGACTTAGCCCTGAAATCTATGGTAGACCACGTGAAATTGATGCCAATTATGTATTGGGTTTAAGTATGGATGTTAGAAAACCTCACTTCCTGTCGAAAGAGTCTTTTAAATGTTTTGGAGAACTCAAATGCACTTAAAATTCCTTGGTTAGGATATGTAAAGAAGTCCCTTATTGAGTTGGGGTTTGGAGCCTTTTGGATATCCACTGTTTCTCTTCCTACCAATGCTAAATGTATGGAATAGAATCAACTTTTGATGCACCGGTTCTCTTTCTATCAATGCTAAATATGTTGTAAAGAATAGATTTTGGTACTGGAATCACGAAAAACTCCTTTCTTAATCTTCTCTGGGTCAATTGACCAGTAATTGTTTCTTAATTAAATGAAACTTCAAATTTGAGGCTTATTTACACTACATTCAACCAAGGTTGGCCAGAACCCTCTACATAAAATGTAGGTTGGTGAACCTTACAGACACCCTCTTTTTGCAATAACTGGCAAGTAGAGAGTCAGATTTCCAGACATTGCCCATCTTGTAGGTCCCAGGATGAAATTGAGAGTCATATTCTATTCTTTTGCAAAGCATATAGTAGAGCACGATCTAAATGGGTGAAGCCGCTTTGCAAATTATTAGAGATAAGGCATAATCTTGTTGCATTAAGAATTTGTAAGACCAATATGAACCCTAAGATTTTTTATATAGTAGCCACATTTTTATATTCTGCTTGAATCATTCAAAGTAACCCTTTCAAAGAGGTCCTTAGATTCTTATCTTTTCATTAATTGTTTACTGATTTTTGTACCTTGCATGATGGCACTTTACTGTTTTAGGAGAAGTGGGTCTTTTGCTTGTTATATTAATTTGGATTCAATTACAATAAACTGGTGTCTTGCTGAGCAAGATGGACTGGGCAGGAATAACGATCTATTTCATTTAATTACTTTTAATGAACTTCAAGATTTGTTTTGCTTGTTTTAGGTATTTTTAATGATGTTTTTATACTTGTTTTATGTACATGTCAATGGGCATTGTTCTGAACTGACAATAAATTTGATTTGAGAGAGGAAATTAAGAAATGTAAACTAGATCTGCAAGTTACAGTTCCACATCAAAGTAAGACATCTGAATAGGTTTTGCATTTACTGCAGAGATGAAATGTCCAGTATGCACAATCTGCTGGCCAATGGCCCTGCAAGAAATTGTGTTATTCGCTGAGGTGGGTGGAAGCCCCACTCAACTAATAAACACAATCCTTGTCAGCGTGACCCACAAAAAGTTGCTACAATAATTTGTACTTGACCCTCTGGTAGCCTGGCACAAAGTACTCAGGCCTAATTATATAGGCAATGTGTAAAGTATTTATGCAGCACACAAACAATAATGAAGTGAAAACATGAGATAATAAAAATCCCAGACCTATTTAGAAAATAGAATACATTTCAAAAAATAAAATTACACCAAACCAAACGAAATCTAATCAGTAGAACCAGAGATGCTGAATTTCAAAGTTTTAGTGAAAGTAGCTCGAGAAGCAAAAAGTGTCACTGGCAGTTAGCTGGTCGTGCTGACCTGGGATAAAGTCACAAGTTTAGGTCAACCGCAATGGAGAATGAGCTGGATACAGGGACAAGATATGTCCTGTTGAAAATTAACCTTCTTAAGTCCAGTGCAAAGATTTCTGTTTGCACTGGAGGGGACATGAAGAGCAAGTTGACCATTGCAGATGATCGTCGCTGTAACACAAAGATCCGGTCATTGGTGGGGCTTCAAGGTGGTGGATCGTCCCTTACGGTCACTGTCGGCATGAAATGCAGATCTTGCGTTGCTGGCCATCACGGAAGGTCTCTGTCAGTGCGAAGAGCAGGTCTCCCTGGAAGTTTATGTTGGCAGTCAAAACAGATGGTAGAGTATTGTCATGAGGGAACCGTTCATGGTCATGAGGAGCCCAAACCTCAGGATTTTCACCTTTTACTTTAGGAGGAGCTCTCAATGAAGCCAGCCAAGGGTCCAGGACCTTGGGGGCACCTCTTGGGGATCAGGGCTCACTCTAGCAGAGGTCAGCAGCAGGGCCCAGGCAAGTCTAGTTGCAGCTGGTCAACTGAGCAGTTGCAGTGAAGCGACTGGAAGCTTGTTGTGTCCCAGTAGCTCACACAGGAGGCCAGTGAACTGACTTTTGAATTCATTCTGGGTAGCCTCCGAGCAAGGCAAGTAGGTCCAGTCTTCCTTCTTCAGACAGCAAGGCAGTCTTTTAGTCAGGCAGCAATGCAGTCCTTCTGGAAGCAGGGCATTCCTTCTTGTGAATCTTCCACAGATTGAGTAGTGTTCTGATGTGGGGTCTGGGAGTGCCACCTTTTATCCCCAGTGCCAGACTTCGTGTGGATTTCACTCCATAGCCAACTCCCAAACAAGTTCTGACCAGTTCCCAACTCTATAGGGTGATAAAAGCAAGGGTAGGCCTGGTTTCAGGTTCCTTTGTGTCTGCTCTAGGCAAAGTCTTTGAAGTGTGAATGGGACTAGGTACTGTCCCTCTCCAGCCATCATGTCAAAAAGGCCCATCCTATCAACACTAGTTCCAATCAACAACTCACTTCAAGAGAGACAGCCACAGTCATGTGGCCCTATTTACTGACAGAAAAGCATGGTGGTTTTGGGAACAAAAATGCCAAATTTCTCAAAGTGGTATACCGTACGGATAAATTAATGCACACATTCATGCCACAATGAAACAATACATTTCCATCGGGAATATGACCAAATTAATCATGAGTACATTTATCAGATTATTTTCAAGCCTAATTGTGCACCAACATACATTCCATAATGTTTTTTAATCTCTAGTGAAGAATTAAATAAATAAAGAATAAACACAAATCTGATTACATGCGTAAAACCTTCAGCACATTACACAAAAACCTGCAACACAAGGTTCAACACCTTCCAATTGTCCGTGAAAAATGGAAACGTTAATTGTCCATTTGTTCCTCCTTCCTTCCTTATTTTCCAAAATACACAGGTGGTTATGAATTGAGCCCAACCACAATCCACTGGGAGGTAGTCATATAGTCAAGAAAGTCCTGGGGCATTCACCCCCTTAAATTTCTCCTTCTGACTGAATAAACTAGAAATTAATGTGCCTTTTTTTACTCCTACTACTAGTAAATTGACACTTTTCAGCCTGTATGAGGGCCTAGTCCAGAGGGCCGCCTCAGAACTTGGAAGACAAGAGAACTTGAGCTTGAAAATTAATTTCCATAGACATCATGGGCTTGGATGTCAAGAGCAAGCCTTAGCAAAGCAAATAGGTCTCATGTTTTGGTGGCGTTATTTGATCTGCTCCTCATATTTTTTCCTCTCCTTCAGATTGGTGCTGGTAATTTCCTCATTAGAAGAACCCCTGGGCTATGGCTCTTTCTCAAGCCATGGTGAGAAATCCAGCCTACATCTTGTGGGATCGCCCGGGTACCACAATCCTCTGTCCACTCTTCTTTGGAACCCCTTTCCTCAGTGTCTGTCTCTGACATTGTGGCTATTCAGGAGGCCAGTTTCTCCAAGTGTTGGGTCCTAGACTTCCTTGGCCACCTCAATCCTGATTTTCTGCCATTGCAGGACCTACAACGGCAGGAAATCTGGATTGAGCCAACCAAGGAAGTCCAGGACCCGACACTTGGAGAAACTGGCCACTAGGTCAGAGACAGACACAGAGGAAAGTGGTCCCAAAGAAGAGTGTACAGAGGATTGCTGGTACCCAGACAGTCCCACAAGATGTAGGCTCGATTTCTCCCCATGGCTTGAGGACAAGCCGTTGTCCAGGGATTCTTCTGGGAGGACTTTGCCAGGACCATCCGCTGCTCAGCGCCAGCCTGGAGGAGAGAAAAAGATGTGGAGGAGCAGATCACCACTGAAATACGAGACCTATTGACTTTGCCAAGGCTTGCTCTTTACATCCAATCTCATGCTGTATCAAGAAATTAATTTGCAAGCTTGGGTTCTCTTGTCTTCCTGGTCCTGAATAGGCCCTTAATAAAGACAGACTGAAACGCATCAACACTAGTAGTAATCAAACAAAATACATTATCTAATTTATTCAGTCACAATGAGAAATTTAAGGGAGTGAATGTCTCAGGACTTAATTGATTATATGGCTACCTCCGGGAGAATTGTAGTTGGAATCATTTCACAACCACCTGTATATTTTGAAAAATAAGGAAGCACGTAGGAACAAAAGGACAATGAGCTTTTCCATTTTACATGGACAATTGGAGGTCTTGCACTTTCCTGCTCGTTGTGGGTTTTTGTGTAATGTGTTGAATGTTTTGCTTATGTAATTGTATTTGTGTTGGTTCTTTATTTATTTATTTTCTTCACCAGAGATTAAAAAAAATAATTATGGAATGTATATGGATGCACAGTTAGCCTTACAAATAGTCTAATTAACTTACTCATGACTGATTTGGTCATATTCCCGATGGAAATGCATTGTTTCATTGTGGAATGAATCAGCCGCAGTCCGTGCAGGTAACAGAGGTGGGGCCAAGTAAGGGGGATTTCGAGGGACGATGCCGAGCGAAAATTAAATAAATAATTAATTTTCCCTCGGCATCGTCCCTCGAAATCCCCCCTTACCCGGCCCCACCGCTGTTACCTGCATGGACCGCGGCTGGAATGAATGTGTGCATAAATTTATACAATGATTTACCACTTACTATTTTTGCATAATTTCTGCCCAGGTTACATAGGGTTAGATAGGTAAACCCCTTTCAGTTTTTTTCATACATTTCTAAGAGTAGGATTTCCAGAATTGTGACTTAAAATTACTCTACCATTAAATAGGATTTTGAAAAAAACTATTAATTTGAGTATACATATAATCTCTCTATCGTCTCCCAAATCTGAAGTAAGCACTTATTAAAAGGTAATAAGTTAGCCCAGTGTTAGCCTATCGGAGTAATAGCCTTACAAAAGTAAAACATTATTTTAGGAGTTTTCTACTGTCAGGACATTTAAAACGTAAGCCCACATGTCCTACTTTTAAAATACCAGGCACCCTGCCCAAGGAGCTGTTAGGGTCTACCTAAGGGATGATGTATATTTTGCCAAGTAGAAGTGGCATTTTAAAACTGCACTACAGACTGCAGTGGCAGGCCTGAGACATGCTTTAGTGTGGTACTTTAGTGGGTGGCACAATGAGTGCTGCATCCATTAGTAGCATTTAATTTAGAGGCCCTGGGTACATGTAGTACCATTTCAGTTCAGTTTTCAATTTTGTTGTCAACTCATCGACAAATACACACAAGTGAAATATCAGATCAAATCAAGCTCAGTAGTACATTAGCCTCAAATAAGAACAGCTATAATATAAACATTTAGGTGCTTATTTATGAGATCCCTGCGTCACTTTTGCACCGTGTAGGTTGGTTCATGCCCTATGTGCTTTTAGTGGCCTCATAAATCCTGAGTAAGGCGACGCAGGGCAAATCGTTGCATCGCCTTACTCTGTGCCCGGGAGGCGTTCCATAGGCGTTGCAGTGGGTTTCCCACGCAACACCCATGGAATATGACCCTGTCCCAGATTTACAAAGTGATGTAAACCTGGGGAAGCGCCAAATCCGTACACCTCCCAAGGTGATGCGCAACAAGGAGAACAATTTTAACTTTTTCTCGTTTTTTTATCTTTTTATGTGTGCTGCATTTTGCGTGGTGCAAAATATATTGCTCAAACCCAGGTCAATCAGAGACTGCTTAAAGTAACCCAGCCAGGGTATCGTCTGGCATTGTCGGTAGCCAAGAATATCAGGGAATCCCTATTTCGGTTTCAGTTCAAGTGTACTCCAGACTCTGATCCAATATAAAACTATACATAGCTTAGGAAGATCTGTAATTGGCTTCAGTGCAAGATCGAGTCTCAGAGGCTGTAAGGGAGTACCTCGACCACTGTTCAGGAGAGCCCTTAGAAAGTTGTTCTTGCCTACCCCCAAAGAACACGTTGAGATCACATAATCAATCAACCATCATCTTAATTGTTTTAAACAATCTTATTTGCATCTTACTAGCAAGCAATGCCAAGCACCAAAAGATGTTTTCATTTTATATTTGAATGCAAATTTATAAGTTGTACAGTAAGTTAATCCATCAGAGTAAAGTGAACATCACAGTGCTCTGTGTGAGATGTGCAGGAATATCAACAGCTCCAACAGGTAGATTTTGGAAAAAAATCTTTTTGTTCTCATGGGAATAAACATGTGGCTATTTGAACTTTAGGGGAAAGAGCCAAAGACTTCAGAATCTACAGTTATTTTGGTCTGAGAAAAAAATACATTTATGCCACTTTTTTGTTGCTGATGTTTTAGCCTAGTAGAATTGATCAATGGCCTATCTGCAGGATCACAGAATATTTAGTCATCCTTGAAGGATATCATGTATCAGGCAAAATACTTTTGCTGCAAAAGTTTTATTTTGTGGGGTAGTCAGAGTCGGTTCACTCTAAAAGGAGTCCACAATTTGATCGGGACTTCAAAGCGGCTCGTTGATGCAGTTGAATAAAAAAGAGGTCATGGTCAGCAATGGTCACTGACCATGCTGAGCAAACAATTGGGATATGTGTGCCTGTGCCTTAGCAAGGCACCAGACCCTGTTTGCATGTCTTCTTAGGCTAAGACAAAATCCAAACAACCCCTTCTTCCTTTCTAGGACACAGACATACATAATCTGTGCCTGACCAAGAGTTAGGTGCTTATAGAATTTTCATTAAGCTGAGAGAAAAAATCAAAAAAAATCTGTCTCTTGCTCCTTTGTGGGCCACAGAATTCTGTGTTTGTGCCACAGATGCTGTTTGTATTTTTTCTTGGGGTGAGAAAAAGAGCCAATAAAATAGTTGACCCTTTTTTGGGGCACATACAGAGGCCTCCTTCCTGTCAGAATACATCCCATGGAGAGATGAGCATTGTGAGAGGTGATTCTATTTGGATATAATAATAATGTAAAGAAAAACCCAAACAGCATCTGGCTCCTTGTTGGGGCACAGAAATCTGTGATTATGTTTAGGCAAGGAACCAGACAATCCTAAGGGTTTTTCTTAGGCTTAGAAAATATCCAAAAATCCTCTGGCTCCATTGCAGGAGACAGACACACAGCTCCTTCCGCTTAGAATGTTTCTCATGGAGAGACATATTCTGAGGTAAAGAAATGGTTGGACGGTCCATGGGAATGCCCACAAACATATGAGTTTGTGGGTGTTATGAAACCTAAAAGGCTAAAAACTCATTGTTTCTCCCAATTTCCATCTCTTGTTTGGAAGTTACTATTGTAGATTTCTCTGACATATTGGCAGAGACATGCGCAGTAGTGAAACTCAATACACCTGCCAGGAATCCTTTCATGAATTCCTGGAAGAATTAAATTAGGATATTTTCAGCTGTAATCCTAGGTTTATGGCCTAAAATTCCTTTGTGAATTGGGCATATTTTATAGAGGGTTAACTTACCCCTCTCGTGTCTAGTCTGGACAGCCTCTCCATGTTTTTCAGCTTTACACATATGTACTGAAGTGAATTTTTATCTTTCGTTGCTGACAGTTAATGTGCATGGATGTACAAAGAGACCAAAGAGCTACATGTTCTTAAACAACCTAATGGCGATTTGTTTCTTAAAAAGATCCTGCAAGGAGGTGCTGGTATTAAAATTGTTAAATAAGTGCCTATGATAAGAGGATACGCATGAAATTATATAAGTAACACATAAACTGGAATGTAAGTGTGGGCTAGAGAGCATGTCTGCGATACAAATATGGCTGCCGATCATTGAGTGCAAGATATTTAAATGAAAACTTAGGGAAATGTGTTCACTGAATGGAAAACCAACACTTGCTGAAGAGAGAAAATATAAAACCAAGCAGTTGTCATCAGTAGGCTAATGTGTTGATTAGGGCCCAAAAGAGTGGTGCTGGAATTATACATCAGAGTTCTAGAATTATGAAGTTCTATTAGTAGGCAGGAAACATACTCTTGCAAATACGTTCTCCCCATTTAGCATGCCAGAATTTTTTGGCTTTTTGATCTCTCAGTTTTTGGACCTTTACTGTGGCTGAATCTGACTACCTGTATCTCACTCATGGTAATTGTATGGGAATTAAACTGCGCTGTTTACTCCAGTGTACACCTTTTAGGATAAGGCCACTGCAAGACAGCAAGGGTCACGAGCACTGGCCTTGGTACATGTGAACACTTATGCATATGAGTGTGCGCATGGGTACAGGCTGCACATGAAAGGCTTCAGTCAGGTTGTGTCTGGTAGCTGCACATAGGTAATCTGCCTGTGGCAGTTTTTAACTGCAAATTTGACCCGTCAAAATAACCCCTATGATAGGCCTAAACCTTCCTTTTAAATATTAATAAGTCACCGTATGTAGGCCTTATTGCCCATAAAGGCAGAGGGCAGATATTTAGAAGTAGGACACAAAGAAATTAATGTTGACATTGTCCTTAGAGTTAAACATCCTCAAATATGAACTTCACTATAGCAAGACTAGCTGCTGCCATTGCTGCCATAAAGAATCATTGGACTACGTTGTTACATTTATTAAATGCTAAATTCGGATTGGTAGCAGCTAGAGAAATGCTTCGTCCACTCATTTCAATTGAAACTGAAAATCCTCTTCAGTTATTAGAAGGATTTTTAAATATTATTTTAGAAAGGCCACTTTTAGAAAGTTGCCATTTACCTGCCTAAAGTTTCTGAGGCCTTTCTGTGAGTGGCCAGCTGTATCTTGTGCTTATGGCTCTCCTGTTGGGAAATGTGTATTGGAGCCAGACAGTGAACAAAGGGTTCTGAGTGTACAAGGAAGTAGATCTTTCTGACTGGATGGCTGGGGAGGAGTTGTGCCCTGCCAAGATTACACTTCAAAGGAACCTGCCTTCAGCACCCACAAAGGAACCTGACACCAGGTCTGCCCTTGCCTTTGCTTCACAGGCAGGAACCAAACCAAGGCCAAAGGGAAAAAACTGACCAGAACCAGTTTTAGGTTTAGACAAAGGGGTGTTTCCCACCCATAGGCCGACACTTGGCATAAATGTGGCATCCCCAGGACGCGTAGGAGAACAAAACCCTCAACCTGGATGGATGATGACAGGGGCAACAACATGGACAGCTGGAAGGACAAGCGCCCTATGCCCTGATTAACTAAGGACTCTGTCTGCAGATGACCCCCAGGACTAGATGGATCTCTCCAGGGTCATTTGGGCTGGCCCCTTAACACCCCCACGAGGACCAGCTTCAGGGAGACCTTGTCTTCACTGCTACCTTGTGTGCCCTGCAACATGGCCAGGAGGCCATGGGACCTAGGAAGGGCAGGCAGAGGAGTAGACTGGTGCAGGGATCCAGTAAAACCAACTCCCTGGAAGATGTGCCCCTTTAGAGGCCAGATCATTGAAATTGGTCCACCGGGCCCAAGTTACACACATTTAATGATTATGAATTTTGACCCCACCCCTGCTTGAAAACAGAGAGCGTGTGGCTCCATCACAGTTTGCCCGGGGTTCGGCGCAAGCTCCATAAATAAGTTATACACAGGAAGAAGGCATGTGTGGGAGCCCCCCCAGAGTTCTACTAGGCATGTTGACCCCATTCCAGGGCCAGTGCATGTATGGAGTTCCCTGAGACCTCATTGCCAGGGCCCAGAACAATAAGAAGAGACCCTGCCTGTACCAGCGCTGCAACAGTGAGTCTCGGGATCCCATCCTCAAGAACAAAGGCTGACAGAGGCCCGGCACCTACCTGCTGCTCCCGCTGCTCCGGTAGCATTACACCCAGCTGCTACCACTGCAGGAGCATAAGAAGAGTCACTCCTGCACGACAGGTGCAGAATGCCAGAGGCTGTCTCCCATGGCCGAAGTAAGACCAGGAAGCTAGCGAGGCCATGGGACCTTGAGGCTCACCCGCGGCTTCCAAAAAATCACAGACTGGATGTATCAGGGTGCGGAGCATGGGAACCCGGGGTTTTAAAAAAAAAAAAGAGAAACAAAGAGAAAACGCTCATTAAAATTCCCTGCTCCATGAAGGCAGCGCTCCATGATGCCATGCAAGGGCCCATTTAGTACTACCTCTCCGATTGTGGAGGCCCCAGGAGGGCTACCAAAGAGACATGCTGGGATTTTGGCAGAGGGGGCTGCAGAGGTTGCAGTACCGCTCCCAAAGAATATTGGAAAAGTACCCTAAATTTCTGAGGTCAGGAAATGTACGATCCCCCCAGTCTGCTTATGATTGGATTTAAACATTCTCAAGGCTGGAATGTTTGTTCTACAGCCTGGTAGTGCGGGGATCTCTAGTGGTTGGTTCTATGACTGCAGTCTATTGGGGCTTAAATATGAAAAAGAGAGACTCATACATGTTATGCTGATTAAAAATGCATTTTTTAAAGTATATTGCTGACAGTGGTTTTTGATAACTATTGCAACTCTTTATTGACAATAATGATTGTGTATAAACATGATTAGTGATTCCAGTGATATGATGGTGATTTCTAACATGTGGTAATTGGTCTTATAAGGCAGTTGACCCCTTTTACAAAGTCAAAAGGCTTTCTGTATATTTTATTGTGGTGAATCCTTGAGAAACAGGACTGGTCTTTCAAGAGCATCATGGTTTATACCCTTAGGACCTTTTTGTCTGTATTGTTTGAGAAAATCTAAATTTCCTGTATGCTTTCCTATATACACACACTCACTTCATAATGATCTAGTGGCGAGTGGGCTGTCCGAACAGGGGCCTAGTAGGAGCTGAAACATATTTCTCAAGTGGATGCAGGGGTAATTAGCTACCTCAGGCATCACAAAACAAACATTTTAAATAATCTCCTAGGCCCTCCCAATAATAAAGAGGTAGGCTTGTGGATGTACCAGAAATTTAAACTTGCATAGTGGCTCACATACTCAACTACCCCGATAAGTATTCCTTCCTAACACAGGGAACCCATCCGCCACTAGAGCATTCTTAGGCAAGTGAGTGCGGGGGCCAATGAAGAATAATGACACCCACAGTGGTGTGTGAGTCCTCAAATTACACTTTTGTATGAATCCTTGCTCTTGGCATATAGAAAAGCATACTGAATATTTAGATCTCCCTGAACAATCGAGACAAAAAGGTCCTCAGGGGATAACCCATGATGGTCTTGACAGTCCTTTTTTGTAATTTTGACTACAAAGTGGGAGGAAGCACATGAGGCCTGCCCAGCATTGCCTCTCATTCCCTCAATCCCAGCAGTTGGGATAATATAGTTTTGGACCCACTGACAAAGCCTCTAGGCTTTAATTACAACTGATAAGCCAATTTCTTACACATTTTCCAAAGTCATATTTATGGAAGACAATTGAAAATGGTCAACCCCTGTCTGATTGGCCTGAAATGACATAAAAAATGTATACTGGAATTTTACAAAATTCTAAGTAGCTGTTTGCTGGTGGTACGCTAATGGGGGCGCTCAGCGGTAGACTGGCCATTTGGATATTCTGTCGCTTCTGTGGTGGGTTGAAATCAAGGGAGCTGTTTTTATTGGCAGGACAGGGCACCATGAACTAGCCTTGAAATATAGTTTAGAAACTTTAGATATTTGAAAATTTGTGTTGTAATATGCAGAGATTAAACCAACTTTTTCTAAAAGAATCTCTGGGAAGAATCATCCCTCCCCCCTCATGGGAGAGGTTTAGGCTCCTCTGCAGTACTCCCTCATATAGTCCGATGGGAGTTGATCTGCACATTTTTGCAAGGGCTTGTTTTGCTCCCTAATCCAAACCTGACAGTCTTCCTTTGATAAGGATATACCACTGTAGAATGAAATGTTGGATTTGCTTATTTATCCTTTCACAATGTCGTCGATCACCTAGGATTGTGAAAGTGAAACTGATAAATTTGGCATGAGGAAACATCTCGATTCAAAAGTTGGTTTATACATCAGTTTGCCAAACTATTTCTGGTTGTCTTCATGGTTCCCTATCACCTTAAATGGAACAGATCAGCACTATCGCCTGTCTGGAGAATTAAAAAGCCTTTTCAACACAGTTCTAAGAAAAAAGCTGCAAACTACACCCCCTCCATGTCCGCCCACATGTGCTGCACTGCACAACTATAGGCAGCACACATTTCTACGTTTCTAGCCATAATAATTGAAGAGCTTGAAAGCTTAGTTAAAGGGGTTGGTTGTGATGCCATAGACAGTTTAACAAAATAATTATAAGGAGAAAGTAACAATAAATGCATCAAGAAAGCAAATTTGTTCAAACTGCTAGCAGTAATTTTAAGTCTCCTGTATTTTGATGTGGGTTTCAACATCCAGGTAGAACACCAGGTGGTTCCTAAATCTAAATCAATGGATGCTTTAAGTCTGCTCCAGAAAAAAAGGAGCGCATAATGCACATACTTCCAACGGTTGACCGCTGCGCTCATTGAGAGGCGCTAATAAAACCAAAAATTGGTGGATGTTCCATCTGCCCTACTCTCATTTCCTTTAGCTGATCGAGATTCCAGTGGAATATGGCTTTCCTAACAAAAGAGATGGCCCCAGCTCCACCATCAGGAATACCCTTGAGGGAGACCCGACGACAGAGGTAATGGCATCAGAGAGGATGCCCTGTACAGGGCGCCCCCTTCGATACCTTCCCCACAAGTGTCCAAAAGCGCATGGGAGAGCAACAGTTACATTATTTTTCTAAAGAAAAATACCAACATTTTTCTGTCTTCAGAAATAACATATGTGATAGTGGCTTCACAATGCTGTCCTTGTTTTCCCCCTCAAAAAATCAGTAGATAAAAATGCCATTGCAGGCATGGTTAAACCTGATGTGACAGCTGTCTTTAAGGTGCTGGAGGCGCTGCCTCTTCCACTATAGCCACAAAGTAGCTAGCCCAGCACACTTTAAATGATGCACTACATTTGGCATGGAACATGGCTGCTGACAGAAATGCTCACATGCTTACAGTTTTTCATTGATCTGCTGATTTAGAGTTTTTTGTGGGTGGTGAAATTTTCACCAATGTGACCATTTGAAATGTACCATCAAATTTGGGGTACACGGTCAGTACCTACATATCTATTTTCCCTACTATGCTGGAGGGTGTGTTTCAGCATCTTAGGGACATTAATGATTGCTGATAGAATGGCACTATTTCTGAGGCAGTCTGTCACTCACCAGGAATGGTTGACTAGCCAAGTCAAGTCAAGCTTTATTTCGGTTATCGAAGTACCCCTAAAAGTGCATCACAAAGGAGGGACACAATGTAAAAGCATCTCAAAACAGCACAGTACATAAAAGATAAAAACCTCAAAGGCAACAGTGCACAGGTACAGCACAGAAATCAGGGCATAAAAGGTTCACCGACATGTCACAAAAAGTCTGTCATCCCACGTTTTGTGCTTCTTTTGGCCAGTGATGATACAGTCAAGTAAAGTGCAAGAGCCAAATTAGGAAGAGGATGGATAAAAAGTAACAATAAATGCAATATAAAAAAGATTATTCCTAGGTTAGAAGAAATGTAGTCCAGGTTAAAATAATATTTTTAGGGTTTAAACCCACCAAAATTGAAACCGCATTAAATTCCTTCTGCTACCTGCACATTTTAAAAAGGAGGATATGTTAATACAATTGGACGGGGAATCCAACAAATGCAAATATTCCAAAGCCGTCTCCCAACTTCTAATGCCCCATTGCCTAACAATTGGGAATAAAAAACCTTTGCTAAGATCAAGATAAAATTTGCAAAACAAAAGTAAAATGTAAAAGCACTGGGGTGAGGATTCATCACATCGGCGCAACAGGATTTTATCAGGGTCAAACAGACCCAAGGGAAAGCCCAAGTGCCCTCTCAGAAAGCCTAGTCTAAAGCGCGTTAATAACGTTTTACCCCAAGAGCGGTCAATCCACTACAAATATGGTTCTAGAGTGGGTGTGCCGCATCGAGAAGCATACTTCCTAACGCAGATTTTAGTACTCTCATGGGCCGCTCTGAGTTGTGTTTAATCTGTCTGAATGACGTTTTCCCCCAGGCCATATCATATTTAGTCAGGGTTTCATGCTCATGGAATAGACGTTGCACACCCATTCCATCAGGGCAGACTTGGCATGTTCAGAGCTCTTACACAGGACAGGCAATCTTTAACAGTTTCCTTGTTGAAAGAGGCATGTGGGTTGATCCATATCGAGCACCATAGGAGAAGGGGGGGCCATTTAATAGAATCTTCCACATAATCCACCCCAAGCTTCTGGTGCAGGATAAACGTAGAGCAGGCCAGTGGATCACCCAGTAGTCTACTGAGCACTCTTTTTTGTTCAAACTGAAAGAGATTTGGGTTTATGCATCCCCAGATGCCTGACCCGTACTTTAAAAAAGGGGGAGACACTTTCTTCTGTAAATCTCCAACAATAGGGCCACTGGCTTTTTTGCAAATGTGCCTGGCCAGATTGAAGACATAACCAGTCGAACTAGCAAATTTCTGGTGGACTTTGGTGGTACAAGGCCCTCAGTTGCCCTTCACATTAAAGATGACACCTAAATAGGAGAAGTCCTGAGTGAGAGCAACGGGGTGACCTTGCAACGAGACACCCTGCATCTTGGTTTGCTTGGGATAACATACCATTATGAAAGTTTTGGTTCAGTTGGTAGCCACACCAAGAGAGCCCATAAAGGTGATAAATTCTTGAAACAAGGTATTAAGACCATTAGGGGTTCTCAAGAATAAACTTGTGTTATCCGCATATCGTAGGACAGGAACCTTTTTTCTACCAATAGAGGGGCTATCAGAGACTGTAGCGGACAGGGTGGAGCCTAGGCTACTGACATACAAAAGAAATGGCAACAGAGCTAGGACACACCCTTGTTGCACTCCCTCCCTCTCTTAAAATAGTATGTCCTCTCTCCTGAAGGGCTGAACCTGACTGATGCGTCAAGATCATAGTGCAGGGCTCTCAGGAAGTGGACCAAGTCACCCTCGACCCCCATGTCAGTCAGAATCTCCCAGAGTTTAGATCTCACCACACTGTCGAAGGCGGAGGAGAGGTCCATGAAGGTCCAGGCAGATGGAGCCCTACTTGGCGATGGTATACTTACTAATCAGCAGGTGCAAATTGAGACATTGCTTCATCGTGCCAGGACCATCACGGAACCCATACTGAGCCTCCAACAGGATATCAGTCTTCCTGACCCAGTCTAGCAAATGCTCCAGCACCACTCTCCCTACCAGCTTAACCACAGAGTACAGCAAGGATGTCGGCCAGAGGCACTCCGGGGATTGGAGGTTGCCCATTTTTTAAAAATATTGGGACGATAACAGCTGTGTGCCATGATTGAAGGAGCCCCGTCTTGCAAATCACATAAAGCAGTAATACAAGAGGGGGGGCCCACAAATCAGAAGTAGATATGTACTGGTCCATAGGAACCCCGTCTAGGCCTGGGGCCTTATTTGAGGGCCTTTAATTAATTGCTTCTCTCACTTCCTCTAGAGTGAATTCAAAACTAATGGAAATACCACCTCCTCCTTGACGGGGCGATGTGGCACTCAAGGACCAATTGACTACTTTAAAGTGATTGACTCAGGCGTCTTGGCTGATGGAGATAAGAACAGAATAAGGATTTGCTGGACTGTTCCTATTGGAGAAGGGTCAAGACTGATTTGCATATAATTGGGTCCAAACTGAGGTGGCATGGTGTGCAAAATAACGATGGATTGGGATGCGGCCCTAAGTAATTACCAGTGGCTGAAATTGATTGCATTGATTACTTTTTTGCATACTTCATTACTTCTTCGGATAAAGGCCAGCAGAAGAAGCAGGGAATGTACCTAGAGTCAGCTCTCTCTAGTTTCCTTGTGGCAACAAATAATCTGACTGGGGCACTCAACTAGCTAACTTTAAAATCTAAAGCACATAAGCATTAATAATTTGGATTAAGATGAGCCTCTCTGAAATGCTACTAAATAAGTTATGAATCGCAGACAAAAGAGGATTCTATGAGAGCGTGATTTGTTTGAAAGAGTAGCTTGAAACTATTTCATCGTTAAGTAGAAATGCAAAAGTGCATCAAAAGGTGGCTTCTCTGTGAAATCGAACAATTCTGTCTGTCGTCCTTTGCACCGTGATGGGAAGTGAATCGGAATCCAAAGAGAAACACTTACTTTTCCTGAAACATATAAAGGTTTGAAGAGAAAACCTTGTTAGTAATGACACCCCATATAAAATGACAATGATCTATCATCTATGGGGGGGGGGGGGTGTTAGGGGGCTGAATCACAAACCAACAACAATGTGCATTCTGATCCAACATGGGCACAGTTGCAGGTGACAAATCACATTTAAGAAATACTTTTGTGCTTCGAGCTTTACTTTAAGGTTGAAAGCGGTGTACACAGAAAGAAACAGTGGCACTTGTGGAGGCAGCAGCAACATATGTGGTCATAATATCTGCTATTGCACTTGTTAATAAATCCATTGACATTTGCACATTATGTCCTTCTTTTTCTGGATTAGCCTTCTATTTGCTGAAGGAAGTGGCGACTCACAAGAGTTTCAACAGCGGAAGCCCCAAAGCCAGGATCACATATCATGCATATGCCCTTCTGTGGGCAAGAATAAAAAACTGGGGTATGCTCTTTTAAAGTGACAGTAATGCACATCTGTGTGTCTCAGTGGCACTGGGTGAATTTTCTAACTAGCAGGGCTTAAATCCAAGCCCAAATTAATGTAAGTGAGGAATGAAGCATAACCCAACAGAAGGGTTTTTTTGTGGGTGGGGATCGGTTGGGAAATGCCCTGAGCTCATTCATGAAGCAATGCAATACTTTATGGTTCACCAAATCAGTCAAACCATTCCCAGTGGTACTTACAGAGAATTGAAAGAACCCCCCATTCATTCTTAATATGCAGTAATTGTCTTTCTTGAAATGTGCCTTCCACTCCCTTACCTTTTCGCATCCTGATTCTTTTTGGTAAATTATTCTGTATGCAACATAACTGGGAATTGCTTAGATGGTGCTGAATCGAAAATTAAACATTGCACACATTTTACAACCTCAAATCCCTAGACAGCACATCTATGCCTTACAGGCTCCAACAGCAGAGCGAGCTGTTTTGTTACAGATGCCTTATAGGTTTAGAGAATATGTACATCACTTAAATTATACCAATCCTACAGATTCAGGCCTCTGACACCAGACACATAATGATAATAAATAATGCAATTTAAACATTTTAGTACAGGCCATGCAATGCGTTACATGAGCTATTACCTAACCACAAAAGCTGAAAACATCTTTTGACACAAAGAGAACAATGCAAAAGATACAGCAGCACTTTTTTCATAACATAATATAGATTAACAATTAAATATTAATGCACTTTGAAAATTCAATTCTTTTGTTTAAACAGCTTTGTGTAATTTTCTAAAATAAATATACCCTTTTCCACTAAATGCCAATGTCTCATTTCAGGAAAATAAACCAATTTCACTGTATCTCGTGTTTGAGAATGTGGGCTGATATGTCCCAAAACGTTTTGGGTATTGTGCCTAGCAGACCAAGACACTTCAACTGTGAAAGGGACAGAGCTTGGTTTGTGAGTTGTAACTTGAGAAGCCGTAGCCAACAGGAGTGGGTGGTTGAAGGGTCTCTATCTGGGCAATTATATGAAGGGTGAGAAGAGTTGGTATAGGGTGCAATTGCGTGAGAAAGTCAGGGAGGGGGGATATTTGTAGAGTGTGGGACTTATTAAGAAGGTGGTAATTGGCATCAATGTTGTATTCCTTTTTTTATAAATGAATTACTAATAAAAATGTATTGAAACAAACACTAGCTTATCATTTTCAGAAACTATGCTGATTTTGCCCTCAAGGAACATGTTTTTTTTATTTTTCTTGAAATACATTCATTTTGTCCCAAAATACCAGCGTGTCATTTGCCAGTACTCTCATTTATTACCACTGCACATGGATGGGCACGGTCTCAAATTATAATGTTTAGCCTCATATGCACTTGAATAATTTTGTTACAGGCCAGGGCTGATCTTTGTGTGCCATAGACGATGATACTATCAACGCAGGCACATCAAATAACAGCTATAGTCGTCATAGTCTATTCACTGCCACAGAATGCCAGAGAAGCCCGTCTGGTTTAATGGTTGGCCAAAAGAGGCCAGTGATGGTATCCATTCAACACCAGGGACAGGCACCAGAGCCTATAATAGCAACAAAATAACATGAAGTTAACTTTTATGTCTCTTAGTATCATATGCCTCTTAAGCCCTGGTTTATCCATCTACTCTCCACGTTTCTCTCATTTTCCCTCTCCTTTTCTCTGTTTATTCTCCCTTCAAATTACTTTGCATGCATCCATCTCTCTCTGTACCACCCTATGCCGCTCCATCGATTCCTCTTAACCCCACTCCTGACCAGTTTTCTCCAATGCTAACCTCATCTCCAACATCTTTGTCCAGGGGACAAAGGGTTCCTGCCATATTGGTTCATTGCTCTACATTGTCTTTTTCATCTAAACACAAATTTTCTGAAGAAACTTGATCTCTCTCTCTCTTCCATCCATCCAGTCTAATAATCAATAACAGCTGTTTTCATCTTTAGTATTAGCTTATCTTGCATTCTGCTCTTCTGTGTGAACTGATGACTTTGCTTGCTATTTCACTACTAAAATTCAAGCCACTTAACACTACCTCATCAACCTAATTTCCTTCCATCTTTCATTTTCTCTCTCCTCAACTATTTGACAGACCTCCACTTCTGAGGTTGATATTTCTCATGACAGACCTATACTTCTGCAGACCCTCTGCAGTTTTTGATGGCTGACTTGATGCAGTCTTATTTAATTTCACACTTTTTCCATGCTTTTATATCTTTTAGACTCCTTTCAACATCCAATAAAAATCTGCTGCTATCCTCCCTTTATTAAAGAAGACATTTCTTAACCCTTCTGCTGTTTTCACTTTATATCTTATCTCTTATCTAGAACATCTAGGTAGTCTATGAGCACCTGCCAGTCAATTGTATCGTACATTTTTCTTAATATTGATGATTTTTTCTCTGTGCTGCAATCTGGTTCTATCTAGGTCACACTTTGGGAACTGCTCTTACTGATGTTTCTAATATTCTTCATCAAGCAAATCACTGGAAATTAACTCAACCATATTTTATTTGTTCTTATCTTGCATGGTTTATTTGCAGTGCTTGATAAAGCGGATCACTCTTCTCTAGGAATTTTTGGTTTCACATCGGACTGGGATAAGCACTATATTTCCGTCCTCACCTTTTCCTAATCCAAGAAAGGTTTCCTTGCAGCATCTACCCCTGCCCACTATCAATTTCCTCAGGTTCAGTTTTTAGCCCTTAAATGTGTGTTCTCTATAGAATTCTTTTATTCTTTATTATGCATTCCTTTATTCTGAGGCATTTTTTATTGTGATAATGCAAACAATTTTATTTTATTTTATTTATGTAAGTCTTTCTCATTATTATGTTTCTTCTTATCTCTTCTTATCTCTTGTTAGCTGCTGCAGTAATGACTTCTAAGTCTCTCGAGCTTTTTACCAAAAATTGAGGGATCGTTTCTGTCTGCTCTCACATATTATTCTCTTATTACCATTTTTCCATTTCATTTTTCATTTTCAACCTGCAAACTAGCTTTGAGTGTAACTTGTCGTTAAATGTTTGAATTCAAATCTATTCTTGGACTCAGTTGTTACTAACCCTCACATGTCATTCATAGACATTTCTAGCACTATCTCATCTTTGTTGTCTGCTTTGGCTGGTTAAAATAAAACCTAAAATGCACCAGGTATGATGAGCAAGATATACATAACGCTCCTCTGTGCCCCACTCATGACTTCACAGATGATGTCACAGATAATATAAAAAAATACATTAGTTACAGCAACACAACTAGTATGAGAGCTAGAGTAATCAGGATTCAAGTCCAGAGTCAACCCAAAGACAAGGATATTATGTTATGTGTATTTATAAAGTGCACAATCACCCGCAACTGTATCCTGGTGCTGAGCAGGTGTGTGTGCCTAGCCCGGCCTATGGTAAGTTGGTTAATTTAAAAGCCAGGTCTTCAGCTTCTTTCGGAATTCAAGAAAAGAGGAGGAGGCTCTGAGGTGGTTTGGAAGGCCATTCCATGCTTTAGGAGCGATGTAAGAGAACTCCCATCATCCTGTTCTGGTTCTTTTTAAGAGTGGGAAACGTGACTGTTCAGGTAGGTGGGGCCTAAGTTGTGTCGTGCCTTAAATGTGTGTGTGAAGAGTTTAAAATAAGCATGTTTGTATATCATATGCTAGTGGAGCTCCCTGAGGTGTGGTGTGATGTGAGTTCAGTGTGGGAGGTTGAGGATGAGCCTGGATGCCAAGTCCTGGATGAATTGTAGTCTTCTAGTGAGTTGCTTGGTTATCCAGGTAAAGAGGGTGTTCCCATAGTCCAAACTCCTGGTGACTAGGGCGTGAGTGACAGCTTCTGTAGTGTTGCTTGGGAGCCATTTTACCATCTTCCTCAGCATCTTCAGGGTGTGGAATCAGGATGCAGTGACAGCATTGACTTGTCTAGTTTGTGGTCCATGATTATTCAGAGGTTCCTAGTGGGAGTCCTGGGAGTGGGTCCTTGCTTGGCTGGACACCATTTAGAGTTCCATGGTGAGATGTTCTTGCCAAAGATCATAACTTCTGTCTTGTTGGTGTTGAGCTTGAGTCCGTTCTCCTTCGCCCAGTGAGCAACTTTGGTCATGCAGGCAGTGAACTTGTTTCTTGTGTTGGGGGTCTAGTCCGAGAAGGAGAGTATGAGTTGCATGTCAACAGTAAAAGAGAGGATGTTGACGTCATGTATGCAAATGACATTGGCCAGAGGGATCGTGTATGCGTCAGAGGGGGGTTGAGTAGTGAACCTTGAGTCACTTCGAGTTTGCGGGCTTCCGAGGACTAAGGTTCCAGTCTGGCAGCGTGTGTTCTATCTATTAAGAAGAAGCAGAACCAGCTGAGGGTGGTTCCTTAGATGCCAATTTAATGCAGGAGCCTGATGAGGATAGGGTGTGAGACTGTGTCAAATGCTGCAGAGAGGTCTAGGAGAATGAGGGCTTCCGTGTTTCCTCTGTCAAGGATCTTGCAGATGTCTGTGGCAGTGATGAGTGCTGTTTCTCTACTGTGGTTGTGCCTGAATCCTGACTATGTGGCTTTGAGGAGCTGGTGGTTGCTGAGGTGGTCGGTGAGACATCAATTGATTAGATCCTCTTCAACCTTTGCCAGGTATGATAGAAAGAAGATGGGTCTGCAGTTGGAAAGTGTGGCTGAGTCATCAATGGTTTCTTAAGCAGAGGTATGACAGTGGCATGTTTTCAGGTGTCAGGGAATGGGTCGATGGAGCCGTTGAGAACGTGTGTTAGTTCTTCGCTGATCAGTAGGTGTCTTTTGGTGAAGATGTAGTGGGGGTCAGTGTCAGATGGGAACCTCGAGTGGATGATCTTCATGGAAGCAGAAATTTAGCCAGTGGTGACGGCAGGCCATGAGTTCAGGGTTCGTTCTTCAGCCATGAGATGTTGTGTTGCAAAGGTGCCTGGGTCCGTTTGAGGGTTGAAGTTGCTCTATATTGAGGTGATGTTGTTCCAGAAGAATTCTAAGAGCTTGTTACAATGGTCTTCTGAGGGAGTGATATTTGTGGAAGCAGCAGGAGGCCCGGTGAAATCTTTGATGATGGTGAATATTTCCTTGCTGCTGTTAGTACCACCATCGATGTGATCTGCAAAAGGTTTGCACTTTTTGTTCCGTATCTGCTGCTGGTAGCGTCTTTGGGCTGATTTGAAAATGTATTTATCTGTGGTGTCTAGACTTGTTCTGCATTTGTGCTCCAGATGTTTGCAGTGGTGTTTCTCAGCATGAGTTCCTCCGTCTATCAGCTGGTCTGTGGTAGGATTTTTGCTGTTGGGTGGGGCTTGAGGGGAGCCAGGGTGTTGGCATATGCAGTGATACAGCTGCTGAGGTTCTTAGGGCTTTTGGCAAGTTGCTGGGGTGTTCAGGCTGGTGCATGGAGAGGGTAGAAGCCCACTTCCCTTCTTTCATGCTTTCCAAGCTGTGGCAGGAGGATTTGGTGGTGGTAGGTCTGTAGTGGTTCGGTATGAGTGTGCCGAAACCGAAAGGAGGTGCGGTCAGTCTAGGTCATGGTTACTGACTTTTTGACTGTGATATTGCTGATAGAGGTGAAAATGGAGTCCAGTAGGTGTCCTGCTGTGTGTGTGGGCTAGGTAACGTGCTGGGCGAGACCAATGTTTCTGAGGTTTAATAGAAGGGCTGTAGAGTTTGTGTCGATGCGGTCTTCTAGGTGAAAGCTATGGTCCCTGAGGAGGATGTAGGTGCTGTTGTTGATGATGAAGGGTTCAACAATGTCCTTAGTGTAACTGGCAAAATTGATGTGTGTTCCTGGTGGTCTATATATGAGGAGTGCGCCTAGGGATGTGAGACCTGACATCCATAGAGTGATATTCCCCCTAACTTTCTGCCTTAACCCGTCCTGTTTGCTGAATTCATTTTTGTTGGTTTTAGGGCTCTGCACTTTACCACTGCTCTCCCCTTCAAACATGGCAAAATTTGACTACACCAAATTGGCACATTTAGGGGCATATTTACAAGCCCCTATCGCCACCACAACGTCACTTTCAGTGATGTTGTGATGCTGATAGGGGCTTCACCTTATTTACAAGGCAGCGTTAAGCCACTTAACGTGGCTTAACGATGCCTTGTAAATAAGGCACCCTTTCACGCTACACTCAGCGTGAAAGGGGAGGGCAATGAGTGTTGCGGTGGGCGTTCCACCGCAACACCATTTGATTTTGACACTGGCCATTTACAAGGGTGGCGTAAATAGGAGGCAGCGCCAAAATGAAGACCAGGGAATACCTGGTCTTATCCTGGCGCATTGAGGAGAAATGCTTTATTTCTCCTCATTTTTGCTGTTTCCATCTGTGCAAGAAGAACAATTGATGGACAGAATGCAGAACAATGTCATACATTCACCCCAGTACAGAGATCTGGGCCTAAATCCATCGTTTTTTTGCTCACCATGCCATTCCAGTTTGAACCCAGCCATATGCAAATCAGCCTTGAACCTGCGCCCAATGGGAACAGTCCAGCCCTAACTGCCAGGCCAGGTCCTCCCTGGACTGGAAACAAGCAGCCTAGGACCGGTTTCGGGGTTTCACCCCTCATCAGCCAGGATAGCTTGATTTCAGTGGCATGGACAGGACGGGACCCACGTCTGGGCACACCCGTCCCACTCGGGTGACAAATGCAAAAAGAACAATTGATGGACAGAATGCAGAAAAATGTCATGCAAAAGAATGATGGATTAAACCCAGATCCTTGTGACTGGGGGTGAATGTTTGCATTGTCCAGCATTCCGTCCATCAATTGTTTCTTTTGCATATGTCGCCCTAAGTGAGAAGGGTATGCCCAGACGTGGGTCCCGTGCTCACTACACTACTGGATTCA
The DNA here is from genome assembly GCA_963921515.1 of Calotriton arnoldi. Lineage (NCBI taxonomy): Eukaryota > Metazoa > Chordata > Amphibia > Caudata > Salamandridae > Calotriton > Calotriton arnoldi. The sequence continues at coordinate 236,394 of CAWUFW010002792.1, read as the reverse complement.
AGGTAGCCTGGCTGATGAAGGGTGATGCCCTGAAACCGGTCCCAGGATGCTTGTTTCCGGTCCAGGGAGGACCTAGCTTGGCAGTTCGGGCTGGACTGTTCCCACTAGGAACAGGGTCAAGACTGATTTGCATATGGCTGGGTCCAAACTGGGGTGGTGTGGTGAGCAAAAGAATGATGGATTAAACCCAGATCCTTGTGACTGGGGGTGAATGTTTGCATTGTCCAGGATTCCGTCCATCAATTGTTTCTTTTGCATATGTTTCCATCTGTGAAGCACACACAGAAACAGCAAATTGTCATTGATTGTTTATGTGCAGGAAGGTGACCCTTCCTGCACATAAACAATCAACAACAAAAAATTAAGTTTTGCAACCTCTATGTGTGCTGCATTAAGCAGCACACATAGAAGTTTTAAAACGCCATGAATGATTGTTTATATGCAGAAAGGGAGACCTTCCTGCACGTAAACAATTATTTCCCCCAACGCAGACACCCTTGCACTATTGTGCAAGGGTGCCTGCTTTGGCGCTAGACAGCTGTACTCCGTGCTAGTGCTAGGGGAAACGCAGGGGTGCACTGCATTCCTGTGAATACGGCGCCTCCTTGCGATTTCAGAATGGAGAAGCGTGGCATTAGCAATGTTTGCTTAACGCCATGCTTCTCCATTCTGTTGTAAATATGCCCCTTAAAGTATTTGTAAGTCCCTAGTAAATGGTACTACTAGTACCCAGGGCCTGTAAATTAAATGCTACTTTTGGTCAGTGGGCAATCATTGTGCTACCCACTAAAGTAGCACTGTAAAATGTGTTTCAGGCCTGCCACTGCAACCTGTGTGTGCAGTTTAAAACTGCCATTTTGAAATAAACCTTTTTGCCAGGCCTAAACCTCCTTTTTTAATACGTTCACATTTAATAAGTGCTAACTTTAGATTGGGAGCAAATAGAGATATGCTGTTTACACTCAAATGAATTGCAATATAAAATCTTCTTTAATGGTGAAGCTGGATTTTAAAATACAATTTTGAAAATTCCACTTTTTTAAAAGTTGGCATTTTCTTGTCCCAACCTACTGTGCCTTCTGCCAGTGTCCTAAATCACATGACTTTGAATGGCTCTGCTGTTGGGGGTTGTATATTTTTGTCCAGACAGTGACACAAATGGGGATTAGGTGTGGGCAGTTTGGGCCATTCTAGCAGGATGAATGGGGGGCTGGTCCCAGCTCCACTTACACTTCAAAGGGCTCTAACTACAATACACAAAGATGAACTTGATACCAGGCCTGCCCTGCCTTTTGTCACTACAGACAGTTTGGAGCCTTGTCCAGGGAAAAAGGAAGAACTTTCAGAGCCAGTGTTGGGGGTAGATCCAGGAATCCTCCACACAAAGGCTGGCAACAGGTATGATTATTGGACCTTCAGAACCACTCATCAGAACACTCCTGGACTTGAGGAAGATTCAGAAGAAGGAGTGACCAGCTGCCATAGGATTGCCCTGCGGCTTTAGGGACTGCCCTGCTTGTCTCGATCCCTGGCTCCCCAGACTGATTCCAAGGGTCAGTTGGCTGACCTCCTGTATGAGCTAAAGGAAAACAACAAGCGTCCAGAAGCCTCCCTCCAACTGCTCAGTTGACCAGCTACAACTGGACCTGCCTAAGCCCTTTTCCTGGCCTCTGCTGGAGTATGTCTTGATCCCCAAAAGGCGCCCCCCAAGTTCTGGACTCTTGGCTGGCATCACTGAAAGGTACTCCAAGAAGAAAATCCTGAAGTTTGGGCTTCTTGCGACTGCAAACAGGCATGTTCTCACCAAAACTGTGCCGCCCGCGAGGACCATCAACGCAAAGCTACGTGAGACCTGCTCTTTGTGCCGAACAGTGACCATCCTCAACAACCATCAACTCGAGTCCTGCACTTCTTTCTAGAACAATGGCAGCCCTCAATGCATGACCTTCTTTTCGCGCTGAAAGCCTCCTCCTTGTGGCCTCCTTCAATGCAAACGAAAATCTTTGCACCAGACTTGAGAAGGTAACTCTGCAGCGGGAGTAACCGGGGCCCTGTGTCCGACCCGTGCTCCATTGTGGTCAGCATGAACTTGTGACTTTTCCCCAGTCAAGCGTGACCAGATGATTGTTAATGGCGCTTTGTACTCTAGGCACTAGTTTCCCCTAAAACTTCAAAATCTAATATCTCCAGTTATATTAATTGGATATTTTTCATTCTGGTATAATTTTATGTATTAACATTATCTCTATTTCCTAGAAAGAGATTTACTTGGATTGTGTGTACGTTTTATTACTGTTTGTGTGCTGCAAAAATACTTCACATAGTCCCTCTAAGTTAAGCCTGACGGCTTTGTTCCAAGCTACCAGAGGGTTAAGCATATGTTAATTTAAGGAATTTTTGTAGTTCACTCTGACAATGATTGTAGTTATTACTTGAGTAGGGCTTCCACCCCTCTCAACCAGTAAACCAATTTCTTACAAACAAGAAGATGGCTGTGATGTGTATCTTGAATGTGAGATGTTACATGCAGCTGCTTGGGGTATCCATGTATGTGGTGTGGCTGATGGTGTATTTCAATATGATGGTGACTCCTTCCCCCGGCTTGTGCTAACAGTCTTGTCGGCCGACCTTGAAGCCAACTGGGATGTCTATAGCAATGTCCGGTGCAGAGGTTGGGTTTAGACATGTTTCTACAAGGAAGAGCAGGTCTGGAGCTTTGTCGTGCTGTAGGTCCCATATCTCTGTAGTGAGTTTGAGGCCTGGTGTTGCTGGAGTGGTGGGTGTAGGGTGTGGAAGAGTGCATGAGAACATGCAGGACACTCATGTGAATGCTCCTTTCGTGTTTTGTGGTGTCGTGTGGCAGCAGTGCTACGCGGGCGGGCGGGGGTAAGAGCATGGAGGAGCGCAGCAGGGTAACGGTGGGTAGAGGGAGAAACAATGTTCCTGGTACTGAGCATGATCCAGGCACTGACTGGCACAGATGTATTTGCCTTTGGTGCACCAACAGTGTGCCCACTGTGCACATCTGCTGCCCTTTTCGGGCTGCAGCTGCCATTAAGTAAGTCCTGGAAGCGAGGAGGAGCGGAAGGTGTCGTGGGTGGGAAATCAATGATTTCACTTCCTGTACAGATGGAAAATGGGAAATGCAGTGATTTCACATCCTTTGAAGATGGATGATGGGAAAATCAGTGATTTCACTTAATATGCAGATGGGTTATGGGAATAATCTGCATTTAAGACAGTGCACAATCTTATCCTTGATTAGATAGGTATGTTGAATATAGTGCCTGTCGAAAGACCAGGCCCTGATGCCAAATGGGAACTGTGGCAGACAGAATCACAGTACTGGTTCTCCTCCGATGGTACATTAAACATGGTCTAGAGCCATTCCTGTTCACTTCCTGGAAAATTTGTGTTGAGCACAGGGCTCGGCCAGTGGCCCAGTCATGAACCCATAGAACATTGGCCATTGTAAAAGTAAGTTATCATCTCAGCAAAAATGTTCACTCAGTTGTAGGTTATGAGTAGTGCAAAAGAGTAGAGTTAATGTTACACTGTTCACCATAATTGCCAAATTTTGGGAAATTTAGGTTTTGTTTCTGAATTATAACATCTCATCAACTTGGGTTTTTATTAGGAGAATTTCAGTATTTTGCCCAATAAATGCCATCTTTCCTCTTAAAAAAGAACCACAACTTCTCTTTAACTAGACTTTTCATTGAATATGTGGCCTTTTATACCAAAAATAATTGTTGAACAATAATACAGTTTGAAGCCAGCAGCCTCATTATATGCAAACAGCCAGTGCCAAGATTGCAGTCAACTGGAGATTTGCTCATAGCGGTTCAGTAGTAGTTCAAAGTATGTATAAATATCAGCAACTGTGGAAAGAAGAAGCCATCACAATCCAGTGAAATTGATTTTCCACAGGATTCATGGGCATTGAGTGATTACGCGCACCGGCTTGCTGGCTTTTATAATGTGAGATAACACACTAATACATTTTGTGTTGTGTTACGTTACACGAGCAGCTGTGGAAAACTTTAGTAAATGTACCGCCTAATGTTCTTGAAATTCTTTTTTTTAAATGCTCTCTCATGGCACGCTATGTCAGTCCATTTAGAAGCCTGCATGCACGCAGGGCCAAACTGTTCACAAATTGTAGCGCAGCTAGTGTGAAAGTCATAATTTCTCTAAAACAGTAGCTCTTAACCTGTGGTCGTGGGACCTGTGGGGGTCCACGAAGTCTAGTGAGGGAGTCAGCAGCTGCTTAAAGAAATCAATGATATTAACAGATTAATAAAATGTATATAAATAAAGTAAAATGAACAATTGAACATTTTAAGGATTCCGCAAATGTGAAGGGAATGTCCTTCCTTCTTTCCTTACTTTCTTGTCTTCCTCTTTCTATCTTGCCTTCTTTCTTTCTTTTTCCTTCATTCTTTTTTCCTCCCTTATTTCCTTTTCTTCCATTTTCTTTCTTTTCTTTTTTCATTCATTCTTTAGGTCTTTCCTTCATTCTTCCACATCTTCTTTCTTTCTTTTTCTTTCTTTCCTTCTTTCTTTCTATCTTTCTCTTTCTTTCCTTCTTTTTTCTTTCTTTCTATCTTTCTTTCCTTCTATCAGTCTCTTTCCTTCCTCTATTCTTTGCTTCTTTCCTTCCCTCTTTCTTTATTTCTTTCTTTGTTTCTTCCTCTTTCTTTCTTCTTTCCTCTTTCTTTCCTTCCTTCTTTTCTTCTTCCTTTCTGTATTTTGTTACTTCTTTCCTTCCTTCTTTCTTCCATTCTTTCTTCCATTCTTTCCTTTTTCTTTCCTTCATTTGTTCTTTCATTCTTCCTTTCCCTTTCCTTCTTTCCTTTCTACCTTCTTTCATTCCTCCTTTCTTTCCTCCTTTCCTTCTTTCTTTCTTGCCTTCTTTACTTCTTTTATCTTTCTTCTCTTCTTCTTTCTTTCCTTCTTTCATTCTTTCCTTCTTTCTTTCTTTTGTTCCTTCCTTCTTTCTTTCCTTCCTTTTCATTCTTTCTTTTTTATTGATTTCTTTCTTTACTTCCTTCCTTCCTTCTTTCCTTCTTTCTTTCTTTCCTTCTTTTTCTTTCTCTCATTTTCATTGATTTATTTCTTTACTTTTTTCCTTCTTTCCTTCTTTCTTTTCTTTCTTTTTTCTTTCTTCTCTCTTTCTTTACTTTATCCCTTCCTCCTTTCCTTCTTTTTTCTTTCCTATTTTCTTTCCTTCTTTCTTTCTTTCTTTCTTTCTTTCTCTAGACAGACTGGCATTTTTTTAAATGGTATAAACAAAGACCTTTTGTTCCCAGTAGTGCTAGGCAGTACTATGGCAATGTGTCCTTTTTCTTTTACTTCAAAACAAAATTTTTGCCTTTAGCCAACGTATTTGTTTAGATTGATGAGGGCCCAGCAGCTTCCCAAACAATAAAGTTTTGTTAAAACCATGACAAAACAAGAATTGCCAAAAGGTCGGCAACCAATACCAGACCTATTGGCTCTGCCAATGCTTGTTATGTATTGTTTTGCAGTTCTAATTATCGAAAATGCTTAGGCTGGGATCCTGGCTTCCAGTTGCTACTCAGCAGGGATCATGGATTTTGACAAGGATTCAGTGGGGGTCCCTATGTGCTACTAATGAATACTTGGGGGTCTACAGAAGTCAAATGGGTAAGAACCACCGCTTTAAAGAAATTAAAACGATAACAATTTGAATTCCATTGCAGCTTGTGTATCTACTGTCATAATTTTCACACAAGTTCGCTGAGGTCATACAAAATCTCTGGCAGCCATACAATAAGTGGTGCTACTTTGCGGACTAAGGTACATTAAAATGGCTTAAACTGATGGATGTATTTTTGGAGTAATGCAGTGAGGCTAGGGAGGCATCCAAAATGACAAATGTTCTAGCTTCTTGGCTAACCTTTGTGCAAATGAACAACGCAGTTCTGTTCGTCTGGAATAATATTTGCGGAGTAAATTAATGTTCTCCTCTGGGGCTTTTACTGCCACCCACCTTTGAATCAATGTCTCCTCAGTGTTTCTCAGAATGTTTGTCAACTTGGGATCTGAGGAGCTCATGGTGAGAACTGTTTGATATTAATTGTGGTTGATAACTCTTAGAGTTCAATTAAAGGAGAAATGTATGCATGGGGAATTTTTTTTTCTTTTGCTTTTTGCAGTCTGTAATTACTAAATGTGCAGAAGCCCACTGGTTCAATGTCCCCATTGATTCAATAGGTCTAGGGTGAGGGCAAAAATAATGCTTATTGTAGGGGCAGCTCCTCTGTAATGGCGGAGGCGCGTCGTCACACTGCCCAGAGCCAGCAGATGATAAATAAAATGCAAATCACACAATGTTATTATCATTTTATTTATCGCTGTCTAAGCCGCAATGGAGTCTGAAGCAATGAGTATAGGGCGGGGCCGGGCCATGGCAGGGGGAGGAATGGTGGGGGCTTATAGGTGTGCATGTCAGTTTGGCCAGCTGTCTTATATAAATAAATACATATATACATACATACATAAATAAATAAATAAATACATACGAGAAGGGGCCCAGTGTTTTCCCTGGGAACCAATCACTGTTGTTTCATCTCCATGTACTCTGAAAGAGCTGTCTTGCTATTCTCCCCCTTCACCAAGAGTAAAGCAAGGCCAAAAACAAGCACTTCCCAAATATCAGTGGGCTGGAGGCAGAATAGTTAATCATCCTTACCTCAGATATTTAGGGCTATTTTTAGCCTTACCTGTGAGTTTCAGGAGACGCTTCAAAATGCAGGCATTTCTGCAAGTCATGTACAGATGGGGGAACTTGGATGGTTAGAACACTGTCACCGCCAAATGACATGTTGCCGCACACCAAAGTTGTCTAGTCTTTCTTAACTCTACACTTGCTGTCTCTTTGTCTCACTCTTGCAAGTTCTGTAGTCCCTGCTCCCTCTTCTTATCACAGTTTTACTACCGTTCTGTTCTACCTTCTTGCTCCCCTTTTTATCTTTCTTTCTTGCTCTGGGTCAATCTCTCATGATGAAAAAAGCCCTGGTACCCCAAAAATAAGTTGTAGTACCCACAATCTTCAAACATTCGCACAAATTAAGCACTTTTATTTAACAATTTGCCAGAATCTAAGCAATGCAGCAAAGTTTCCTTGTTATATAATGCGACTGAGGTTGTCTATTGTGCGAAGGAAGTGGATGCTTTTCACCAACACTAAAGGATGCCTTACACATATGACTGGAATCACAGCTTATGAAGTTGTAAGAAGCCCACATAGGCTTCGCCCAAGGGTCAGCTGAAGAGCCCTGAACCAGAAACCTTTGTCCATTTTGTGATGAGAAGAGTTAAAGGCTTGTCAGAGCAAGTGCTGCAGTAAAACATATTTGTTAAGGATATTTTGATGTCACGAGGTTACTACATTTGTATTTTTCCTTTCCAAGGTGACTTGCCTTTCTTACTGTGAAAAACAAGGCTAGACCATTCTTAGTCACAAAAATGTGACAAATGTAATTGGTTGAGAAGTGAATAAGAATGTAAATGATAACTTGAGTACTAAAGAAGTATACAGTACAGAGTGGAGAGCAACAATTTGTGCAGGGGGTTTCCTGTGGCACCTATTGCTTTTATTTCTGTTAGAAGTAGCATACGAAGCCAGAATGCTTTCGAAGTATTTATTCAGTCAGAGTTCTCCAAAGCTACACCACTGCCATCACTTCGCCCTTCACCAATGTTCTGAAGTGAGCTCCCATATGAACATTCTAACTTGGAATGGAGCAAGATAAAGGCAGGGAAAGGAGGGTGGAAAGGTAGGAAAGATGCACAGGGGATCGTACCATTAAATATAGGTTACAACACATCTGCCTTTGAAGGAAAGAAAGTTCTGCGAAGGAAAAAACATAACAAAAAAGATCAATACTAAGCAAGGAAAGAAATACATGCTAACGGAAAATGTATACAATTTGAAGGATTACTCACCAACACTCAGGGAGGAAAAAACTCGAGAGAATTGGAAAAAGGCCCGATCTTTGGTATAATACTCAACACCTTTAAGAGCCTAGGTATCATTAATCAACAGGAAAAATCACCACATTTTGTAATCAGCATTCAAGGTAGGTGGTCGACATTTCCTGTCAGTTTTATTGGACACTTCATCCTTACGGCTGACCATATCTTGTAGAGGAACTAGGGGATCGTACCATTAAATATAGGTGACAACAATTTCATTACTACCTGATACCGGTCTGCTACTGCCTTCTTTTACTGAGCATTGGGAGCTTATGAAATTATTTCTTCTTTTATTTTCAAACATTTGTATATAAGCAGGACTGGTAAAATTGTGATCTTTCACCTCTCGGTGTACTGGCAGCCCCCGCCTCCTTCTATTTCCACAATAAAAATAAACAAAGAACTGTTGCTCTCCCTCCTGGATAGTGTGGATACTACTGTGTGGTGTGGCTGGTTGTATAGCCAAACAGCAGACAACTCTTAGAGAGGTCAGATGCTGTGGGTATTAATGGTCTTGCAACTGTTTCTGGAGCGTGCCTCCCCTGTCCACGTCCCCTTCTCACTTAGCAACAGGCTGCTCTTAGCGGAAGCTTGAGCCCTTTAGGCAGGGCACGAGTCGTGGGTACACGCAGGTACACGTTGTCCACCCACTATTTTCACAGGGTGGTCGCCGTCCCCCCTGCCAAGAAGTTGGGCCCCACAGAAATATGTTGAACTTGCCCCAGTGTAAGACACCAAGACACGTTCAACGGCACCTGCACCTTGTCTGCTTTCCATTTCCAGCAGCAGCGAGGGGGCTTTTTTTCCAACTCCAGCTAGGCCGAAGTTAAGGGGCCTTGACTGTAGGTGACCTGGAACCTCACACTTAAATGTAAATGCCACAGAGGGAAACAAAGGCACACAGCTTGCAATCTCTTCACAGGTACTTAAGAGAGGCATGCTTTTGCCCTTTGTTCTGTCCCTGTATATAAGTGCAGACACTGTAAGACTGTCAGATGGGGTGGTCTGTCCCAGTATTTAAACAAATAATTTAAATAGCACTATTTTATTTCTTTTATAGAGCTACGTCATTACGTCATGCGCTGAGATAGCACGCATCATGATGACTCTTGCATGGTGTCTAACTTGGTCAGTCCCCCCACTTCTTTTTATAGGACTTGTGCTCTGCCTTTAGGGAAATAGGATCATGGGAGGAGCAGCATGCTGGTTGGGCTGTTGGTCTTCTAAGACACAATTTAGGAACTAGCACTTATTGTTTACATAATAAGCACTGAAGGAGAGACAATTAACCTGAAGAAATGATCCCAGTAGTTTTGTGGCAGGTGTTCATTGCCTTCTGCCCATAACTCTGAATGAGATCAATTAGCATCATTCATTTTCTGAGACCTGACAAAAAACGTTAAAGATTCGGCCTCCAAGCTCTCAGGAGAGGGTGACATGACACTGCAGGCCATTTTTGCAGTGTTGTGGATCAAGTTAATGGCTGTTCTCAGAGGAGAGCAGAGTCACCCAAGGTATATTGGGCAAACGATTGTCTACAATAAAACTATCAGTGAAGACTGTATTACAATATCATTTACCAAGTGTTAATTGGGGAGTGAAAGTGTAATGAATCTCTGATACAAAAACACATGACATCTCTACCTCAAGCAAATTATGACCTCTCACCAATTCCCATTAAAAGTACATTTACGTAATGTGTAATAGGCTAATGTGCCCAATTAAATTATATATGTTCTAGAATGATACATAGCTGCAATGATTGCCATTCTTCAGAAAGTGAATGTCTTTTGTCTGTGGATAAGCACACTAACCTGGGCAGATACTCACCTGCCCCATTTATCCAAGATGTCCCTTATCTTGTTTTAAACTCCCAAGTCAATTTCTATGACCCTCAGTCTGCAAATATGAGAAATAACTCCTTGATGATGAAAGCTTTGGAAGTAACATGCACAAGTGATTGTGAGATCTGCAACCAACTTAGTGTTGTGATGAGTGGACGTGTACAGCTTTGTTGTGATCATTGCACAACTAATATTAATATGGGAGTATGAGTATGGGTGACGACCCATGAGTGACATACCGCCATTAGAAAAGCGTAGTTTGCAGGATCCTAGACTGAAGCGAGAAATAAGACAATCTCTTGTCCTGCTTAGATAGCAGTGATAACTAAACTGATAAAGACCCTCGCATTAGACTTTGACTCACATTTACAAATTTATTAGTGCATTTGGCTACAGTGGCTGTGTGTAAAAAATGGCGTCTATAAATATATATAAGTACAAGACAATATACAGGAAGACGTAATGAGGTAAATGAAATAGAAAAGTGAGCATAGTAAAAGAGTGAACCATGCATAAATAAGCCCGCTTTAGGCGAAAAGTGGAAGAAGGATTGGTTTCAGAGCAAGGATAGAGGAGCACTGAACCCAGTGTACATGACTCTTGGACCTCTTTATAAGTATGGTTGAGCTGAATCACAGGGACTGAAACCTCTCTGCCATACTCTGATGCTTCTGGACCTCAAATTACCTAGTCTCAAAAACACCAGACTCAGGGGCATATTTACAAGCCCCTATCACCACCATAACGTCACTTTTAGTGACGTTGTTGTGCCGATAGGGGCCCTCACCTTATTTACAAGGCAGTGTTAAGCCCCTTAACATGGCTTAACGCTGCCGTGTAAATAAGGCACCCTTTCACGCTACACTTAGCATGAAAGGGGCGGGCAATGGGTGTTGTGGTGGGCGTTCCACCACAACACCCATTGATTTTGACGCTGCACCCTATTTACAAGGGTGGTGTAAATAGGAGGCAGCGCTAAAATTAAGACCAGGGAAAACCTGGTCTTAGCCTGGCACAACGAGGAGAAATGCTTTATTTCTCCTCGTTTTTGCTATTTCCATGTGTGCTGCCTTGTGCAGCACAAATAGAAACAGCAAATTGCCATTGATTGTGTATGTGCAGGAAGGTGACCCTTCCTGCACATAAACAATCAAAAAACAAAATGACGTTTTGCAACTTCTATGTGTGCTGCATTAAGCAGCACACAAAAAAGTTTCAAAGCACCATGAATGATTGTTTATGTGCAGGAAGGAAGACCTTCCTGCACATAAACAATAATTTCCCCCAATGCAGACACCCTTGCACTATGGTGCAAGGGTGCCTGCATTGGCGCTAGGCAGCTGAACTCAGCGCCAGCGCTAGGGGAAACGCAGGGGTGCGCCCCATTTTTGTGAATACGGTGCATCCCTGCATTTTCAGAATGGAAAAGCGTGACGTTAGCAATGTTTGTTTAATGCCAAGCTTCTCCATTCTGTTGTAAATATGCCCCTCAGTTTTCCCCGGGGTGGATTACCACCCCATAATACTTGGTAGGAGAAGGGCAGTGGCTACTGGCAGTGACACAGCCAAGACCTCGCCCAACTCTTCCAGCATCACAAGGGACTAGACTCTGTTTCTACCAGCCAGGCCACAGCTTCCTCTCGCCGTAAATACCTCCCACACTTCCCAACCCCACCCCTGCAGACTTTTACGTGGTACTTCCAGGTCCACATAGCTATTCTCCATTCAGGGACTAATACTTGAAATGATGGTTTATAGGGTGGGGATTCTGCTGGATTCAGAGACTCTGGTGTGCCTGCATCCCTGCTGCTAAATCTAGCCAACATGTGATAGGGACCTTGGATGTGTATTAAAGAGAAGATTCCAAAGGTGCCGCATTAAAATGATGATGCACTAAGCAGGTCTAGGGAGGTGGGACAAGGACCTATAGTAAGGGTGAAATAATGAGAATGGTAAAGACTGACAGAGAAACCCAGTAACTCTTCCCACAGTACCTTGAAAGACAATGAAACGGGAAAGCAAACAAAGGCTGAAAACATCCTGTAACCTCAGATGATAAATAATATAAGAACATTTTAAAGAAGCTAGGATGCTGAAAAGAGCTCAAATTTGGCCGTTATATTGATACACTAAGATTGGGGGGGGGGGGGGGGCACAGAAAGGTTCCTCGAATATTTAATGTGAAGACTGAATTAAGCACTATTTTACTCTTGCAACCTCCACTGCTTCTGCTAGGTCAGTACCAGTGGTCCTATTGATATTAACGGTAAGCGTGAGTATCATACAGGATAAAAATGCAATACTGTCGGAACATGCTGTTCATTTATTGCACCCATGTTGTAACTGTACAAAAATAATCCTCCTCTGAAAATATACTGAATATAGCAGTTGCTGTATGCTGTACTACTTGTGTGATAGTACTTAGGAGCATATACACAAATCTGGCATTGTGTCAAGATTTGTAGTTCAAGTGTACTTAACAAAAGATCGATTTCCATCAAAGAGCATTGAAGAAATGGATGATGCTTATAGACAATGGAACATATTTATGAGCCCTGTTGCGTTGCTCTTGCACCATGCAACATGGTGCAAAAGTGACGCAACTCAAAAATGAGATTTCTGAAGCCACGCAAGGCCAGATGGCGTAGCTCTGAGTGGCTTCATAAATCTCGAGTAAAGAAACGCAGCGCAATTTGCTGCATTGCCCTACCCTGCACCAAGGAGCATTCCATTGGTGTTACGTGAGTGTTCTCATGCAACCCCCATGGCTTTTTATGCATTCCCAGATTTACCAGAACTGGTAAACCTGGGAATGTGTCAAAAGGCTACGCCTTCCCAGGGGAGGCGTAACGAGGAGAAATATCTTTATTTCTCCTTGTTACTTCCTCTTTCTATGGGTGGGAATTTACCTTTCAAGATTGCTTTTGTGCATGAAGTTCCCCTTCCTGCACAAAAACAATTCTGCATTCAACACAGGTACCCTTGCACCATAGTGCAAGGGTGCCTGTGTTGGCGCTAGGCAGACAAAACGGCACCAGTGCAGGGACAAGGACAGGAATTTAAATATGGCGCATTCCTGTCCTTTCCCTCTGACGCAGCGCAGCAAGGTGACTTGCTGCGCTGCGCCACATTCTCATAAATATGCCCCAATGTTTTCATGCCAGCAAAGTGGTTCAGTCATCAGTCCCGTGAGGCAGACTTTGGAGGGATGAAAAGTTGAACCAAGCCTGTTGGCTGCAGTTTAAACTGAGTTTATGTACAGGGCAACAAACTTTGAACCTGATTCGCAGGTGCTCCAGAATAGCTTTGCTCGAGCATTTCATGAAGTCCTGGTTCACAGACTTAGGATTTTAGACTTACAAAAGCAGACAACGTGCACTAGGAGTAAGTTACAAGTTTACAGGTAGAACACCCCCGGTCAGAGAGAAGTGCTAGTGGTGAACACCCACACGCTTGTATGTTTTGGATAGTCACCATTTAATTTTGCCTTGGATATTTACTCTTCTGAGGAGCAGAGAAATGTGTTTATTGATTAGGAAAGTCCACCATTCGCCCCAAAATGTTGTGTGTGTACGTGTAGGATATGGGGTTTCATTTGTTTTTCATGTGAAAAAACGTAATCAACAACATGCAAATACCATTCCTATCTGTTGGACTGCAGGCGGATCAGAAGTTCTCTTAGAAATCTGCAAATCTGGAAATCTACACTATGCATAGACTTTCATGCTTATTCTCTCCAAAGTTGGGAATATGTGAAATATTAAAAAATATATACAAATCCGGGCTCAAAACCTGCGAACATACATTTCTACTTTTTTGTATGAATGGGACCATTTGTTGGCTGGTGGCCTCTGACTGCTAATATGCTTTGGTATTTTGTTAGAAACATTGAAATGGGCGAATGCCTGTAGAGCATGTGCTTTTCCATATGCATAGTCCTTAATTTGTAAGGTTTATCAGCATTTTCCTCTTTGCCCTTCCAGTGTGTGTGCTTTTGTGGTCAACATATTTATTTTCTGGGCCAAGCAGTTGCACAAACCTGGGTCTTTTTCAAGCTTTCAGACACAATCTTGAAGACTTTTTATGAGCGGTATGCCACGATAAACAGTGAGTCCGATTTAAAACCCCATTTGAGCTCCCAAGTGGCACCCAGTTTTACAAAGAAAGCAATGTATGATAGTGTATGCTACACCCTGATTCACGCAATCAAGGCTTGTGGAAGTGCATGAGTTTAAATTGCACATATTGAGGTATAAACTCCAACGTTATTGTAAATTGTCTTTCATCCTCAATTTAGGATTAGGGATGCGACAGGGAGACTACTTAGTTTAGGACATTCTTCAGAATGAGGTGAACAACCAATAATTTAAAGGTGAAAGTCACTAGTAAGCACCTTTCCATGGTGTGAAGTGAATGCTCCCATTTGAAAATTATATTCCATGTGGAAAAGCTGAAAAATTAAACAATCAAATGCACAATTTTGCATGATCTACTCATGTGAAGTTTCACCCACTAGATAATCCACATAAGTAAGTTTTGCATTTTGGGGTATGCCTCAAATCTGTGACTGCTGTGTTCTTGCAGAATCTTCAAGACTGCATTTGTAGACTGCAGCACATTGCTACTTGCATCTTCAGCTCAACAAACAAGTCAACCGAAAGTCTATGATTTGGGCTTCCCAAATGATCCAGATGATAGAGCTGTGTACTGGACCTCTGTGTCACTATGGCGGGTGCCCACATGCCTATCAGTGATAGGCTTTTCTTTTTCAAGCCTAAACATCACATTTATTTATGTATATGTTTGTTTGTTTTATTTGTGTAGACATTTTGTAGAGGATCCACGGTTGAATGGGCTGATGATCACAGGTTGCTTTCTGCATTGAATCAAATCTGGTCTGTTACAAAATTCTCCTGTTGCAAAAACTGCCCCCTGTGATTTCAAGAATTCACCTTTTGGACTTGACCTGCTTTTTAAATAGAGCAAAGTGTGAGTAAAAACGCCACAGCAAATCACACTGCTCCATTTGCATTTACCCTGTGACCCTCAATCAAGATTTTCAGTAGCTACAAAATGTTCCTCTAAGACTAATAGAAATAGACCTCTTTCTGTCTCTCACAACACCCAGGGCAGCTGTTCTGTAGTACTAGTAACTTTATTCGATCAAAAAATGATCATTCACATAAAAGGAAAAAAACTCCCATCATAAATGAAAAAGTAATAGATAAAAACAAAACATATCATAAAAACATTATCGTTATAAAAATGATTTGAAGATTAGACATATTATACTTGTCAATACTAAAATATCTATAAACGTAACCTCTTCTAAACCCAGGGCAAAATAATTTGTGGTTCATCAAGAAAAATCACGTTAGATTATGGCTACTTAAATCCATATTTCAGATTTAGAGGAAGGCCAGTCGAAAAAGCAATCATTACACAACCATGTGACTTGTTGGTGGGTAATATCTTAATCCTGGCCCGCCAGTCATATAACAAGTATCTTGTTAACTTGAACACAAGCCATTTAGTAGTGTTGGATCTAAGCACACATAAGGCTTTTGCTGGTCATGTAAATGGCAAATGTAGACATGTCGGGATTATCCATCTTTTCCTAATGTGTGTGTAGTGGGGACAGATGACCATGAAATGTTCTAAGGATTCAAAGCTAAGACTACACACAGGACACAATGGGGTTACAGTGGCATTCTTCCATTTACTTTTGGTGGCATTCAAAGGCAAAGTTCCAAACCTAAATTGTAGGTAAAGTGCACGTGCATGTGGGGGTTCAATTTCATCCATAAAAATTTGAAGCTGAAAGTAATCTTTAAAATCCAAGAGCCTATCAGTTAAAGTACCCGGTGCTACAGCATTGAGACATAATAGCTTAGTTTAATTCCCAAATCTTCTTTTTAAAAGAGGAAGCACTTCTTTTGTCATAGCTTTTGGATCCTACCACAAAATCCCCAACCCCAGTTTGAACAGCCACTGCTTGACCTCCCTAAACCAGACCACTCGCCCAGCCTGTTTTTCAAGGATTTGCAATTCAGCTACTGCTTCCTTGACTGGGATCTGAGTGTTCCGGGTCCAGATTCTTACCCAGAACACTAGTACCTTCAATACAGCAATGAGTGCAATGATCTTTAACCCTAGGTCTAGACGTACTGGGAATAATGGCGTCTTTATTGGGACGTTTAAAATTGATCTTATGAATTTATTTATCACCACATCTAGGCACTTCAATTGTTCCATGCCCCACAACTCGGCACCATAAAGAGCAGAGCCCAGCCCTCTGGCCCGATGTATTTTTATTGCAGGGGAAATTGGGCGGAAAGCCGATCGATTAAGTTTCTTATTAATTGCACTGTCAACATGCTGAAGTGCAAAACTGCTCTTTTGTATTTGGGCAGACCATGTCAGATTACTGGCTAATCTAACTCCCAGATAGCCAAAGACCTTGACGTGGTCTAAAAAATTGAGCCCAGCCTCAGTTTCCCTTTAAAAGATTTATGATGATTAAAAGCCATGAACTTCGTTTTAGAGCATCAACAGAGCAGTTTTAGGGATCAATATCTCGAGGCCACGATCATTGCAGGCTGTTTCCAATCTAATTTGAACATTCTGCATGCCCATTGGCTTTTTTAAATATTAGCAGCGTATCATCCTCAAAGAGGAGAAAGGGAATTAATCTACCTGCTAATTTAGGGGGATCACCCCCACAATCAAACAGTGCGTTGATGAGCCCATTTATATATAAAGTAAACAGGGTTGGAGCCAACACACAACCTTGGTGGACCCCTTTTGAGACACTTATATATTTAGTTAGGTCTCCACCAGTGCTCCACCTGACTTCGGTGTAATTATCTTGATGCAGTTGGACTATGAGTTGTAACAGGCTGCTAGGCATCCCAGGATCCCTCAGGGCGACCCATAATTTGGAACGATTGATAGAATCAAAGGCTGATTTGAGATCCACAAACACAACATACAGGTGCCCCTTCCTGACCATAACTCGCTTCCATATGAGCAATAGGAAATGGAACACCTCATCCAAAGTGCTTGTGGGATACCCTAATACCAGCTTGCAAGTGAGACAGTATATTATTTTCCTCGATCCAAGAGTGTAGGTGAGTCAAGATCAGTTTGTAAAAGACTTCCCGTGAATTGTCTATGAGGCTGATAGACCTATAGTTGGAGGGGTCCCTTTTTCCCCTTTCTTAAATATGGGGATAGTTTCAGCACCCCTCCAAGTCCTTGGGATAACCCCCCTCCCCACAGGAAATGGCATTAAAAACTGAGTGGAGTAAAAAGCCCCATATATTTGGCTCGGAACGATAGAGATCACCGGGTATTCTGTCTAGCCCTGGTGCTTTTCCAGATTGTAGTGTACTCATTGCAGGCACAGTCTTCCCAGGTAAACTAAATGGATCCCCTACTTCTGATTCAGGTAAACAATTCATCACATCCTTAGTAATCTCATTGTCAAACTCCCTACCATCTCCGGTGTATAATTTATATAAGTGATCTATCCAAACATGTGGTTGAATGCAGAAGTCCTCCTCTTTGACCAAATGGGCTGTACCTTTAGAGAGTAAATGCAGATTAGCTCGCAATCTTTCATTCTGGATGCCTCTGCTAGGGTATATATTTAAAAAAAAGAGAGAGACCCCTTGTGCAACCAAGGGAATAAGGTACTCTTACAAGTAAGACAGAAAAGTTTCCCCTTGGATCCAAATCCTAACACACTTTAGTAGTTGCTTAAAAGGAAAAACCACTATTGTTGTTCACTTAAAACTCGTACTACTTATCCACTCCTATTCATATCACATAACATCAAATACTGACTCATATAATTCAAATATTAAAAAACATGTTTTAATTAAAATCCTGTTATCACAAAAAATATTAAAAGATTTTTCAATCACAATAAAAACATCAATATATTTCATACACTTAATAGAATTGATATAAACAGCTATTACAACGTTACATAAAACACAGATGACACTATACCCCACACACAGAGAAAAGAATTTATATTAGACACTCAAGTTGGTCATTATTCAATACATATCCTTCACAACCAAATATAGGGACACGGTCTGAATGCCCTTTTGCTTTAAGCAATTACAGAATGCCGTTCCTCCAAGGATTATGTGATCAGTTTGCGTCGACGCGTTTCGATGGTTCAAAAATATTTAGTCCATCTTTTTCAAGACACTTATACACTTTTTCTCTTATAATACTCCTTGGTTAGAAAATCCTTATTTATGAATCAGCTATATTCGAATGTAAAAACTCTAAAATCTCGAATGTCACAAGTTTCTGAATAATTTCCTCAATACGATTTCCTGCCAGAGCTTCAACCTCGCTATCAGAGATTGTTACTGACACCCCGGTCGACAAGGTCTCATTGATTTGGAGTCAATTCAATTTTGAAATTCTGACTCTCGTCGTACCAATCCTCTCACCTTATGGGTCATAACTTGCTCCGCATCGAGGGGCAATCACGTCCGCCTCTTATCCCGGTGTGCTAAAGAATTACAGCTGAGGTATCGCACATCCGTCTTGCTCGTTGTTTTCAAAACAACGAGCAAGACGGATGTGCGATACCTCGGCTGTAATTCTTTAGCACACCGATAAGAGGCGGACGTGATTGCCCTCGATGCGGAGCAAGTTATGACCCATAAGGTGAGAGGATTGGTACCACGAGAGTCAGAATTTCAAAATTGAATTGACTCCAAATCAATGAGACCTTGTCGACCGGGTGTCAGTAACAATCTCTGGATAGCGAGGTTGAAGCTCTGGCAGGAAATCGATTGAGGAAATTATTCAGAAACTTGTGACATTCGAGATTTTAGAGTTTTTACATTCGAATATAGCTGATTCATAAATAAGGATTTTCTAACCAAGGAGTATTATAAGAGAAAAGTGTATAAGTGTCTTGAAAAGATGGACTAAATATTTTGAACCATCGAAACGCGTCGACGCAAACTGATCACATAATCCTTGGAGGAACGGCATTCTGTAATTGCTTAAAGCAAAGGGCATTCAGACCGTGTCCTATATTTGGTTGTGAAGGATATGTATTGAATAATGACCAACTTGAGTGTCTAATATAAATTCTTTTCTCTTGTGTGTGGGAGTATAGTGTCATCTGTGTTTTATGTAACGTTGTAATAGCTGTTTATATCAATTCTATTAAGTGTATGAAATATATTGATGTTTTTATTGTGATTGAAAAATCTTTTAATATTTTTTGTGATAACAGGATTTTAATTAAAACATGTTTTTAATATTTGAATTATATGAGTCAGTATTTGATGTTATGTGATATGAATAGGAGTGGATAAGTAGTGCAGTTTTAAGTGAACAACAATAGTGGTTTTTCCTTTTAAGCAACTACTAAAGTGTGTTAGGATTTGGATCCAAGGGGAAACTTTTCTGTCTTATCTGCTAGGGTATGCCAGTTCTCTTCCTCCCAGCTTCTCTTTGCGTTGACGTGCATCTTACTATAGGCCCTTCTTCTCTCTGCCATGTCGCTACTATTTCCTTTCTTCACAGCAGAGATTAGCGCTGTTCTAGCTTGTCGACAATTCCCGTTATACCAGGGCACATTTTTCCGCCTATCTAAGTTGGTTTGATGTAGTCTGCAGAAGTAGCTCTTAAGGTTGTACGGAGATGGGAGAAACTGGTCACAATTCTTAAATAAATTTGAGTAGAATCTCCTATAACAAGAAGAGTTTGGACTACCTCTGTATAGATATCAGCTAATGTCTTCTCTTCTGAAACCACATTGGGCCATTTAGTCCGCCTGTTGTAATTTGTGGTAATTATGGGCTCGGCCACTGGACCCAGTGATTTATCAAAAGGGGAGTATCAACTAACCCCATGACCAGGGCATTGTGATCACTATCACAGCCATGTCATGCACTTTAGACCACAGGTGTAGGTAAACCATTATAAAATCAATCCTACTCTGTGTATTCGTCCTTTTGAAAGTAAAGCTTTCATCTTGATCAGAGGGCGTCCACCCAGTACAAGCATGGACCTCATGAGTAAGAGTGAAGGACAGAACTTGTTGACCAACATTTGTGCATCTCTTGATGGAGGGTATCTGCAACATTTTTATGCCTCTCGCCAGTTCTTCCTCCTGCACAAGATCCTGTACATAGTCTACTGTCTCATATGTCACATTAAAATCCCCCACAACTATAAGATAATGCTCCCTCCCTGAATTCTCAAGAAAGTTGAATAGTGTTGAAATTGTGGTTGACTCCTTATTCTGGCTACTAAAGTGATTGTATATGTGAATTAAACTTATTTTAAACTTCCCTTTTAAGCATTTTAAATCAAGGCCCAGTAAGTCAGGCGATTCAATTCTGAGCTTGCATATTTTGCAGGCCACGCTTATCTTGATCCAGATTAGTAACCCACCAGCGGGTCTACCTGCTGGCGATGGTCTGGCTTAAACACTAAAAATGGTATACCCCACCCTATGGATTGGCTCAATCGCCCAAGTTTCCTGAAACAAGCAAATGTGACACACCATCCACTAACTTGCCCCAGTTAGAATCAAACAGTTTAGACCTTAGTCCGACAACGTTCCACAAGATCACTTTAAGTTGTTGATCGACACTTGAGATCTCCTGTATCAAGAGGCCGTCTATTGCCTTATCGCTACCTGGATTTAGGTCAGACGCATATTGTACTTGCTGGCAAATTGAGCTTAGTTGCAGGATGGTAGGCGCGTTCTTACTATGTGAACTAACCCTCTGTGCGTGACTTAAATCTAATGCCGGCATAATCACAAATTCAGCATTATCCATCTTGAGTAATCTAAATTATCAAGATCAGCAAGTGGTTGGAACCTATTACAATTTGCTATTGCAAATGGCTCTTTGCGCCATTGAGTGTTGTGGATTAAGGGGTCATTAACTGGTATAGTTGAGCGAATATGCGTGAGGTGTCTGTAAAAGTATCCAAATGGCATAATGCCAATCCCATGACTGAAACACTGACAGCGTAGCACTCAGGGGGAGCTCCAGGTTCACCTGGTTTGAGGTGACTTGTGTACCGCTGGCTACCTTGTTTAATTGCCCTGGATTGGATCTATCATTGCCTCTTTGAGGGGAGGGGGGACGATACTCCCTGTCCCTAGGTCAATCTTATTGCATCCTCTTACTATTGGTAGACTGCCTGCCATCAAACCTCCATTTTGAGCCAGCCCCTCCCCAGTGCCTTGGCCCCCATTACAAACTATAGGTGGGAGGGTCAGGTGGGCAGTGGTGCTGAATTGTTTTCGTATCTGTGTGTTAGGTCTAACATCCTCCCAATCACCTCCAGAACTATTATTATTCCATACTAGTGGCCTCTCCTGGCCAACTTGTATTCTAATAATAACAATAGATTTTTGAAGTGATAATCGAGAATTCTCAAATTTGCCAAGTCTATCTAATAATGGTGAGAGGCTATTTGACAATACACACTCAAATCTACTTATTAGGCTATCCAGATCTAAATTTAACCATACTGTAGTATCTGGGGTCGAAATCAGACTCATAGCTATGTTAGTGGACATAGATATGTTAGACATATCCTCTCCATTCTGTTGTACATCTAATGTTTTTTTAGATCTAGTGCTTGTTCCTTCAATTGGGGCCACATGTTTGGACTTCTTCTTCCTTTTCGTTGGAGGCCCACCAGCTGTTGATGAAAATGGCTGAGGCGAGGTTTGGGATATTGACGGGGCATCAAAAACAATTCCAGCCCTGTGCATGATTTCAGAGTCCTTGCATAAATGGGAGTCTGTGAGTGGTAAATTAATGTCCCCTGTATCCAGCGATAGGCAACGTTCTACCAATGTAATCTCGTTATCAAGGACCCTTGCTGCACGCACCAGAAAAGAGTCAAGGGTATCGCCTTGGTGTCTCTTGGGACTGCCCTCCTTGTCTCCCATTATTTTCCTTTTAACCATTGTGTACACAATAGTAATCAGTGAATAAATGATCAAAACCTTGGGGTTTGTATCACACTTACTGCTTTAGATGGAGAAAGATGGGGTGGCCCAGCCCAGCCTCATTCGGCTGTAGACAAGTGCAGACAGGCCCGCCCTTGGCCCGGGCACGGCACGGGCATGCCCTTGTGCTGCGGGTGTGCAAAGATGCCTTTTACAGCATCAGGAGGGCTGTACCTGCCTACCCTGCCACTGCATATGTTGGGGGACTGAGTTCCACCCGAATATATGTCATTATAGCGCATGCGTTACATCGCATGCCATTACAACGCGGTCGTTACAACGACTGCGTTGTTACATCGCATACGATTACATCGCAAGTCGTTACAACGACTTGCTGTAGGGGGCGCGCTGGACTTAGGAATAGCATAATTTACTATTCCTACTCCAGTTTGTGCAACAGCAGGGAAGGTGTTGGATTGTAAATCCAACACCTTCTGCCCCCTACAGCAAGCCGCTGTAACGACTAGCGATGTAATCGTATGTGATGTAACAACGCGGTCGTTGTAACGACCGCGTTGTAATGGCATGTGATGTAACGCATGCGAAGTAAACGATGTCTCCCATCCCTCCTCAACCAGCCAGGAAGCAGAAGGACTGCGAAAACATGGGCTTCAGCGCGGCCCTGGTGAATAGAGTTCTGTCTGTTATGAAGTCCTGCCCTATGAGAGTGCAAAGATGCCTTTTACCGTGTCGGGAGGGCTGTCCGTTCCTCCCGCGCCGCTGCAGATGCTGGGGGACCGAGTCCCACCCCAGCCAGCCAGGAAGCAGAAGGACTGCGGAAACACGGGCCTCAGCGCAGCCCTAGTGAATGGAGTTCTGGCTGTTATGGAGTCCTGTTCTGTATTTTTCCATAGTTGCTGAGACTTTTTTAAAAACATCCTCATTGAGCAAAAATATCTAGGCCTGGTTGAATTTTTATGCCCAGATTGCAATTTTGCAAGAGCAAAATTTTGCAAAATATTTCTCTACTGGAATACTATTTGGAGCTGAAAATGTCTTGCAGACACCATTTCCTCATCAAAGAATGTTCAGCCGAGATCATCAGTGACTTTTGAATGCAAGGTCTGCCATTGTGTTAAACTTTCACACAAGATACCGGTCAGGGCTGGACTGGCCCATCAGGCAATGAGGCAGTGCTGAAATGGCTAGTCTGGCAGGTCGGCGTGTGTGTGCCAGTATTAGGCTTTTTTGGGCCAGTTTTAGGGTCTGCTGGGCCAGTTTAAACTGTTGATTTATCGGATATGTATACAACTATTGCATGCAGCAAGCTCAAATCAATGCAGTCTCCATACACTGCAAAACACTTATACAGTGTGTCTTTACAAGTTCAAACCAGCCCCAATGTGCAAACATGGGCCACCTTTCAGCTATCTAGTTCACTAATGGGGGTCACTTTTATTTTAGTGCTAAGGTCTATTTTCTATCTCAGTCAGACCCTCATACTGGTAGGTGAAGTTCACAAAATTATGCATAATGAGTAATGTTTAAGAACGTTTGTGAATATTTGTGAAAATAAATTTGGTTTAAAATATCCACCTTTGGGCTCTTTCTTCTCACTGCTCGTCAAACCAGCTGCACCTAATGCAGAACTGATCAGATTCACAACATTTCTGTGCCCATTTTGCCAGCATGGCCTATTCACTGCCTTCTTATCATTTGTTCATATGATCGCCAAGCTGTGGAATTTCTCAAAATGCGGTGTAAATTGTTACTGTTTCCAGCCAACCTATTATCGGGAGGATGACAGGGCAGGGTAGTGGAGCTGTCTTAGTCAGAACATAAAAGATCACTTTAGGCATGTCTTTGTGTGGTTCAAAGCCCTTGCCTTGAGGAGAATGCAATTCTTATTACAATGAGTGAGATTTCGGTTCAAACTGATGAAAGAAACTTGTAACAGCAAATGTAATGTGCTCCACAATTCAATTCAATGCAAATAACCGAATTTTATTTCAAAAGCTCTTTTGGCAATATCAAATAAAAGGCTGAAATGAGGATGAGTCTCTGTGTGTCCCTGGAAAAGCCTTTAACTTCGTCTGTTTTGATGTCTGCGCTTGAAAGCTTCCTCACATGCAATGACAGGAGCCTTGAATGGCAAGAAGACTAGCTGTGGCCCTGGATCAAATGAAGAGTTGAGAAGAAAGGGAACACCAATGTGCGTCTCGCGTGGTTTGCGATACGGCGACGATTGTTGTCTTTGATTTTACATTCTCCTGGCTTTGAGTTTACAGCAAGCCTTGCTAATAATGTGAGGTTCATTACTAGGCAATTTATTCTACAGGAGCTGGAACAACTGCAGATGCAACCAATTTCAGCAAGCTGAGATCTTGACATAAACCAGTTCACAATTTTGATTCTGATCTAAGTGATTTTGGTAGTGAAAGGTGCAGTGTTGGATTACTGCTCCGATCTGGGATCATTATGTACAGAAGCAGGAGTTTCTACATGCAAAACATGCAACACCTTCTGCTGCATAGGATAGCTTTGTTTTCTTTTTAACAATTGCCTACATTTTTTCCTATCAAATCCAACTCGTTTGAGATAACATCTCAAAGACACTGAGTCCTACTAGAACCTGATTTTTTATCTTTATTAATGTTAAAGCATGTTATTTTCCTTAAATATGTACACTGATTAGATACTAGACCACAAAAGATCACCCCAGCACAACAATAGACCACACAAAAACATTCGTATGGATAAAAAGACTGGTGGAAAGGCTGACCATCTCGGATTACCTTCCTGAGACTAACCAGATTGTAACACTCTCTAATGACACATGTGCAGTGAGGAAAGAAAGATGTGAAATGTATAACAACAAAAAATCCCAGACTGGAGTAGAAAGAAAGTGAAACCTAGCAGAAAGGGAAGATAAAGTAATAGGTAATGACAGAGCAGCAGGACGAAATATCGAAAACATAGAGACAGAAGAAACTTAGAATCATGTGAAAGATGTGTTTTTAGAGTAAGCAGAAGAAAGATATTATGTTGAAATTATTCATAGAGTAAGATAAAAACAGGAAAAAGGCCAGAAGAAAATGAATGCTAAAGCAAAACCAAAGATGGGGAGGAAGGGAATAAGAGGACAAGTCAAAAAAATATTGAGTAAAAAATGAGGCCCAAAGGAAGAGAGCAGGTGTGAAGTGTATGTCTTCAAAGATGGGAGGTGGCTATTTGTCCAGCAGCTGGCCAAATAGTACATAATATCTGCTAGTTAACCAGGGGCTGGGAAGATAGTACTTAATTTCTACTATTTAGTCAGCTGCAGCCTAAATATACGAAACTTCATAGTTTATCTGGCTGCATGTACTATTTGACCGGCCACAGGATAAATAGTTTGAAGTAGATCTTTATTTAGCCAGACATGAAGAAAAATGGCGGGATGGTGACTATCTTGTAATGGGGGGTGCAAGAAAGTAAGGTCTCAAGCATTTGAAACTTAGTGCATGTACAAGTCGTTTGTACAAAGGTAAATAAATGCATGAAATAAGCTAAGTTATTTACATTTTAAAAATCTGTAAAATCTATTTTGAATAAAATATTTATGTTAGTATATATTAGAATAAGAAATGCAGGAATCAACCTTCTGTTTAAAGAGGTACACAATATGGCACACATACATTTTGTACTGCAATCTTTAGCTTTTTTCAAATAATAATGTGTATGGTTGTGATGCAAGGTACATAAATGTTTTCTTTGCTCATGAAAATACATTTTTTTAACATTCATGATTCTGGTTTTGATGATTTTTGAGTGTTGCACTAATTTTGGGCTTCCTATGGAAGGCCTTGTGTTAGCTTTGAACTTCTTTTTAAGGGAGATTGTGCTTGCTTAGTATTTCAGACCTGGCAAACCTGCAGCAGCCGATGAGCAGCAGCAAACAGAGAGTACAGGGAGATAAGTGGTATCTGCGCCACAGATGGTGGCGATCTTGCAAATGGCATTTGGTACTGGGGGAACAATGCTTTGGGGGCATTTTCAGGAGGTAAATTTGCAAGACAGAGTAATGGAGCTTCTGTAGAAGAGGGAAAGTGAAAGCAGGAGACACAAAATCAAAGGATCTGGCTAATTAATGAAGGAAGTGTCTATTCGCTTGGCTGCCAGCTGAATAAACACCCTTGTTCACACTATTCACCTAACAGAGTGGGTTTTGAACATACTTCTTATTGATCCCATGTCATGAGGGGCCCCTTTAGCCACACTGATATTTAAGTCACCCACCCACCCAGTGTATCTTGGGAATGATATTTTCATTTTCAACATGCTAGGCAATTTTGTATGTGGGCTGGGTCCTTTGGCTACTGGGCCCTCATTTCTGTCCTTGACAGTGTTGTCTCAGCAAAAGTAATATGGAAGCCAAAAAATAGTCTGGGTGATAGGGTTAAGTCATTGTGGATGGGACCTGAGGAAGCAGGAAGATGATGATAAACAGTAGGAGGATAAGGACCAGGAGGTGGACCACAAGTATGGTCAGCTTGACCAGAGCCATGATGACCAGGACAAGAAGAACTAAGACCAAGGTGACCCAGTCCAGAAGGGACCAGGTACAAATGGACAAGGAGGAACAGAACCAGGAGAAACATGACTGAGGATTCTAGGATCGGGGTGAGAAGGATCAGGAGGTCTGGGAGAAAGTGGAAGAGGGAGATATTGGCCCGGTGGACGAGGGTCCAAAGGAACAGAAGGTCCAGGGGTAAGAGGAATAGAAGGCCCGGGATAAGGCAAGGTGCTCTAGGAGGGTCTGAAAGCACCAATCAGGACCAGAGGGACGAGAAGAAACAGCACCAGGAATAGAAACTCAGGTGGACAGACCCAAGAGGACCCATGCCAGGAGAACAATGGACAGATGGACCAGAAACAGGAGGATTAGGACCACAGAGAGCAAATCAAGGAGGACCATTGGGCCAAAAGTAGAAGGACCAGGACTGTGAACACCACAACCAAGAAAGACCAGGGATAATAGGATTAAGAGTCCCTAGGGTAGCTGAGCTAGGAGGAATAAAAAGGACCAGGAAATTCAAGCCCAGTGGGACCAGGATCAAAAATTCAAAGAGGGTCAGACTCAGGAGGACCCTAAACCAGAATAATAAGTGCTACATGAAGCACAGTGACCCACAACATAGGAACTAGAAGGACCAGAGCCACAGGGACAAGGGTAAGGTAGACCACATGTAGGAGGACCATTATTAGAAGGATTATGACTGGGGGGACCAGTGTCAGATGGACAAGAACAAGGTGGAACAGGCAAACCAGGAGACCAAGAGGAGTCATGGAACTATTATGGGAGATGAGGACCAGAGAACAGGGGGGCTAGGGAAATTAAGGCCAGTGGGACTACAGACCACCAGAACTAAGACCAGGACTTCATGGACAGGGACCAGGAACAGAAGGCTTAGGAACAGGCAAACCAGAGCGGAGAAGCACTAGGAGGACAGAGGGACCAGAATCCGGGTGAGGAGGATAAAAAGAGCCAGGAGCTGGAGCCTGTGAAACAGGAAAGCCAGATTCCAGAGGCTCAGAGTCAGGAGTACATGATAAGGATTACCAGACTAAGAAGTCCTGGACCATCCGATCTAGGAAAGGCTAGGATGGTCAGTGGTGGTCCAGGACAAGTTATTGAAGATCATGAGGGCAAGGAACAGGAAGACTAGGATCAGGAGAATCAGTACCAGATTGAGGACACCCATAAAGATCGGGACCAGGAGGACAAATGCCAATATAACCAGGATAACCAGGACAGGGGGATGAGGACCAAAGCTGCCAGGAGGACCTAAGTAAGGAGGACTAGGTGGATTAAAAGGACCAGGTCCCAGAGTACCATGTGGAGAGGATCGATCATCTCGGGTAGGAGGATGACAAGACCCAGGAAGATGAGAACAAGGAGGATCATGGGCAGTTGGTGTAGAACCATGAAGATTAGGGGCAGGAGAAGCAGGGTCATATCTATGAGGCTTAGGAAGGTCAAGAGCCTGAGGACTATGGCCTTTAGGACCAGGGGACGAGAATAAGCAAGGAAGATAAGTGGGTGGTACCAAGCGTCCCAGGAGGACCAGGGCAAAAAGAACTAGAATAATTGGCATCAAAAGCACCAGGAACAGGCCTGGGAGTGCCAGAAGGACCAGGGTCTCGGTACCAGGGCCCGTACTACCAAGTGGAGCAGAAAGACCAGGACTTGGGGTAGCAGGACCATGGTGAGGAAGATCAAGAAGACCAACACACCAGAGACAGGAAGACCAAGGGGAAAGGACCTGGTTGGTCAGGAGGACAAGGACCAAAATGGCCATGCTCACAAGGGCCCAAAAAGGGAGTACCAGGAAACACAGTAGACACAGCAGACACAGTGAAAAAAGGACTATGAGGACAAGGCATAGGGCTGGGAGGGCCAGGATTATCCAAACCAGGATGATAAGAACTAGGAAGGCCATGCGTAAAAGGAGCAAGACACAAGAGGTGAGGTGGATTAAGGGGACAAGGAGTTGTTGTACCAGGAATCGGATGAACAGGGTAAGGAGGATTAGAAGGACCAGGTCAAGTTGAAGAGTGTCAAGAGGACCAGGAAGAAACAAGAAGAGCTGCGAGAAGGGTGTCTGGCAGGAACTGGATGGCCAAGACAACCAGGCATATAAAGACCTGAACAAGGAGGATCAGAAGCAAGAGGATTAAGTTCAGTTGCACAAAATCAAAAATAAAATGAGGGATTTGAGGGCCAGGAATAGGGATACCAGTGCAATGCGTCCAGACCCAGAGTGAGAAAAACTGGGAGAACATGACCTGGAGGATTATGAGCAGATGCAAAGGCAACCTGAGCCAGAAGCGCAAGAACTAAGTGGACCTGGGCACTGAGGCCCAGTGGGACAAGAACCACAGGGACCAGGAAGATAAAGGCACAGAGGCCCAAGGGAAAAAAGACCTGACATACCAGGAAAGGAGGACCAGGGTGAGGATAAAACGGAAGCCCAGGACCAGGGGAATGATATCAGGAGCCAGGAGGATGAAGCCGAACAGGATGACCAGAACAAGGAGGATTATAACTTATGGGACATGTGAAGACCAAGGATGACAAGGGGCAGCAGGACTTGTAGGATGAGGGCCCGGTGCATCATGGCCAGCTAGAGGATGAGGATAAATAATCACATCACAAGCAGGTGGACTGAGACCATTAGGTCCAGGGACCAGATGAATGAGGATAAGGTGTACTAGAAGGATCAGGATAAGCAAGAACCAGGCTAGGAAGATCAGGGGGCAGAACCAAGGGGTTCAGGACTTACAAACTGAAACAGAGGACCAGGAACAAGGGTAAGAGGACCAGGGAAAAATAATCAATGGGACTGGGGCAACCAGAGTCAGGAGAACCAAGGGGAGCAGACGAGGCCCAAAATGAAAAGCCCCCAAGAGGACGTAGAAAAGATGGGCAGGAGTAATGGATGCAGTACCAAGGGAGCCAAGAGGACAGGGATTATGGCCAGGAGCAACAGGATGACCCAAACCAAGAGGAATAGGAGTGCAAGACCAAGGAAGACCAGGACAAGAGGGCCAGGTGAAGAAGGACTCAGAAAATAAGCAGGAGTAAGGTGGTGAGGATCATTAGGACCAGGACCAGGAGGTCCAGGAAAGGCAAATATAATGAAGGGCCATGGCCTGGAAGTGCCCAGAAGGAGAAAAGCCAGGAAAGACTAGAATCAGTAGCACAAGATTCCGGAAGCTAGTGCCATGGTGACTGGGGCTAAGAGACAAGGGCTGGTAAGAAGACTAAGAGGACCAAGACTACCCAGAAAAGGAGGATTTGAAAACTGGGAGCAGGAGGACTCCTTGTGATCCTAGGCCATATACATTAAGATATCTCTTTTGTAAATGGTTTTTAATCATTTGTTTTTTTTAATCATTTTTTAATGCAAGCGTTCATCAATTACATAATCTACGATTGCATAATAAAAAAGAGCAATTACATCATTCCAATCTTTTTTTTTAAACTATTTTTCTAAATTGATTGGTAGAATGACAGACAAAATGCAATATATTAAACTGGCTTACATAAATTAAAACATGTATTAAAGCACGGGAAGCCCCCCCACCGCATCTTGATAAGAAACAATCCATAATTCTACATTGCACATATTACCAATAAAACCTCTTAACCAAATGCCTCCCAGAGGTTTAAGAATTTCCTATAAGAGCCTGATCTTAGTGTGTATCTCTTTTCAGATTCCCTGATTCTACATAACTTGGACCACCAATGTTGAAATTTTGTAGTTTCTTCAGACCGCCACTTTTGAAGGATTATTGATCTAGCTATTAAAACAATAATGAATAATCGCTTTTTTGTAGGAGGGTGATGTTTAGATCGGAAGAGTGCCTCAAGACTACTGTCCGAGCATCTAATGAGTGTTCAAATTCTAATGTGCAAGAGCAGTACTGATCAATCTAAGCCCAGAATTGTCTTAATCCTGAGCAACTCCATATAATGTAGGTCCAATTCCCCCTCCAGATAAGATCTAAAACAATTTGCAGAAATGTGAGGATTAATTTTATGGAGAAGGGCCAGAGTTCTGTAAAGCAGCCACTTGGTATAAAATTGCATACGCTGCAAATGCGCCCCCTTTAATAGGTCAAATTGAATTCATTTATTTTATCCCAAGGTATAGCAGGAATCTGAAGATTTTCTTCAGACTGCCATTTATCATGCACCTTCTCGTAGACCTTAGCGTCCTTGTTTTTTCGTAAAGAGGAAACCCACCAACTAATAGATCTGCGAGTCCTAGATTCTATCAGGTCCTCGACTAGCTCCAAAGTTGCCAATATACCTCTGGAGTCAATATCCCGTAAACAATGTCTGATCTAAATAAAGGACCATTGCATCGCTGTTTTAAAGAACGTAATGCTAGGCTCAACTTCCCTCCAGCTTTTCCAGTTTTCTGCATCCAGAAAATCCCATATTGTACGATACCCATTGCTCTCCCACCCGAAAGCAACATTTTTCTCTAAAAGGGGCTGATCCCCAATGTATATATTTGCCAAATAAGTCACTCCATTAATACAAGGGATATCATAATGCCTAAACATTTGCTGTTTATACTTAAAGGTCCACTGTAGAATCTTATATCTCACTTTTTTGGGAACTTTTGTGAGGCGTAAAAAATCAAAAATGTTATAGTCCTGAAAGATCAATTCTAGAAAAGAATTGTCAAACAGAAGAGCACCTGGGGGAATGGTTCTTAATCATTCTTGTTATGCTGTCAAACCTAGAAATCTCGACCTTTTAAATCCTGATTATAGAACTGATGCAGGTGTTTGCTAAGAAAAATGTGTGCATTCAAAGTGAATAAAAGGACAGGACTGTTACCTTCTGAGCTCTGATTGAAAGCAGGTGCTGTCTGATGCTGACACAGAAGTTTGAGCTTGGAGCAGAGGAGCTGGATCTTGGCAGAGGGGTCTAACAGTGGATAGGTGAAAAGGATTGTGGTTTGTGAA
The DNA here is from genome assembly GCA_963921515.1 of Calotriton arnoldi. Taxonomy (NCBI): domain Eukaryota; kingdom Metazoa; phylum Chordata; class Amphibia; order Caudata; family Salamandridae; genus Calotriton; species Calotriton arnoldi. Next base: position 205,059 of record CAWUFW010002792.1, on the reverse strand, counting down.
AGATGACAGAAAGGGTTTGAGAATCTCCCTGGTCAGTTGGCTCACAGAAGGACTCTGAGTAATAAAGGACTCTGATTATGCCAATGGTGATGGGACTGAGAACCAAGGCCAGCAATGATAGACTTAGCACCAAATAAGTGGTCTGCGCTACTCTGAGGGTGTGTTTATGGATGGTGGAAGTACATGTGTAGCAGATATGTTTGGAAGTCAAACACACAAATGTGTTTAGAAATCTTTGGAAGGCCAGCAAAGAGTCCAAGACTGTGAGTGTCAAGACTCGTAGAACAGTCTGTGTGACTCCCCGACTTTTGTGCTGACATTCAATGTGTGTGTCAGGTTCATGGCTGTACAGTGAATGTGCAGCAAGTGTGTAGTAATAATTCTGCACGTGTGATGGAAGTCTGAGTGCTGAGACCAATGGAATGTACTTTCTATATACTTAGACAGTGGAACTGTATTGACTGCATCCTTGTGGCTGTATGGTGAAGACCTAGACATTGAAGTGAGGCTGGATGGAGAAAGAGCTACCCACAGAAATTTAACGAGATGAGCAGAGGGCTGCTAATTCGTTCTTCCAATCACCACGATATATGGTGATTGGCTTGAGGTGTGTGGTAGTTCGGCAGTTTCCGTTAAAGATGAGGACGTTTCGAAGCAGATCCTGGTCTTTGTCTGTGCTTGATAACTGCTACAGAAAGGCTGATGGCATTCTGGTACAGAGATCTCACACTTCATTGAGACCTTGTTTTGCAGACAGCACCATTTCGACCTGCTGTGAGAGCTATTACCTTGCACAAAGGCTGATCCTGAACTACAGCCAGATAATGATATTTGAAGGAAAACCACCCCAAATCAGTTCTGAAACCTTAGATAGTGGATCCACATCCCCAATCTGGAAAATCATTATAAAAGTGTGACTGTAAAATGATTGATCCGTGGGTCACAAAACCCCTCTGTTTAGTCACTGTGTCTTATTTCTTACAATGTTTGTAATAAAGTTAATAGATACAATATCTCTCTCAATTTCTTTTGTTCTGTGTCTTTGATTCTTAGATGTCATTCTGTTATTTCCTGGTAATAGTCATTAATATTCCACTGACAATCAGTACAATTGATTATAGTCCCATTCCTTCGCTAGTAAAGAAGACATCCGTGGGTTGACCATACATTGGGGATTAATTGGGACATCCAGATTCCATCCTCCTTAACCCTCATCAGGAAATTCTTCCTTGTTATGAAAAAAAGGAGGTGATGGTTATTTCTAGTCTGTGGCTTGACTGCTCATCCTCCCCCATTATGAATAACCTTCTTTTAGCCCCTTGGCAATAAATACCCGAGAGAAAGAAGAGGTAGTGGTCCTCTCTGAAGTGTAGCCAGAATGATCACCAATCTGCCATCTCTTTCTCTCTCCTTTATAGATGTAATGTAATGTAAATGTAATTTATAAAGTGCAACTCTTGCCCGTGGGCGTCTTGGCGCTATAGAAAACTGTTTGGCTACAGCAGTGTCAGAACGAGTCAAGCAGCTGAACAGATGCCTTCTAGTCCTGTGTGAAAAGCCAGGTTTTTAAGGCCTTTCTGAAGGTGAGTAAAGAGGGAGCAGCTTTTAGTGTCAATGGCAGACTGTTCCATCCAACGGCTGTGGTCCTGAAAAAACTCTTCCCAACCCAGTTAGTACTCCCCTGGTGGGGTTCAAAGAGAAACAGGGATGGCCCAAAGCTTCTGATTCCCTACTGGTGTTTTCTAGCTAGAAGAAATGGCCTTAGAATCCCCAGAACTCTAATTGAATGATCGGCCGTGAGAATGTTTCCTAAACCCGCCTCCTCTAAACCCTGGCTCCTTCCTGTTCAGGGGTCTCACTATCACTGGCAGAGGGCTCTTAAATAGGAATTACACTCAAATGATGATGTCATTACCTACCACACAATAATTTAGTCATATTTAATATTGCTTGCTGAATGTAGCTACGAAGGCATATGACAAAAACACTGACTGACATTTGGCTGGGTACATAAGTTCTATTTATTTAAAGCTATTGTGGCCTATTCAGAAACTGCATTTTGTAGAACATTTGGTATTAATACAAAATATACTAAAAGATGCAATTCACAAACCTACCTGTAGAGTTTACTTCTCCTCTTCTATCTTTTACAATGCAGAGAGCTCCTGCGTTTACACACATATAAGTATACGTTTTAGTAGTAAATGTGGGAGAGACAGGGGGGATTGGCTGGAAAATGGGCAATACTCCTAAAGTGGATGGAAATTGGGTAAGAAGGGGAGAAGTAAAAGAGCTAAAGAGGAGTTTGGGGTGGTTTAGTGAGGGAGATGTACCCACCCACAAAAGAGTAAGCCCACTTACAGTTGCTACTCAAAGACTGAACTTGTAAAGTTACTACAGAAAAAAAGGGGCCCAAAGTGATAGTAAATTGCTCTCGCTCAGAGCTGAAATACTTCCACCAACAAACATGGCCAACCACTGATAACGCAACCCCTTTCTACAGAAATCAGTGGAGAGGTACTTAAACCAAAACCCCACGTTAATTTAAATAATTTATTACAAAATATAAATAATTATGATTTAATGTTTACAAAAAATATAAAAATACAAACTTTTATAAATTATAAAATATTTTAGTACTTTGTTTGCATTTTAAACATTATTGTAACCATACATTTTATTAGCATATAATTAAATTACTTCTAATTAATTTTAAACATCATTTTTAATCATTAATACTGCATAACAAAAATGTAATTTCTTTTACTTTAGTTGAGAATTTACTTTTTAATTTAAACTTGAGAAAACATACAAATCTTGATTTGGACTGATTTTTCTCAGATGCATGGGTGATCCATAATGTAATTAGTATTATCTTCTTAAAATATTGTAAACTAAAGAAATGGGATATTCAGAGGTATACATCTGAACTTGAAGATAATTTAACAGGACATAACCATGAGGCAAAATATGAAAAATGGAAGGGTGACTGAATGGGACCAGTTTTGGATGTTGGCATGAGAATAGATAACTATTGAGTAAATGCTGAAATTTGAAGGATTAAGGACTAGATGTACAGCACTTGTGTGGTTGTAAACCGTCCTATTTGCAAAATCACAGGGTTTTTCACCACAAAAGGGCTTTTAATCAATGGTTGATGACAGCTATGGGACAGCTTCTCCTTGGGAAATCATGTTGGTGGCCTCATAGGGACTAGGGCATGGTCCAGAGGAGTACTGTCTGCTCCACCTGATGAGTTCTCAAAGTAAAACATTTGTTAAAAGCAACACCTGTCCCTTTAATGAGCTTGAGCTGCTTTCAAAAGCATTCGTAACCAAACAGAGGGGTCTGAAATTGTGACCTGCCTAAGTAATCCTCATTAGACAAATATTTTACGAACCTTCATCAAAAATGCAATTTGCAATGCGACCTATTCTTATAAAGTTCACATCGCAAATTGCATTCTCATTCACAAACCAGTCGGTGTGGAAATTGGGCCTCCCTGGTTTGAGAACGGCAATAGTTCTTTGGGCCCTATGTCTTTTGAGCCAGAATCAGCAACTGAGCTAAGATGTGGGGTTGAGTAATGGGGTAGCAGGGGCAAAAAAACCAAGCCAGCCTTTGGTGCTTGTTTACCAGAGCTGGTCTATCTCAGGTGTTAAGATGGAGCCCAGTACAATGGAGCATATGCTCAAGAGATGACAGACCCTATTATTCTATGAAACTTGACAATCTCTGCTGCTGCAACAATCTGATACTAGCAAACATTGACAAAGCCAGCAGGTCTATCTTTAATGTGCTAATGTATGCAAAAGCATTTCTGCTTGCCTATGTTCACATGCCTTTGAACATTAAAGAAAACCCTACTGACATTCCCAATCCTTGATCAGTTTTGTGCTTTTGTCTCTGCCACTTCTTCAGGAAACTACTCCTAGGGTACTACACAGATTTTTACTAGTAGATCACCTAGTTTCTGATTAGTCTTCTTTTCCCCTGAAACCTTCTTCAGCACCTTAAAGCATCCACTACCCTCTCTGTGAAAACATAATTTAAAATATTACTTCTCATTTTATCATTCTCACATGTTGACTCCAAGTTGTATGTGTACTTTTCTTTAAAACAAAATGATGCTTTTTGCATTTTGAAATCCTCTACGGATTATAAAGGCCTCCAATCTGTCTTCACATTATGTGCTTCCTTCAGTCTATAAATATTTAAATTCTCTTGCCCCTCATGAAATTATTTTCATTGTCTTTCCGTAACTTTTCTGCAAATTAATTGTTCCTACTGTAGCTGTAGTCTTCAAAATTGGGCAAAATATTTCAGATGGCCCCTCCCTGAGTGATAGTGTCCACAAACTGGATATATTTTAGAGCTTTTCAATCAAAATATTGAACGCCATTCATTTGTCAGAGGGGCATACATAAATCGTCCTAACCAGGTGAGCCTCCCAACACCTTCTCACAGATGTACTGCAAAAATACAGACTGTATGGGTCCAGGTTTCCTCCTTCTGGAGCTCTCTTTTGCTGCTGCTCAGTAAGAAACTAGCAAATTATTTTGCAAACAACTGAGAATCGACCTCCTCTCCCGAGAATTTGGTTTCAAATGACTTCATATTCAGTCAATGGTTCTCAATGTCTCTCTCTCTCTCTCTCTCTCTCTCTCCTGTCTATCCAGTGGCCTTCAGCACTGACTTACTTGTCACATACGTGTGTGTTAGAAATGGGGGTCTCTAGTTGGCCATGGCTGGCGCCAATGCCCAAATAGGGACCCTTCTTCCTAAGTCAGGGCAAGTGGGCTACCCCCTTTGATAACCCCTGCTCAACCCTGTGGTAACATAGCACGAGCAGTTAGGCCTATCTCAGAGGCAGTGTGTGAAGCATTTATGACCATGCACAATAAGGCAGTAAAGACACCACAAAAGGACACAACTCAAGGAGGTATAGAAAAATAGTATCTTTATCTAAGGTTTAGTACGAGACTCTCAAAAGCGTTTTAACCAGTCACAATGCACGTAAATCAGTAGGGACTTTAAAAAGGCAATAACGTATTCACCAGAACGTGGCACTGACTGAGTTCAAGGCCTGGGTCTACGCGACCCGTGGCGCACCAGATACCTGCCGTTGGATGGGGACACAGTACGTAGATTCTCGAAGAAGCGGAGACGGTGACAGGCGGACTCCCAGCGACCACAGTTCTCGACTGCAGTGGTCCGCAACGTGCACTCACAATGATTCGGGCACTCGGGGACAGGCGGGCTCCCAGCGGCAGCAGCACGCGGCTGCGGCGGCCCGGGCTGGTGGTGGCGATGACTCTCGTCGTGCAGCTCTGTGGTGTGCGCACAGCGGCAGCAGCTCTCTCCTAGCTGCGGCGGCCCACAGGGCGATTCACGATGATGCAATGTTGGCAAAGATGCGGGCACTCAGCGGCAGCAGCTTTCTCTTAACTGCGGCGGCCCACAGGACAAATCACAGTGGTGCGAAGTTGGCAAAGGTGCGAGCACTCGGCGGCAGCAGCTCTCTCTTAGCTGCGGCGGCCCACAGGACAAATCACAATGATGCACAGTTAGCCCAGGTGCGAACCCTCAGCGGCCGCAGCTCTCTCTTAGCTGCGGCGGCACACAGGACAAATCATGATGATGCAAAGTTAGCAAAGGTGCGAGTACTCCGCGGCAGCAGCTCTCTCTTAGCTGCGGCGGCTCACAGGACAAATCACGACGATGCACAGCTGACACAAGTGCGGGCACTCAGCGGCAACAGCTCTCTCTTAGCTGTGGCGGCCCACAGGACAAATCACGATAATGCACAGCTGACACAAGTGCGGGCACTCAGCGGCAACAGCTCTCTCTTAGCTGCGGCGGCCCACACCGATTCAGCGAAGGTTCTGAAGATTCAAAGTAAGGCGGGCGCTCAGCGGCGGCAGCTCTCTCTTAGCTGCGGCGGCCCACACAGGTTCAGCGAAGGTTCAGAAGATTCAAATTAAGGCGGGCGCTCAGCGGCGGCAGCTCTCTTAGCTGCGGCGGCCCACACACAGAGTTAACAAGGGTTACCAGTCCGCGTTCCTCACAGTAGAACTAGAGGTTCCGGATTACTCGACGGAGGCCTCACCTGCAAGTAGAATCCCTAGCGCAGGAATTCAGGCGGCTGACGGGGTGAAGTCTAATGTCCCTGAGACTTCAGCAGGAGGCGCTCTCAATTCAGGCCCTCGGGTAGTTTCTTCAGCAAGCTTGGTGAAAGTTTCAAAGTCCTTTCCTCTGTCCGCTCGGACAGAGTTTCGTCTTGACATCCTGAAGGAACACCCTTGAAAAAGGTTTCTGCGCAGCGTTTATACCTAAAAAGTCTTTGTTCTCTGCAGTCACAAATCACTGCATCCAGCCAGAACCAGTTCGGTGGGGTCGGGGAGCACTTGGTTTACGAGGCGACATCCTGCCCTTTGAGAATCTGGGGGTCTGCTATCAGACGCCCAGTGGGAGGTGGAGCCATCATTCACCTTGCCAGGCACGGCCCTGCTCAGATCAAAGAGTCACCCTCACCCTACTCTAAATGCCGATCTCTCTCTCCAGCCAGGTCTGACCCAGCTGGCCCTGCTGCTCCAAAACCAGACGGCCAATACACACGCTAGCAAAGCCTACAGGAAAGCTTAGGCCAGAAAATACCTCGTTTCTAGTAGAGGCATTTTCGAACACGGGCTACGCTAATAATCCTTACTAAAAGATGTATCTCAATGTTCTGAGCTTAAACATATCAAATTCGACGTTCCTATCAGGTTCCTGGGGGCAGGTAGGATTAGGGCATGTAAGGCTCAGCCTGCCCATTCTGGCCTATGAGAACGGATAGCCTCACACTAGTAAACAGGGAAATGGAGGGTAACTCGCTATTAGAACATGCTACACAGACATACTTTGAAAGCTGCTTCGGTGGGTAGCGCAAATCAGCGCTGCAGGCCCACCAGCAGTATTTGGTCTACCAGCCCTGGGCACACACAGTGCACTGATACTAGGGGCTGACAGGTAAACCAAACGAGCCAATTATGGTTATCCCAATTCATACAGTTATCTTTACACAGGGAGCATTCGCGCTGTGTCACTGATTGGCAGTGACACAGCGCCCAGAGCATCTAAATCCAGCCAACATAAAAGGTCAGAAGCGAAAAGAGGAAGGGAGACCCGCGCCAATGATGCCAGGTCTAACAGTGTGTTAGAAAAACAATGAAATACATTTCTGCCATAGCACAGCACCACTGCAGCCATTCTCCCCTCTTTTTGCGCCAACGTCTTCTGTATCTAGCCTGTGATGGAGCGATATAGAGGATAGCTACACCTGCAGTTTTGGAGGCAATGGATGAGTGTACCTGAGTTGGGAAGAATTTTAATTTCATTCTACCCCAGTCTACTTTCAGAAGGCTGTTTCTAGGAGGAGACATATCCCCCTTCAAGTCTTGCTAGAAGGTAGTTATAGCTTTAAGTTTAATTGGTACTTTAAGGCCCTTCACATTAAAGCTTACTAAATGAACCATAGTGCGTACATGTATCTTCAAAGAGCTAGGTTAGATTGGAGTGGAGCAGATTGTTTTGGATTGGAGTGAGACAGATTGTTTTGGATTGGAGTGGGGTGAATTGGAGTGGGGCAGTTAGGAGTGGGGTGGGTTGGGAGGATTGGAGTGTGGAAGATTGGAGTGGATTGGATTAGGGTGAGTGGTTTGGATTTGATTGAACTGGGGCGGATGGGTGTGGGGTAGATTGGAGTGTACTGCATTATATGCTAAAGCATCATTTCAGAAATTACACCTAGGAAAGAAACAATGTTGCTTTGCAATAAAATAATTCTCATTTTTGAGAACACAACCCATGAGCAAAAACAAAAGAAAACATGAGTGCAAAGTGAGAAAAGAAGACTTGATAAAATAAAATAAAGTTAAAATAAAACTTTGCAATTTTGTTTGTCAGAAAAGCCTCCTCACACCCACGTCTTTGTCCTGCTATGGAAGCAGGTTCCACACCACATCAAGGGGGCTAGTCAACTGCCAGGTGACAGTTGGAGCACATGCAATTGGGCCATCAGAGGCTTTATGCTGGGAGAAGCTAACTTTCTAAAAGTACTATTTCGAAAATATTTAATCAAAATGTGACTTCACCAGTAAATATATTGCATCCCATGCTTTCCCATGGAACAGCCAGGCTTGTTACAGTGAATATAGCTTTTGACTTTTGAGTTATTTTGACAGGTAGAATTTGCAGTTTAAAAGTGCAAATCCAGGCTATAACTAGAAGGCCTGCAGTTATGTTTACACTGTCACTGTAATTGATGGTGCAATGGGTCCTGCAGTCCACTTATTACATTTAACTTGCAGGCCCTGGGTACACTTTTGTACCATATACTAGGGGAAATACAATTAAGTTAGATACTCCAATTGAAGGTATGCCAATTTCATTATGTTGAAAGGAGAAGCACAGGCAGTTTACCACAGGTTAGCAAGAATAAAGTGCTTAGAGTTCTAGAGCCAGGAAAAACAGTCAAGGAAAAAATCTGTGGCTTGTCTGGTCCATCTATTGTCTGTCCTTCCTCTGGACTGTTACCAAGTTACTTTTGTCCTTCCGCTGCTCACATTTAAGGAACTAATTTTTTGTCAAAAGCACTCCATGAGAGTATCTGTGTTTTCCAGCTGTCTCCTAGTGTGCTTCTCCCCAACCCCTCTGTGATTCACCCTCCCTTTCATGCTTCTCCCCTATGTGATGCTTTCTCACGTGTGCTTCTCCACCCAGCAGTCTGCAGTGGCACAGGCACTGCCCTGCTGTACGTTCGCAGAAACTAAACCCTAGATGGCGGCATGCCAATTAGTGTAAATTATGCAAGCTGTAAACCCTTTTGCACGACACAAACAATGAATATGGATAATAATGTCTGGCATCACTATGCCTTCCCTTATGGCTAATGTTGTTGACTTTGTAACTGGAGAACCGAGTTCGAGTCCCGGCGTCGGCTCACCAGCCTGTGATTGTGGGCACATTACTTCATCTCTCCCTGCTGCTTAGGTGAGACCTAAAGAGAAATGTTTTCATATGTTTCTTTCATTTTATTTACTGATTCAACTTAGGTCAGTTAATAAAACGAAAGAAAAGCAGCTGCATCGTTTTGTAGCCAAATGCATGCATGGTGCATGTGCCTACAAAATTATGTGGGTGCTCGCATCATAGGTTTTTTTATTCTTCTTTAGCCTTGCTGCACAGAATCAAGAATACTGTACACCAGTGATTTTTACCTTGCAGTCTGCGGACCCCTGGGGGTCTGTGACTGTCTGCAAAATATTTGCAGAATTATAAAGTATATACGCATAACAAAGCAAAACTGAAAATGTTAAAATATGCTGTAAATGTGAAGGAATATGAAACTTCAGGTTAAAAATTAGGTTGGTATCACTAGCTTGATTTGTGTGAACAGCGGAAGTACTGCGAACAGTAGTACAGACAATTAGTATACTCAATTGAATCAATAATTCAATCAATCAATCAGAAAATCTTATGAAGTTTGACTACTCACCCGTGAGGGTCTTAAGGTGCTAAGTGTGGGGGGATGGGTCTGCCAATCGGTCGAAGAGCCAGGTCTTGAGGTCCTTCCTGAATTGCAGCAGTGATGGTGATTGCCTGAGGTGCAAAGGCAGTGAGTTCCAGGTCTTCGCAGTGAGGTAGGAGAAGGATCTTCCTCCAGCCGTGGTCTTGTGGATCCATGGGATGGTGGCCAGGGCCAGTTGGGTGGATAGGAGATGTCTGGTGGGAGTGTAGAAGGAGAGGCGGTGGTTAAGGTATGCAAGTCCAGCGTTGCAGAGGGCTTTATAGGCGTGCATTAGAAGCTTGAAGGTGATTCTTTTGTTGACAGGTAGCCAGTGTAGGCCTCTCAGGTGGCCAGTGATGTGGTTGTAGCATGGGATGTTCAGGATGAGTCTGGCAGAGGCATTCTGGACATTCTGCAGGTTTTTTTTTAGTTTCTGGATGGTGCCGGCATAGAGCGCGTTGCCGTAGTCAAGTCTACTGCTGATGACCGCATGGGTGACCATTTTCCTGGATTCGGTGGGGATCCACTAGAAGATCTTATGAAGCAGGCAGCGCATGTGGAAGCAGGAGGATGAAACAGCATGGGTTTGGAGTTTCATTGAGAGTGAGGAGTCCAGGATGAAGCTGAGGTTTTGTGCATGGTCCATGGGTGTGGGGGAGGGGGTTCCAAGCTCTGCGGACCACCAAGAGTCATCCCAGGTGGAGGAGGAGGAGCCCAGGATGAGGACCTCAGTCTTGTCTGAGTTAAGGTTGAGGCAGCTGTCCTTCATCCAGGTGGTGACTACCTTCATCACATTGTGGAAGTTGCTCTTGGCGGCTGTGGGTTCATCTGTGAGGGAGAGAATCAGCTGGGTGTTGTCAGCGTAGGAGACAAAGTTGATTCTGTGACTTCCGATGATGGCTGCAAGTGGGGCCATGTAGATGTTGAACAGGTTGGGGCTCAAGGAGGATCCCTGAGGCACTCCGCAGCTGATCTCTGTTGGTTCTGAGTTGAACGACGGAAGTCTGACTCTCTGCGTTCAGCCGGTGAGGAAGAAGCGGATTAATTCTTGGGCTTTGTTGCTGATGACTGCGTCGAGTCTGGCGCAGAGGGTGTGGTTGGAGACAGTGTTGAAGGCGGCTGACAGGTCCAGGAGGATGAGGGCAGCAGTCCTGCCTTTGCCCAGGAGGGTGTGGATGTCATCTGTCGTGGCGAGGGGAGCGGTCTCAGTGCTGTGGTTGCTTCTGAAGCCCGATTGGGAGAGGTCCAGGATGTTGTTCGTTTAGATGAACTCGGAGAGTTGGTTGCTGATGGCTTTCTCAATGGCTTTGGTTGGGAAGGGGAGCAGAGAGATGAGTCTGTAGTTCTTGAGGTCAGTTGGGTCGGCAGAGGGTGTTTTTCAGCAGGGGGTTGATCTCTGTGTTCTTCCAGTCTTCGGGGAAGGTTACAGACTCGATGGAGCAGTTGATGGTGCGGCAGAGTTCGTGTGAGATGGAGGCACCCGCTCTGTTGAAGATGTGCTGAGGGCAGGGATCTGAGGGTGCTCCGGAGTGGATGCTCTTCATGATCCTGAGGGTGTCATCAGAGGTGAGGGTAGACCAGCTGGTCAAGATCTGCTGGGGTTTGGAGCCATTGGGTGTGGTGGTTGCGGTGGAGTGGGGTGGGTGGGTCTTGGGTTGCGAAGCTGTTATAGATCTCCTTGATCTTGCGGTGGAAGAAGATGGCAAAGGTTGTCGCAGAGGTCTTGAGATGGGGGGAATGTCTGCTGTCTCTGTACTGGATTAACTAACTCTTTGACCACGGCAAAGAGTTCTTTGCTTTTGCGTGTGTTGGCGTTAATGCGTTCCTGGATGGCTACTTTGTTGTTCTGATGATGTGTGGCGTGCAGTGACAGCAGATTTGAAGGCTGCATGGCCTGCCGTGATCTTGCTTCAACTTCATCTTTTCTCGAGCCATCTGCAGGTGCACCTGAACTCTTGGAGGGAGGGAGAACCAGCTGGCTTTTTTGGAGGGCTGTTTACCTGGGGGTTTCCTGAGGGGGGGCAGTGTCTTGGCGCAATCTGGGATCCAGCGGTGGAGGTTGCGTGCTTAGGTGTTGGCATCCGTGGATGTCGGTGTTGGTGTCTTGCTGAGGGAGGTGGTGAGCTGGTCTTCGGTGACCTAGTTCCAGCTTCTGCGAGGATTGCGGTGGGCATGGTGGTGTACGGTGGGTTTGGTGAAGGAGACGTGGAAGCAATGGTGGTCGGTCCAGTGTGGCTCGGAGGTCTGGCTGGCGGAGATGTTGTTGCTTGCGGAGAAGATGGGGTCGAGTGCGTGTCCTGCTGACTGGGTTGGCCTTGTGACCACTTGTTTGAGTCCGATGGTGGTGAGGTTCTCCAGTAGGGAGTTGCGGTCTTCAAGGTTGTCCAGGTCGAAATTGAGGTCGCCCAGGAGGATGCAGTCTGTTGAGGTGAGAGTGTGGTGAGCGATGAAGTCAGTTATGGCTTCGCTGAAGGGGGGGTGTGGTCCGGAAGTTCTATAGACGAGGGTGCCGCATAGGTGGCGTTCGGGTTTGTCTGGATCTGGAGTGTGCCTGCACTAGCATGCTCTGATAAAAAGTGAGGATGCATTCAGAGCAAATGAAGACAAAGCGATATAGTGGAACCTAGAATATTGCTTCATCTTTTAGAAATACACCTAAATTCTGAAATGCTACAACCATCCCAATTAAAATTTGTAAATTAAAGAAAATATTTCAGACTTTGTTTATTCGTTTGGTGTATACTTGTTTGTGTAGTTTTGCTTGTTTTTTAGGTACACATCAAAGATATTGTTTAGGCAGGGGCTTCCGGCTTCCAGTAATGATTCAGTGTGGGTCCACAGAACTCAGAAGGTTAAGAATCACTAAAAACCATCGAGAAAGTCAATAGCACTCAAAGTTGGGAACTATTGGCTTTGCCAATGCTTTTTAATAAATTTGGCTTTGTGCTGATTTTTCCCCCTTGGCAACGCACTGCAGCAACTTTAGTTTATGTAAATTAATACATCTGGCCCCAGTTATTGTGGGTTTAGGGCAATAATTGTTTCACTTAATGTTTCAAGCTTTGTAAGTTTAGACAATGGAAGTCCAGTCGACAGTGGACATCATTATATATTGTGAAGACAGGTCTGCAAGTACAGCCTTGCACAAGCCCAACCCACTATTTACAGCATGCAGCGTTCCCCGCTGTTAGTACACAGCTCCTCCTGTGCCCTAGTGCCTCCCCACACCTGCCTCCCAACCCCACCCAGTACAGCTCCCCCATCTCCTTGTAAAAGGAACGGGTTTCACAAGCAGGTTTCTACGGTGTTATTTTGGGTACGCATTTTATTCCCTATTCTAGAGACAAATACTCAGAATAGCTGTATTTATGAGTGGGGACACTAGCCGCAATCGTTATTTTAGTTCCCATGGTATCCCTGCACCAAAATTAAACTCACTCGTAATTAGGCCCGTAAAGATTTATTCATTATGCTTCTTTGCATAAAATAATTTACGCTGAACAGGATAAAGCGAGATCTTCGACTATCACAGGCTTGGGCTGTATGTATCTGAAAGCTCTATGGGAGCCATTTCACCTGGTAACTAGGGAGATTCCGATTGTCTGCGTCTCACAGAAGGTACTTTGGTAACCGGAAGTTGGTAAGGCATTTCCAGTTAAGACTAGTTCAGTGTGAGCGGCTGTCTGCTTCTGATAGAATTTAGAGGTCTGTCTTTTTACTTTAATAGATACTGCCTGTCATAAAGAAACGTCCCCGTGTCAAAAACCACATGTTGTGTAGAGATGTTTTCCCAGTCAGAAGAGTGTCACACGAGGCCTACCACATTACCTATTTAAGAGTAGGAGCCCTGCTAAATGAAAGGGAGAAGCAGAAAGGATTGTCTATGCAGCCTCAAAAAACTTTTTTCTTGCTCTCGCACAAGCATACAATATAATTATGTTTTTGTCGTTTTCTTCAGGTGTTCCAGATAGCATATGTCATCTTTAAAGCTGCCAATTCGCCGCGGCCTGGAAACTGGATTTTGGAGCGCTCTCTGGACGGCGTGACTTTCCACCCTTGGCAGTACTATGCAATCACAGACACCGAGTGCCTGACCCGCTACAATATTACCCCCCGCACCGGCCCCCCCTCCTACAGGAAGGACGACGAAGTGATCTGCACTTCGTATTACTCCAAGATCCACCCACTGGAAAACGGAGAGGTAAAGTGTGAAGACGCGCTTCCGTGCCGCGCAGCCGCCCTGACAGCTCAGACAGATGAGAGACGCGCGTAATTGACAGGTTTTGGTATTCTGACAGCAACTCTCCTCAGGCAGGCGACGCCTCGGCGCCTGGTACTGCGCCTGAGTGATGAGGAGCAGGGACTTATTAAGAGCTGAAAGTGAAACTTCAATTGGTTCCCAACTAAAAGTTTAGATGCAGAGTTTTAATGTGTTTAGCGAGGATCCCGCGCCAGTAGTCACCAGCCAACGTGGTTTCAGTGTAACAGGAGTTCTTTAAACCAAGTTCTGCCCGTTTACATGAAGTCAAAGTTACATATGTGGTGAAAGTCTCTAGTTGGATGATATCGTTTCTGGCGAAGTTATAGGAGCACACGCTGTGTTTCTCTCGTAACTTTTTCACGACCTAATGTTTTTGCTTTTCACCTAGTTTTCACCTTTTCAACTTCTATTTTGCTTTGGACTTTGATTACAAATTGGCCTTTCAGGCTAAGGGTCACAGGTCAATGCGCCACTTCTCTGGCTAGAGTCACAGTCAGGTGAACTGCAGTAAGTGATTAATTTGTAAAATAATAAGTGGAGTCACGTGAGGCCCGCACCTGGGGCTATCGAAGGTCGAGGTGTTTAATACCAACGCTACATCGTCTTGATTCCAGCTCAGGAAGGAATCTTTCACCCACCACCACACACTTCCTGCTTCTTTAAGCTATTGCAGGTTTTTTATTACTGCTTTCTCCTTTTGTCACAGTTTTCTGTCTTTCTCTTCATCCTTTCTCTCTTCTGTGTTTTTCTCTCTCTTGCTCTAAATCAAAGTTTGTTGAGAGTAAATAAGTGTGCCGATCTCCGAAAATGAGTGCCGGTGGGCCTCACCTGCTACCACCAGCTCAAATTACGCACTGGCTGTAGTGATGAGCTCATTCTAGTCTTTCGTATTTCCCTGCGGAGCATTGAAGGGCGGTGCAGTCGCTATTAGCAAGCCAATGTAATACTGATGATGGATGTTCAGTGTTTTATTGAAATGTTCAGAATGTGTATGTTTCTCTTATAATATCAATAGTTTATCGCAAAGCTCGTTTCAGTGGGTCGGAAAATGTGAAACACGTGCACGTAAAATATTCGCTCTTGGGAGGGAGGTCTGGCAAATCTGACATTTTAGTTGCTACCCACATTTTGCCCTGTTTGCTTATGCACCCCTGGACTTGGGTATCAATCAGGAACTGCAGCCAAAAGGCCCTGATTATAAGTCTATTAGAATAGAGGATGGTATTTACACTTCCTGGTAAATACAGGCTCCCCATAGTGTGCATTTATCAGATGTGGTAAATCATATTCAGAGTTTGTGGGGGAAATGGGGAATTACATGCAGAATCGGTGCTTACTACTGAACTCCATCTGCATCAGATTTTTCCTGCATATTTTCCCTCGAAACATTTCGGCACGGTTGATCTGTTGAAATCTGTCACGAGAAATTTCGTGAGGAAAAACTTCGAATTCCGTCCAATTTTCCTCCACACTTGTCATCAGAGTGCTTTCTATTTTTTTGCCTCCTGCAGCTGGATCTGCCCCCCCTCACCCACTGGGTGAAATAATGCTAAAAGGTAATTTATTTGGACCACACATTTTTCTAATTCCTTCAAAAATGTTCTTTTTTCTGATAAAAACATTGCCTCAGACGAAAACAATATGCCTTCACCTGCAGTTCTTAATTTTACGGAAATGGCACCTGGAAGTGTGATATTAGATTGCAGCAACCATTCCAGGCCTGAAGTTACAGACTATCTTTGCATTTTCTCTGCACTTGACAGAAAGGGCAATGTGCAAATGAACTGCAGCTGTCATTCAATGCCTACAAAGGCCTGAAATTACCACAAGAGTCCCTAGCTCATGGTTTTCAAGTCGGCTGCTCTGGAAGCGTGGAGATATCACAATGAGAATAGGTAAACCTTTTTGGGGTGCGGCTTGATTAAACTGATCTGCATATGGGCGGTTACTGCCTGAAATGTGACAGTGAGAAATGGCATGTGGCTCTGTGTAACTAATTACTAGTCATTAATTCAAACATCCATAATTACCTTTTGGTTTTTTCACCAGTCTTTCTACGTTGAGGACCCTATCCTATTGAATACTAAAAAAGGTGTTTCTTGGTAAAAACATGGTGTACACATTGAAATATGGGACATTTAGCATAATTGACACATTTTGGAGCATAAAGAGAAACGTTTTGTGAGAAAATAGGAACTTATTGACCAAAGAATGAGAGGCACGTAGAGAAAGCTAAATACATTTGTCCCTACACATGTGCAGTTTTTAGGTCAAGCCTGGGCAGCGCATTTGCTGCTCTGCGAGGCATGTTGTATTCAGGTATGATCTTGAAGCCCCGCCCACTCTCCGCCCAAATTTTCATTGGTGTGTGTCATTGTCTATTGTAGACTGTGGCTTTTCATCGGTCAATAGGCATAGTAGTCCCTCCTTAGTACCGCCTTGTCTCATTTTGTAACCTCGCAAGAGGACACCCCCTGTTACATGTGTTGTTGCTCGGTAGGCTTTAATTACAGCCTCCTAGCACTATTTTCTGAAATAGCTTTGTCCTGCCTGCAAGAGCAGGACACGCTCTCTCCTAACGTCAAACGCATTTGCAATGCAATAGGTCTCGCATTTGCGAGAGTGTAAGCTATTGGCATTGAAAATAACAACTGCTTTTATTTATCTGTTTTAAAAACAACCCATAAATAAAAGGCATTGTCATTTACAATGCCAATAGCTCAAACGCTCGTAAATGCGAGACCTATTGCATTGCAACTGCTTGTTTTACTACTAAAGGAGACTTTTGGTGAAAAGCAGGGCAAGTGCAGCTCACATGGAAGAACAACCTGATTCTATCCTTTGACGTGCAAAGTGGGGATCAATTGACATTTTTTAAAGTGAGGACTCAAGATTCAGAGGAAGTTCTGAATAGTTGACTCTACTAAAAACAGTGTATTTTTGAAGGAGAATAATTGTTTTAAAGGTATAATGCAATAATTCAGAGTTGGTTGGGCGTACTGGCAAATGAATGACATACTGTGTGACTTCCAAGGTCTCATGTACTTTCATCATGTAGGGCTTTATATGGTTTATGTATTTATGCAGGAAGTTACCTGTAACCTGCTTTCAGCTACATAGTACAGGGCGAGATAGACATTCATAGGAAATATCTTTTTTACGTTCTTATAAAATGAATAAAATAACTGATCAACCCCATAATTGGAAAGTGGATTAATGTAACTTAAGTTTGATGAGAACTTATAGTGTCAATTTAAATGCAGGGATAATGAGATAATAAAGTAAATTATGTATTTTATAATACAAGATTGCTACTGATGTCATCAAAAATAGCAGCACTAAAATGTCAGCAGAATGCTCATGGTCTTACAGCACAGTCGGAGGAGGTGCATTTTATTGAAAGTGGCAACACTGGCTCGGCCACTTTCTGGTTTACACGAAAAACCAATTTCTAAGTGCATTTGCGCAAATGATATGTAAGTGGTTTTTAGCATCCGTTCAAAATACTGATACAATTATTTACGTGTCCTTTTCCACTAGAGGATAGTAATTGAAGTGAAGTTGGTAGTGAGTAGTTTTTCAGGTGATCAGTTACGCTTTTGCCAAATCAACAGTGACTTTTGTCTTGACGAAGAACATTCTCTGAGCCATTCATGCTCATTCACATCCCATGTTTTGTTTGTAGCCTTATCGTAATAGGCTTTCGTGATTTCATTACTGATTTTAAGGAGGGTAGCATTTGAAATATTTTCATTGGATTTCAAAGACAGTTAACAACTTTTTACAATCAAGTGGATCATTTAATTGGGTTAATGGATTTGATCAGCTGAGTGCTGTGAGGGATGAGAGTTAGAGCCTTATTTACAGATTAGTGGACAGGGTACTCCACCAAAAACTTTGCAAAGTACCTTGTCTGCCAAACTCTTGCCCACCGCACTCTATTTAGTTTGGGGGGAAACACCATGTTTCGAACAGCGGAGCTTATGCTGTCTGTGCTAGCAGAAACCTTTCAACCATAAGCTTAAATGACATTGGGTTGTTGGTCAATGAACATCAAGCCATTCGCCATAAAGAGAGCAAATGTTCTTACATCATTGTCTCCTGTTTTGAACCTCCAGGGAAAGTCTGTCATCCCAACCTTGAAATACCACTAATGATGCCCTCTCCCAAGCGCTTTAAAAAGTCTATCACCTTGTCAAGTCAAATCTTTTTTAGATTTTCAATAGCAAACTCTGGCTTTGGACGTTTGTTTTTGAAAAAACAAGTCTTTGCTGTGCGGGCCCATTGAACATGGCACCTGCATGGCAAGCTTCAGTGCCTTCAGCAGATATGCTGTGGCAGCAGCTGTGCTGAAGGCATAAAGCACTCCACCTGCCTGGTGGAGATCTGTAAATATGACCAATTGTACTCCACTAGGTAATCCTAGTGTAGCGTCCTCCCCAACCCGGGTACATGCAAACGATCATGCCACACGGAGCTTGGTATTACACATCTTTATTCCTCAGCGTATAACCGCTTACTTATTTTATTTATTTATTTAATTTTAATAGTTTTTTTATAGCGCGAACATGACCGTTGCAGGTATCACAGTGCTTTACAGAATTACAGCGTGCAAAGTAGTAAAAGCAGGAATATCACATTTACTACAAATTCACAAACAATCGAATAACATAGTTCCGTCATTAATGACAACATATTGTCATAGTTTGGCCAATGCAAATACCAGGCAGTGTTGAGAAACAGGGGGGTAAAGTCAGTATTGCACAGACGAGTGCATTAGGTAGCCAGAGATATTTAGTCATGTGAGTGACTGCGGAGATTAGAGGCATGTGATCTAGAGAAGAAATTTGTTCATAAGGAATTCTTTAACTTCATTCTTGAATGATATGATTGAGGGATTCGTTCGGATTTCAGGAGGTAAAGAGTTCCAGATTCTTGGGGCAATCCCAGAGAAGGCACAGTTGTAAGTTTTCTTCTTGTCGAACCTCTGAGGTTTCAGAAGAAAGGTGTTGAAGCTTCTGGATGCTCAGGAACCGCCAGAGAGTTTGAGCTTTTGGACAAGATAGTTAGGGGTATTGTGGTGGAGGGCTTTATGCGTCATGCAGGTAATTTTAGCTGGATTCTTGCTTTGTATGGGAGCCAGATGAGGGATTTGAGATCCGGAGTGACCTGGTTGTATCTTTTTGAGCCAGTGATGAGTCTAGCAGCAGAGTTGAGCGAGGCCCTTACAGGAGCAAGTTTGGATCTGGGCAGTCCAGATAGGGTTGTACTACCATAATCCAACCTGGGAATCACTAAGGCTTGTACAGCATGTTGAAATTGTTTGGGGGGGAAAGGTTTTGATTTTCTTAAAATACTCATTTGATGAGTTGCTGCTTTGGTGGAGGCACTGATGTGTTTCTGCATGTTGAGATTCTTGTCAAGAGCAATGCCCAGTGATTTTGCAGAGTCAATGATTTGTGGAGTGCAGTTGAGGGCTGTCAGCTGTTTCAACCATTCTTCGATGACCAGTGCCTGGTTGGGTGGGGCGATTAGAAGGAGCTTAGTTTTTTGAGTGTTTAGTTTGAGGTGATTAGTCGCTAGCCAATTTTGAGTTTCCATTAGTGTTGTGTTGAGGGAGCTGATGTCTTCTGGGGAGGAGACGTTAGATATAGCTGGGTATCATCAGCGTACATGTGGTAGCGGATGTTGGATGAGCTCAGAACTTCTGTTAGGGGCTCCATGAATAGGTTAAAGAGGGTGGGCGAAAGAGATGATCCCTGTGGGACCCCAAGTGTAATCGGCGTGGACTGAGATTGAGAGTGATTAAGCTTGACTCTTTGAGATCTGTTTAGGAAGTAGGAGGAGAACCAATTAAGGTCTTGTCCTGTAATGCCCATACAGTGTTCCAAAAGGACTAGGAGATTTGCGTGCTTAACCGTATCGAATGCCGATGATAGGTCAAGAAGGACTAATCGACAGGCTTAGTTCTGGTCCAGCATTTTTAGTGCATCGTCTACAATGTGTATCATAGCAGATTCGGTGCTGTGCCCAGCACGGAAGCCAGATGGAAATTGGTTTATTAGATGGAAATCATCGATGTGGTTGCAGAGTTGAATGTGAACACATTTTTCTAGGGAGTTTCGCCAGGGTAGGGATATTGGAAATAGGTCAGAAGTTGTCAAGGTCAGTTCGGTCCGCTTTTGGATTTTTCAGAATGGGGGTAACTTGACCGGACTTTAGGCAGTCAGAGATGGAGCCTTGAAGTGGGGAGGTATTGACTGAACATTCTACTTTATGAATTCTATTGCCCACACTCAAGCACTTACATTACTGTTCTACGGAGTCCGCCTGGAACCACAAGGGCCCCTCTCATCGCTAACTCGCAAGACAAAATGGGCCAGTTTTACGACCATTTCATTTTGCGAGTCTCTAATTGCAATTGTTTGCGACTCACAATTAGGGACTCGCAAAAGGCAATGTACTAATGTGTCTCAGACACATTTAGCGATCCCGAATGGGGTCGCAAATGGCCTACCTCATCAATATTCATGAGTTAGGTCGCAATTCACGACCTATTGGGAATGGCCTGTAATGACAGGGATGGTGGCCTGCTTGGTTGCTTTTTTAATAAAGCAATTAATGTTTTTGAAATGCAGCCCGTTTTCCTTAAAGGAAAATGTGATGCATTAAAAAAAGAAAAATGAACAGTTTCCTGTTAATTTTTTAAGAGCAGGCAGTGGTCACCATGGGACCACTGCCTGCTCTTAAAAAATGTTAATGCTCACATACACAAAGGGGAAGGGGTCCCTTGGGGTCCCCTTCCTATTTGCAAATGGGTTACCACCTCCATCACAGAGCTGGGAAAATATGAATGTTTTGAGACTCCATTCCGGTCGCAAAACATTATACATGCCCATGCGACTCGCTATTAGGAAGGGATGCCCTTGACGCACTCCTTCCTAATACCAACTCGCAAACCCTATTTTCCGAGTCGATAATAGGTTACCGACTCGCAAATTGGGTTAGTACATGTGAAAAGACTCTTTAGCAGTAGCAAATGGCCCAAATTTCCATTTGTGACAGCTAAAACGGGTCGTAGATCTGGCCCTATATCTCCCCCTTTGTTAAATAAAAAGTACAAATAATACATATATACAGCACAACCCTTCAATAAGTCGTTTCGGTGCTCTGGTCATGTGAGGTTGCGGAGATACAGGAGAGGTGTCCATGGCTGGCACTAGTGACAGAGCCATCGGCACAGTCATGGGGCTCTCTGGATTCTCAGGTGGATAAGTCGCACTTCTGACATCTGGAGTTGGTGAAGGTCGAGGCAGGTGCTTGAAATGCTAAGAATTGCTAAGAATTGTGCTTAATAGACGCCATGTGTCTTTTACTAGTCACAACTCTCAGTGGGTCAGCTTCAAAAGGAGCTTCAGACTTGCATTTCCGTTTCTGCTTGACGATAACTTGGTCTCTTCTTTTGAACACATTGCTCTGAGCACAGTGGCGTCAATCCACATAGGTCTTCATTTTGCAATTGTGAGAGGAGTCAGTAGTGTGAACTTTACCAAGGTCAATAGATCTCTCATGGGTCCATTGTGGCAGTTTGGTTCCTATGGCTCTCCTAAACATTAACGTAGCAGGTTCTCAACTGTGGTAGAATGAGGAGTTAACCTGTATGTATTGAGCGTAGACTGAAGAACGGATTCAAGTTCAAGCTGTTCCAGCACAGCGCGCTGAATGGTCTTGAAGGTGCTCAAAAATCTCTTGGCCACACCATTCGCCTGTGGCCAGAGAGGTGTGATTTTCTGATGCTTGATATTTAGATGAGCAAAAAAATCTTTACATTCTCAAATATTGAAAGGCAGGCCATTGTCAGATTTCAAACCCAAGGAACATCCTATGTTGCAAACATACTTTCTAATCTCTCAATGACTCTATCATGAGTAGTTGACGACAGATCTTTCGCAAGGGGAAAATGGGAATATTCATCAGTAATTACTAGTAAATGATGTCCGTTGTCAAGTGGTCCAAAGAAATCAATTGCAATCTTCTCCCATGCATGTTTTGGAAGGTCAGACATGTTTAACAGATGCAGGTTTGTCTTGGATGACAAGCAGTTGCACAATTGACATGCCTTTAACTCTTTTCCAGCTCTTTCATCAAGACGAGGAAACCACACTTCGTCCCGTAGAGCGTGTTTAGTAGCAACAACTCCACGATGTCCCTCATTAGCCAATTTGATAACCTGTTGTCTCAGACTCTCGGGCATGACAAATCTCAACCCTCGTAAGATGCATCATCTTACGAGGGTTTCTGGAGTAACTGAAAGTTCTTCCTGCATAATTTGGAATTTCTGGTATTCAAAGTCCTCATGAAGTGTTCAAGTATATTTTCATCAAGATTGATGTGTAATAATGTCTTTGAGTATCAGCAAATCTCGGTCAGTGCTCATGGCAGCAATGATTTGTTCCACTAATAAGGCAGCTGGGGTACTGGATTTCACAATGAAGTTAACAAAACCATCAGGCCCTTTGGAAGTAGTGCTGTGACACTGTATTGGCATACATGAGAAATAGTCAGCAGGGTTTTGATCTTTTCCTGGATGAAGCACAATTGTATAATCATACTCCTGCAATCACAACCCCAACCTCTCAATGCGAGGGGGCATGTTGGCTTTAGGTTTGTCAAAAATGGTGAGCAGTGCTTGGTGATCGGTGACAACTGTGAAATTTCCATACAAGAACACATGAAAATGCTCACAAGCCCACGCTACAGCGAGGCTTTCTTTTTCAGGCTGTGAATAGGCACGTCCCGTCAATGACAAACTTCGGCTAGCATAAGCCACAATGTGCCTTGGAGCGTTGGGATATCCAGTGTGCTGGGCAAGGATGGCACCCAACCCCACTGGGCTTGCATCAACAACAACCTCCATCTTCAATTTTGCATCAAAGTATTTAATTTCAGTGGCATTCTCACTTGCATGCTTGATTCTCTTGAAGCTTTGTTCATATTCACTTGACCCTTGAAATGGGACATTTAGTTTTGTTAAGTCTCTCAATGGGGCACTTATGGCGTCAAAGTCACGTATATACCTTGAACAGTAACTGGCCATACCAAGGAAGAATCGCATCATAGTTACATCTTATGGGGGAGAAGTGGATGACAAGGCTTGTACTTTAGTTCGATCTGTAGCCATTCCCCCATCAGAAAAGATATGACCAAAGAACTTGAGTTTGGTTTGATGAAACTCACACTTTGCCACTTTTAAAGTGAGACCTGCATCTGCAAGCATACAACACACTTGTGTAAGAGCATTATCATTTCCCTTTTGTGTGACCCCAAAAACTAGTAATTGAAAGCATTTGTGACTGGCTGTATTATGCGACAAAAAGTTCTGCAGCTGATGGCACTCTGAAACTTAGCCTTTTATATCTAAATAAACCAACGTGAGTCGAAAAGATAGTAATGTACCTGCAATTTTTTTACAATTTCGGTGACAAACTTTTAGACGATGAATTTGATGACAATCAACATTGTTCAGTTTCTACTTGCCTCAATTGGTGCGGTCACTTGGCCTTGCTGGCATACGTAGAGCATCCCGTCTGGAACGTTCTGGCATCCATTTAGTTTTTTCGATGTGATGCACTTGATCTTTTACTTCATTTTGTATTCTTGACCTGACACACTTGATCTTTCCCTTGTTTTGCAAACCGTTACAAAATTGTCCTCTTTTCAGCAGCCTTTGCATATCTGTCTAATGGCGGGACATTTACCTTCATATGGAAAGGAAAATCCACATCGAAAACACAACTTCTTTTTCTTTGGAGACATTACTTTATGGCCTTCTACCATGTGTTTCAACGTACTTTTTACACTCAGTGCTGATTCACTTTGGGCCGTTATGGCCTCCATATTAGCTGCTTGTCTGTCAGCTCTTTCTTCCGCTCTGGCAGCCATGAGTCCTCGCTCAAAGCTGAGTGACCCTTTCAGCATTCGTTGTCTGAATGAATCGGAGAGACAACCATCTATTACTCTGAGACGCATGGCCTCTTCACCATTGAAGTCGTTGAACTTGCAATGCTTGATGAGCGAATCAAGTCTTTCTACAAACTCATCCATTGTTTCATCAGCTCTCTGCCTTTCCTGACTGAAATGTACCTTTCATAGTCAGCATTTAGCATGGGATTGAATTGGTGTTTAACTCCTCTTTGATTTGGCAGTACGTCACTTCATCACCTTGTGGTAAATTCTTTATCACTTCTTTTACTCCTTCACCCTCAAATCTTTAGATATTTAATGCTCTTTTTGTCATTTACTTCTTCCAGTGTATCAATGAAATGGTCAAAGGTTTTGATCCAGGCAGTCCATCTGTCACCAATATTTTGCTTTTGGCGGTATCAAAGGGAGGCGGTGGTTTTAGGAATGCGGCAGCATCATAACCTGTTGAACTTTATGCTGTTGAGAGCAGATCTCGCTCCAGCAGTGTCTGCCGCCTGCTAGTTCTGGCACCTAGGAGTGTACTACCATCCGGGTCATCGCGTCCGCTCTCTGGCTGTGAGGCACCGTCTTCTTCTTTGGCTGTGAGAATCGGATTTGTTTCTTGCACGGGTTCTTCAGCCTTCTCGCCTCTTTGCATTGTATTTGTTTTCTCCTTCCTTTAGCGTTTCTTTGCATTAGAAATGTTTTCCGCTTTTAGCTCTTCCTTGTCCTCAGCGATACTGCCTTTGGCACTTCTCTGTACCTGGTTGTCGCTGCCTTTAGAGTTGTCGTACTGTATGAATGACAGCTCTGTGTTAAGCTGTGGGGCAGTATCTCTTTTCTCGACTTTACTAGCAAATTTCTAGTCAACAACAAACAAACTTTTCTGTAGGGCTTTCACTTTCTTCACAGACCTTGCGCTGGCTGGAATTGCTCTTACATAAGCCAACCGTTGATCTTTACTTTGACTGAGGCACACGTGGCACACACGAGCAGTTTGCTGGACCAAGGCAAACTCCCTGGGAAAGCACTCTCTGTTCTTTGGATCACGGGCTTTACGTAATCCCCTATCTCGTCACCAGTTTTAGAAGCCTCCCCAGCCCCGAGTACATGCAAATGATCACATCACTCACAGAGCTTTGTATTACACATCTTTATTACTCAGCGTGTAACTGTTAACTGAATATTCTACTTCATGAATTCTGCCCAAACCCAAGCACTTACGTTTCTGTTCTACGGAGTCCATCAGGAACAAAAAGGGTCCCGTCATCGCTAACTCACAAGACGCTATACAGAGTACATTGCTCTACTGATTCAATAGAGTGGAACACGGCATTCTATATTTAAATATTAAGGCCTCTCATTCTATAGGCCTACATTTTTTGAGTATCACTCCCCACCTCGGAAGGTCATAATGGTTTTCACAAGTTGGTAATCTTCAAAGGGAGGAGGATAGCAAATTGTATTGTCTCCACTGTGGTGAGTAGATAGGTCTCCATTTAGTGAAGGAATGGGAAACATTGCCTACAGAAATAAGACAGTTACTAATTACTTGGCCTCTGTAGTGGGAGCTATTAACCCTAATTTGACTTGGTTGAGGACCGGATAGATGCTTTAACGCCTTCGGTGTGTCGGACGGCCGGGGGCCGTCCGACGCACCAGTGCTCATGTGCGTCCGATCACATGGCATAAAGAATCCCTCTGGTGTGGGCACCAGAGGGATTCCCTTTCAGCCCCAACAGCCTCGAGAGCTGGGGAAGAGCTTCCCCAGCTCCCGAGGCTGTAGCTTTGGTTTCCCTGAAATGTTGATCAGCGCGCACGTTGCGCTGACGTCATTTCAGTGAAACCGAAACTGAAATGAGCCGAAAGGCTCATTTCAGTTTCCCTTTCTACGTGCTTAAGGGGCTATCTCAGCCCTCTGAGCACATAGAAAGTCAGGAGAGGTATCGTTGGTAAGGGGAGAATCTCCCCTTTCCAATGGTACCCCTCCCTAGTGGATCCCTGCTTGGGGATTGCCCTAGGAGGGCAATCCCCAAGCAGAAATCCACCCATTAGACACCAGGGAGGGGGGAGTGGCCCTTTGGGCAAAGGCCTTTGCTCCCCCCATATAAAATTGGGTATAATCAGTCTTTATGCCCGCCCTGGGATGCAGATGGGGGCAGTAGCCCCAAATCTGCACCCTCGGGGGGGGTAGAAAGCCCACTAGATACCAGGGATTTTTTTTCTAATTACTCCACAAAATTAGTCTTTCTGCCCCCCCTGCGGGGCAGAAAGCCCACTAGACGCAAGGGTTTTTATTTCAGTTGAATTTAGGGGGGGGGTGCTGCCCAAGATGGGCATGCCAATGCCCCCCCTCTTAGCAAAAATTCAGTCTTTCTGCCCCCCCCCGGGGGGGCAGATGGGGCAGTATCCCCCAATCTGCCCCCCCGGGGGGCAGGATGCCCACTAAAAGCCAGGGATTTTAAAAAAATATGATTTAGGGGTGGGGGCTGCCCAAAATGGGCAGGCCAATGCCCCCACCCCCCCAAAAAATGCAACAGTATTACTGCCCCCCCCGGGGCAGATGGGGGGCAGAAAGCCCACTAGGCACCAGGGATTTTTTTTTTTTTTTATAAGTAGGGGTGGGGTTTGCCCAGAATGGGCATGCCAATGCCCCCACCCTGAAAAAAATTGCCACAGTTTTTCTGCCCCCCCTGGGAGGCAAATGCGAGCAATAGCCCCTTATCTGCTCCCCGGGGGTCAGAAAGCCCACTAGGCATCAGGAAATAATATTTTTTTAAATTCAGGGGTGGGGGCTGCTCATAATGGGCATGCTAATGCCCCCTCTCCCCCCCCAAAAATGCCACAGTATTTCTGCCCCCCCAGGAGGCAGATGGGGGCAGTAGCCCCTGATCTGCCCCCCCGGGGCGGCACAGAGCCCACTAGGCACCAGCGATTACGCTGGCTTTTTTATACGTAGGGGTGGGGGCTGCCCAGAATGGGCATACTAATACCCCCCCCAAAATAGCCACAGTCTTTCTAGCCCCCTTGGGCGCATTACCCTCCTCAAGGTGGCGGAAAGCCCACTAGACACTGACTTTTTTTCGCAATGTGCCTACCTGTGGATTTTGGGCCCTAGCGCAGCCAGAACCTAGGGAAACCTAGCAAACCTCTATATTTCTGAAAACTATACACCTAGGGGAATCCAGGATGGGGTGACTTGTGTGCCACTCCCCAGGTTCTGTTACCCAGAATCCCTTGCAAACCTCAAACTTAGTTTTTTTTAAAAAAAACACATTTTCCTCACATTTGTGATGGAAAGTTCTGGGATCTGCGTGGATCCACAAACTTCCACCCACCCTGCATTCCCCAAAGTTTTCCGATAAAAATGGTACCGCACTTGTGTGGGTAGGCCTAGTGCCCGCGTCAGGAAACGGCCCAAAACGCAACGTGGACACACCACATTTTTACTGTGAAAACTGACCCTTTTTTTTCAAAGTGCCCAGCTGTAGATTTTGAACCCTAGCTATGCCGGCACCTAGGGAAACATAGCAAACCTATATATTTTTGAAAAATAGACACCCAGTGGAATCCATGATGGGGTGACTTGTCTGGCTCTCACCAGGTTGTTACCCAGGATCCCTTGCAAACCTCAAAGTTTGTAAAAAAAAAAACAAATTTTTCTCAAATGTCTATGATGGAAAGTTCTGGAATCTGCGTTGATCCACTAAATTCCACCCACCCCGCATTCCCCAAAGTCTTCCGATAAAAATGGTACATCACTTGTGTGGGTAGGCCTAGTGCCTGCAACCGGAAACGGCCCAAAACGCAACGTGGACACCACATTTTTACAGTGAAAACAGACACTTTTTTTGAAAAGTGCCTAGCTGTAGATTTTGAACCCTAGCTCTGCAGGCACCTAGGGAAACCTAGTAAACCTAATCATTTTTGAAAACTAGACACCCAGGGGAATCCAGTATGGGGTGACTTGTGTGGCTCTCACCAGGTTCTGTTACCCAGAATCCCTTGCAAACCCCAAACTTTGTAAAAAAACAAACAAATTTTCCTCAGATTGCTGTGATGGAAAGTTCTGCAATCTGCGTGGATCCACAACATTCCACCCACCACGCACTCCCCAAAGTCTTCCAATAAAAATGATACCTCAGTTGTGAGGGTAGGCCTAGTGTCCGCGACAGGAAACGGCCCAAAACGCAACGTGGACACACCACATTTTTACAGTGAAAACTGACCATTTTTTTTCAAAGTGCCTAGCTGTAGATTTTGAACCCTAGCTCTGCTGGCATCTAGGGAAACCTAGCAAACCTATACATTTTTTAAAACTAGACACCCAGGGAAATCCAGGATGGGGTGACTTGTCTGGCTCTCACCAGGTTCTGTTACCCAGAATCCCTTGCAAACCTCAAAGTTTGTGAAAAAAAAACACATTTTCCTCCCATTTCTGTGATGGAAAGTTCTGGAATCTGTGTGGATCCACAAAATTCCACCCACCCCGCATCCCTCAACATCTTTCTATAAAAATGGTACCTCACTTGTGTGGGTAGACCTAGTGCCTGCGACAGGAAACGGCCCAAAACGCAATGTGGACACCACATTTTTACAGCGAAAACTGACCCTTTTTTTGCAAAGTGTCTAGCTGTAGATTTTGAACCCTAGCTCTGCCGGCAGCTAGGGAAACCTAGGAAACCTATACATTTTTGAAAACTAGGCACCCAGGGGAATCCAAGATGGGATGACTTGTGTGGCTCTCACCAGGTTCTGTTACCCAGAATCCCTAGCAAACCTCAAACTTTGTAAAAAAAAAACAGATTTTCCTCACATTTCTGTGATGGAAAGTTCTGGGATCTGCGTGGATCCACAAAATTCCATGCACCCCGCATTCTCCAAAGTCTCCTGATAAAAATATGACCTCACTTGTGTGGGTGGGCCAAGTGCCCGCGGCAGGGAAGGGGCCAAAACTTATTGTGGAGACATCACAATTACCTATCACAAAACAACCTGGTTATACAAGGGGGGGCACCTGGGTTTTTGGAGCCGTGCTCGGCAGCCATCTAGGGTAACCTACCAAACCCACACATTTCTGAAATCTAGACACCCTGGGGAGTCCAGGGAGGTATAGCTTGCGTGGATCCCCCAACGTTTTCCTACCTAGAATCCCTGCAAACCTCAAACTTAGCAGAACAAATCTAATTTTTCTCAAATTTTGGTGTGGGAAAGTTGTAGCATCCCTGGGCTAACACAAATTTCCTACCAACCAACGTTCACCAAGGTCTCCCGATAAAAATGGTACTTCACTTGTGTGGGTGGGTCAAGTATCCGCGACAGGCAAGGGCCGAAAACGTATTGTGGAGATTTCAAAATTACCTATCACAAAACGACGTGGTTTTGCAAGGGGTGCACCTGGGTTTTTGGCCCCGGGATCGGTGGCCATCTAGGGAAACCTACAAACCCACACATTTCTGAAAACTCGACACCTGGGGTGGTCCAGCGAGGTATAGCTTGCATGGATCCCCTAATGTTTTCTTACCCAGAATCCCCTGCAAACCTCAAATTTAGCTGGAAAAAACACATTTCCACATATTTATCATTTTACTCGGGAGACCAAGGGGAACGCTAGGTGGTAGGACATTTGTGCCAGCATGGTGATCCCACACAAAATTGTGTGGAACAAGTGAATTTTTCAGCTAAATTTGAAGTTTGCAGAGGATTCTGGGTAAGAAAACGTTGGGGGATCCACGCAAGCCATACCTCACTGGACTCCCCAGGGTGTCTAGTTTTTAGAAATGTGTGGGTTTGGTAGGTTTCCCTAGATGGCCGTGAGCCAAGGGCCAAAAACCCAGGTCCCCCCCCCCTGCAAAACAAGGTTGTTTTATGATAGGTAATTTTGAAGTCTCCACAGTACGATTTGGGCCATTTCCTGTTGCGACCACTATGCCTAACCACACACGTGAGATACCATTTTTATCGGGAGACCTGGGGAAACGCTGGGTGGTACGAAATTTGTGTCAATCCAGTGATCCCACAACTTTTCCACACAGAAAAGTGAGGAAAATGTGATTTTATTCAGCTAAATTTGAGGTTTGTAGCGGATTCTCGTTAGGAAAACTTTGGGGGATCCACGCAAGCCATACCTTTCTGGACACCTCCGGATCTCTAGTTTTCAGAAATGTCTGGGTTTGGTAGGTTTCCTTAGACTGCTACTGAGCCCGGGACCAAAAACGCAGGTGACCCCCCTAAAAAACTAGGTTGTTTTGTGATAGATAGGTGAGCACTTGTATTTTTGGTCCCAGGTTTGCAGACATCTAGGGGAAGCTAAAAAACCCAGACATTTCTGAAAACTAGACACCCATGGGAGTCCAGGGAGGTGTGGCTTGCGTTGATGCCCTAACGTTTTCCTCCCCAGAATCCCCTGCAAACCTCAAATTTAGCTAAAACAAATCACATTTTCCTCACTTTTCTGTGTGGTAAAGTTGTGGGATCACCTGGCTGACACAAACTTCCAACCACCCAGCGTTCCCCCAGGTCTCCCGATAAAATTGGTACCTCACTTTCATGGATGGGCCAAGTACCCGCGATAGGCAAGGGCCCAACACATATTGTGTAGACATCAAAATTACCTGTCACAAAACGACCTGGTTTTGCAAGGGGGGTCACCTGGGTTTTTGGCCCCGGACTAGGCGGCCATCTAGGGAAACATACCAAACCTACATGTTTCTAAAAACTAGACACTTAGGGCAGTTCAGATAGGTGTGGCTTGCTTGGACCCCCCAACGTTTTACTACCCAGAATCCCCTGCAAACCTCAAATTTATCTGAAAAAAACCACATTTTCCACATATTTTTGTGTGGGATCATCGTGCCGGCACAAATGTCCTACCACACAGTGTGCCCCTCAGTCTCCCAAGTAAAATGATACCTCACTTGTGTGAGTGGGGCAAGGGCCTGTGACTGGGAAGAGCCAAAAACATAGGGATTAAGGGTATAGCACAGCGAATTCTAAGCGCTACATTTGTTTAAAAATAAGTTTTAGCCAATTCTGCATTGGACAGCCACACAAGTGATGTATCGTTTTACTCAGGAGACTGAGGGGAAAGCTGTGTGGTAGGACATTTGTGCCAGTATCTACCTAAAATCAAGATGGCAGAACCTTTCCTCCCATGTGCAGGTCTTCTGTACCCACCCTAGACGTATGGGCAGTAAAATGAGCAACCCCTCCTCTTTGGTCACTCAAAACCAGTTCTGGGTGAAGCTTCTCTCTCACTGTGATTAGTGCCTGGCTGACAAGAGGGACAAAGGAGAGGGAGGTCCAGGTGTTAGCTACATCTGCCTGTGACAGAGTAGGCCTCTTTGAAGTGAATTTTGTTCTTGGGCATAGTCCAGCCTGTTATACCACCAGAGGAGCATAACACCGCACCACACCCAAGACCTTTGTCTCACATCTGGGAGCAAGTTTACAGCTCATTAAAGGGGCTATTCAGCTCCTGGATGACAGTGGTAACTTGTGTAAATGGGCCTAAAGAGACTTTAGACATGGAGAAGGTAACCTTTTTTAAAGTACCCATTCCAAAATATTTGGTACAAATCCAACTTCACCAGTGAATTGGGCTTGTAAGAAATATTTTAAAAAGTCCAATCATGAACTTTGTATCTGAGTCCAAGCCCTAGAAAATAATAATAAATGAGATATTGTATCCCAATGCTTTCATATGGAGCAGCCGACCCCACTACAGTGAAAATAACTCTTAGGACTTTTTCGTGTAAGAACATGTTTCACAATAAACGTCTACATGTCCTGCTTTTAAATACCATGTACCCTGCTGCATGCCGTAAGGCCTACTTAGTGGTGATTTATTGATATTAAAAAACAGGTTTAGGCCTGTCAAATAGGGTTATTTTTGACAAGTCAAATTTGAAGTTTAAACCTGCACAGCCAGGATACACATGGCAGGCCTGCAGTCAGGTTTACTCTGTCAATGTAGTGGATGGCACATTGGGTGCTGCAGTTCAAGCGTGACATTTAATTTATAGCCCAGAGTACACTTTTGTATCACATACAATGGACAGATAGGTAAGTTAAATATGCCAATCAGAGATAGCACAATTGCATCATGTTGACAGGGGAAGCACAGACACTTTACCTCTGGTTAGCAGGGGTAAAGTGCACAGTGTTATACAGACGGCAGAAACAGTCAATGCAAAAATCTGGATGTACACCATGCAAAAGATGGTCATTTCCAACAGGGTCTATGTATGAAGTATCTCCTGCTTTGTATGTTTCCATTCTTAATCCAGCCTTTGAGACAGCTTTTTCTTTTTCACCAGACTATTATGTTTTGAAGAAATTCATAGGTAATATACATAAGTGCAGGCTTTTTTTAACAGCTTCATCTATTGATCTAAAACTCTTATTCAAATGTAGCTTCTGTCCATCCAACCATGGGACAGATGGTCGCCTAACGTTGCTCCTTCAGTCCTTTCACTTTGAGTGACTGGCAAAGCTTGTGCACATTGTTGTTAGCTGCCTAAAAAGTAGATACTTTCTCTTCAGTGACAAAGCCGGTTTAAAATTTTGCTTTGAAATGTATTATTTATCCAATCTTAGCTTCTATTTATTTTGCCTACACTTCGGGTGATTTACTTTCCGTTTCCATTTTAAAATAGCTCGACACTGTAACATTATAGCTTCCTGCAATTTGAGTGTTTAGTTAGGTCTTTTTTAGTCTTGATTGTTTCACAAAAAATAATAATAATAACAATAAAAACAACAATAACAATAATAAACGTATTCATTCCCCTACTGAAAAAAAATGTTATTTAAATAACATCACTAGTAAAACGTCCACATCAGTGAATCTTTTTTTCAACTTTACATGTTTATTGCAAGCAGGTGGCAGCCACGTACAGGTGGCAATATGTTTCATTCTTTTTATTTTTGTGACATATGCTTGCAATAAAACTATACCAGCTTACCAAGGCCAGACATTTCAGCGCTGCCTTCGCTGGAGTTTAATTTTATTGTGCATCTGGATACGAGCCTGGGGTTCTCTATTCTTGGGGCCTGCTAAACTATCCTTGAACAAAACGTGCTCCATGTTTACAACCCTCTTGCAGTTCATAACAGCCCCTCTAACAAGAGGCGGGTCTGATACATTTTGAAAGGTAGGTTGACTTGCACTGAACAGCCAGACAAATATTAATTAACGCAATATTGTTTGTTAAGAGGCAACGGCCTAGTTTATCCAATGGATAAGTTAGGCAAGTTCATGTTTTCAGGTAGGCAAGTTGATGTCAAAGCTGACACAATTGTCTGTAGCTAATTTCTTCTATAAAACATAATATGCTTATAATATGGTCACTGAACATAATTACTTTCTCTCTGATGGTGGTAGCTGTTAGACGTTTTGATAACCGGTGCCTAAACTAAGGGAGTTTATAGTTTTACCTTTAAGAAACTTCCGCGTGGTCTAAGTAAAACTGTTTAATTTTTTTATCGAAGAATAAAATAATTGATATGACTTTTAACTGCTTGCTCTGTTCATGTCAAGGACTGAGGTATACTTTCACTATCCAATTGCAAGGTTGGGGCATGGGAGTTGATGGAAAAAGAGGTGCCAGTGTTCCCTTTGTTATTCAATGAGATATATTAGGCAACCCGAGGGAGGGCTTAAGGACTGTAAGAAGCTCTGACTCATGGAGCTGTTCTCCTAAAGTAGCATGCTGCTGGGAGTTTTTCAATACTAATGCCCACTATCTTGGTATAGAACACATTGCAAGGGTCATTTAGAGTGTGTCGGGCACCCTCCTTTTCAGGAGAGACTCTAGCTTCTGCCCCCTCTGCAAAGTATCGCCTGCCCTAGTTAAAGATTCCCACTTTAATGCGAGGGCTCTGTTGTGACTTAACTGTTGTCATTCCTTTTCCTTAACTACATCTTCCCTACTGCTCAGCCAGGATGAGTGCTGGAGTGCTTGGTGATGAATGGAATGCTGAATGCTTGGTGATGTCATAGAATTCATGGGTGCCTGGTGATGTGCTGAGTGTCAGTTGGAGTGTGTAGGCTGAGCAGCAGGAAGTCTGCTCCTGGTGGGGCTATCCGCTATCTACATGCTATCTGTTATCATCTACCTACTTACCTGGAACTTACCTTGTAACTAAGCTTAAATAAACCATCTATAGATTATACACCTCGGCTAATGGAGCATTGTATTACCACAGGCTCTCTAAACATTCCGGGTAACGGCCGAAGTGGCAGTTGCTGTAAAGGTTTGGGCGCTTGCTGAGCGGACTCCATGTTCTTTGTGTCTGCTATGTGAACTTTTGTTTTAAAAAACAATACCCCAAAGTGGGAGTTTGTTTGTGATAAAAGGAAATCCAGTGATGGTCACACTAAGACAGGGAGACCATCACTATGACCCTGCAGCCCTGAGGCATAATGGTTGTCGGATCAGAGGTTTCTGACAGCAGAGACAGCTAAGGTTCCACAACCAGAAACACTGTTGTTCTGTCACCGATACATAGACAGGGTAACCACAAGTTTGAGAGATCGGCATCTCCCATTTTTGGTGAATGCCCTGCATCTGTCAGTCTCTAATAATCTCCTTTGTCATAAAAGACGAAATGGTACTCTGAAGGAACGTTGAGGGGATTTGGTAATAGTTGTATAGCAGTGGGATAAGTTTACCCAAAATGCAACCTCCATTTAAATTCACTGAATTTAAAGTATCTTGTAGCCTCATGCAACTCTGGCTTGCTGTAATCCACTGCTTTTATGATGTAAATGGATCTTTTGGAGTCGACTGACCCTAAGGCCTGAGTATCCTGTAGGGCTCTTTTCCTTCTGTAAACATCTTTTCTCACCCAGACACCTACAAGATATTTCCTGAACCGTCAGTTTCAACCTCAGCATCGAGTTCAGGGGACATGCTTGATCTTCTTTATCTGAAGGCCAAGACTCATGGGGATTCAAACTTTGTGCATCCAAAACTTAACGAGGCCTGAGCTTCAAGCGTGATTCCCCTTAACCCTCAGACCTGACTTCCATTGCTCTTCAAAT
This sequence comes from Calotriton arnoldi, assembly GCA_963921515.1. Taxonomy (NCBI): domain Eukaryota; kingdom Metazoa; phylum Chordata; class Amphibia; order Caudata; family Salamandridae; genus Calotriton; species Calotriton arnoldi. The sequence continues at coordinate 170,238 of CAWUFW010002792.1, read as the reverse complement.
CAGCTCGATTAGATTCTCCCGCTTTCACATCTGATTCACACTGGTCATGTCGCATCACCTTCCCTTGGCCTTCATCTACCAGAGATCTGACTTAGCAACTCCCGGCACAGCTCACTGGGTACATCCGCTTTTTGGAATAAGGGCATTGATACGTTTTTGAAGTGACACTGTTGATTTTTTAAATTAAGATTCCTTTCCCTGTTGTGAACACATTGGCACCAGTGCCTTTGCTTCTTTTGGGCACTTTAACTGATTAGCAGGTATGCCAATTTTTGATGATTGCATTGCATAGTCTTGAGTTAATATTCTCCTTCATAACTACACTTGGGCTGGATCTTGAAATCCTCTATTTCTTTTTGTGTTGCTGTTGCTTAAATTATGCAACGCATTATCAAAATTGAGCCACAGATACCTTATTAAAACACTGCAGATAGTTCAGCAGAACGAAACCAAACGGGTCGGTTTCAATGGTAGATCTTTTATGTAATTTCTACTAAGTTATTTGCTAGTTTTTTACATGAATGTTGTCATCACAGTGTGGCTTTCTAACTCTGGAACGATTTGGCTGGCAGATGCTAATTTAGTGTCACATTAATACTGTTCACATTCATACAACAATCAAGAATTAAGCAGCTGGGTTACTGACAGAATGCCAATGGAGGGCACATAGGAAGTGTGTAAAGGCCGCACATGGGGAACGCCACCCTCATTTAGCAGTGTCCCAAATTGCCTGCAGTCATCCTCTATACAGAACCTGGGCGTTCGTGGGCTTCGGGGGGCTTCCTTCAAAGGAAAGAAGGGGGTGTTTAAAGCCCCAGTGCCAGGGCATTCTAGCCAAGCGCAGCATCATGCAGTGCTGTTACGCTCCATCCTTTCACATGCTGCAGGAGGCACAATGCAGACCTTCTGAAGCAAAGGCCTGATTCTGCCCTTTTCTGCCTCTTGAAGAATTCAACATTGTCTTGCTTCTGATTGCACCGTATAAAGGGAGTTTCACCTGCCTCAAACCTTGCCCATTATTTCATGAACAGGAGCTCATACTTGACCTTTATTCCTGGCCAAACTCACAGGCACCATCTCCCTGATTTGAGAGATTGGCTCACACCAAAATGAAAAATCACCACCATCCAACCTGTTTTACTGTCAGTTTAGTTCCTTCCTTGCATTCTTGTGCTCAGTTCTACCCGCCCAGGCCACATTTGTGCTCTACAATACACCGAATATAAAGGACAAAAAATTAATACATTGATAAATGAAGATAAGGCTTTGTCCCATGATTGCAGCACAGTGCAAACATTCGATGGACACACATTCAACTTGTCCATCAAAAATGTGATTTCTTCAAGAGTGGAGATCGTTTCACTTGAATGTAGTGAAGTAGTAAGTGTCAACTCGGGTCTATAACTCGGGTTCAGGGCCTTTAACAACCAGTATAGCCCTATTGTTAATAATTATTTGTTGTATGCTCATTAGTTTTGGGAATCTATTTTCTTCTCAGGCGGCTAAACGTAAGTTGGGTCCAAATTCTGAAGGGTTTGTGGCTAAGAAATCTGGCACTCTTGATGGGTTTATCGAAAAGACTGTGGACGCCCTAGATGAAGAAATCCTCTTCACTGAGAAATGGGTCTCCCTAGCCTCAGTACAAACAGACTGTGAAGCCCTCGCCAGCCCTACTGGTCATGAGTGTGTGGATATAATCCTTTCTGATAAATGTGTTTCTTCCTCTCTTGTCTAGCCTGTTAATCAAACCCTGCTGTTACATACAAAACAGAAAAGAGGGCATATACCTAAAAAGTCTGTCAATTCAACCTGGCCTGTCTCTTTGGAGTCTCCTATACCAAAGGATCATTTTAATTGCAAAGAGGTTATTGGGGGTTTGTATAAGCAATTTGGTAAGGAGATTGTCGATCTCATTGAAGTCTGTGTTGTCAGGGTTGTGTGATTGCCTGGGGTGCATTGAGGCCAAATAAAATGATGTGGATAGTAGACCAGACCATGGTGTGGCTGGAGGGGGGATAACTTCTCAGGGCAGAGGCTCCCTATCTCTGCCCAGGAGCAAGGGAGCCTGGATGAGGGGAGGGGGGCGTATGTCCTCCTGTGTGCTCAGACAGGCCTCTGTGCTTGGACCAGCTATTCTATTTCCCTCCCAGTTTGAAGGAATCTGATTCGCCTGGCACACTAGCATTGGCAGGCAGAAGACTTCAGCACAAACAAATCAGCAGGACGTTCGAGCACATCTGTAGTGGGGGCTTTCAGGCTTGTCAAGTGCTAGGAGGCAGTAGGTAGCACTAAGCTCCACATTCTGGAGGCACCTAAAGCAGAGGGGCAGGTCTGTGATCAGGGGGTGTACAACAAGCTAAAAAGAAGCTCCAAGAAGCTCCAAGAAGCTCCTGGCGGCTGAGGACAGACGGTGGCAGAGTCTGTTTCGGGGCCGTTGATGGTGGTACGATTTTATCTGTGTCCTGCTATCTTCGTTGCTGTTACATCCTGTGTTTTTTAAAACTGATTTTTTTAAACTCTATCACATGCTTTTAGCCTAATTCCTGCGCATTTTAAATTGGCATTTCTTTTATTACCTGTGTGTGGGAGTGGGTAGGGGTCACTGGTGCTCAGTTCTTCTGGCCTCCCGCCCCGGTCCGACGCGGTAAATAGTATCGTTGTGCGGAGGGCGGGGAGGTAGAGCCCGGTACTTCTATTTCCGCTTCCGCTGGGATCGCGGTCAGCGGTCTAGCTGAGGGGGAAGGCTAAGCTATTTAGAGCGCATGCCAGAGCGGACGCGCAGCGGCTGAGGACAGACGGTGGCAGAGTCTGTTTCGGGGCCGTTGATGGTGGTACGATTTTATCTGTGTCCTGCTATCTTCGTTGCTGTTACATCCTGTGTTTTTTAAAACTGATTTTTTTAAACTCTATCACATGCTTTTAGCCTAATTCCTGCGCATTTTAAATTGGCATTTCTTTTATTACCTGTGTGTGGGAGTGGGTAGGGGTCACTGGTGCTCAGTTCTTCTGGCCTCCCGCCCCGGTCCGACGCGGTAAATAGTATCGTTGTGCGGAGGGCGGGGAGGTAGAGCCCGGTACTTCTATTTCCGCTTCCGCTGGGATCGCGGTCAGCGGTCTAGCTGAGGGGGAAGGCTAAGCTATTTAGAGCGCATGCCAGAGCGAACGCGCAGCGGACGCGCGCAGCGGGCGCGCCGCTGGCGCACCGAAGGCGTGCCAAAGGCAAGCCCGTCTGCGCCCGTCCGCGCCCGGTCGGGGCCTGGGGCTAGTACCCCTGCCCGTATTAGCCCAGCATGCTGTTACACTGTCAAACAGCTTTATGAATGCTGTCCCCCGGTTAAAGAGATGTGTAGGCATAGTATAATAGCAGGGAACACACATCATAACTGTTGTCACTGCCCTTTCACGTTGGAGTCAACCCTTAAAGAAAAAAGAACTATAGGTCAGAAGGTTAGCCTCTGTCTGATCAACTGCAGATCTCTGAGGAGACATAAACAGGAAATTTATGATCTTCTGGTTGATGATCAGATAGATGTGCTATTTCTTACAGAAACGTGGCTAAATATGGACTCCACTCCTGAAATTCTTGAGGCAGTCCCTAATGGTTTTGGAATAGTCAGAATTGATCGGCCAACCAATAGGGGAGGAGGGATTGCTATAATTTATAAGCTAGCTATCCAATGTACTCTTGAGTCAGTAGACATTGTGGATAGCGAAGCTGGTTTTTTTCGATTATGGTTTCCCGAATTATGTTATTAAAGGGTTTTTAATTTATAGACCCCCGGCCCTTTCATGCAGTTTACATCTAGCATCATGGAACAACTGATGCAGCCTGCTTTGCGTTATGAGAAATTCCTGGTGTTAGGGGATTTGAATCTTCATTTGGATGAGATGGCAAATACTGGGGTACAAGAATTCCGCCAGGAAATGGCAGCTCTTCAACTTACTCTTAAGTCGGTGTACCCCACCCATCAACTGGGCCACCTACTGGACCCAATCTTTGCTAATTGGGAGGCCTTAGATATTGGGCTCCCGGTTCCGGTCCCCTGGTCGGAAAAATTTTTGATATCTTTTTCTGCCTGGATGCCTCATTCTTATTCTCAGGAGATACTGGGCAGCAGGAAGAAGTTGAGGAAGTGGGCTGGTTTTTCTCAAGAAAAGTTTAATTCGGCCCTCCAAAAGGGTGGGCCACCTGGAGGCTTAAATATTGACTTAGCCTGTGAAGCCCTGGATAAACGTATCACGGAGGCATTAGACAGTAACGCTCCGTGGTCCTTGAGAGCACCTGGGAGACGTTGTAAAGCTGCACCCTGGTTTGGCAGTGAGCTTAGATTAGCTAAATCTGCCTGTAAACACCTAGAGAGAGTTTGGAGGAGAGATTTCTCGGTTCTTAGGAGAGGGGAATATAGAGCTAACCTGAAGATTTATCACTCTCTTATAAGGAAGACTCGGGCTGCTTACTACAATGAGAGGATCGAAATAGCTGAGAACTCCTCTAAGGAACTTTATACGATTTTTAAGGAGATCTCGTCTCTCGCTAGAACTTCAGCCTCAACCAACAACTCTTTGGACTCTTGCAATAGGGTGGCTGTTTTCTTTGCGGAGAAAGTAGAGAAGATCTACTCAACCTTCCCTGGTGCAGCACGTAACGGGTGCCAGGAGGATGAGGGGATGACTGACTTAGGGGAGGCAGAATGTCTTCGTAAATTTGTGGTCCCCCTTGTGACTCGCTCACTGGGGTAGCCTCTAGCATTAAGTCTGGATCTCCTAGAGACCCCGCGCCCCCTAAGGTGCTAAAGGGGAGTCTTGAAATCTTGGAGCCATATATCAGGCACCTTCTCGAGCTCTCCTTTACCACTGGAACGGTTCCAACTAGATGGAAAGAGGCGATCGTCCTTCCTTTAAAAAGAAGATTGATGTTAGTTCTAGCCAATTGGAGAACCTACGTCCGATCTCCCTGCTGCCTTACTTTGCTAAGGTTGCAGAGAAGGTAGTTAATACACAGCTGACTGCTCATATTAGCAAACATAGCCTGCTTCACCCCTCGCAATCGGGGTTCCGGACATCATATTCCACCGAATCGGCGCTGCTGCTCTCCACCGAAATTATCCGCAAATTTGTGGATGCGGGACAAACAGTGGCGTTAGTCCTACTTGACCTCAGCGCCGCATTTGATACGGTGGCACACCCTACCTTACTTCAACGCTTGAGGAAAGGAGGTTTGGTGGACCGAGCCATTGAATGGCTTGAGTCCTTCCTGCACGAGCGCAGTTTCCAGGTGTCGCAGGAACCTCATTATTCTAAAAGTATTAAGCTGAACCAAGGGGTCCCTCAGGGTTCTATTTTAAGCCCCACCCTCTTTAATCTCTACATTGCCCCTCTGGCAGAGATTATTGAAAAATTTGGGATTAGTGTTGTGTCCTACGCTGACGACACACAGTTGGTGGTGTCCCTTACGCAGGAGCCTGAGAAAGCTGCCATCAATTTCTCGACTTGCCTTCAAGAACTGGCAGTTTGGATGGCGGACAACTGCCTTAAACTTAATGGCAGCAAAACTGAGGTTCTTGTGTTGGGTAGAGCCCCCACTGTTTGGTCGTCAGTGTGGTGGCCACAGACACTGGGTCCTACCCCGCCCCCATGTGATCAGGTGAAGAATCTTGGGGTATGGCTGGACTCCAAGCTCTCTTTCGATAATCATATAAGGCGTGTGGCGGGGAAATGTTTTGGGGTTATGAGAGGTCTTTGGAAGACCTTAGATATATTGCCAGTTGCAGCAAGGAAAACTATGGTTCATGCCCTGGTGACGTCACGCTTGGATTATGGGAATGTCCTGTATCTGGGAGCCAGTTCCAAGTGTGTGCAAAGACTCCAGCGCATTCAGAATGCTGCGGCTCGTCTTGTTTTAATGTTACCGAGGAGAGCCTCCTCCAATAAGGCCCTTGTTTCCCTTCACTGGCTCCCGGTAAGGGAACGCATCCTGTTTAAGGCTATGTGTGTGAGCCATCGTATCTTACAGAGAAAGGGTCCCACCTACCTGCATGATTTCCTTACTCCATACTCTCCTTCCCGTCAGTTGAGATCTAGCGGGACAGGGCAGGTCTGTATTCCCAGCGTCAGAAGAGCGAGGATGGGTGGCCGCTCTTTCCGTTTCCTAGCTGCCAAACACTGGAATAAACTCCCCCCGGGGCTCCGTGTGGAGTCTGTGGAGACACTTTTTCGTAAAAGACTCAAGACTTGGCTTTTCCCTTCTCTGAGCTCTCTGGTTTAAATTCCGTGTCTTTTCCTCTCTGCCAGCGTTTCTGAATTTTGTGCCGCAGCGCGGGGACACACGGGTTAGTGTAACCATGCGCTTTATAAGTTTGTTATTATTATTATTAGGAAGTAGCTGGAACATGACCCACTGCCAATATGAGTCATTGTATCCTCCATGATCAAAATGCCCTTCAAAATCAGGCATTGTTTCCTTCATCGGAAAGGTATCTACAAAGAGCCTTTGTGCAGTTTAGCAGCTACACTTTTCATTGGCTACTCGGAGGGGCAGTCATGATTATACACTTGATATTTTATGTTATATGCATTTGTAAAGTGCTCTATCATCTGCAAGAGTATCCTGGCACTGAGCAGGCGTGCATGCCTAGCTCTGCCTATGGTAGGTTGGTTAATTGAAAAGTCTGATGAGAGAAATTGGGTTGTTGGTTGAGGGGAGTGAAACCCTTCTCAAGCAACAACCACAATCCTTTTCAGGGTGATCCCAAAAATTCACTAAATTAACCTGTGCTTAACCCTGTGGTAGCTTGACACAAAAGCAGTCAGGCTTAAGTTGGAGGCAATGTGTAAAGTATTTATGCAGCACTTGAACAATAATCAAGTGAAAACATAACACAAGAAAAATCCCACACTAGTTTAGAAAAATAGAGTTATGAATTATTAAGTTTAAAGTGAAAAATAATGCCTAAAAGTTCAAAGCGACAACCACGGACATCTATTCGCGTGAGACTGGGGCAAAGTTGAAAGTGAACACTGACCGTGAAGGAGCATGGTTCAGATACACAAAGTGGATTGGGCCCTGTCTCTGCTTACCTTCAGACTTAGAAGTATTTTTTAAGAAAAATTTCTGGGAAGGTAAAGTTTGGCTGGGCATGGCAGCCGGTGGTGTCCAAGGAAGAGGTGTCATCGTCGAGGAGCTGCTGGATGAAGATGGTGAAGATTTATTTGTCCAGACGTAATTTTTTTTTTTGGTAGTTTAAAATCTCCAGTGGGATAAAGCTACAAGCTGTCGCTGATGAGGGATCCAGGAGGCCAGATACCCTTCTAGCAAAGAGCTGCTGAATAGGATTTTCAGCAGCGGAGAAGAATGTAGCAGGAGCTACGGCAAAGTCAGGCTGACCGGTGATGCACTTTGAGCGGATGTGCAAGCAGGTAGGTCCTGGTCTCCTCTTGATTCTCAGAGCACTTTTCGGCAAGTTTTGGATTTGGGTTATCTGGGCACCTTTAGCACCAAATCCATGGGTCCAGGACTAGATGGGCATCACTTGGAGGGTAAGGACTCACTCAGGCTAGGTCTAGGTATGGGTTCAAGATGGTTTGAGCCTTTTCTGTCCATGAGATTCTGATCAGGTGGGCAGCCAACTAGCCCATGGAGACACTCTGGTAGTCCTCAATTCAAGCAGAAAAGCAGGTCTCAAGCAGCAGGGCAGTGCTCCGAGGGCACAGGGCAGGCTTCAGTCAGCAGGGCAGTCTTATTGGAGCAGCAAGGCAGTCCTCTGAAGTACACAGCAGGACACAGGCAGCAGGGTAATCCTCTGAGATTCCTTCCAGAGTTCCAGAAGTGAACTGAAGTGTGGGTCTGAGGTTCCATTATGTATACCTGGTGCCAGCTATGAAGTGGAAGAAACTTCTAGAGTGTTCTGCTACACATGGTGCTGGGATTTCCTTCCTCGCTGACCAGGTCCCAGGATGTCTGGGGTGACAAAAAGCTAGTGTGAAGTCCTTTGTGTGTGGGCTAAGGTAGCTTCTTTGAAGTGTAAGTGGGGCTATGCACAGCTGTGCCCCTCCCACCCTGTCAGGATGGCCCATCCTACAAATACCTAGTCCCCCTTTTGTGTGACTGTCTGGGAGGAATACACAAAGGCCAACTTTCAACTACACATAGTCATGTGACCCAGGAAACAGGCTGCAGGCACCAAATGATTAGGACACGAAAATGCCAACCATCTAAAAGTGGCATTTTCAGAATGATTATTTAAATTCTTTAAAGATGGTTTTAAATTTCAATCTCTTAAACACCAAACATTACATTACTGCCTGTTCCCAAACACAACGTATCACTTATTAAATGTAATAAGGTAACCCAATGTTAACCTTGGGAGAGGTAGGCCCCAAAGTAGTGGAAAACAAATGTATTATTGTTTTCACTTGACACAAAAAAAGGGGGTCAAGTGCACTCCTATTTCTTCAAACGTTCCTTTCTTGAAATCTTATTGCAATTCTTTCACTTGTGCGTGCAGCCTGGAGGCGCGATCTGCCCTAGTATCACGCATTAAGAATACACCAAAGCTGGAGCGAAGTAACACTCCTTTCCAGACGCACAGCTTAGGCCATTGTCCATAACAAATATTCCATGCTTTTATCCATATTCGATTAACTTTATTCCATGTACTCCTTTTTTTAAAATATTTCTCATTACTTTTATCTTGTCATATATGAGGTCCTTATGTATTTCAATGTTTCTACTGCAACAAATATGCCAATCCAGACCTTTTTCTGAAGCATGAAACATACATAAATATTCCTCAGTCAGTTGATCTTTGATACCCAATGCATTTCGGACTGTTTTTAGTCCTTCGTCAGGGGTCACTACAAGTTTAAAACAATACCATTAGATTGAATATTCAGAACTGTGTATACACACATTAAAAAGTACACAAACAAATTCATGCCTTGTTTTGCAATTATTCCAAAATCAGCGTTTTTCCCTCTAAGCGCAAAACTGCACACTGTAATTATGTGCCCAAACAAGCCTCTCCCAACCAGCATAGCCATCCCTCTGTCACCTCCATATTCTTATATAAAACCACCCGTAAATATTTCCCATCAACTCATGTTCGATGTTACTCCAAATTAACCAATGCCCACAAAGCAAACGACTACAGCGTTCTCCCATACCTTGATCGTCTGTTGCAATGTAATAGATTCTCCATGTTATCCTCTCCTCCCATACAAACAGTATTACCCTCCCTCCTACCGTCTCTCTTGTCACTTACTTGCCGTGACCCCACCCCTTAGATCGTCCAATCATGTTGAACTCAGCTTATTCAAATCCATGACCTCTAACAATACAACACCCATAATCCACTGCTTCAAACACCTCCTTATTCCCAACTAGTTGTCTAACCACTAATGTCCGATACATTCATTCACTCGCTGTTGGTGGAAACTCCTCAAGCTACATACTTAAATACCCCGCCCTCCCGCATTTGTTATCTCGAACGCCGATTATGAACGTGCATTTCTTGCTACAAACATGAACGGTATCTTTACACTGTGTTTTACGGTGTTCTCAGTAAACATGTTCTCACACAGAATGTGTGTATGTAATCCGAATAAAAAATCTTCTGTGTGTCTTAAAACATAGTTCAAGAACTTGTCCTCCTGAGGTCACATGTGACAGTGTGTAGTTGGTCCTCTTTCACTGATAGTTCTGTGGGTGCAATTGATACTTGACACAAAAAAGGGGGTCAAGTGCACTCCTATTTCTTCAAACATTCCTTTCTTCAAATCTTATTGCAATTCTTTCACTTGTGCGTGCACCCTGGAGGCGCGATCTGCCCTAGTATCACGCATTAAGAATACACCAAAGCTGGAGCGAAGTAACACTCCTTTCCAGACGCACAGCTTAGGCCATTGTCCATAACAAATATTCCACGCTTTTATCCATATTCGATTAACTTTATTCCATGTACTCCTTTTTTTAAAATATTTCTCATTACTTTTATCTTGTCACATATGAGGTCCTTATGTATTTCAATGTTTCTACTGCAACAAATATGCCAATCCAGGCCTTTTTCTGAAGCATGAAGCATACACAAATATTCCTCAGTCAGTTGATATTTGATACCCAATGCATTTCGGACTGTTTTTAGTCCTTCGTCAGGGGTCACTACAAGTTTAAAACAATACCATTAGATTGAATATTCAGAACAGTGTATACACACATTAAAAAGTACACAAACAAATTCATGCCTTGTTTTGCAACTATCCCAAAATCAGCGTTTTTCCCTCTAAGCGCAAAACTGCACACTGTAATTATGTGCCCAACCAGCATAACCATCCCTCTGTCACCTCCATATTCTTATATAAAACCACCCGTAAATATTTCCCATCAACTCATGTTCGATGTTACTCCAAATTAACCAATGCCCACAAAGCAAACGACTACAGCGTTCTCCCATACCTTGATCGTCTGTTGCAATGTAATCGATTCTCCATGTTATCCTCTCCTCCCATACAAACAGTATTACCCTCCCTCCTACCGTCTCTCTTGTTACTTACTTGCCGTGACCCCACCCCTTAGATCGTCCAATCATGTTGAACTCAGCTTATTCAAATCCATGACCTCTAACAATACAACACCCATAATCCACTGCTTCAAACACCTCCTTATTCCCAACTAGTTGTCTAACCACTAATGTCCGATACATTCATTCACTCGCTGTTGGTGAAAACTCCTCAAGCTACATACTTAAATACCCCGCCCTCCCGCATTTGTTATCTCGAACGCCGATTATGAACGTGCATTTCTTGCTACAAACATGAACGGTATCTTTACACTGTGTTTTACGGTGTTCTCAGTAAACATGTTCTCACACAGAATGTGTGTATGTAATCCGAATAAAAAATCTTCTGTGTGTCTTAAAACATAGTTCAAGAACTTGTCCTCCTGAGGTCACATGTGACAGTGTGTAGTTGGTCCTCTTTCACTGATAGTTCTGTGGGTGCAATTGATACTTGACACAAAAAAAGGGGGTCAAGTGCACTCCTATTTCTTCAAACATTCCTTTCTTCAAATCTTATTGCAATTCTTTCACTTGTGCGTGCAGCCTGGAGGCGCGATCTGCCCTAGTATCACGCATTAAGAATACACCAAAGCTGGAGCGAAGTAACACTCCTTTCCAGACGCACAGCTTAGGCCATTGTCCATAACAAATATTCCACGCTTTTATCCATATTCGATTAACTTTATTCCATGTACTCCTTTTTTTAAAATATTTCTCATTACTTTTATCTTGTCACATATGAGGTCCTTATGTATTTCAATGTTTCTACTGCAACAAATATGCCAATCCAGGCCTTTTTCTGAAGCATGAAGCATACACAAATATTCCTCAGTGGTTGATATTTGATACCCAATGCATTTCGGACTGTTTTTAGTCCTTCGTCAGGGGTCACTACAAGTTTAAAACAATACCATTAGATTGAATATTCAGAACTGTGTATACACACATTAAAAAGTACACAAACAAATTTCTGCCTTGCTTTGCAACTATCCCAAAATCAGCATTTTTCCCTCTAAGCGCAAAACTGCACACTGTAATTATGTGCCCAAACAAGCCTCTCCCAACCAGCATAACCATCCCTCTGTCACCTCCATATTCTTATATAAAACCACCCGTAAATATTTCCCATCAACTCATGTTCGATGTTACTCCAAATTAACCAATGCCCACAAAGCAAACGACTACAGCGTTCTCCCATACCTTGATCGTCTGTTGCAATGTAATCGATTCTCCATGTTATCCTCTCCTCCCATACAAACAGTATTACCCTCCCTCCTACCGTCTCTCTTGTCACTTACTTGCCGTGACCCCACCCCTTAGATCGTCCAATCATGTTGAACTCAGCTTATTCAAATCCATGACCTCTAACAATACAACACCCATAATCCACTGCTTCAAACACCTCCTTATTCCCAACTAGTTGTCTAACCACTAATGTCCGATACATTCATTCACTCGCTGTTGGTGGAAACTCCTCAAGCTACATACTTAAATACCCCGCCCTCCCGCATTTGTTATCTCGAACGCCGATTATGAACGTGCATTTCTTGCTACAAACATGAACTGTATCTTTACACTGTGTTTTACGGTGTTCTCAGTAAACATGTTCTCACACAGAATGTGTGTATGTAATCTGAATAAAAAATCTTCTGTGTGTATTAAAACATAGTTCAAGAACTTGTCCTCATGAGGTCACATGTGACAGTGTGTAGTTGGTCCTCTTTCACTGATAGTTCTGTGGGTGCAATTGATACTTGACACAAAAAAAGGGGGTCAAGTGCACTCCTATTTCTTCAAACATTCCTTTCTTCAAATCTTATTGCAATTCTTTCACTTGTGCGTGCAGCCTGGAGGCGCGATCTGCCCTAGTATCACGCATTAAGAATACACCAAAGCTGGAGCGAAGTAACACTCCTTTCCAGACGCACAGCTTAGGCCATTGTCCATAACAAATATTCCACGCTTTTATCCATATTCGATTAACTTTATTCCATGTACTCCTTTTAAAAAAATATTTCTCATTACTTTTATCTTATCACATATGAGGTCCTTATGTATTTCAATGTTTCTACTGCAACAAATATGCCAATCCAGGCCTTTTTCTGAAGCATGAAGCATACACAAATATTCCTCAGTCAGTTGATATTTGATACCCAATGCATTTCGGACTGTTTTTAGTCCTTCGTCAGGGGTCACTACAAGTTTAAAACAATACCATTAGATTGAATATTCAGAACTGTGTATACACACATTAAAAAGTACACAAACAAATTCATGCCTTGTTTTGCAACTATCCCAAAATCAGCGTTTTTCCCTCTAAGCGCAAAACTGCACACTGTAATTATGTGCCCAAACAAGCCTCTCCCAACCAGCATAACCATCCCTCTGTCACCTCCATATTCTTATATAAAACCACCCGTAAATATTTCCCATCAACTCATGTTCGATGTTACTCCAAATTAACCAATGCCCACAAAGCAAACGACTACAGCGTTCTCCCATACCTTGATCGTCTGTTGCAATGTAATCGATTCTCCATGTTATCCTCTCCTCCCATACAAACAGTATTACCCTCCCTCCTACCGTCTCTCTTGTCACTTACTTGCCGTGACCCCACCCCTTAGATCGTCCAATCATGTTGAACTCAGCTTATTCAAATCCATGACCTCTAACAATACAACACCCATAATCCACTGCTTCAAACACCTCCTTATTCCCAACTAGTTGTCTAACCACTAATGTCCGATACATTCATTCACTCGCTGTTGGTGAAAACTCCTCAAGCTACATACTTAAATACCCCGCCCTCCCGCATTTGTTATCTCGAACGCCGATTATGAACGTGCATTTCTTGCTACAAACATGAACGGTATCTTTACACTGTGTTTTACGGTGTTCTCAGTAAACATGTTCTCACACAGAATGTGTGTATGTAATCCGAATAAAAAATCTTCTGTGTGTCTTAAAACATAGTTCAAGAACTTGTCCTCCTGAGGTCACATGTGACAGTGTGTAGTTGGTCCTCTTTCACTGATAGTTCTGTGGGTGCAATTGATACTTGACACAAAAAAGGGGGTCAAGTGCACTCCTATTTCTTCAAACATTCCTTTCTTCAAATCTTATTGCAATTCTTTCATTTGTGCGTGCAGCCTGGAGGCGCGATCTGCCCTAGTATCACGCATTAAGAATACACCAAAGCTGGAGCGAAGTAACACTCCTTTCCAGACGCACAGCTTAGGCCATTGTCCATAACAAATATTCCACGCTTTTATCCATATTCGATTAACTTTATTCCATGTACTCCTTTTTTAAAATATTTCTCATTACTTTTATCTTGTCACATATGAGGTCCTTATGTATTTCAATGTTTCTACTGCAACAAATATGCCAATCCAGGCCTTTTTCTGAAGCATGAAGCATACACAAATATTCCTCAGTGGTTGATATTTGATACCCAATGCATTTCGGACTGTTTTTAGTCCTTCGTCAGGGGCAACTACAAGTTTAAAACAATACCATTAGATTGAATATTCAGAACTGTGTATACACACATTAAAAAGTACACAAACAAATTCATGCCTTGTTTTGCAACTATCCCAAAATCAGCGTTTTCCCTCTAAGCGCAAAACTGCACACTGTAATTATGTGCCCAAACAAGCCTCTCCCAACCAGCATAACCATCCCTCTGTCACCTCCATATTCTTATATAAAACCACCCGTAAATATTTCCCATCAACTCATGTTCGATGTTACTCCAAATTAACCAATGCCCACAAAGCAAACGACTACAGCGTTCTCCCATACCTTGATCGTCTGTTGCAATGTAATCGATTCTCCATGTTATCCTCTCCTCCCATACAAACAGTATTACCCTCCCTCCTACCGTCTCTCTTGTCACTTACTTGCCGTGACCCCACCCCTTAGATCGTCCAATCATGTTGAACTCAGCTTATTCAAATCCATGACCTCTAACAATACAACACCCATAATCCACTGCTTCAAACACCTCCTTATTCCCAACTAGTTGTCTAACCACTAATGTCCGATACATTCATTCACTCGCTGTTGGTGGAAACTCCTCAAGCTACATACTTAAATACCCCGCCCTCCCGCATTTGTTATCTCGAACGCCGATTATGAACGTGCATTTCTTGCTACAAACATGAACGGTATCTTTACACTGTGTTTTACGGTGTTCTCAGTAAACATGTTCTCACACAGAATGTGTGTATGTAATCCGAATAAAAAATCTTCTGTGTGTCTTAAAACATAGTTCAAGAACTTGTCCTCCTGAGGTCACATGTGACAGTGTGTAGTTGGTCCTCTTTCACTGATAGTTCTGTGGGTGCAACTTGCCGGCAGGGCAGTCAATTGATACTTGACACAAAAAAAGGGGGTCAAGTGCACTCCTATTTCTTCAAACGTTCCTTTCTTGAAAGCTTATTGCAATTCTTTCACTTGTGCGTGCAGCCTGGAGCGCGATCTGCCCTAGTATCACGCATTAAGAATACACCAAAGCTGGAGCGAAGTAACACTCCTTTCCAGACGCACAGCTTAGGCCATTGTCCATAACAAATATTCCACGCTTTTATCCATATTCGATTAACTTTATTCCATGTACTCCTTTTTTAAAATATTTCTCATTACTTTTATCTTGTCACATATGAGGTCCTTATGTATTTCAATGTTTCTACTGCAACAAATATGCCAATCCAGGCCTTTTCTGAAGCATGAAGCATACACAAATATTCCTCAGTGGTTGATATTTGATACCCAATGCATTTCGGACTGTTTTTAGTCCTTCGTCAGGGGCAACTACAAGTTTAAAACAATACCATTAGATTGAATATTCAGAACTGTGTATACACACATTAAAAAGTACACAAACAAATTCATGCCTTGTTTTGCAACTATCCCAAAATCAGCGTTTTCCCTCTAAGCGCAAAACTGCACACTGTAATTATGTGCCCAAACAAGCCTCTCCCAACCAGCATAACCATCCCTCTGTCACCTCCATATTCTTATATAAAACCACCCGTAAATATTTCCCATCAACTCATGTTCGATGTTACTCCAAATTAACCAATGCCCACAAAGCAAACGACTACAGCGTTCTCCCATACCTTGATCGTCTGTTGCAATGTAATCGATTCTCCATGTTATCCTCTCCTCCCATACAAACAGTATTACCCTCCCTCCTACCGTCTCTCTTGTCACTTACTTGCCGTGACCCCACCCCTTAGATCGTCCAATCATGTTGAACTCAGCTTATTCAAATCCATGACCTCTAACAATACAACACCCATAATCCACTGCTTCAAACACCTCCTTATTCCCAACTAGTTGTCTAACCACTAATGTCCGATACATTCATTCACTCGCTGTTGGTGGAAACTCCTCAAGCTACATACTTAAATACCCCGCCCTCCCGCATTTGTTATCTCGAACGCCGATTATGAACGTGCATTTCTTGCTACAAACATGAACGGTATCTTTACACTGTGTTTTACGGTGTTCTCAGTAAACATGTTCTCACACAGAATGTGTGTATGTAATCCGAATAAAAAATCTTCTGTGTGTCTTAAAACCTAGTTCAAGAACTTGTCCTCCTGAGGTCACATGTGACAGTGTGTAGTTGGTCCTCTTTCACTGATAGTTCTGTGGGTGCAACTTGCCGGCAGGGCAGTCAATTGATACTTGACACAAAAAAAGGGGGTCAAGTGCACTCCTATTTCTTCAAACGTTCCTTTCTTGAAAGCTTATTGCAATTCTTTCACTTGTGCGTGCAGCCTGGAGGCGCGATCTGCCCTAGTATCACGCATTAAGAATACACCAAAGCTGGAGCGAAGTAACACTCCTTTCCAGACGCACAGCTTAGGCCATTGTCCATAACAAATATTCCACGCTTTTATCCATATTAGATTAACTTTATTCCATGTACTCCTTTTTTAAAAATATTTCTCATTACTTTTATCTTGTCACATGTGAGGTCCTTTTGTATTTCAATGTTTCTACTGCAACAAATATGCCAATCCAGGCCTTTTTCTGAAGCATGAAGAATACATAAATATTCTAATGGTATTGTTTTAAACTTGTAGTGACCCCTGATGAAGGACTAAAAACAGTCCGAAATGCATTGGGTATCAAAGATCAACTGACTGAGGAATATTTATATATGCTTCATGCTTCAGAAAAAGGCCTGGATTGGCATATTTGTTGCAGTAGAAACATTGAAATGCATAAGGACCTCATATGTGACAAGATAAAAGTAATGAGAAATATTTAAAAAAAAGGAGTACATGGAATAAAGTTAATCGAATATGGATAAAAGCGTGGAATATTTGTTATGGACAATGGCCTAAGCTGTGCGTCTGGAAAGGAGTGTTACTTCGTTCCAGCTTTGGTGTATTCTTAATGCGTGATACTAGGGCAGATCGCGCCTCCAGGCTGCATGCACAAGTGAAAGAATTGCAATAAGATTTCAAGAAAGGAACGTTTGAAGAAATAGGAGTGCACTTGACCCCCTTTTTTTGTGTCAAGTATCAATTGACTGCCCTGACGGCAAGTTGCACCCACAGAACTATCAGTGAAAGAGGACCAACTACACACTGTCACATGTGACCTCAGGAGGACAAGTTCTTGATCTATGTTTTAAGACACACAGAAGATTTTTTATTCGGATTACATACACACATTCTGTGTGAGAACATGTTTACTGAGAACACCGTAAAACACAGTGTAAAGATACCGTTCATGTTTGTAGCAAGAAATGCACGTTCATAATCGGCGTTCGAGATAACAAATGCGGGAGGGCGGGGTATTTAAGTATGTAGCTTGAGGAGTTTCCACCAACAGCGAGTGAATGAATGTATCGGACATTAGTGGTTAGACAACTAGTTGGGAATAAGGAGGTGTTTGAAGCAGTGGATTATGGGTGTTGTATTGTTAGAGGTCATGGATTTGAATAAGCTGAGTTCAACATGATTGGACGATCTAAGGGGTGGGGTCACGGCAAGTAAGTGACAAGAGAGACGGTAGGAGGGAGGGTAATACTGTTTGTATGGGAGGAGAGGATAACATGGAGAATCTATTACATTGCAACAGACGATCAAGGTATGGGAGAACGCTGTAGTCGTTTGCTTTGTGGGCATTGGTTAATTTGGAGTAACATCGAACATGAGTTGATGGGAAATATTTACGGGTGGTTTTATATAAGAATATGGAGGTGACAGAGGGATGGCTATGCTGGTTGGGAGAGGCTTGTTTGGGCACATAATTACAGTGTGCAGTTTTGCGCTTAGAGGGAAAAACGCTGATTTTGGGATAGTTGCAAAACAAGGCATGAATTTGTTTGTGTACTTTTTAATGTGTGTATACACAGTTCTGAATATTCAATCTAATGGTATTGTTTTAAACTTGTAGTGACCCCTGACGAAGGACTAAAAACAGTCCGAAATGCATTGGGTATCAAAGATCAACTGACTGAGGAATATTTATGTATGCTTCATGCTTCAGAAAAAGGCCTGGATTGGCATATTTGTTGCAGTAGAAACATTGAAATACATAAGGACCTCATATGTGACAAGATAAAAGTAATGAGAAATATTTTTAAAAAAAGGAGTACATGGAATAAAGTTAATCGAATATGGATAAAAGCGTGGAATATTTGTTATGGACAATGGCCTAAGCTGTGCGTCTGGAAAGGAGTGTTATTTTTTTCACTACCAGGACATAATAAACTTAAAAGTACATGTCCAACATTTTAAAATACAATGTACCCTTCCCTAGGGGCTTTTTAGGGCCTACCCTAGGAGTGACATATGTATTAAAAATGGTTTAGGCTTGGCAAAAGGTTGATTTTACCAAGTTGCATTGGCAGTTTAAAACTGCAAATAGGCTGCAGCGGCAGGCCTGAGACATGTTTTAAAGGGCTGCTTAAGTGAGTGGCCCAATAAGTGCTGCAGAACCACTGGTAGTATTTAATATACCGGCCCTTGGTATATGGTATACCACTTAACCGGAGACTTATAAGTAAATTAATGCCAATCAGGTATAAGCCAATTTTACCATGTTTTAGTGAGTTGGCATAAGCACTTTAGCAGTGGTTAGCAGGAAGGACTAAATTGCACAGAGTTCTAAGTCCAAATAAAAAGAAATTCAGTAAAACAGGAGGAGAGAAGACACCACCCAGGGGCTAACAGGTCTAACACCAGGCCTTCAGTTTCTTGTGGAATTCAAGAAGAATAGAGGGGGCTCTGCTTATAGAGTGGGAGGTCGTTCCATGCTTTAGGAGTGATGTAAGAGCATGTCCGTCCTCCTGATCTGATTCTGTGTGTGAGTGGTATGTGTGTGAGTAAGAGTCCTGTGGAGCAGACATGTCTGGGTGGTTGGTGGAAGAAGATGAGACTGTTCAGGTAGGTGGGCCTAAGTTTTATAGTGCCTTGAATGTGTCTGTGAGGAGTTTGTAATGAGTATGTTTGTGTAACCGAACCCAGTGGAGCTTCCTGAGGTCTGGTGTGGTGTGAGTTCTGTGTGGGAGGTTTAGGATTAGACTGGCTGCCATGTTCAGGATGGTTTGTAGTCTTCTAGTCAGTTGCTTGGTGAGCCCAGCACAGAGGGTATTCCCGTCGCCCAACTTGTTGCTTACTAGATCATTAGTGACAGTTTTCTAGTGTTGCTTGGGAGCCATTTGAAGATCTTCATCAGTATCTTCAGGGTGTTGGGGCAGAATTTGATCATGGTGTTGACTTGTGCGGTCATGTCCAGTTTGCTGTCGATGAATATTTCGAGGTTCCTGGTGTGGGTTCTGGGTGTGGGGTTGGGGTTGGGACCAAGTTCGGCCAACCACCAGTTGGAGTCCAATGGTGAGGTGTTCTTGGTGTAGATCATAACTTATTTATTGTCTCTGTTGAACTTGAGACAGTTGGCTTTCACCCAGTTACCCACTTTGGTCATCCAGGCATTAAACTTGTTTTTTGTTTTTAGGGTCTTGTTCAAGAATGAGAATATGTGTTGCATGTAGTCAGCATAGGAGAGAATGTTGATGTTGTGTGTATGGATGTGTGTGCATTGAAAAGGGTGGGTCTGAGTGATGAACCTTGAGGAACCTTGCAGATAAGTTTGTCGAATTCTGAGGAGTAAGATGCCAGTCTGACAGCTTGTATTCTATCCTTTAAGAAGGAGCAGATCCAACGGAGAGCAGATCCTTCATTGCCCTTGTGCAGGAACCGATGAGGATGGGGTGTGAGGCCATGTCATATGAATATGATTCCAGCTACATCCCTGGCTTGTGCTGACAGTCTTTGCTGTTGATCTTGCAGCAAGAAGGGATGGCTGTAGTGATGTCCAGTACAGATGTTGGGTTAAGCCATGTTTTTGTGCGGGAGAGCAAGTCCTGAGCATGGTCGTACAGTAGGTCCCATGTCTCTGTGGCGTGTTTAGTGAGTGAGTTGATGTTGAGTAGCATGTGTGAGAGTGTGGCATGTTGGGTGGGAGGTCTTTGTCTGTGAGACTGTGAGTGTATGGTTGGTTTGTGTGATTGAGTGGAATGCTGGGTGTTGGTGTGGGAGTGATTGGTGTAGGGTATGAGAGAGTGCATGGAAGTTGCAAGTGGCACATGTGAGCTCCCCTTCTGTGGTGTGTGGAGTGGTGTGGCAGCAGTGTGACAAAAGAAGGGGCAGTGTTTAGAGCTTAGAGGAGCAGAGATTAGTTGAGGGAGAACCCAGGGTTCCCTCCACTGGGCGCAGTCCATGTGCAGACGGGTGCAGATGGTTCACTTTTGACGTGCCTTTGGCGTACCAGCGGCACGCCCGCTGCAGGCATCTGTGCTGCCACCGCCATTAAGTAGGTCCTGGGAAGGGGGAGGAGTACATAGTGCTGTAGGTTGGAAAGCAGGGATATCACTTCCTGTGTCGACGGATAATGTAAAATCCAATTATGTCACTTCCTGTGTAGATGGGTGAAGGGAAATGAAGTACTCTTGCTTGGCTTCTTCTTTTAAAGATGATTGTGGTGGGAAACAAGATATGTCACCTCCCTTGCTGACAGATGATCTCATATCCAGTGATGTCACTTCCTGTGGATATGGATAATGGGAAATTCAGAGCTGTCACTTTCTGCGCAGATTGATGATGGGGAATTAACTCCTCTTGCTTGGCTTCTTCTTTTAAAGATGGTTTTGGTGGGAAACCAGAGGTGCCTCTTCCTGTGCAGATGAATGATTGGGAAATCCAGTGGCCACTTCTTGTGCAGTTGTGAAATTAAGTTCTCTTGCTTGGCTTCTTCTTTTATAGAAGGTTTTGTCGGAAAACCAGAGATGTCACTTCCTGTGCAGATGGGTGGGAAACGAAGTCCTCTTACTTGGCTTCTTCTTTTAAATATGGTTATGGTGGTATCCCAGAGATGTCACTTCCTGTACAAATGGATGAAGGCAAATCCAGTGATGACATTTACTGTGCAGGGTGATGATGGGAAATCCACTGATGTCACTTTCTGGGCAGATGGCAAAAAATGGCAAAGAACAAAAAAGGGAAAGAAGACGTTAGGGTACAGCTCTATGTATTGTCTTCTGCAGGCATCATCCACTCTGAAACCCTGAGAACTACCAATACATACAGTGCTGCTGTGCATTAACACAATAGTGGCACTGTTCACCTGGTTACAGGTGAAGAACCATTATCACATGGTGAACAGTTCAGAGCCCTGGAAACCCTTTCACAAAGTAGTTGTCCATCTCATATGTGGCAGCACTGCATTGGCTTAATCATTTGAGAGCCTTTAACTTCATCAGCACATTGGAAACAGCCTCTGATACATTCGCTTTTATATGAGGAACTGGGACTACTACTAACATAATGGGACTAGCTTTTATTTCTGATCTCATGTTATCTAAACAGCAACCATTGCATTTGTGCTTTATTGATTTTAAGGTGGTGTTTGATTGTGTTCCACGTAATCATCTCTGGCTCAAATTAATGAACTGGGGCATAATGCATCACTTATTGCAAGCTATTCAACTATTATGCACTGACACTTCGTTAAGAATTAAGATAGGCAATGGCACTTGTTTCTCAAGGAAAATCTTTATGCATCAAGGCCTTAAACAGGGATGCGTGTTGGCACCACCGCTGTTTAATCTTTTTCTGGCCGACATATCCATAGTTTTGGACCAAATCAATTCTCATGCACCTAAGCTCGTAGATTTTCATTTTTTCTCATTTGCTTTATGCCAATGATGTGATACTCCTGAGCCAACCTAAAATCGGCCTTTAACGTCTAATAGATAAATTAAATCGATATTCCATCACCAACGGGATGTCAATAAGCTGGTCTAACTCCAAAGTTATGGTTATTAGCAATTGAATTAAAAGCTATTACATCTGGTACTTTCAAGAACAGCCCATGGACATAGTGTCCGTAAACAAATATCTGGGCGGTGGTATTTGATGAAAAAGTCTCTTTCCAACCACACATGCTACAAACTTCACAGAAATAAACACTCTGGCTCAGCCATATTGCTCTATGTATAGCGTACTGAAGGGTGCATCTCTTGGTCCCTTCTTAAGGATCCTTTATGCTAAACTATTCTCAACATTGATATACCGCAGTGATGCACTGCTTGACCATGACACTGTACAGCTGGATACTATTCTTTCTAGGATATCTAGGCACATTTTCAATACTTCATCAGCACAAATTCGATTTTGAATTTGGAATTATTAAACAGCCTCTAGCCAGACAAGGAGCCTATATTAACACTTGTTACAGGCTAAAAAGTGCAGGGAGCCATTCAAGCAACACTGTACTGTGGTTTACTTTAGTTATCTGACCCTCAGTGCCAATCAGGCAGTACCTGGACTCTGCTATACGTACTTTCTGTCTGGACTTTTTTGGGACTAGAAAATACTATATACTGCCCCAAAAACATTGAACAAGGGCATGACAAGGAAGTTGTTGATAGTGGCAGACAAGGTAACACTGCCCAAAAGATCTCATGCCTAGATGGTGTTACAGATTAGCAAGTTCCTAAAATCTCAGCCCTACTTTGATTCTGGTTGCTATCGGTTCCTAAAACAGAAGTTTATGCTTTTTCGCTTTGGCCATCTACCAGCCTTACCGCATAAACACCCTTTGTTAAGGACCAATGAATAAAGCTGCTATTATCTATGTGGGGCCTGCAAGGAGGATATGGTTCATTTGGTTTGCATATGCTCAGCTCTTATGCACGACAGAAGGGATCCTTTGAGGGCGACTTTTATAGTAAGGGGATTCGCTCATTCCTCTAAGCAATTCTTGCTTGTTTTAACCCAACTGATTCTATATTAAATTGTCTTTTTGCTAAGTATTTATTAAGGATAGATTGGAAACTTGAGTAACTTCTAAATCGTACTGTAGTTTATGCACTGCTTTTTTGCACTTTGTTCTTTTTGTATGCAATGATTTTAATTGATTATGCACAGTAAAATTCATTCATTCATTTGCTTCCGCTGCTGTGGAAGGTAAGTTGGACTGCTGAGCAAGGTTTGGTTCACCAAACCCTGCCTCCTTGCCAGAGTCCCACCCCCTCCTAAGCATCCAACCTTCCTTCAATGTAGCTTCACACAAAATGAATTATTCCAAGGATAGCAGGTCAATCCATCTTACTTGTAAATTTTTACAAATAGGTAAATATTTGTAAGTAGCTTAGGGTAACCCTAGTGCAGATGTACCAATAGGGTTAAAAAAGCATTAACTGTGCATATGTGTTCTTATAATCACAATCAACACTGCAAAAGGTATGCACATAATGTTCAAAAACTTCCCACACAATCGATCAATTATCTGGCTTGTAAAGCGCGACTACTCACCTGAGGGTCTCAAGGTGCAGGGGGGGAATGCTGCTCAGTTGAAGGTGCTGTGGTTATGTCGAAGAGCCAGGTCTTGAGGTCCTTCCTAATTGAGGTAGTGACGGTGATTGCCTGAGGTGGAGAGGGAGGGTGTTCCAGGTCTTTGCTGCAAGGTAGGAGAAGGATCTTCCTCCGGCCTTGGTCTTGCGGATACGTGGGATGGTAGCCAGAACCAGGCACAGGCACACAGCCAAAACATGAACCTGAATGTGTCCGCATTTACCACAAGCCTTTGGACTTAATTTAAGTGAGGAATAATAGAAAGCTACTAAAATGGTTTGATGCTGACTGAACTGAGGTCCACAACCTGTTATGAGCAGTACTTAAAGAAGCACCTAGAGACCCTGAAATTGTTTGTAGTTAAAGGACTCTATATAAGAGGGCCACAGGGCCCAGAAGAAGTCCATTAGCGAGGAAGCATACCACTCCTTAATACAGGCTAGTGAACTTAGGGACAGTAAAGCCTTCTGGGCAGTGGTTAACTGTAATTATTTTGATAAAACCCAAGAAACTGGCATTGACACTGTAATCCAACAAGAATACTGGGTAGCTCATCATACACACCTCTACTCAGATCCTACGTCGATGGAGGGTTTAATCCTCGCAGTTGTTCATACTTTTCCACCCCAAGTAGCCCCAGCTCTATACCCTCTCCCACAGCCTTCAGCTATATCTACATCTGGGCTGGAGATTGAATTGAGCGAGGGGATTGCAGCAATAGAAAGATGCCCTGTGTGATAAGCTCCCGGACCGGATGGGATCCCAGGTGATCTCTTTGAGTCTAATATCTCCCTGTGGGCACCACTCTCAACAAATTTATTTCATTCTCTATCATCAAAAGGCTCACCGAAGACTTGGTCCCATGCGACCATTATTCCAATCTTTAGAAAGGATTCAAGGGTGACCCACAATGTGTTTCTGCCCCATATCATTGATTAGTTCAACTGTTAAAATAATGGGAAGAGTTCTGCTGCAGAGCCTACAAAACTGGGCAGATGAGCATAATGTGTCTTGTTTCTCCAGTTTTGCTTCCGCCCTGGCATAGGAACAGTTGAGAAGTGCCTCAATTTATATCTCATGATAGACAAGTACACAATGGCCAAGAATGGCAAGCTGTACCTAGCCTTTATTGATCTAAGCTCAGCTTTTGATTGTGTAAACAGATTTAAGCCATGTAGCATTATGTTAGATCTTGGGGTGGAGCAGGACATTGTCACTTTTTGAGAGAACTGCATACTGAGGTGACGGCCAGTATCAGGTATGGCCTGGGGGAGGAGGGGTCCATAGGGGAACAACTGACCCTTTCGAGCTAGCCAGAAGGCGTACGCCAAGGCTATGCCTAGGCTCCTTTACTCTTTTCTTTATTATATGTATATGGTTTAGAGGAACAAGTGGTTGATCTCAATATTGACTGCCCATGCATAATCAACTGTAGTGTCCCCACTCTAATTTATGCAGATGATACATGTTTAATAGCCAGGACGGCTATTGGCTTGCAGCAATTGGTGGACTGTTTTTGTACTTTCAAGGCCAGCCTGGATCTCGTGGTCAACCAGGCCAAAAGTCATGTAATGGCCTTTGGACCTAGCAAGAAGGAAAGAATTGCCTTCACAGTAAATAACAAAGTCACTACCTCCCCTACTTTCCCATACCTTGGGATACTATTTGATTGAAAACCTATCTTTGGTGCCGCTAAAGGCTGGTAGGACCACAACCCTTGCAAAATCCACAGAGGCAGTCTTCAGCTTTGCTACTAAAATAGGAAACAAGCTCGTTAAAGAGTTTGTCACCATATACAAAGTGAATACTGCACAAACGCCAGCTACGGGGCTGGTGTATGTATGGTGATATAGTGATCAAATGGGGCTGGAGAGAATTGAAAATAGTTTTATTAAGAGGACTTTAGCTGTCCCAAAATCTCCCAGTTCCTTTATTTGCCACTCCGAAATTGGGTTAGCGTTTATCACTGATTTAATAAAGCTGCAACCAATCTTTTTATGGCTTTAAATTTGGACAAAAACCCAAACTTCTTTCAACCGAGCAGTACTGTCTGACTGCTTACAACTGGATCATTGCCTGAAAATCAGTGGATTTGATACATTCATGATTTTTGTAACAGTATGGATCTGGCTGATCTTTTCAACACCCCGGACGTTTTTCAGGCTAGCTTTTTGAATATTTTGAAAACCTTGTTTTTAGTGAAGGGCAATGACCAGAGATTGCAATAAAAAGATACAAAACCAACGTTCCAGGCATATGTTGAAATCCGCACATGTAATTGAGCCATACCTAAATTGGGTTACAGTACAGCATCATAGATTTCTCCTGATGAGTCTTAGGCTGAATACTGTCCATTTCTTAGTAGCCTATCCCACATGCAGCACCTATTATCTGAACTTACCCCATTGCCTGTGTGATAGTAGCTCTGTTCAATGCACAATGCAATTTATACTCTTTTGAAAACACTATGTTTCATTGAGAAAATTGTATACTTTACCTCAAGCAATCAGTCAGTCGGTACTTGTAAAGCACAGCTCATCACCCGTGAGGGTGT
Source organism: Calotriton arnoldi (assembly GCA_963921515.1). Classification (NCBI taxonomy): domain Eukaryota; kingdom Metazoa; phylum Chordata; class Amphibia; order Caudata; family Salamandridae; genus Calotriton; species Calotriton arnoldi. The sequence continues at coordinate 144,247 of CAWUFW010002792.1, read as the reverse complement.
CCAGGCACTGGGTTGCTGGTCTTAGTCGAAGAGCCAGGTCTTGAGTTTCTTCCTGGAGTCCGTCAGCAAGGGTGATGATCGGATGTGGAAGGCATTCCTAGACTTGGCAGCGAGGTGAGAGAAGGAGCGCCCTCCGGAGCGGATACGGCAGATGCGCGATGTCTGTGCTAGGTAGAGGCAGGCAGAGCAAAGGATTCTGGATGGTTGGTGGAAATTCTGGCGGTGGTTCATGTATGCTCCTCCTTGGTCATGGAGGACTTTGTAGGCTTGAATTAGCTTTTTTTTCTGGATGGGGAGCCAGTGGAGGTTTTTCAGCTGCTGGGTGATGTGGGTCCATTTGGGCAGGTTGAAGATCAGTCCGGTCGCTGAGTTCTGTTTCGTCTGGAGCCTTCTGATGAATTTGAAGGTGGTGTCTGCATACAGTGTATTGCCACAGTCCAGTAGGCTGGTGATTAGAGCTTGCATGACTGTTTTCCTGGTACTTCTGGGAGCCATTTGAAGATCTTTGGAGCATGAGGAGAGTGTGGAAGCAGGTCGAGGAGACAGTGTTAATCTCATTTCATGGTGAGTTTGCTGTCCAGGATGATGCAGAGATTGTGGGCATGGTCTTTTAGTGTGGGGTGGGTCTGAGTTCCGTGGACCACCAGATGTCATTCCAGACAGAGGTATGGTTGCCAGAGATCAACACTTTGGTCTTGTCCGTGTTGAATTTTCAGCAGTTCTCTTGCATCGAGGCTGCCACGTTCTTCATGCAGTTGTAGAAGTTAGTCTTCATTGTAGTGGGGTCTGCTACCTCTCTTAAAGCAAGCTAATATTAGATACTGCAGGGCTGCTTTAGTTTTTCTACAAACCCTGCCATCAGCAAGGTTTTGTTTCTCAATTGTTAAATATATCCAAAGGGCCATATGGCAGAGGGTGACTGCTTTCTAGGAATTGTACTGCATTTGTTTGATACATTTTTAAATGAATTGTATGCTTTCTTTAATAACCATATGTTGATTGACTAAATATTGTGTTCTGATTAAAGATTAAATAAGAAATACACTTTTTGAATGGTGTATGTGATGTTTGTAGTTCTTGGCTCATACTGTTTTTTGCTGGTCTATCAGACTGATAGATTGAGGTTCCTGTTGATAGGTTTAAATGTTGGACGAGCCCATCTTGCTGCTATTTTATATCTATTGCTCGATCTCTGTACTAATTGCTGTTTTGCACATCCTTTTTATATTTGGTGACATTTATTCACATCCGATGAACCTTTGTTGTGTTGATTTATATTGAAGATGTACATTAATGTCTTATTTTGTGTAGTTTTACTGCTCATCCGAGCCGAATAAAGTTAATAATGATGATAAAGTCAGGAAGTCAGGCACTCTCCTGTGGGTGTAGCAACTGCATCCCAAATACTGTAATACGATGCCACTATCTAGGACTTGTGCAGAAGAAATCAAAAGGATCTTCCCACTTGAGACCATAGGTTGAGGAGATTAATTGAGGGCCACCTGGGAACCAAAATGGTATCTCAGAAGCATCAATTTGCAATTATATTGATCCGTCAGGATGAGAGGCCCCAAAAATTGTTGCCAGTAAGTATGTAGACTTGGGATCATTTAGGTACAAAGAAAATGGTGAGGATGGCACAGCATCACAAGTTGTAGTGCAGGTTTCACACTTATGATTACAATGGTCACTTAGACTGATGTCAGCGAGAACAATTCAGTTCCTTAAGTGATGACTCAAAAAGTAGAGTGGGCACTCTTATTGAAAAAATTACTTTCTTTTGAGAATGATCATAGAGTAAAACAGTAAAATATGTTTGAGCTTGAAAATTCATCTTCTGCTAATTTGTGGGGTCTCAACATAGACCTGAATTTGCAAAAGACTCGCTTTCTGAAGAAATACTGTTTCATATATAGTCACAAGCACAAATATTTGCAGATGCGTGTCATAACACTATTGTTAAATTACTAGTGTCAAATGAATTCTAGAACAGGGAAAATAAATGGGAGATGCAGACCAGAAACAAACATTGGCAGCTGCCACCGAGTAGTATGGTTGGGGCGGGGGAGTAGAAAAATAAATTAAAAGCTACTTACCTTGCTGCCGGCCACTGCCTCTCCATGCCTCTGTCCTCTTTGTTCCTGCTGGAAGAAGGAAGCACATACAGGCTCCCCTACGCCAATCACGACAGTGCTGTCACCATGACAGTAGCGTTGTGATTGGTCAGACAGGGATTCTCAGCCTGTGCATGTTCTCCAGCCAGGCTGTGCATTACAGCCGGTGGAGAACATGCAAAGTGCACATGACTGTTTGGCCTCCCCAAGATGGCCGGCCAAATGGTTGTGCACATTTAAGTGCCCCAACCACTCCTCCCCTGCTGGTTGTGACGACAGCACAACCCCACCCCGCAAACCTGCCTGACAACAGAAAAATAAAATGATAATAACATAGTGTTATTATCATTTTATTTTCCCTTCTTCCCCTGCTCAAAGAGCAGTGGGGCGGCGCTCCTCCGGCTTAGCGGAGGAGCCACTGGAGACAAAATTGGTTAAGGGTTCCAATTTGATGAGTGCTGTATCAGAAAAATTTGAAAAACATGCTATGATGCGATTGGCTGAACATGCACTTAGAACTTCCTATAATTCACATTTTGCACTGTGTATATTTTTAAACATTTGGTCCGATATCTTGGTTTTGATGTCCTTTATTTTGTTAACTAAAATGTGTGTTTTTTTCCCATACATTTTTTTTTTTAATATGCGGTCTAATAAACTGCTTTTTAGGCAGCACAGTAAAGATTCTCACATATTCCTTCTCAGGACAAACGTTCCCCAATAAGTGGACCCAATTCATGTCTAGGACAATAGTCTCGGCTGTAACACTGGACTTTCAATACCTCATGAGTCGAACAGTAAACACCACCAATATGCAGGTTTACAAATTTGTGAGAAGGCAATCAAAACCAAATATATGCTATTTTTACGGTCTTGTGTTAGCCAAGACCTTTTGGTTTTACTAAAATTATATACATAATATATGCTTACTAATAGGGGCTTTCAGATAGACTTCTCCATCTATTTGTCTGTTGTTTCCGTCACAGTAGTTTTCTTCCACCCATTATACAACTTGAGGCAATGAATCAGCTTTTTTTCAGCTGTTGGCTAACTTCAATATGAGTGAAGGCATTGTGCTCTCTTTCAAGAAAGTAGTAAAAAAAAAATTCGGTTGTACAAGCAACCATAAAAGACACAGTAAATATCCATAAAGCAACACAAATTTGACACATGTACATAAAATACAGCTTTAGAGCCAGATACGATAAAAACAGCTTGAAACAAAGAGACACCTAATACATTAATATGATACTCAATCTGGTGTTGAGCGCTTGGACGCCAGATCTGTACATAAAAAACTGGCCATAGCAAATACCACATGTTCATCCGGGAGCAACTGTAAGTTCAAAAGAGCAGGCCATACTTGAGTAAAGTTCAGTGTCTTCAACAATGGAATCAGGGACTGCTTTCTGGACCAACTATAGTAATTGCAAACATCACAAAATGTAGGGTATCCTGCGGAGACCTATTGTCGCAGCCGAAGAGTGCCTTATTGCCAGAGGGGACCCATCCACAGGGGGTGGCCAGGAGATGGTGTAGTTGATTAAAATGAAACCTGGCCAAAAGAAACCGGTCTTGCCTACTAGACACCTGGGCTAAATAGTGCTCCATACCCTAGACAGACTTTAGGAGCATGTGTCCCATCACTAAGGGTTTCGTCAATTCAGCCAGTTCTCTGAGGGATGATGTCTCCTCAAAATACAGCTCTTTTATGGAAATCTGGTTTTCGGCCACAAAAGACTGAGGAGGCAAAAAGGCATCCGACCTCCCAAGAGTAGCAAATGCAGCCTTAACATGGGTTAACCAGGGGATTCTGAGTGTGCCATCCAAGGACAAACAGTCTGAGAGGATCAATTTATTGAGCTTAAGATCCTCCGTGGTCCAGACCTTTATCCAGTAAGAGCAACTGTATTGGCAAGGAACCTAATTCCAAGTTCAGCATGCACTGAGAAGGCAGGAGTACATTGCAAAACATGGACTAGTCGCCTTAAAAAATTGTTTTCAGCCACTTGAATTATGTTAGTCTTCCCGGACCCCAAAACCTCACTACCATACCGGGTCAAGGACACACACTTAGAATTATAAATCTTAAGCAGGACTTGCGGCGACTAAGAACCCAATCTACAAGCGAAGCTAGCCACAGCCCCAGTAGTTTTAATGAGCTCAGCTCTCTTCCCTTCCAACAGAGGCTGCCAATTGTTCTTGGCATCGAATAGCACCCCTAAATAGTGAAAGGCTGAGACTTAGCCCACGGTATGATGCCCCACCTTGAATGATGAGCTAGTAGAGTGTGGACCCACTACTATGACATAGGATTTAGTGAAGTTTACAGCCAGAACCAGGCTACCCATGAAGGTAAAACATTTGTCCAGGAGAAGCTGCAGGCCGCAGGCCATGCGGGCCATCAGGACCCCTTGGCCGGCGTTTAACAACATCAGAAACGACCTCGAACCTACCCTGAAACAATCAGCCTGATCCGCAAGAAGGGCTTGCTTAAACCTATTTACATATAAGGTGAACAAAAATGGAGAAAGGAAGCCCCCTTTGCCGCAACCCCTTACTAGTTGACAAGGGCCGAGTGCGCACAGCACCGTGCAAAAAGCGCACGGAGTCCGAGGTATCAGAGTGCAAATCTGCCAGCAAAGCCACTATATCAACCTCTATCCCAAACTCAAGCAGCAGGGCCCACAATTTAGCACGATTTACCCTGTCAAATGTCGATGTGAGGTCCATAAATGCCAAATGGAGGGATTCCGAGCGAGTTACTGTACACTTATTTACAATTAGGTAGAGGTTCAGGCATTGGTCAGGTGTTGATCTCCTTGGCCGAAAGTCATATTGGACGTCCGTAAGAATATCATTAGCATTCGACCAAGCCATCAACCTATTGAGTATAACCCTCCCAAGGACCTTCACTACCACATCAATCAACGAAATAGAGCGGTAGCATGGGGGGTTATCCATGTCACCCTTCTTGAACACAGGTACGATCACCGCCATTGACCAAGAGGCCGGCACCCTGTGGCAAACTGCTGCATTCAAGTCCTGCATCAAGAGGAGGCCCCAGAGTTCATCATACATTCTCAACAGGTCCTGTGGAATCCCATCAGGGCCCTGAGCCTTATTCCTGGTTAGTTTGTTTAAGCCCTTGGTTACTTCCTCCAAGGTAAAAACCCACAGGAACCTGCTCCCTCTGTCTGACTGCCGTGACCTCGCCCTATGCCATCTCCCCATAGTTGAAGACCTCTGCAAAATGGTCTAGCCACTGTTGCTCAGAAATGTGGGTGCATGTGACAGGGGCTGTGCCTTCTGCAAAACAGTGCCCGTTCGCTACCCTCCAAAAAAGAGTGCTATCTCTTGACTTACTAGCCTGGGTTAGCTCCTCCCAGGCTAGTTCTTGTAAGGTGTGTTTACGTTTTCCTCTAGAGACCTGCTTCAAGGCTGCCTACAACCGCCGGAGGCACTTGGAGCAGGACCTATCAAACCATTTTGGCTCTTGCTCCCCGGGTTGGTTGAGGGCACGGACAGTATTTCCTTAACCTTACCGGCTATTCCCTCGAATGTTTGCAAGACATCCATCTCAGGGCGTCTACATCTTGACAGATTTATATCTCTTGGGCCTTGTTAATTAATAGGGAGGCTTCAATCTGGGCCGGTTCCACTTGCGACCATGTTAGTCGGCTACCTTGGTCAACAAGGTAGAGTCCTCTAAGGACCCCCACCCGTGATCGAGTGTGGTCCATGGAACCCTCCAGTTCTACGAACAAAGGATTATGATCACTAAATGGGCTGTGAATGATGTTGAAGTTGGCGATGCACAAAAATAGGGGACCAGAAACAAAAATAATATCAATAATCGAGGTGCAGTTTCTCCCCTTAAAGGTTGGAGCAACAATAAAGTTGGGAGAATCAACCCAACTTCTCGAGGGCAAACACAAGATGGTGGGATTCAAAAATTGCACCAAGCTCCATATATTCATTTGAGTGAATAAAGTGGAGTCCTTCTATAACCATACACCTGGGCTTTAGGGCATCACTCGATACGTGGCAATCACATATATAGCAGTTAAAATCCCCTACCAACATTATCACCTCCCGTCCCACCCCCACCCCGTGTTCTAACCGAGAGTTCAAGGAGAGACTTTGAATGCTAGATAACCCATCAGACCCACATCTGGCATTGCAAAAGTTCACTAGTAGAATGGGGGACGAGCCTGGTACAGATAATATTAGCCCCTGTAACAATGTCATGTCCCACAACAGGCCGACAACATGCCTGCTCTACTCCACTGCCACAAAGATGATCCTACCCCCGCTTGCCCTATCTGCCACTGAGGGCACTACTGGTGTTAAATATGTCTTGTAACATTCCAAAAAAAAGACATTCTTCACCTTTCAAGTTTACTGCAGGCAAATAATCTGAAAGGATTTCACAAATTCCATCCAATTTGGTTCTGAGAACTTGCTTGAAAGCCCGGCAATGTTCCAAGACACTACCATTGAGTCTTTTGGGTTTGCGGTTGAGGTGACCAGAGGTGAGATGGTGTACTTGAGGGGTGAAAGGGGGGGGCTTGATGGGCTTGGGGCACCTTCTAATAGATTAACACACAAGGGAGGTGAGGAAGATGTGTTGGTAACTCCCAGTCAATCGCACGTCTCAAGGATACTCAAGGGAGCTAATCGAGTGGAAAGTTTCAGCTGTGGGGGCTGCCCAATATGCTGGCAGGTACTACCATACTGGCCCTGTGTTTGCCAGCCTTGATGCCCCTATTAGCGACAAACCTTTGTTGGTTTATAAAAAAAACTAAAGGGTGGGCTAAAATGCCATGCAGGTCTGGAGGCCTAGAGAAGGCTAAAGTAGCCAGAAAATGGGCCACTATCTAGGGTTTACTGAAGTTTACCATCACACAATCCCATGCCCAACATTTATGATCCATACCCACCCAGCTAACTCTGCGAACCATGATAATAGAGTCAGCAATCCCTACGTGGGCGTGCAGATGGAGCCAATGCACTACCTTATTTTTTAACTCCTGGAAGGACTCAGGTGCAGGGTTTGATCGGGGTGGGACCTTCTCCAAGACCACAACATAAGGTTTAGCCTTAGGGGGCAAACTAAGTATATCTCCAGTGCTTGATAAACAGGGTGAGGCTATGGTTCTTTGGAGACTCACTATTTTAGGGGCGGCTTTGTTCGGGGAGGGTCTGGGGATGTCTGGGGATGTTCGTGGGATCCCTCCTAGGCCTTGTGGAACCAGGTGTGTTACCAGATACACCATGAGTAGAAGGGGTACTGCTCACCACAGCATGAGCCATAAAAACAACTGGCTCCAGGGGAATAGGCCGCTTGTCCCTCCCTTCATTAAGTTGAGCCAGACTTTTGGGCACTTTGGTCTCGATGGCATTTAAACTAGAAATGATTGGTTCAAATTTGGTGTTTAAGACCACTTTAAGCTCAGAGATTAGATGCTTACTAAGTGGGTCCACCCCTCCAAGTCGAGGTAAATTAGAGTTGAACAGGGAGGCTACGTGGGACCCAGGGCTCTGTGACTCTGCATGTGCCCCCTATTTCCTTAGTTTACAGCTTGGACTGATGGGACAAGGGGAAACTGAGTCAGAGGCTGGAGCCCCTAAGTCCCCCTCAGATGACAACCTTCTAGCTTCCAGGAACCCCTCCCCCATTCCTCTCCAACTCCCTCACCAGGTTCCGGTCCCCCCGTGGCACCCATCTCTTCCACCCTCGAGGGAACCTTTGAGGGTGAAGGATGCCCAAGTGAGGACTGAGGCGAGCTGCCCCTAGATAGTGATAGTCTTCTTTCCGCTAACTCAATTTCTTTCAACACCACTGATACTGCCTGCGTTAGAAAAGCTTCAATGGTAGCGAAACGCGATGCAGGGCGCAGCGATGGTGCCTTAATCACAGTAGCTTTCCTCTTCCCCATGATTAATACAGCACAGACTCTCCTGAATACAGCTTCCAAACACTAACTGGGCCCCCCAGGGACCCTTGTGTTAGATAAGCCAAAACAGATCAAACCCAGCTGTAATACAATCCCCTCCCCCACTGACCCTCATGTGCAAACTAGTCCACCCTGACCAATCACCAGTAACAAATTTGGAAGTACTTTGGTGCAGGCACTAACAAAACGGTCCTTAGTAGAGCGATAATAGTTAACTGGCCACTGCCCCCCCTTGTCTCCTGCTGGGAGCCAGTCCAATGGTGCCCTCAGGTTATCACCCACACACCAGGGAAATATTCTGCCCTACCAGCCAGGCCACATTTCAACCAGTTTCTTAGTGGCCTGGTGGTTGGCCCCACGACGTTCTGGCAACAGGAGCGCATAGTAAACCAAAACCAAGGGAGTGGCCCGCCTCTTCCCGGCGCTATACTTTCTTATAGGGGCTCTCAGATAGTCTTCTTCATCCATTGGACTGTTGTTTCCTTCACTGTTTTTTTCCACCCACTGTATAGCATGAGGCAATGGATCAGCCTTCTTCAGCCGTTGGCTAACTTTACTTTCAAGAAGCACGTCCACACACAAAATCGTTTAGTAGTTCAGAGCCAGGGACTGCTATGGCAAAGCAAGCTTTTTGATGCCAAAAGAAATCTTCTTTTAGAAAATGTTACTTTTTTTTTAATTGGTGAGAGCCCTGCAACTCCCTCGGCAATAAAGTTTTACAACAACCATGACAAAACAAAACATTGTCAGAGCCAAGCGGCTGGCAGCACACCAGACCTAGTGGTTTCGCCAATGCTTGTCTTTCTTAGTGTTATCTGTACTAAAAGCAAATGAAAATCGGACAAGCAAACTTAAGAAAACCCAGAAAAATAAGGCACCCACAGATTGAATTGGGAGCTGCTGTTCACAATTTGTTTCAAAGCAATTTAAACACTCGCAGACGCTGTCCGCTGAGAAAAGGAAGCTATGCTGTTGGAACTGTTTGTATTCAAGGTGTATCACAATGCTTCCATTTCTAACGATAATGGCATTACTCCTAGTCCTACTCCCTCGCCTTCCTTCAGCACAATTGAGGCCCCGCCTCCCATCCAGACCCACCCCCAGCATAAAAACTCTGCCCGCCCCCACCTCCACCTGTACGTAAACAAGCCGAGCTAGCACTCAGATGAACCGGACCGGGAGGGAGGGAGGGTCCTTGAAGGAAGGCGAGGAGTAGGACTAGGAGTAATGCCATTATCGTTAGAAATGGAAGCATTACCTCCCGTCCCTCCCTCGCCTTCCTTCAGCACAATTGAGGACATAGCAAGCAGAAGAAAACAGAGACGGACAGCTGAGTGCGAGAGAACACCAAAACAGAAACAGTGCCCCAAACACAGCAGATCAACATCCCAGGAACCCAGCGGCCCAGAACAGCAGACAAATGTCCCAGACACGCAAACGGACAGCGCCAGTCAAACGGAGAGGGAGAAGACCAGGACGCAGGCCAACAGATCCCACAGAGGAGCCCACCCGACAGGACACCACAACCGGCAGGGAGCGCAGCAAAGCACGCCTGACATCAAGCAACGCAGCCACCGAAGCCGCCAAACAGCGAGAGGAACACCCCCGGACCCCCACAGGAGGAACCACCCCCAAAAGACAGACAGTCAGCAAGACCGGGGACCAAAACCAACGACCCAACAGAGCAGAGGAAGGCCAAACAACCACCGCAACCGGATCAAAGCAAAACGGGAACCCACAGCCGAGCCAACACCCCCAAGCGTAGCGCAGAGGGGATGGCAACCAAAAAACAAGGCCCAAAAGACAAGAGCCGCAACCCGAGACCCCCAAGGGGACCAAAGGGAGGACAGCCAATACCAGCAGCCAAGACCCCGAAGGGAAGGACCAGACAGGGCGAGGGGGCACCAGACCCCCGCCAACCCGCAAGAACGCCAGGAGCATCAAGAAGCCAGAGAGCCGCCCACAGCACCCGCAGAGGAGACACCGACAAACCCAGAAGAACCCCACCCGGAAGGAATCGCCATGCCAAACATAGGCCAGCCACCACGGGAACAACACCCAGAGCAGAACACCAGTCCAAAAGGACCGCCCATGCCAAGCCCAGGACAGCAGAGAGGAGGACCGACGGGAAGGCAGCCAAGCAACCGCCAAACGACCAGGAACCCCCAACCCAGCAAAGCCCAGACGCACCACCAGGCAGCAGGTGAAACCCCACACAGAACCCAGGGGAAGGGCCGGAAACATCAAAGAGAACGGAACCACCGTAAGGACCCACACCCGAACGCAACAGAAGTCGGACAGGAGAGGAGACCAAGGCACCCCAGGCCAAAGGGGAGCAACCAACAACCCCGAGCACAGAGCCACCCGACCAGAACCAGAAAGGCCCCGAGCAGCGGAAAAGGGGGGAGAAAGGCCCCCAGAAGATCCCGAGGCACAGGAGAGGGAAGGCCAACGACCCCCCCAAGCCCCGGGACCCCAGCCCAGAGACCAGAACCGGGCCTACAAGGCCCTCCCCGGATCCGCAACAGGACCACCACAGGGAGGCCCCAAGGACCCACCAACAGGCAGGCCACACAGGGAAGAAGAGAGAAACGAGGGAAAAAGGAAGGACCCAGTACAACAGATCCGCCAGCCCAGAGGTCACCCGCCGAAGGGAGAGAGCCAACAGTCCCAGCACCCAGACCGGAGCTAGAGAAACAGGACACCGGCAAACAAGGAATAAGGACCAGAACCTGGACCCACCCAAAGGGCGGACAGAGGACCACGCCCCCAGAACGCCAGACCGAACCAACACCCCAGGGGCCCAGCAGAGAGCCCCGAAAGAGCACCGGGGCAAGCCCCCAACAACTGCCAGTAGGAGGAACACCGGGAGACCAGCAGGGACAGCACCCCGAACCCGAACAGACCCCAGCCAATCCCGCACCCGGACAGGCCGGCGGCCAAGCCACCACAAGCGGAGCCGGAGGAGGCAGCAAATAGCCAGCCAGAAAGCGACGGAGGGAGAGCCACCAGGATAGCTCCCCCCGACAAGGACCTAAAGGGCAGCGGGGACAAAAGACCCCAGAGACCAACCCAACAGGATCCAGACGGCCAGGCGGAGAAGAAGAAAACGAGCCCCGGGAACTGGAAAACCCCCAGAAGCCAGGAGCCCCATCCCTGTAGCCACAGGACCGCCGGAGGAGCCACCCCCGGACAACAAGGCCCGAGCCAGCGAAGGAACAGAGACCAGACGCAGGCAGGACAAGGGAACATGGCCATGCAAAGGCCGAAAACAAGCCCCAACGAACACCAAGCCCCGAGAGGGGACCAGAGAGACACCCCCAGGCCACCAACAAACCCGATCCCCAGAAGAACCACCAAGGTCCCCCGAACAGACCGAGCAAAGACACGCCGGCCGCACACAGCAGGCCGACTGACAGAGAAGGACGAAGGAAAACCCTCGCATGAAGGGAGAGCCACGAGAGGCACCAGGACCCGCGGGAAGACCCAGGGCGAGGGCCGGAGGCCGAAGGGAAGGACGCAAAACCGAAAGGGCATCACCCACAGCGAACCGCAGAAAAGAAGCGGCAACTGGGAAGCGGAGAGAAGCGTCCCTGAGACCCACGGCACGCCAAAAGAAGTCAGGCAGAACCAGAGGAACGACGGACGAAAGGGCCAACACCAGGAAGGGAAAGGGCCGAACGCAGGAGCAGACCCACAGGAGAGCCAGGACAGGCCGAAGCCGCCGGACACCCCCAACCCCAGAAACAGAACGGAGAGGGCCCCAGGCCCGGGCTCCACGATAGGAACGCAGCAGACCGACCACAGGGCAAGCCAACAGGACACCCCGTCCAGCAGAGCCACCACGCGGGGACCGGAGACAGGCAGGGGAGGCAACCGAACCCCGAACCCAGAGGAACCTGCACCAAGACGACCCTCAAAGTACACAGGACCCAGCCAACAGAAAACGGGCCACCGCCACCAAGGAAGAAAAGGCCGCAGATGACCACCCACCGCAGGGAACCATCCAGACAGCAGTGACAGGGACCCAGGCGAGGAAGCAGGGAGCCAGGGTGAAAACAGGCCAAAAACCGTACCCACCGGAAAGGCGGAGGAGACGCCCACATCGGGGACAAAGGAGAGGCCCCAGGACAAGGCACCTCAGAAAGGCAGGACGCCCCACACAAGGAAAGGCACGCAGAAGCCCCAAGGCGGCCAGAAGGACAGAGGACATGCAGCCCACAGTACCGAAAAGACCCAGGCAGCCACCCATCCAGGCACGAACCAGGCCTGACCCCGCCGAACAGCAGAGACCGGACAAGAGCGGGGGGGACCAGGCACCACGGCCGGAGGCCCTAACAGCCGCCGCCAAAGCCACGAAACCCCACACCAAGGAGGGCGCAGAAGAAGCCGAGAACAGGCCAGCGCCACAGCACCAGCCAAGCAGAACAGCCGACCCGCCAAGCAGTGCGGTCAGGACAGAGTCCAACAACCCAAAGGGAGGAAAGGAGCGAACACCCCCAACAAGCAAAGCCGCCGGAGGAAGCAAGGGACCCGCAGCACCGCAGGAAAAAACCCACTGATGCAAAAGAAGGCGTGAAGGAACCTGAAACCAATCAGGACCAACACAGCACAGAAGGAACGCTCAGGGCTGAGGAAAAGAGATCGCACACAGCAGGCTCCGCAGGCAACAGACAAACAGTCGCCAGCCGGGCGGGCCACAGTGGAGAAAGCAGCAAGTACAATCCCCACAAAAAGGGAAAAGAGCACGAAATACAGCAAGCACGGGCAACGCACGCCACTCCCACAGCACCAATCCCTACACCGGGACCGCAGGGCAAGCCCAACCAGAAGGGCCGGGAACACCAAGGAAGAATCCCACAGACCCCGCCCAGCAGGGAAGAGGAAAGCCCAGCCGAACAGCACAGGAGCCCAAGCGACCCTCCACACCCCCCGGAGCCAAAGGCATCGCCAGAGGCGGGAGAAGGCCCAATACCCCAGGACCCAGACGGAAACCAGCCGCCCACAGGATCCGCCGGACGAGGACGGGAAGGACCAGAAGGCAGCGGCCGAGCCCGTAAGCACCGGACAGAGCAGCCTCAATCAAGTCTCGCACCAGCCACAGACATGAGAGGCACCGTACCCCCGCGGAGCCCATGCGTCTAGGGCACCCCAGGGGACCGGAGACCAAGCAGCAGAGGAAGAAGACACCAGAAGGCCCCCAACCACCTCAAGCGACCCAGGGCAGCAAGCGGAAAAATAGCCCCCAGCAGCCCCAAGACAAGGCAGACAGACGACCACGCCCGTCAAGAGAAAACAGCAAGTCACAGTACATGGTACACCAAAAGGAAAAAGGAACAAATACCGGGTCAAAAACCCGGCCTACCAGGTCTCCGTGATGAGTGCAGTCCGGGAGCAAAGGCAGCCAAGCAGGCCCGACCCGGAAACACAGCCCCAGCCACAGGAGGACCGCCAAACAACACAGCAGCTTCCTGAGCCACCGCTCCGCCCCCATCCACGAGGGAGACGAGGAGAGGAGGCATCGCCAGGAGAACTCCGTCGAGGGCACCGCCGTCGCAGAGAACCAACTCGAAGACTCCCCGGCACCGCCACAGGGAGGAACTGAAGGTAAGTCTCACTAGGGAGACAGAAAAAAACAGGTGGAGGTGGGGGCGGGCAGAGTTTTTATGCTGGGGGTGGGTCTGGATGGGAGGCGGGGCCTCAATTGTGCTGAAGGAAGGCGAGGGAGGGACGGGAGGTAATGCTGCATGGTGAGAACGTTTGTACAAATAACCAAGAACAAAATGGACCCATCACTCATACCTATTTCTTCTGCCATTGGTTGTGTTTTAAAGGCTACAGTCGTATTTCCCACCTCATGTCTTTAATTATTTTACGTAATCATATCTATATGACTTTTTATGTGCCTGCTGTCCAGAGCTGTATTACTTTCAATTTCAATAAAATGTTTTCTTGTAGCTGGGAATAGCTGTTTTTATTTCCCGTTAACCTTGCCTATTAACTACTGATTTAAATGGGAAAGTGTAATGAAAGCCATTGCACTGCAGTCTGACGGCCAGTTACCTCTGTTGCAAGAGAGAGAGCGCGAGAGCTGAGGTGAACTTCCTTCATCTGAAATGCCGCAGTCTTTCTACAAAGCGGCATTGCTGGTACTCCTGTGCACAATAACTGCATACATTCTCTTCTTTGAAATTACACTTCTGTTCAATGACATGTAGCGCGTCTTTTATCCGCTCTTTGTGTTGGCCGCTTTAAAGAAACCAACGCCACCGGGCTGCTGGCTCTTTGTTCATGACAATGTTGAAAAAAGGTCGCTCCCCTGCTCAGCGCAAACCACAACTTCAAACACATTCATTCTGCGCCTTTCTGTCAGCCGCACCGTGATTGCTCTGTCTTTCTGAAACCGTGCCCCTCCTTTCTCTCAAATCCGGGGACCAATTTGCATTTTGATGGCATTCCCTTTGATAGCTGTGAGCATTATTCATTTCAGAAACGTAAATCGCAGAATCGTTCACGGCCGAAAAATGTCACAGACCGAAAAAGAATGATCTAAAGTTGTTCTTTTCTAGGCCACCTTCCATATTGAGCTCACTGATGTACACATTGAGGTATCATACATGTAAACATCTCTGGAGCTGACACAATGGGACTAATCCCTTGCATCTTCGGAGATAATGTACATGTTCTATAAGGTGTGGTTTGCTCTTGCAAGCGCTTGAAAACAGCTTCTTTAGCCTTAGGAGACTAAGGGACTTTCTAAGCATTTTCAGGCACACGATCAATTTGCCAGTGGTAGAGGCCAGGCTGGCAGCGGAAGGTCGACGCTATTTACAGATTGTCACTAGAGCAGCAGGGGATGACTGGTTACTTACCGGTAATATTCATTACTCCGAGTCTTAGACCTCCCCGTCACAGTCCTGGTTCCCATCCTTCCCTCCCTGTTTTCGGCTTCTTGTGCTTTGTGGTACAGGATGTTGGAAGGTAAGGTCAGTGGTTATGTGCCAAAGGATGTGGGCATGGCCTGGAGGGTAGGGATGGGAGCAGGGGAGTTTTCAGCTTGGAAATGTCTGCAGGGAGGACTGTCACTAGAGCAGCACGTGATATCCTCCTTAAGGCTCCTTCTATGGCAATAATGACAGGGAACGCCCAGGTGAATAACTCTGTAGTGACAATCCCACCACGTCTCCGTGGAATGGTAGATTTGCCACGACCACTCATGAGAACTCGAAAGGTGCTACCCAGGTGTGGGAAGATTGCTTATATCATGCATGATAAGAGTCCCAGATATTCTGAGAGTTTTCTCACAGTTTGTCAGAGACACTTGTATGGCATTTCATTAAAGACTGTGGTGATTTAAATGACAGTCTTTCATGGATTAGCCACCAGTATACGGACAGGAATGTCCCCTGCAGGGTATGTGGGCATGTTTCCTTACCTGAGAGCCTGACGGCATGCATATCTGGTCTCCTGACACTTATTTTGTTCCTGGCTCTATACTAATCTAAGTGTGTGAGCAGAGTCGTAGGCCTGTCTCTGGATATGTGAGGTTCTGAACCTGGCGACCTGGAGGAGTGCACCAATTCTGCCTTTATTATTATGGATAGAACTACTGTCCCTGTTCTAGGAATAGAGCTTAAAGCGGTGCTGGCACAAAAGCATTTTTTGGGAATGAGAGTGTGTCCAGACCTTTATACCTATATCACTGGGATTGAGATCTACTGTGTAACATTTTGCTGGTATGCATGTGCCCAGAACCCTGTGCCGGCATCCCCTCTGTATGTCGAGTGTATTCTCATGTGTGGTGCATGTAGCATGTGTAGTATTAGGCTGTGTATGTGTGAGTGAGCCTGTGTATTGGAGCATGGGGGACCCATTTTGGGTGCTCCTGGCCAAACAGCACAAGATGGGGGGGTGAGGACTGCTCCTACACAGTGGAAATGTACTGCCTTCATTCTTATAGCTGGATGAAGGAGATCCAAACAGTGAAGTGAGGAGGATGGGGAAATTTTTTCATCTACCACCTTTATAAATTCCATGCGACCTTTGATAGCAAGGGGCTGCTTATTAGTCCTGCTGAGCACTGCATCGATAGTAGGGGTGAGGGGAGAGACTGCGGTTTTGTTATGTGATGTGAGGAAGTTTTTTGGCCAGGCCTGCCTTTTTTTCATTTCCTGTTTACTACTTCAATTGGGGTGACAGCCAGGTGCAGAAACCTCACATGTCATTGGGCCTGTGTTTTAGGTGCTCCCATTTGGAGAAATTACCAAAGCTACCCACTGTGTAAAGTATCACTCTACACAAATCTTGTGCGTGGAGAGCAGCCTGAGGAGGACCCTTGAAAGAAAAACCACTTCCAAATGGTTCTGAAGCTTGAGACAGGGATCACTGGCAGAATATTGGTAACAGAAATATTGTGTGGACAGAATAGCGTGTCAAAAATGTTGAGGACCAAAATATCAAGAAGCTAAGGGCAAACAGATAAATATACATTTACTATTCTTAACGACAAGGTAAGTGCAAATAGGTACATATAGATTTATCATTCTTAACCCAACATCTACACTCCTGGAAGATATCTATATCGTCAAGGTACATATGTCTGGAGTTATATATAGCAAAACTTTGCTTACATATTAATACTTACCTTCACAATAGTTTTGTCCCAACCCTAGAGGCGGGGACAAAACAAAGGCCATAAGTAAAATCAAAACCAAGTGGATCATAAAGCTATGAGCGGTGGATAAAGGACTTAACACTGACAGAGAACTCCATGTTTTCCTCACAGACTAATAGAAAGTATGGTTTTGCCCCTCTCATGATGTTCGAAAGAATGTTTGATGTTATTCACGGGACCTGGTTGGTCTATATACATGTTAATTAGTAATCTGTTTACATGTGGGGTTGTCACTGCCCCTATGCTGTATAATGATGTGATCTCTTCGCAAATATAGGAATCTGACTTAATTGTGAAACTCTGGGCCTGATTCACAGAACTAACTTACGTCAAAAACGTAAAGTTAGTACTTTTCGGTATTCACAGAATACACTTACCACTACTAACTTTATGTCCGCTCTCGGGCCGGAGATTCCGGCCCTGTGGCGGAATTTCCGCCTCTGGGCCGGAATCTCCGCCTCTGGGCCGGAATACCCTCATTTAGGCCGTTTGAGCATTGAAACGGCCTAAATGAGGGTATTCCGGCCCGGAGGCGGAGATTCCGACCCGGAGGTGGACGTTCCGCCACAGGGCCGGAATCTCCGGCCCGAGAGCGGACATAAAGTTAGTAGTGGTAAGTGTATTCTGTGAATACCGAAAAGTACTAACTTTATGTTTTTGACGTAAGTTAGTTCTGTGAATCAGGCCCATTGTGTATACTTACAGCATTGATGATACTTATCTTTTTCTACCCCCTTTCTTTCCACAATTGTTTAATTTCCAGTACCTACTATCCACTTTTGACTTTCCCTACTCTAATTTTGGTTATAGGACTAGTGGTTGTCTGAACTATAATTACTTTACTTTCTTGAACTCTTTTAGTACATCAAGCTAGCAGAATGTCTACACTGGACAGTCATCTCAAGGTCAGCCAGTATATCCCAGTAGGGATCTGCAGATGCTCCACCACAGTACTTTTAGAGAATCGCACTAACATCTATATTTGTATTCACACATGGGACTTCCTATAACCATGCACTGTTAACGTCTCTTTGAGCGCAGTTAGTCTAACCTACACACTATGTTGATTCGTTACATTCCTCACTCATGTCCCTTTAGGTAGCTGACATATAGGATCACAGGGACTACTAAATCATAGATGTATAATAGTGGCTCTATCTCAGTGTGCTTAGTTTAGTTGAATAAATATCATAGTCTATGACTTCGATACGCTTACCATTCATGTAATAGTTTATTATGCATTAAAGTTTTAGCTTTGATATAGTTTAAGGATTCAGCACCAATCACTATACTCCAATATGACCGAACCGGCAATGTATTCCTTAACGCGCTCATCCATTAGTCCGCTGTTTATGTTCATGGACTATTTAAATGCACGAGGATTGAACTGAGTATCGGACACCGCAAAACTTCCTGCACGAAACTTCATTCCACAGGTACTGTGCTCGGGATTTTACCTATCCCTATGTAGCTTTATTTTATTTCACTGATGCACATTTACTGTTAGCCTTCACGAGGACTGTCTTGTTTTACTTAGGTAGGAGCTTACCAGGGTCTCCATACCGCAGTGATTTATGCGATATAGGCAAATCGGGACTGCTAGATTGTCAATGCGGTCACACGGGTAGGTCATGTACCCAAGAAAATATTGTTTTACTCAGACGGAGCTTTCTTTACCCAATCTTTAAAATTTAAAATCCTGTCTGATATGTAGTATTTCGGGGCTCTGCCAATAGATTTCGCAGCATAAGTCACCCCAATATTCTACAAGAGGTTTTCCATAGAGTTGGCACTTGCACCTGGGTCACATCAGTACTACATATTACTCAGTTATTTTTTTTATTTTGTATGGCTAACCTTAGGGTAGTGCATAACTTACCATTATTTCTTTTGGTAGGAGTTAGACTTTCACATTTGGATACACTCATTGGGCACCACACTTTACTGCAAACTTTTTCTTTGAAGACCTCGTGGTAGGTGCTTTAACATGTGCTTTATACAATACTGTTTCTCCCATGCAACTGGTCTTCTAATACTTTTTGTATTTATGCAGTACTCAGGGGGATCTGCCATTGAATTCCTAAACAATGCCATTTTTCACTCAACAAGTGGCTTCCGTGACTATTTGTGAGTAACAGGTATTGGAACCATAATATTTATTACTCAACTATTTGGTCAGTTCATACACCTTTACTTTAGTGAGAGCTTATAATTCACTTTTATTTCAGGTAGGAACTTGTTTCTAACTCAATACCATATTTAGTTAAAACCTATTGGGCTCAACTTCTTCCACGTGGTAGGTTGTGTTATGCGTACTCACTAAATATATTATTCATTTTCAACACATATGTGTTTTTGCTCAATTACTTTCATGCGTACCTACTTTAAGGGAGGCACTCGAGGACCTATCTTTTGTACCGTCTGAGTTTTGGGCCAACAGACACCCGCTCCACGCAGAAGAATTTATCTATAGCCAGATTTCTTTCACCCATATTACATAAGCTCCGTTCCTCCTTACACTATAGTTGGTTAACACCAAATCCACTATTTTCACTAATTTTCTTCCCTATTTTTATATATTTGATAAAGTTTGGCAATTTCTTGTGAATTATAGTCAACACTAGAGGATATCCGATCCAGGATTTATGACTCACAATGCTTCAAGCATCTCATTTTCTGCTTGGGCATCTGAACATTTGAAGGTTTGTCTCTTTAGGAGATACAGTTACGTCCATATCTTTAATTGGACTGAGAATACAGTATATTGATCATTATTATCTTTTACCTAGATCTACTATTTAATTTTTGGAAAAACTTACTCAGCATCCTTTCAACAGGCTATTGCAACTCAACCAAACACTATTAGGTTAGTGTTCGGATTTTAATTCTTCACACTTGACTTTATTCCCTTTTCGATTAACGCACTTGGTCCTTAACTTTGTTTTATGACCCCATGACAGTGGGTAACTCGTACTGCCACACGCTTCCTCAAGGCCATTTGCGACCAGTGTTCTGAGTCAAAGCTATGGCGGTGGACACTATATGTTTTTCTCGCCACCTGGGTGATATGTATACAATTCACTTTCTCACATATCTCGTACACCTGATAACTAATTTTGGGTGCTTGCTTCTCTTCTACTTTACTCTATAATGAGGCTATTATGATTATTATCCCTGACTTGACTGTGATTTTGTATACTTTAAAGCCTTGAAAAAGTCACATTTTGTGATGAGACACGTATCATCTGTTGTTATGAGGATTTGGATTACTGAATTGTTTGCGTCTCAATAAATCATTGACACTGGATTTTCTGCGAACCCTACTTAGTGGACTTTAACTTGTCGGACTTCTATTTTGAGTGCTTTGGTATCTTTATCTGTTTACGATAGTTTTGTCCTCGATAATTTTGACACAATATTTAGTCCACCTGATACCTTTTAGCCCATATTTTGCCTAAATACCTGAGACAGTGAATTCACATCTCTTAATTGGAAAAGGTGTTTAAAAGTGTGACCCAAACCACCCCACATTGTTTCATATATCCAGTCCTTCATTGCCTGGGGAGGCAGTGCTCCACGGAGTACTTGAAGGACATCTGTGCAAACAGGACTAGGGTCTTCAGACAACCAGTCTCCCAGAGGGGGATAGACATTACCTGAAGTCTACAATTTCTGCTGGATGTGATAGGAAACTGTCAGAAGTTTCTGGAAGTCTGCCTGCCTGCTGAGAGAAGGAAGGAGTCTGCATGCCTCTGCAGGGGATGAGCTTGTCTAGAAGAGAGGCCTTGGATGTCCCTGGTTAGTAAAGAACATCCAGCGAGAGCTGACTACGCTAGAGTAACCCGCCTTTCAGATGGCCTTCCTTGTCTCTCATCACTGGTTCTTGGCATGAAAAGTTTAAAGTTACTGTGCCACCAGCACTCTACATGCCATAATCAACATTTAACCTGATCAGAGTTGCAACAGCCTGCGGCCTAGGTGGAGCACACCTGCTCTGATCCTTGCATCAAACCAATAGGTGCTGCCTCTACCAAAGTAAGCCTTGGCAGGGCCCAAAACATTCCACTATCCAAGGAGACTGCTGCGACTGGGACCACTCCTGCGCCAGACCTGCTGCATCGCAGGGCCGAGCCTGGCAAGAATGTAGTCTGACATGGCCTGTCTCTGGCCAATGGCCCTGAGATATGCTTGTTCACAACGCCCCTCGAATAAAGACTACAGAGGGCAGCTGAAACTTTGAAAGGAGCTAAAACAGACAATCACTCATCCACTGAACCACAAGGTGATAAGACTTGAGAAAAATCATGAACTGAGTGCCCGTTTGACTGTGGGGGAACTAAGGACTGCATCTGAGCCAGATTAATGGTTTTACATCACTACTAAAAAAGGAGGATCAATGAGAGAAAGGTTACCAGAGAGGGATTAGCATGAAGGATCAGGTGGCATAGCCCCACAATGGAGGATTGCATTCAGGAACACCGCCTTGTATATTAAGTTGATTTGTGTAGTATTTAGTACTGCTATGTGATTAAAACATCTTTCTTTTCCTTATATGAAAAGCACTGGGATGGACGTTAAAGTGTTTGTGTCTGTTGATTGATCATTGAGTGCTGCACTTGGGCACCCCACACTACTTATCTGAGAAGGTTGTTACTGCTCACACTCGTTACTCTGTGGTTTAAGTATTGGAAGATTTGTACTTGGCAAAGTTTTCAGAGCCATATTAGGATGGGCACCAGAAAAGCAGTGGACCTGCCTTAACCACCATGGTTGAGGCCGAGTAGCCTCTGTCTGCCCTGTGGTCCCCTGAACAGGATCTACCAATGATGTTGGTGAGCAAACCATTCTAATTAGTGTTTCCAGTTCAACACCATTTTCAGTGGCATCTTTGCCACTCATATGTCCTTCTTAATGACAAAGCTAGTGGAGGCTCTACCTTAGGGAAGGCCCCATAC
This sequence comes from Calotriton arnoldi, assembly GCA_963921515.1. Lineage (NCBI taxonomy): Eukaryota > Metazoa > Chordata > Amphibia > Caudata > Salamandridae > Calotriton > Calotriton arnoldi. The sequence goes on along the minus strand of CAWUFW010002792.1, from coordinate 122,544 downwards.
TCTCTCCTTTTAAACAGGGTAGGATATTGAGGGAGAGAAGGTAAAATTGTCGGCAGCAGCCTAAGACAACTTGTTCTCTAGATCCAACAGGAGCAATGTATTGCTCTTACCCCCTGACCACATCCATCATCGACCACACACAATAAGAATTTTGTGATCAGTAGTAAAAAGAGTATAGAGAAATGGACTGAGAGAGAAAACAAAGACACTGAAGATCACCACACTGACTCATGACTAACTCACCATTCTACCATGTACTAGTTATACCCTTGCATATTACATCACTTCTACCATATTAAATTCTAACATTCATAAAAACACTTATGATATCTCAATTGACGTTACTTATGAGAACACAGTGTTTAATTCTTTAAATTTACTACTATAAAATTCACATTATATATAAATAATGTGTATATATGTTTGTGTGCGTGCGTGCGCGCACACACATATATAATTTTTTTAACAGCCCCATTGCCTCCAGGAGGCTCAGGGAGAGGGGCCATGTGCTCCCCTCTCATTATCTAAATGGCCGCTGGGGACGGGGTTTCCTAGGCCTAATGAAGGCTCAGGGGGTAGGCTGCCTGCCTCCCTCCCCACCCAGGTTATTTTTAAGAAATTTGAATACTGCACATTTGCTAATCCACCTCAAATTCTAATGTAACAGTAAAGAAAAATCATTTTGGGCCCCAGATGGGGTCATTCTGGGACCACCCCCGCTAGCCTTAGGGGGGCTGGGTATTCCTACCCTGCCCCTTTTTTTCACACTTTGTCCCCAAGTCCTAAAATGGCTGTGTCAACATCTTTACTGATTCAGTGTCAGCCTATCAGATGTGGATCCCATGCGGCGTGAAATATCTATATTTTGTTTAGCCTTCATTTTTCAAAAACTACTGAATGGTTTTATACCAAATCACAAAAAGCACACTTTCCGGACCAAGATCTAGCTTTTTGCCAAATTTGGTGTGATTCCGTTCAGCCGTTTTGGCTGTAGCTATGTCTAATTTTTCAATGGAAAAATGAATGGGGAAAATGTGTTTTGAGCCCCACCTTTTTTCTCAGCCCCTGCTTGACGGATCGCTCTGAAACTTTCCAGGAGCTGAGGTGGATGAGACTTTGTCTTGAAAAGTTTCATGAAGATTCATCAAATGGTGCCAAAGTTATAAGCAAACCAAAAAATGTTTTTCCTATGGAAACATGATCCTAAATGTAGCTTCCCAATGGTGACCACTACTGGGTAATACACACACATATATGTATACACACACACATATATTTATACACAAACACACACCATCACAGTAAAACAAAAATTGGCCCAATAACACATATTTTTTAGATTAAATTTACTAATAAATGCACATTCACACATTACTACAGTGCAGAGGTCAAATTTGAGTTTGTTATCACAATGCATCAAAACTGACATGCAAAAAACACTTTTCTGCCTCACAGATCACATGTAAAATTAAGGGAAACAACACTCCAAATAGTCACATCAAGGTGATGTGATCAGTGATGTCATCAATGATGTCATTAAGATGTCATCAGTGATATCATAAATGATGCAATTTAACATGTCATTCGTGATGTTATATGTGAGAGCATAAGACGGGCATGGTGGGGGCACAAGTTATAGCTAGCTCAGGAAACTATAAGTATTGAATTTAAACATCATTTTTTGTAATATTACAACATCTAACTATAAGATCACATTTACCTTTGCGTTTTTGATTATATTTCCAGGATTTGTTTTAAATGTAAGCTAAAACCTTATTACCTTACCTAGCTTTAATGTCACTTTAACATTTTCTTTCATCGAATTCCTAGTTTTTTTTTTTATGTAAGGTAATATTTTATTACCATGCCAAACTATAACTTGCCTTTAACCTTTGTGTTTTTTTCAGTGGATTGCAGGGGGGTTTTGATCATATTTACCCAACTCCCCTACTGAGCACAGCTTTTGGCCGTATGCAGCGGGGTGCCCACGGGACTGCACCTGCAGTTAGGCCCTGCATTCAACCCCCCTTCTATGTGGGCAAAACTCTGCTGCACACGGTCTTAGACTGTGTGCGACAGGGCGTTGTCCGCAGAGCCAGGCCTGTGGCCAGGCAATGCACCCAACCCCCTGTAACCACCAAGACCCTTGCCGTGCACAGCCTTAAGCAATGTACAGCAGGGGTGTGGGCATAGCGCTTGGTCACAATCTAGGCCCTGCTTCCAACCCTGCTGTTGAACAGGATGATGCATTATTTTTTGTGTTTTGTTGCATTTTTTATTGTTTTGCAGTTTTCAACTACTGCTTTTGTTTTGTATATCAATTTATTTTTCCACATTCTTTTTACAGGTTTTAACTACTTTTTATGAACTTTTTAGATATTCTTTGTAATTTTTAAACTTTTTTATTACTTCTTTTATTTTTTACACATCTTTGTGCTCTGTTTACAGATGCTGTCCCAAGATCATTGAATATATTGTTCTGTTTTCTTCACCACAGTCCACAACTTTATGAGAGTGTCTGCAATATACCCCAAAATTCTGCATGTTGTCATCATTTTCTTCCACTTCTTATTGCAGCACTTCCTCTGGAGCACTTGTTGTCTTTCTACCACTCATTTCTTTTGGATCTCTGCACTTGCTGTGCTGTTTGGGTGCATAGCCCTCAAGTGCTTCCAGATCCCAGTGTTTCCTATCAAGTATTGGCCAGTTTTCCCTTTGTGGAGTACTTTTTTAGCACAAAGTGCACGTCACCTCCTGCACACAAATTTTTTTTTTTTGCCAACTAGATTGTTACAAAACTGTCACACCAGCAATTTCGTAGCTGCCGTTGTTTCTTGTGGTGCTGCAGAACTGTTTGGGAGCACAAAGATATCAACATTTTCTGATGGTGAAACTTACATAGGCATAGTGAATGATGCACTTGGTGTTTGCTGGTCTCCAGACCAGTCTGAGGCCATGATGGCTTTGGATTACATTTACTGCAAACTGTCTCTGACATAAATCCAGTAACAGTGGCTATTAAAATCATTTGAGGTTGTTTCTATAGGGTGTGGACTTTTTGAGTAGTATCTCCCGAGTGGCCAATCTAATGGCTGCTTTCATTTCTAATTTTTGTACCTCCCATAAGTACAGTGGTACTCCTGCGGTACCCACAGAACCAGCAAAAGGACAATAGGGAAATCATGTAGGAGTTTACTAGACAGTAAGTTCCCACTCTCATACTCTTATTAGGGAGTGGCACTGGAGAAGAGTCGCACCCTCTGCAGTGTCTCCTAGCATTATTTTGGTTTTTCCAATTTTTTGGGATTAACAACTAAAAATGGCAGCACCAGAAGAGGACAGAGAAGAACAGTCCCACAAATAGGAGGAGCAGGAGAATGAGCCAAGGACCACAGAACAGTTCTTTGTGTGGGATTTATTTACTATTCCAAAGAAGCAGAAGAGAGTCTCTGCACAGAACCTAATGTGCAAGATGTGCTGTTGTATTTTCTGTAGAGGTCTTTCAAAGAAGTACTCTTTTGGAACCCCTGACATGTGGAAACACATGCAGTTTTTTGTCACAGCAGGTAATTGCTGCAAAGTGAAAGCAGGATGAAGATGACGGAGCTTCAACATCCACAGCTCCTCTGCCCACAGTCTGGGATCAGGACAATGCTGCTCATGATGCTGCTGCCTCCTAGAGTCGTGACTGTAACCCTTTGTATCAGATCATTTTGCTATATTGTATGGGCTATGGCAAGTTGGTACTTCAGGAGAGTAGAATACAGGAGACAGGGACAGATTGTTAATTGTGCATGTTTTCATACCCCTGTTCTCCCTTTTTAGTTCAATCCAAAACCAAAATTTAAAAATATTGAAAAATGTTGAAAACAAAATTTTCTTTTAAAAAAGGTTCCTATGAGAATTCTCTTTTCTGGTTTAAAAATAGAAAAAAATATATTCTTTGCCATGTCTTTCTAATATTCTTAGTATATCCTTATAGTCTGCCATAGCAGTGTATGGATAATTGTTAGACCTGACAACCTGAGTGGTCTTCCCCCAAATCTTTGCCTACCTCCTCTGCTTTTCTGAGCTCATTTGTGTTGGCATTAGGACTCTGTGCACTTTACCACTGCTATCCAGTGCTAAAGTGCTTGTGCTCTCTCCCCTAATCATGGTAATATTGGCTCATCCCCAATTGGCATATATATTTTACTTATAAGTCCCCTATAAAGTGCACAGGGCTTGTAAATTAAATGCTACTAGTTGGCCTGCATCACTTATTGTGCCACCCACTTAAGTAGCCCTCTAACCATGGCTCAGGCCTGCCATTGCAGAGCCTGCGTTTGCAGTTTGCACTGCCATTTTGACCTGGCAAGATAAACCTCTTGCCAGGCCTAAACCTTCCCTTTTTTACTTATAGGTCACCCCTAAGGTAGGCCCTAGATAACCCAAAGGGCAGAGTGCAATGTATTTAAGAGGTAGGACATGTACTTTTAGGTTTTACATGTCCTGGTAGTGAAAAACTCTCAAATTCGTTTTTCACTACTGCAGGGCCTATCTCTCACATAAGATAACATTGGGGGTTACCTTATTAAATTTATAAATGCAATTGTGAAGAGATAAACTTTTTTAATTTGGTGTCTCTGGAATCACAATTTATAATCTAAACTTATGGTGAAGTCAGATTTTAAAATGCAGTTCTGAAAATGCCACTTTCAGAAAGCTGGCATTTTCTTACTTTAGCCATTTGGTACTTGATGCCTGACTCTGATGCACAACTGGTGAGGGTTACAGCTGGGCTTTGTGTATTCCCCCTAGACAGCCAGGCACAATGGGAGCTTATATGTGACTAGATGGGCCATCCTGGCAGGATGGGAGGGAGGAGCTTGATCTATCCTCACATACACCGGATTAGGCTGTGCCCTGTCTCTACACCAAGGGCTGTATACCCCTTGTATTGAGTCTGGAGCCAGGGCAGGAAGTTAGGACCTTTGTGCACTTCAAAAACCTGTCTTTGAAGTCTCCTCCACTTCAAAGGCACAACTGGGTATAAGTACTGCCCCCCTGACACCACCACTTCAGTACACTTCAGGACCTGTGGATACTCTGCCAGGAAGGACTTATGTGCTGATGAAAGGAATGTCACTCTGCTGGACTGCCACTCTGAATTAACTGCCGCCTTGCTGTGCTGACCTGCTGCCTGCTCCCCTCTTGCCTGGAGAGGAAGAACTGGACCTGGAACCCATCTTGAACCCAGGACCCCAAAGGGACTCAAAGGGCTAGTCTGCTGTCCTCCTGAGCTGAGCCTTAGAAACATAACAGGGTCCCCACAGCTCCTGGACCCGTCTTTAATGAGCTCCTGACCCCCAAGAGGCGCCGCTCAGGTCCTGATCCCTTGGATGTGGTTTTTAAGCTCTTAAAGTAAAGCTTTTGGGCTCTTCATGAACGTAAACAGTCCCGTTCCCTCTGGAAACCGTGCCGCTCACTCAGAGTCAGAGCAAGTTGTAACACGTTCATCTGTTCACACAACAAGCATCATCCACTGGCGTGGATCGTCACTGTGAGGCTCCAGCCCGCCCGTCCTCGACACCCGGCCTACTCTTCACACCATGTCGTCCACCGTCAGTGACGCTCTCCTTGCTCTCAATAAACGTCTCCCCGGGGTAGGAACTCTTGGCACAAAACTGGAGAAGGTAAAACTTCAGCGTGACTAGCCTGGGACTGTATCCGACCCGCGTTGCATTGCGGTCGGTCTGAACGTTTGGCTCTGACCCGGTCCAGCATGAGTAGACATCCCTGGTTGGTACTTTATGCTTCTAAGCGCTATTTTACATTTTATTCTTTCAAACTTCATAACTTCGGTACCACTCATTGGATATTTGTCGTTTTGGTCTTGTTTTAGTTATAAAATTCAGTTCTATGTTTCTGGTGTGGAGTCTTTTTGTGTGGCGTTTTCACGGTTTTACTGTTTGATGTGTTGCACAAATACTTTACACATTGCCTCTCAGTTAAGCCTGACTGCTCTTTGCCAGGCTACCAGAAGGGGAGCAAAGGTTAATTTAGGGTTTGCCTGACACTTGCGCTTACCAGGATTCTGGATGCATTTTGACTAAGTTTACACCCTAGTGAACCAACAGCCCAATTTCTAACAATAAAAATAAATGGGCGGTCTACATTTACAGATTTAACCTAAAAGCAAACACCTACAACAACAGGCTCAGACTCTAATGGCTACAATATTCTGCTACTACACACTATAAGTCACAGATTTATAGAGAACTCGTGAAACACAGGTGTTAGAACTGGGGGTCTCTAGTTGGCAATGGTATGCACCTTTGTCCAAATAGGGACCCTTCCTTCTAAGTCAGGGAAAGGGGATTACACTACTGGATAACCCCTGCTCACCCCCTTAGTAGCTTGGCACGAGCAGACAGGCTTATCTCAGAGGCAGTGTGTTAAGCATTTGTGAACACATACAGTAATACAGTGAAAACACTACAGATGGACACCACACAGGTTTTATAAAAATAAGTATTCTTTATATAGACTTAACACAAGACCACAAACGACAAAAATCCACAATACTGTACTCAAAATAGACTTAAAGATGGTAGAAGTAACTTAGTTCAAGATGATGATAAATGCGACACGTTTCTCACAAAAGTATCTTGGATGCGTAACGCAAAAAAAACAAAGGGTCCACAGGGAAGGCGATGCGGCAAGCAGGCGCCTCGATGCGATGCGACGATCCGGTGCGATGAGAGTGCGCCCTCGATGCGATGCCGTGAAGATGATGCGTGCACGCCCGACGGCCGTGCGGCGAACTCTGTACATTTGGAGCCGCGACAGGCCCTGCGACACGCCTCTCCGGTGATGCGACGGTAGGCAGCTGCGACGGCGACACGCTTCTTCGGTGATGCAACAGCAGGCAGCTGCGACGGTGACACGCTTCTCCGGTGATACGACGGCGACCCTTGCGGTGGCGACACGCTTCCCCGATGATGCGACGGCAGGCAGTTGCGACGAAGACACGCTTCTCTGGTGATGCGACTGCAGGCAGCTGCGACGAAGACACGCTTCTCTGGTGATGCGGCGGCGGCCTCTGCGGCGGCGACATGCTTCTCCGGCGATGCGACGGCAACAGCTGCGACAGCGACACGCTTCTTCTCGTTGAGTCTCGCTTTCAGCTCCCAGCGACACGCAGGCTTCTGCAGACAGAATCCCCAGCAAGGGAATTCAGGAGGGAGCTGGTGGTGAAGTCTTGTAGACCTGAGACTTCAGCAGGAGGCAAGCTCTAGTTCAAGCCCTTGGAGAAATATTCTGCAAGATGATGAAAGTTCTTTGAAAGTTCCTTCTCCTTTCCTTGGCAATGAAGACCACTGCAGGCCAACCCAGCAAACAGCACACTGGCAGAGGGGCAGTCCAAACTCCTGTAGCTTCCTTGGTTCTTCTCCTTGGGAAAGGTTCGCCTTGTTGTTCCAGAAGTGATCTAAAGTCTTGGGGTCAGGGCAAATCCTTTGTCCTCTGAAGGCAGAGGGTCCTGTACCCAGTCCAAACCAGTTCTGGGTGCATTCTGCCAGTGCACACCTTCTTCCTTTGTCAGTGTGGGCCAGGGACATCAGATGCACCACAGGAGGTGGAGTCAGCATTGTGGAAGGCAGGCACAGCCCTATTCAGGCCCAGATGCTACTCCTCCCACCACTCCTCATGCAGATAGGTCTATTCAGCCTAGTGCTGACTCACTCTGTCTCCTGGAGTCCCCCAGCCCCTGTCACTCACAAAACCAGGCATACAATACACAAGCTAGCAGAGGCAGGCTGGATGGTTAGGCAAGAAAATACCTACTTTCTAAAAGTGGTATTTTCAAACACAGACTGTTAAAACCAACTTCACTAAAAGATGTATTTTATCATTCTGAGTTCAGGCATACTAAACTCGAATTTCTACCATGTTCCCTGGGTCAGTTAGGATTATAAGATGTTATAATCAAACTGCCCATTCTGGCCTTTGGGGACAGGTAGCCTTGCAATAGTGAAAAACGAAATTGGCTGTAATTCACTATCAGGACATGCTACACACATCAGGGCATGTCCTACCTTTTACATACAATGCACCCTGCCCTTGGGCCTACCTTAGGGGTGACTGATATGTAGAAAAGGGAAGGTTTAGGGACTGGCAAGTGGGTGCACTTGCCAAATCGACTATGGCAGTCCCAGACTGCACACAGGCTCTGCAATGGCAGGCCTGAGCTACACTTTACAAGCTGCTTCTGTGGGTGGCACAACCAGTGCTGCAAGCCCACCAGCAGCATTTGATTTACAGGCCCTGGGCACCCATGGTGCACTATACTAGGGTCTGACAGTTAAATCAAATAATCCAATCAGGGAGTCACTAATCCATACATCAATTTAACATAGAGAGCATATGCACTTTAGCACTGATCAGCAGTGGTAAAGTGCCCAGAGTCATAAAACCACCAACAACAGGTCAGAAAAAATACAAGAGGAAGGCAAAAAGTTCAGGGATGACCCTGCAAAAAGGGCCAAGTCCAACAACAGGTCAGAAAGTAAAGCTGCTGCTCTCCATTGCACGAACGGGAAAGAGCAAAACTGTGCCATATCTACTAAGATGTAGCACGGTTCTTCTCTTTACATGCGCTGGCACATTTTAGTAAGCCATGCACCAAAGCAGACACACTTGTGTCATATTCCTAAGGTGTCTGTATGGTGTAAAGCATAGTTTTTGCACTGGAAGGGTTTCTTTAAGTCTTTTTCCATGTCGTATATGTGCTGTATAATACGACACACATGTAAAATGGAAAAAAACAGGAGAAATGAAAACATTTCTCCTTGTTAACCTGGTTTGGCCCCCTAAGGTGGGTTTGCGTGCCTGGAGGGGTTGTGCGCAGGGCACAGATTGTGCGCAGCAAGGGCTAGCCCACCCTTGCGTGTATGGTTGTTCACTGGAGGTTGGCTCTCCATGACGGGTTTGGCACAAGGCAAAGGCTTGTACGCACTGGAGGTTAGGCCACTTAAGGGGTGGGGGCTTGGATATCTAGAGAGAGTGGGCTGTCCATGAGGGATTATGCCTAGGGTGAAGACTGTGCACAGTAGGGGCTTGTCCTCCCTTATGTGGATGATTTCCCACCGGAGGTTGCTTGTCTGTGAAGGGTTCAAACCAGGGCAAAGCCGTACCCATTGGGGGTATGGCAGCATAACAAGGGCTGCGGTTTCTGGAGGTAGTGGGCTATCCATGAGAGGTAGTGCACACGTCAAAGACTGTGCGTAGTAGTGGCTGGCCCACCCATGTGCGAATGGTTGCCAATGGGGTGTTGACTGTGCATGAAGGGTGTGGCACAGGTAGAAGGCTGTGTCCACTAGAGGTTTGGGCACCTAGGGGGGGCTTGGGTGTCTTGACGAAGTGTACTGCCTCTGAGTGGTTGAGCAAAGGGCATAGACCGTATGCATCAGTGCCTTGCTCATCCGTTTACAGTTGGGTGCGCACAGAGGATTCACTGTCCACATAGGGTTATGCACAAAGTGAAGGTCGTCTGCTCTTGGGGTTGGGCCACCTTAGAATGACAGATTACCCTTATTTACTCCTATATTCCACTGAAACATGATATACTAGCCATAAAAGGTCCTGTGCCCAACTGCCCATGGGCAATCAAGCCCCTACCGTGCAGGATCTTTGGGCAAGAGAGTCATGGCTTTGGCCAACAGCCCGTGTGTGGCATGTGAATGGCTGCTGGGCCTAGCCTGTGGCTGGACCTTGCTTTCAACCATCCCCATGGGATGCTTTTATCTGTGCGTGGTGTAGGGAGGGCTGCAGGATCTTGCCTGGGTCCAGGCCCTATGTCCAACCCCTCACCGGTGGCCAATCCCCCATGCACCCCACACCTTTTATATTAAAAAAAAACATTTGTACTGTGGTACAACATGGTGCTGCCACCAAGCATCAACTGCCCAGTACAGTGAGAGCATGCAAGCTTCTGAAACTTGCTTTTGTATAATGCGGTACTGTGTCTCCGACGGGAGCCCTACTGTACCACATGGAAGCACCTCTGTACCCATGGCATAAAGGTTTTTTTTTTTTACATTTTGGCACTGGGAGGGTAGGGTGGCCCTCTGAATGCACTCCCAAAGTGCCAGTGGGACAGGGTACCCCTACCCTGCACCCTTATGTGTGGTTTTTATTTTAAATTCAGGGCATGAGGACAGACTTTCAATGTCCTTTAATGGCAGCTGCAAAATTTCACTTCATGTTGTGGCCAGCCAATTAGATCACTCAGCCCTGTACGTCCGTAGTAGGCGCCTAGGACTCAGAGGATTGATGGGGAAAAGCCCTCACAGCCAACAAGAATGCTTAATTTTTTTATATCTGCAGTACTACGACAAACTGCCCTGATATCACTATATTTTGAATGCTAATTTCTCAAAAATGACCAAATAGATTAACACCAAATAACAAAAAGCACGCTTTCTGAATACAGTTCTATCTTTTTGCCAAATTTGGTGTAATTCCATTCAGCCATTTTTTCTGCATTAAAATTGTAGCCCTAAATGTTCAAGAAAGAAATTAGATTTCATAGTGCCCCCTGACCAATTTGGTCCAACAATGAAAGCCTCATAGGGAAACTCTGAGCACAGGCTCCTCACCAAATTGGTTTCTAGAGTAAGTCTGGTGGGATTGCTACCCTGCTTCCTGAATCCCTAAATAGTCCAATTTTAAGTACTAAGTAGATTATGGTACTAATGAAATGCTGAGATCTTTGTAGCATTTTTGGGCATGAATCATGTTGACCCTACTGAATACAACCAAGGGCTCATTATTGCTTGTCTTGGTTCAGCTTTGTTTTTTATCTCGATGCAATTACCCCCATGAATAAAAAGTGCGGAGGGGATACCCGTAGTCAATTGTGATCCACTTCAATACACCGAATCTACCTGCTATAACCATTCCATTACCAGTGTATCAATCTGGCAAACACCGGGCCAGGGTAGAGGAAAAAGATCTACGATAAAGAGCTTCAAAGATTTTTTGGGTAGCCCACTCGGTACTGCAGCGCCCACCCAGCTTGGAGAATGCTCAATGACGAAGCATACCACTTAGGTGGGTGAGGGCTTTTGCATCCTTATTATAAAGAGTCCCATGACCTGTGGAATTATTGCTGACCAAAGTTTAAATTATTCTTTGGCCATACAGCGGAACAGCACACTCTTTTGTACTGGACAGGTTTAATGCAGTGGTTTGAATAAAATAAATAACACATTGCAGCACAATGCGGTGCCTTGAGTTACTTTGCTGCAAGGGGGAGTTCCATGTGTGGGATACTGGTGTTCCCATGCAATCACCCATGCGTTTTGATGAAAATAGCCACAAAGAATTCTGTACAGGAATTTGCACCAAGATCCTGTAAATCCCTGAGGCAGAAGTAAAAGAAGAAATGTTTTAATTTCTCCTTGTTTTTTCCTCTTTGCATGTGTGTTACTGTCTGTATTTTTCAGCACAAAATCAAAGAGGAAAATGCCTTGAAGCATCGTTTTTGTGCAGTAAAGGACCACTCCTGCACAAAAACTATAATGACTTAATTCCAAACACCCTTGTACTATGGCGCAAGAGTGCCTGCATTGGCGAACGGCAAGCACAAGTGTGCCAGTGCAGGGAGAGAGCAGGACTGTGCCACTTCAATTTTATTTCAGAAATTTATAATAACCATACTTTTCTGTATACAAATCAGTTTACAAAAGATAAGCATACCAGATACACGTTCAGCCATAATCCTGCCCCTCTCATATAGACTATAAAGAAATATTCACTTATAACAGTGAATAGGTGATGAGGGGCCTCCTCTGGTTCATTTGGCCGAGGATGATTCATGGGAAGCGTCCATTATGCTAGAAGAACTGTGCCACTTCTAAGTAGATATGGGGCAGTTCTATTCTCTATTCTCTCCTATTCATGAAAGTCAGCCCAGCAACGTTACTTGCAGCACTGCTTTGTGTGAACTCTTTGTAAATATGACCCTTTGTATACAACACAAAACTTTCATATATTTAGATATGTGTGTTCTTTACAAATATTTTTAAAAGGGGCAAAAACGAATGTTGCTTGGCATTAGGAATTCAAAATTGAGCTGCTGTGGAATTACTCAAACACAGTGTGCAAAGGGCGGGAGAATGCACCAAATTCACCTAACCGGAGAGAGGAGCGTTGGCTACAAAGAAAACAATAATCTAAAATAATGATAAAATAAAGCAAGGACAATGGAGTAGAGGAGGGTGGCAGGGGATGGATGGTGAGTTTCCCTCCTCTGAAAAATGAAGCAGGAGACAAAAAGTTTTTAAAAAGTGACTACCACTTAGACTTATAACATACATTTTGAAGTTACTCGGTATTATAACATCCATCTAGTGAGCATACTGTGAAATGAAAGCTTTGTAAGTGGTAGCAATAAGTAAGGCGATGTTCTTGCCAAAATGGAGCCAGTGCAAGTCCTTGAAATAAAAGCAAGTCAAAGTTCAATAGCAGCTTCTTGATCCTTTTGAATCCGAATTAAGGTTGTATCTTTCGGATAAATGTTACTTCATATTCACTGCACTGCAGTCAATGAAGTTTGTCCTGGGTGAGTCGTCAATGACAGACCTATGTCTAAAATTGTACAGTGGAACAATCAATCAATCATGTCACTTATAAAGCGCACTACATACCCGCGAGGGTCTCAAGGTGCTGGGGGAAGAGGGGGGTGGTGCTGCTACTGATCGAAGAGCCAGGTCTTGAGGAGTCTTCTGAAGGCCAGTAGGTCTTGGGTCTGTCGGAGGTTGGTGGGGAGGGTGTTCCAGGTCTTGGCGGCGAGGTGGGAGAAGGATCTGCCGCCGGCGGTCGTTTTCCGGATGCGGGGGACTGTGGCGAGGGCGAGGCTGGTCGAGCGGAGCTGGCGGGTGGGGGTGTAGAAGCTGAGTCGTCTGTTGAGGTAGGCTGGTCCGGAGTTGTGGAGTGCTTTGTGTGCGTGGGTGAGGAGCTTGAAGGTTATCCTCTTGTTGACAGGGAGCCAGTGCAGGTCTCTCAGGTGGGGTGTGATGTGGCTGCGTCGGGGGATGTCGAGGATAAGACGTGCAGAGGCGTTCTGGATGCGTTGCAGCCGTCTCAGGAGCTTAGCCGTTGTTCCTGCGTAGAGGGCGTTTCCGTAGTCCAGCCTGCTGGTGACGAGGGCCTGGGTGACTGTTTTTCTTGTTTCGGTGGGGATCCACTTGAAGATCCTGCGGAGCATTCGGAGGATGTTGAAGCAGGATGAGGAAACGGCGTTGACCTGCTTAGTCATGGAGAGGGTGGGGTCGAGGATGACCCCTAGGTTGCGTACGTGGTCGGTGGGTGGCGGGGCTGTTCCCAGTGATGTTGGCCACCAGGAGTCGTCCCAGGCTGAAGGGTTGGAACCAAGGATGAGGACCTCCGTCTTGTCCGAGTTCAGCTTCAGGCGGCTGGTCCTCATCCATTCGGCGACGGCCTTCATTCCTTCGTGGAGGTGGGCTTTGGCGGTGTGAGGGTCTTTGGTGAGGGAGAGGATCAGCTGGGTGTCGTCGGCGTAGGAGATGATGTTGAGGTTGTGCTGTCGGGCGACGTGGGCGAGGGGTGCCATGTAGATGTTGAACAGCGTTGGGCTGAGGGAGGAGCCTTGGGGTACGCCGCAGATGATCTTGGTGGCCTTGGATCGGAAGGGGGCGAGGCAGACGCTTTGTGTTCTGCCGGAAAGGAAGGATGTGGTCCAGTCCAGGGCCTTCTCTTGGATCCCGGCGTCGTGAAGGCGTGTTCATAGTGTGTGGTGGCAGACCGTGTCGAAGGCGGCTGATAGGTCCAGGAGGATGAGGGCTGCTGTTTCTCCGTTGTCTAGCAGGGTCCTGATGTCATCGGTGGCGGCGATGAGGGCGGTTTCGGTGCTGTGGTTGCTGCGGAAGCCGGACTGGGAAGGGTCCAGGATGTTGTTCTCCTCGAGGTAGCGGGTCAGTTGTTTGTTGACGATTTTCTCGGTGACCTTCGCGGGGAACGGGAGCAGAGAGATGGGTCGGAAGTTCTTGAGGTCCTTGGGGTCTGCCTTGGGTTTCTTGAGTAAGGCGGTGATCTCGGCGTGCTTCCAGCTTTCCGGGAAGGTTGCTGTCTCGAAGGAGATGTTGATTATTTTCCGGAGATGGGGCGCGATGGCTGTACTGGCTTTGTTGAAGATGTGGTGAGGGCACGGGTCTAGCGGTGAACCGGAGTGGATGGTGTTCATGATCTCGCTAATGTCCTCGTCGTTGATGTTGGTCCAGGAGAGCAGGCGGTTGGTGGTTGTGGGGGCAGTGGTCTCGGTGGTTGCCGGGCGGTCGTGGTGTTGAAGCTGTCGTGGATGTCGGCGATTTTGCGGTGGAAGAAGGTGGCCAGTGAGTCGCACAGGTCTCGCGACGGCTGGATGTCGTTGGTGTTGGAGCTGGGGTTGGAGAGTTCCTTCACGATGTTGAAGAGCTCTTTGCTGTTGTGTGCGTTGTTGTCTAGGCGGTCTTTGAGTGAGGCCCTTTTGGCGGATCTGATGAGGTGATGGTGACTGCGGGTGGCGCTCTTGTGGGCGGCGTAGCTGTCCGCTGTCCGTTCGTGGAGCCAGATCTTCTCCAGTTTTCGGCATGTTCGTTTGGAGGCCTGGAGGTCTTCGGTGAACCAGGTGGCTTTCTTGCTGGTGTGGCTGTTGGGCGGATTCTTGAGCGGGGCGAGGGTGTTGGCGCAGTCGTCGATCCACTGTCTGAGGTTGCGGGCGGCGGTGTCGGGGTCGGAGGGTTCGGCGGGTGGGCTCAGGGCGAGGATTGTGGTTAGCTGGTCTTCCGTGACTCTGCTCCAGCAGCGGCGAGGCATTTGTTCGGTGCGGTGGTGCGTGGTGGGCTTCCTGTAGGTGAAGTGGATGCAGTGGTGGTCAGTCCAGTGGGGTTCGGAGGTGTGGTTGAAGGAGACGTGTGGGCTTGCGGAAAAGATGGAGTCTAGCGTGTGGCCGGCGGCGTGGGTGGGTGTAGTCACGAGCTGTCTGAGTCCGAGGGTGGCGAGGTTGTCGATCAGGGTGGTGGAGTTGGTGTCCTTGTTGTTCTCGAGGTGGAAGTTCAGGTCCCCGAGGAGGATGTAGTCCGTGGAGGCGATGGCGTGTGTGCTGACGAAGTCAGCAATGGAATCGCTGAACTGTGGTCGGGGTCCGGGGGTCTGTAGATGAGGGTTCCTCTAAGGGTGGTGTTGGGATCGGTGTGGATCTGGAAGTGCATGTGTTCGGCGGTGCTGAGGGTGTCGTCGGTGTTGGTTGAGACTCTGAGGGTGTTCCTGTGGACGATGGCGATGCCTCCTCCGACTCCGTTGGTGCGGTCCCTGCGGGTGATCTTGTATCCGTCCGGGATGGCAATGGCGATGTCGGGGCTGAAGCGGGATTCAGCCAGGTCTCCGTCAGGAATGCGACGTCTGGGGAGGTTGAGTCGAGAAGGTCCCAGAGTTCGATGGCGTGTTTGCGGGCGGAGCGGGTGTTGAGGAGGATGCATCTGAGGTAGTTGGGTTCTTTCCTGGGCGGTGGTTTGGCGGGGCGGGTGCTGGCGAAGCTGCAGTTCTGGCAGGTGAAGGGCCCTTGGGTGCGCTTCGGGGTGGCCTGGTAGCAGGCGTGATCTTTTCCGGGGTTGAGTGCATGGAGGGTGCTGGCGTCGTATCGGCGTCTGTTGAAAGTGTTCTTTGAAATCCAAATTATTTTTTAGCTAAAGCCCCCACAAGGATAGTTTGAGGTAATGTTGTTTCAGCTGCAAACCGGCGCCCAAACACATATGCTAATTAAAGAAGCAGTCCTCTCAAAGCCCTTCCAGTTTGGCTGGCCTCAGTCCTATGGCTGAACATCGAGCGTATTTCCTGCCACCACTTTAAAGCAAAATTGAAATGAATAGTCTGAATGACAAATCCTTCTGGACTATTGCTCTGCAAACAATGGCTGCCTTGTTTAATGTGAGTTGAACAATGTGCGGGAAAGGAAACATAGTTACTTATTTCGTCAGTGCTTCAATTGTAAAATGTTGTTGGGGCCCAGAGTTTTACTCAGTAGCCCTCAGCCAGCACTGCTGAATATCTTTGTTGCCGAGTACCTACGCTGTTTAGTCTCTTGATTCCACCTCATGGCCTACAATCCACTATCCTACAATCCTTGGTGCTTTATTTCACTCTTGCAGATTCGTTATTCACCCTGCTTCCTCCCGTTGTCACTACTTTCGCATCAATCTCTTGCCTCATTTCATTTCCCCCCCTTTTCTGCCTTTCTCTCTCTTGTCGCAGGTCAAGGTCTGATGATTAAAAGTAAGTCCCGGTTCCCAAAGATGAGAGCCCATGTGCTGCAACCACTGGTTCAAATTAACCACTCTATTTAGAGGGGGGGGGGGGAGGGGGTGGGTAGCAATAACTGATAGCTATGAACACTTTATTCTTGGGCATTTTCCTTGTATTTCATGTATTTCTGGCAGTGGCGTAGCTACACCTGTTGGCGCCCGTGGCGGTAGGGGCGTTTGCCGTACCGCGACGGCCGCAGGTGGGGTGGGGGGAGAATGGTGGCGACGGTACCTGCTGTCTGCCGCCCCGCGACGGCGCAGGTAAGAGCGAAGGAGGGTGAGGGGATGCCCCCGCCGCACCGCCCCAAAACTCATGCCGCCCAGTGCGGACTGCCCCCTCCCCTTGCTATGCCACTGCTTTCTGGACGAGAGAAATGTTTCTGTAAGTTGGTGAGTGAGAAAGTATTAAGCGAGAAGGAAGAGCTAAGCCCCCAAGCATTCTCTTTCCCAAATATTAGAAGTCCCAGAGCTGCTTGGTTCTCTTGGTGTAGCGCTAGTTACTTTCCAGCAAGTTGAAAAGGAACACTTGACAAGAAAGATGAACCAGAACTGTGAAAGCCAAAAGGGCTGCCTTTCTTATATTTGATGGTCACAGGCTCATAAACTTCAATATATTCATAGAACTGTACACAAAGAATAGTCAAGTGGACAGAGAGGCAACACACCCGTACACAAAACCAGCATAGATACAGGCCAGCATTCACTGAAAGAGTGAAAAATAGTGACAAGTGTAGAGAATAAGTGAAAATGGGAGTTCACAGGAGCTTATCCGAATGGACTGGTGGTGGATGCGTATTCAGTCATTGTTATGGCAGGGATAATCGGGTGCAAAGAGCAAACTTGGGTAAAACTGGAACTCAGAGTGTGATAACATTTAGTTGGTGCCTGTGTCGAGTGGTGTTGGGAGGCTTTGTTTTTTTTTTGTTGGTACTGTTAAAGGATATTATTGAGTTACTGTTTGTGTGTTGGTATCAGGTTAGTGTTGTTCATAACTCCCAAGTGACCCTCCGTATCCTCGATTAACGGGTTTCTCAATGCTTTTCAATGAAAAGTTGAAGGTGGATCTACATTTTAGTTAATTGGGGCCTTTTAAAGCATTGACAGGTTAAGTATTTGGGAATCTCGGTTACATGAAGCTTTCACATATGTGCCTCCTGCATGCGTTCAGGTACACATACGCGACACGAGGTGGGCTGATTGCGGGACTGGACCCATAGTGCTTTAGGGTCACCTCATGGAACTTAGTCCCATTATTCTACATTGGTGTGTCTAAAGATAAACATACATCTTCTATGTACACTAGCTCCTCCCAGACACTTCTACACATCTCATACTCACAGAGTGCAGAGCAGAGGGCCAGTCTGCTTAAGGCACCACGGCCCGCTTCTATATGATAAAAATAATGGTTCATCGGAATGACTATTCATGCCAGGGTTGCCAAAGCATGTTTCTTCGCAGTGTTTGAGTTTCGTGCTCTTGAAGTATTGTTTCTACTCCTGCATTCTAGGGCGTAAATTGATTTATTTATTTTTAAATGATGTTGTATGTAATCCACTGTGATCTATGATGTCCCTTAGGGTGATCGGAGGTATTTAGGTGCAAAAAGAAAAGCATGAAAAGTAACAAGCAATGACAAATGCAACGTCTGGCTTGCATACTGACTGCGTTCCTGTAATGTACATAGAAGACCACTACTATATGCGTGTTAAATTGTAGGAACTACTTAATGTCATGAAAAAGTCATAAAGTTAAATCAATACAATACTAAGTAACAATGTAGCCCTTTGCCATGTTTGATTATGAATGATATTAGCTATGGACAACAGACAGTTGTGAAATGCAGACCTTGCGTTCAGTCACAGGCAATGAAGTTGCCATCATTCAACTGCATGAACCTTAGTGCCAATATTGGCAACACTCCCCGCTAACATTGTAAATAACTACATAGCACACAAGGAATGAAATAAATCAGACAACACATGGTTTGCTGGAAAAACAGTTCACTGCAGGTTTATTTCATAAGTGAAATATGCCAACGTGATGGGTTAATTTACGGGTGATCCGAAGGCAGGCAGCGATGACTAATCTAAGCTGCCCACCCGCCTGATGAGTCAAACGACACGGTGGGCCAACCCATTCAGTGCTACCAATTTTCATTTGGGGAGATTTCTCCCTTAAATCCTTGACCAGGAGTCTAGGATTATTACTCATGCCATTTTAGGGGCAGATCAGCCACCAGGCAAGCCCTAATTGCTTAGTCTTGCAATCGCCTGAAGTATTAATGGGGCGCCATCGCTTACATCCCAGGGTCCTGCCACAAAGACTCTTGGGGTTTGCCATTGTTAGACCTGGCCTTTTTTGCAAGTTTATCCCCAAACATTTTGCCTTTTGTCTCCTTTTTTCTGACCCTGATCGGGAAAGTGGCTAATTGTCTGAAAGCAAAGTGTGACCCGGAAATACTATTTAACCATCATATCATCTGCACTGAGGGCAACCAATGCTCACCACTACAGCTACCTTGGTACAATGAGTGTCCTGCTGGCCTCATCTCACCGCTAAGGTTACAAGAAGCAAGAGTTATATCCAGCCAGCCTTACTTCCTCCCTTCCAGTTATCTGTGTATAGTGACTCCTTGGAGCAGATAAATGGGTCCCAATGTGCTGCAGGCAAAACATGTGCTGGTTAACCGCTCAAAGAAAAACCTCATTCTTCAGCAGTTTATAAAATATAGAGGCTCCAGTTAGTATAAAGTGTGTAAATGTCTTGCTAAAGTAGGCACAAAAGAAAGTTATACATTGGTGACTGTCCCCGCTATGATACGTCACGGCCCAACTTCGGACGCGGTTAGAAGCATGTGGCCTCAAGCAATGGATGTCTTTATGTCATTTGAATGTGCCTCATTTCTTCAAAGTATTCCACGAGTGCACCGTTTAATACTGTGATGTTTTGTTCACAATCTTATCAGGCTGCTTAACTGCTAAGAAAGTCAGTGGTTTGATCACATTAATGTGGAAATCTAATAGCCACAGGTTATTATTTTAACGCAGCCCAAGTTCTTGTAGGTCCTCTTGGAACACCTCTGCTTCCATGTAAGATAATTCAGTACTTAATTTAATTGATATTTCTTGGAGTATATTCATTTAGATGATCCCCACTGTTGGCCTGCATGTGCAACCAGATAATGACAATGTGCCTAGTGCTCTGCAATGAAAACTGGCTCGCATTCTACTTGGCAAGAATTGGAAAAAGGGAGGGAAGCAAGTAACTCCTGGATGAGACCGTCGGTGCTTCCTTGCCAACGGGCTTCAATATTAACCCCCTCTGGCAGTGTAATGCACTGAGTGACTATGGGCTGGTTCTCACATGCTCACTTCAAAAGTCCCAGGCCATCCCAAAGCAGATGACGACTAAGGAGGTGGGGGAAGGTGAAGCTGGGACAAGCCTGCAGGAACGACAACCGCAATAAAAAGACATTCTAGAACCAGCCATTTTAAAACCAGTGCGTGCTGTTCAGTTTGGGGAAACTGCATTGATGCACGTGTGGAAACCATATGGACAGAAAGCCTGATCCATGCATCAGATGAAATGCTAATACATGTTTGCTGACCTTTGTGGCTAACTGCAAATGAGCCTCACAACTATGGGTTAGCGCTGTTACAGATCTACACAACTGACCGAACAATCCGCACTTCTCCATCAAGACTGCCACAAATGATTGTCGCACACCATTATATAGCCATAGCTTTTCAAAGATACACACTATAAACAAATCTATTCAGCTGCTTTTCACTGTCTTAATAACTCAAGAACAGTTATCGAATTAACTGCAACCTTTAATCGAATTCCAAAATGGGATGTTAGTTTCCGATTAGAAAAGGTCCTTAAGGACCATCCTTAAAGGTGCTGGGACAATGAGTCCACGCTATAACCCTGAGTCCTACAGGCAACACATCGCGAACAACACCAGACAGGATTGATCCAACCTAAGAGCCTTAGCAAGAACATTCGAGCGTCGCTGCACAGGTCCGCCTAGCAACATTCACTGCCATATAATGACAGCATTCTAGCACAATAGGAACAGCACAAACGTTATTAGCCAAGCAGTCCAGAATATAAGTAAAGAAATAATGATAAAGCCTACTCTTGCCAGCATCGCCCTCAATCTAGATGGCCCCAAAAACGAGCACCTGCGCATTATCTCAACCATGTTCATAGAAAGCCTGATGGCAGCTGCTGACTGAGCCTGCTGGCTAAATGAATCAGCCTCCAGGCACGCTTATCAAGGTGCGGAATCACCGTAACGTTATTCAGGGACCCAGAAGTCACAGTTTATATCCCAGAATGGCTATTCCAGTCATTCGCTCTTTACAGAAGAGGAGATGGTGCTATGCAATAAACCTATTAAATAGCAATAGAGAAAGTACATTAAAACGAATGGCAACAGATGAGCTACATGCAACGTACACTGAAACAATTACATTGCGGCAGGCATTCACGTTTGCTTCAGGAAATATGTTTCTGAACCCATGGGCACCTATGCATCTTCACAAGTGAACGGAAACGTTTTCATTCACCTACCGTCCCTCTGGAAAACTTCAGAGGCCCAGACTCACTAAAATTCCCTATGAATCGGTGCTACCTCGGGGCTCGATCGCAACACGACACCAACGGCGAGATAGGGACGGCATGTCCAGCTCGCTAGTCGCCCATAATTAGAGTGCAGTGCCAATCCAGTGGCGTAAAAACACTTTATGGAACCCTAGATGATGGATGAACACGAGGAGCCCATTGCTTCACCTGAACTGCCCATGGAAACCTTCCCTCCTCAGCAACCATGTGCATCGAAGGGTGCCACTAGATCCAAAACAGCAATAATGATATTCCTTGATGGGGCAATCAGACTGCCCTGCCCACCAGGAAACCACGGCCTGCACACAATGAAACAATCAGCTCGTGATGAGAACTTCAGCAGCGCAATGAAGGCACAAGCAAAACCCTGCCTGACACTCGCCCTCCAACAGAGCCCCCCACAAAGACATTTAAACAATTAGGCATCATAACATTCACCCGGTGGAGCACATGCCAATGGGCAGCAAAACAACTCAATGGTATTGGACTTTCCAGTTCACCTCGGGCATAGTCTTACTAAAACAGTGTAGCACCCGATACAGACCTTTAAACAATTTGGCATCATCACATTCGCCCCGTGGAGCCCCCTGCAAATGGACAGCAAAACAATGTACTTTAAACAATGGACATTTAAACAATAGTTGCACTGGTATTTCACAATTTTAAATGACAAACATTTCGACAAAAATAGCATAGCTTTTTCAAGTTTGCCCCTTGTTTTGTAACAGTATAGTTGCAAAAAGAACAATTGATGGACAGAATGTTGAACAAAGTCAAAAATTCACCCCAGTAGTACAGAGATCTGGGCCTAAATTCATTGGTTTTTTTGCTCCATAGGCCATTCCATTTTAAACCCAGCAATATGCAAATCAGTCTTCATCCTGCTCCCCATGGTAACAGTCCTGCCCGAAATGCCAGGCCAGGTCCTTCCTGGTTTCGGGGTTTCACCCCTCATCAGCCAGTCTAGCTTGATTCCAGTGGCATGGAGAGCACGGGACCCACATCTGGGCATACACGTCCCACTCGGGGTGACAAATGCAAAGAGAACAATTGATGGACAGAATGTTGAACAATGTCAAACGTTCACCCAGGTACAGAGATCTGGGCCTAAATCCATTGTTTTTTTCTCTGAATGCCATTCCAGTTTAAACCCAGCAATATGCAAATCAGTCTTCACCCTGCTCCCTCTGGGAACAGTTCAGCCTAAACTGCCAGGCCAGGTCCTCCCTGGACCAGAAACAAGCATCCTGGGACCGATTTGGGGGCTTCACCCCTCATCAGCCAGGCTAACTTGACTCCAGTGGCATGGAAAGCACTGGACCCACGTTTGGACATACCCGTCCCACTCGGGGTGACAAATGGAAAAAGAACAATTGATGGACATAATGTTGAACAATGTCAAACATTCACTCCAGTACAGAGATCTGGTCCTAAATCCATCTTTTTGTGCTCCCCATGGCATTTCAGTTTAAACCCAGCCATTTGCAAATCTGTCTTCACCCTGCTCCTCATGGGAACAGTCCAGCCTGAACTGCCAGGCCAGGTCCTCCCTGGAACGGAAACAAGCATCCTGGGACCAATTTTGGGGTTTCACCGCTCATCAGTCAGGCTAGCTTGACCCCGGGTGCATGGAGAGCACGGGATCCCCATCTGGGCATAACCTTCCTACTCGGGGTGACAAATGCAGAAAGAACAATTGATGGACAGAATGTTGAACAATGTCAAACATTCCCCCCAGTACAAAGATCTGGGCATAAATCCATAGTTTTTTTGCTCCCCATGCAAAAAAAACCCAGCCATATGCAAATCAGTCTTGACCCTGCTGCTCATGGGAACAGTCCAGCCCCAACTGCCTGGCCAGGCCCTCCCTGGACCGGAAACAAGCATCCTGAGACCGATTTCAGGTTTTCATCCCTCATCAGCCAGACTAGCTTAACTCCAGTGCCATGGAGAGCATGGGACCCACGTCTGGGCATACCCGTTCCACTCTGGGTGACAAATGCAAAAAGAGCAATTGATGGACAGTATGTTGAACAATGTCAAACATTCGCCCCAGTACAGAGACCTGGGCCTAAATCCATAGTTTGTTTGCTCCCCATGCCATTCCAGTTAAAACCCAGCCATATGCAAATCAGTCTTTACCCTGCTCCCCATGGGAACAGTCCAGCCTGAACTGCCAGGCCAGGTCTTCCCTGTAACGGAAACTAGCATCCTAGGACTGGATGCCTCAGTGCCGCCGGAATACAGACCCAGTTCCCAATGTTCTAAGCCAGCACCTTTAGACGTTAGACCCTGTCATTGAGGCGATACAAACAACAGTATCGCCCGTCAATAACAAATACTCCGCAGTGAGTTAATTACATTTGGACACATTGAGAACCTTGCACTACCACTCCTGTGGCGGACCCATGATACTCAACTTGTTCCCCCCATATCGAATGGCCAGGCATGCCCACCAAACACCCGGATAAGGGAGCCATCAGCCTTAGTGGCGCCGCCAGGGGACCACGGGAACCGTCCCAAAGGTGGTGGGGGGGAGTGTGCTCAGACTCACTGAAAGATTAAGAAGAAACCGAGCTACCTCATGGCTCACAAACGAAATGTGACACAAACTGCAATGTCGGAACCTCTGGACAGTGCGTCCAGTGGGGAAACAAAGAGGCCGGCACCTGGGTTGGGCAGGTATAAGTACCTGGCCCCAGCCCCCCTATAAAATAAAAAAACTAAAATAAATATTTATATAAACAAATAACACTATAACAACCAGAAATATAATCATGGCTATAAACACTTATTACAAGAGAAAAATATGACCATTTCAGCACATAATCTTCTAAATATTTTGGAGCTGAACATTTGTGTTAAGGATGATCATTGTGTACCTTCTCATCACCCAAAACATCCTTTCCACTCTCCAAATGTCATCACATGAAATCAAATTGATTATCTGGAACAAGCATAAACCTCTTCTTGTTCCACACTCTATCATCACTTGCACATCACTAGACCCCACCATAACAACTTGAACAGGAGATGTACATTTGGAATCCCCAGATACTACATGATCTGGATTCTTGATATGTCCCCAACAACCTTTCTTGATTTTGTCACTAAGCCCATCTCCACACCCACCTTCACCACCATCATATTTCTTTTAAACATGCTTCCTCACATCTTCTATTTCCTGCAATAGGTTGGGGTCAATAGTTGACAACCCCATCCATTCTCTGTTCAACTTAGTACCCGTCCCTTGCCCCCTTAGATAAACAAATGGTGAAACACCAGTGCTTTCATTTGGAGTAGTCCTCAATGCCAATAACATATGACTAACCACTTTCTTCCAGTGAAGCTTGTTAATGAAAGCTCATTGCAACTGCTCTATAAGGTATGTTTAACCCGTTCCACTAACCCATTACTTCTGGGTTGAGAAAGAGGAGTCTTGGTGTGCTTAATCCCTGTTTCTTCCAAAAATGTCCTCATGTCATGTGACACCAACTGCGTCCCATTATTGGTTACTAATTTACTGGGATACCCCTCTCCCCTAAACCCCTCCTGCAAGAACTGTATAACAACCTGGGTACCCACCATGCTTGCAAACTTTACTTCTGGCCATTTGGTTAAATAATCAATTAAAACCAAAAAATACATAGATGTTTCCACAAGCACCTTATGTGAACTCGAAATATTCAAAGTTAATTTATTCCATGGAACCACCAGCACATGCACTGGGGTTACTGGTGATTGGTGCTTGAGCTGTGAATTATCATTTAAAGCACAAACACTACCATCCCTGACATACACCTCCACGGTCTTTGTCCACTCCAGGCCATCAGAATTGCTCATGTGCCCTCCACACCATGGTGTGAATCCCAACATGTCCTTTGTGGGCAAAATCCAATAATCTTCTTTGTAAATACAATGATACAAACACATGCTGAATCCATTGTAACAATCCTTGCTCACAAATGAACTCATGAGAAATTTGTAAATATGGTGCACATTCAGATTTCGCAGATTTAACATTCAACCTACCCCAAAACCACCCAATTCCTCACTTGCCTAAGTACGGAGTCATTCTCCAAAGCACTTCTCCATTCATCTTCACACAAAGACTTTAAAGAAACAGACAAATACTCAATGGCACATACGATCTCAATGTCATCGATGTGCTCTGTTTTGCAGTCAACATCGGTTAAAGGTTAACGTGAAAAACTATCCGCCACGATGATTATCTTCCCAGGGACATATTCAATCTCACAATAATACTCTTGGAGGTGATATTGCCACTTTGCTTTTCTTGGAGGGGGCTTACCATCACTTTTAGTGGTGAAAAGACTCCCCAATGGTTTATGATCAGTACAGATGGTAAAATGCACTCCCCAAACATACAATTTGAAATACTGTGCACCCCACCACAATGCCAATGTGTCATTTTCAATGGTGAAATAAGAAACTTCTGCACCACGAAATGCTCTTGAAGTGAAAGCCACCACTTACCCCCTTCCGTCCTTTTCCTTTTGCATTAGGACAGCTCCTACACCAGAATTACTAGCATCAGTAATTATGATACTGCATACCCGGGTGTCAAAGGGATTGAGCGGGCTAGCATGTACAATGTCCGCACAAGCTTTTTTAAATGCCAACTGACATTCCTTGCTCCATACATATTTATCACCCTTCTTCAACAACCTATTTAAAGGAAAAGTCTTGTCATCAAAATGTGGTACACATTTTGAATAAAATTCAGTTAGTCCTAAAAAAAGAGCTAAACTGTTCTTCATCCACAGGTGCAGGAACATTCTCAACAGCTTCCAAGATCTTAGTTTTAGGTTCAACATCTTTTTGGGAAATATGATGACCTAAATAGTCTCCACCATCTCTATTAAACTTGCACTTGTCAACTTGTAGAGTTAATCCATGACTGCTCAATATTTTCAGCACTCACCACAACCTAGCATCATGTTCAGTTACATCAGCACCATACACCAACACATTGTCTTGAAAAAACATCACACCCTTAATGTCCCTGAACAAATGTGCATTATCATTTGGAAAACGGAGGAGAGATTACAGCTGCTCCTACTCCAGTGCCTTTGTAATGAAAAGACAAAAAGCCCAGATTTTGTTCAGAATGGATAGCTGGAAAAAAACGGACCATTGCTCTGAATTGTCAATCAAAGACAACGTCATTATCAAAAGTAAAACTCAGAAATTTTCTTTGACAGGTAAAAGTATGTTTTGGTGAAATAGAGGTGGCAAGAGTAAATATCTCAGAGAAGGTTTGTACTTTAGCCCCCAAACGATACATTCAGTTTTGTCTCTATTAAACTAGAAAGCATTTCAATCCAATACTCCTTATCTTATGCCAATGTCATCCTTACATCCGGTCATGTTAAAATTTCCTTTCATTTGTACTTTCTGGTTTGCTTGGATTTCTGCCAGACAGGCAGCCACTTCACGAGTAAAGAAATTGCCAACATACAACAAGATTGGTTGTGCACCCTTCATTTTAGGGTTTGTGCTAAAGTGCTCACTGCACGCCATTTATATCTCACATTCCAGTTAAATTAACAGAACACAGGTAGTTCTTTGTGAGCCTTTTTATGACTGCCCTAGGTTTGCAATATCATCCCTCTCCTGAGTTACCGATACCTGAGAAATGGGTAACTCCGTGGATGCGGTGATGCATGGATTTATAAGTGGGACATGAGGTTCTACTGAAAATAGAAGAATTACTGGGAGAATCAGGTATGCTATGCAGGATTGTGCTTGTGATGTCAAGGCCCAGATTTATCAAAGGATTGCATTGCCCTTGCGTCGTGCAGGGTGACGCAAGGGCGAGGCAATCCATAAGTCTGATTTACCAAGCCCCGCAAGTCCACCTTGTGTGGTCCTGCGTGGCTTGGTAAATCTGGAGTAAAGCAAGGCAACGCCGAGAAGACATTACATGGGTGGGGAGTGGGAGTGGGTGTTCTCACGCCTTCACCCATGTATTTTGGCGCATTCCAAGATTCCCAGACTTACCAAGACAAGTAAACCTGAGAATGCGTCAAAATGGTACGCCTTCCCGATAGAGGCATAACGAGGAGAAATTTCTTTATTTCTCCTCATTATTTCCCCTATCTAAGTGTGCTGCATTCTGCATCACATCCAGAAATAGCAAAACACCTCTAAGGATTGTTTTTGTGTAGTAAAGTGTCCCATCCTGCACAAACACAATCCTGCCTGCAATACAGGCACCATTGCACAATGGCGTAAGGGTGCCTGCATTGGTACTAAGAAGCACATAGTGCACCAGCGCAGTGAGAGAGCAGGAACGTGCCATATCTTTGTAAATATGGTGCATTCTGCCCTCTCCATTTGACGCAGTGCAGCAAATTGTCGTGCTGTGTTGCGCTCCGCCAAATATTGATAAATCTGGCCCCTAATTCTCCATCACATACATACCCAGAGATTTCAGTGACTTTCAGTACAGAGAGCCCCCGGGTAAAACCTGAAAACTTGTAATTCCGAAGAGGTTGCATCTCCCATTACTGAACCCATGGTAACCTCTTAGTGGGGGTGTTTGTAAACCATTAACAGTAAATGTAGTGATCTGTGCTAGATCTGCTTTATGACCTAAAGTCTGGTTTGGTTCCAATCATTGGCTTCTTGAATCTCAGTGTGAAGTGTTAAAATCCAGCTGTGAGTCTGAGCTATTAGTAGACATGTCTTCATTATTTCTGTACTGTAGCGTCTTCCCAGCCAGGGTACCTGCCAATGACTACGCCACACACGGAGCTTGGTATCACCCATCTTTATTCGTCTGCGTGTAACTGCGAACTCAACATTCTGAAGCAGCCTTCACTGCAATACACTCTATTCATTACGTCATAGTTCTATGGAGATCATTAGGACGCAAAAGGGTTCCATCATTGTTAACTTGCACCACTCTACATATATCAGTACTTTCAGTGAGTCAAGGATGTATTTGTGTTGGAGAGCTTGCCCGCAGAACTGTCCCTAGTGTGTCTGCAAGTGACGAATTATTCCCACTATTCAGCGTGCATATCAAACTGAAATTATTTTTAGTACCCAGTATAAAATTAGTCGCTGATCCGTCCAACTGCGAGTGCTGCAAAGCTGGAGCGAGAGGAGGAGCAGTTCGTCAGTCCATGGTGGACTTTTGGCTGTTTAGTGGACTTACTTTGCTGTATTCAGTTCTTCAGTCTTCCCTCAAGATTTTTATAGATTTCATCAGTCTGTTATCGTCATGTTTAGTCCTTTTTTAATTTTTTTTGCACCAATGCAACGCAAATCAGCACTACGTTCTGACAAGTCAGGCATATGGTTCGCAGTATGCATCTCAGCTTCCTTCTCTGTTTCACTGCAAACTAAATATGCTACCTGTACATTTGCTCCCTGTCAAGAAATGTCTCCTATTTCTTCCAGTAGTCTCTGAACTAAGTGCAGGTGTTGGGTCATATTTCTGTTCCTCTCGTCTCAGGGTATCCACCCCATCCGCTCAAGCAGCACTTTCCGGAAGGAAACTAACCAATCCTGCAAGACAGCTGAGATCTAGCGCATTAAACATGTGGGCCGATAGAACGATCTGGGTAAACGTGTAACCAAACTCCTTCATTTACCAACATCCTCACTAGCTGCACTGCATTGCTGGATGGAAAGCTTGAGTTGCCCTGACCAGATGTATTTCCTCGCCATACTCTGAGGCTCAGACCTTACTAGTCAGCAGTGGCGGCTCGCCGAGGAAGTGGTGCGAGGCGGGGGAGGGGCAGGGTGGGGGGGGTAGTGGACTCGGACTTACGACGGACAGAACTCCCTCTGCTAGTCAGCCTTTTATATCTCTGACCAAGGAGCCACTTTGGGCAATACAGCTTCCCAGCAGAAGGGAGTCGAAATGGATTCCAAGGCACACATTGATTTTGATGAATGAAAAGCCATGAATGGTTCTCTTACCATTTTGCTGTTGTCGTCTTTGCCCATTAACTACTAATGTTTGAGTACACTTTTTCATATTGACTGCAGTTCCATGCTGAATATCATGATGAATCTTATTTTATCTTTATGGAAATTACCTTTACAGTTTGATTTTTCTTTGGTTGAACAATATTTTTGGTCTTTTTACTGCTTTGTATCTTTGAAATGATTTCTCTATTACATTTTTAGAATGGTCCGGTCGCATTAATGTAACTGCTCTCACTTGTTGTTTGTTCACATTCCATATCCATTCCTGTGATTTAATCCAATTTCAAATGTAACTATTCCCCATATGGAACTATTTTTTTAAGGCTAACGGATGAGTACTAGCTAAATAAAGCATGCCGCTAGCCTTTATACATGGAAAAACCGGTTCATTCATTTTCAGAAAAAATCTAACATTTGTTGAAAACTAGCATCTCACTCCATTCGAAAGCAGCAGTTGGAAAACAAATAGACTACAGAAACAAATTCATTATTATCATATCAAACTGTTAAATAACATCTACTGCGATTTCAGAACAGTGCTGCAAGAACTGTGTTAAGAGAAGAGGTGGGCGAGCCGTTAAAAGCTCGAGCCAGGCTCGAGCCAGATGCTTGGCACTGGCTCAGCTCGAAGTCCTCTTGGAACTTCGAGCCCAACACGAGCCAAGCTTGCACGTGAGGTCATGCGGCTTAGCGGCTACAAATGCTCGCCTTGTAACATGGGGAACCAGGTGCGAATCCCGGGCTCAGCTCAGCTCAGCTTCCAGTAAATCCAGCAAATCTCCCTGTGTCATAAAAAAATGTGCAAAGTAATCTATGGCTGTTGTGAAGAGCTCCTATGTCCATCTGCAAGATTCGTCCTAGTGAAAATGCCAATTCAGGATTCTGCTTGTCACTCACATGTTAATCTCCTCTTCCAAAAGTTAAAGACAAAGCATTAACCTTTTATATCAGAAAAAGATAACTATCTAGTGGCTGAATTGCCCAGTGTGAAAATGGAAAATCTGGAGTCAATCACGCTTCCCTGCTCGATCAAATTGTGTGATCCTAGGTAAATGCTTTGTCACCAAGCCTCCTTTATGTTCATAATCACTAATCAGAGCACCTTCAAATGCAGGAGTTTAGTCTGGGTGATGTACAAAAGCCTCTCTTATGTTAGACTTGATAAATTATAATGTTGCTCTGTGTAGAATAAGAATATATGCCTTATATAGGGTATACATAACAACTGACTTGTCTCTTAGTTTACTAATAGCATTGTCATTACGGCAGGGCAGGGACGTTTTTCACTTTTAATAAATATTTCTGGATGCAGAGTTACAATCTGATGTATTAAGGGAGATGTTTTTGTGTGTTAAAGAAATATGCTTTTTTAATTTCGAAGACACCATACCATATTCTAATATGTTTGTTGCGTAATGTATATGCCAACTATTTTCAGGGCTTGTGCGTGGGCTCTTAGAGCCAGAGCTGACCTTTGTCTCAGCTCTGGTTTGGCTCTTCCTGTTATTTGTTGGCTCGCCCACCTCTAGCTTAAGAGATAACAAATACTTCTGTGCATTTTTGATACCCTGAGCACTTCACGTGTTACCAGTAGCACTGAGGAAACATTTAAACACTTACTAGCATACTAGCATATGTTAGGCCTGCAGCCTTAGGGTGGTCTTCTCCCAACTTCTTGCCTGCCTGCCTCCCTCTATTTTCCTGACCTCGTTTTTGCTGACCAGTGCTAACATGCTTCTACTCTCTCCCCTATAAATAGTAATATTGTCTTAACCCCAATTGGCATATCTAATTTACTTATAAGTCCCTAGTAAAGTGCACTACATGTGTCCAGGGCCTGCAAATTAAATGCTACTAGTGGACCTGCACCACACATTGTGCCACCCATTTAAGTAGCCTCTAACCAAGGCTCAGGCCTGCCATTGCAGAGCACGTATGTGCAGTTTTCAACTGCCACTTCGACCTGGCAAGGTAAACCTCTTGCTACATATAAGCCACCCCTAAGGTAGGCCCTGTATGACCCACGGGGCAGGGTGCACTGTATTTAAAAGGCAGGACATGTACTTTTAAGTTTTACATGCCTTGGTAGTGAAAACATTCCAGTTTTGTTTTTCACTACTGCAAGGCCTATCTCTCCTATAGGATAACATTGGAATTTCCTTATTACATCTTTTAAGTGTAATTCCCAATTGAGAAGAGAATGACTTTTCAAGTTTGGAGCCACTGGACTTACAATTTAAAATCCCATCCTATGGTGAAGTTGGATTTTAATTTACAGTTTAGCAAATGCCACTTTTAGAAAGTTGGCATTTACTTTAGCCATTTGGTGCCCGCTGCCTGTCTCTGTTCAGTCTGGGCTGGGTGACAGCTGGGCTTTGTGTATTTCCTCCAGACAGCCACACACAAATGAAGCTTTGGCGTGTCTTGATGGGCCATCCTGGGTGATGAAAACGAGGAGCTGAGCACAGCCTCACACTTACACCTGAATATGTTGTGTTCTATCCACACAAAAAGGGCTGCATACCCCCTGGAGAGAGTCTGGAGACAGGGCAGGAAGGAAGGACCTCTGTGCACTTCAAAGCTTTCTTTGAAGTCTCCCCCATTTCAAAGGCACAACTGGGTATAAGTACTGGACCTCTGACACCATGATTTTAGTACACTTTGTCCAGAGGTTTACTAAAATCATGGTGTCAGAGATCCAGCACTGTGGCCACTCTGCCAGGAAGAACTGCTGTGCTGCTGAAGGGACTGCCACTCTGCTGGACTGCTACTTTGCTGGACTCTTGCCTTGCAGTGCTCTTGCCTTGCTGAGCTGCCCTGCTGCCTGCTGTTGTGCCTGAGTGAGAAGGACTGGACCTGCATCACTAGAACCCTAAAGTGACTCCAAGGTCAAGGTCCTGCTGGCTTGCCTCCTGTTCTAAGTTTCAGGCATATCAAAGACTTCAACTAAGTGCATCTGCATTTGGACTCTACAGGCTGTGAGTCTGCACTGCCAAGTGGTGCCACCCCAGTCCTGGACCCTTGGAAGTGTGGCCGAAGGTGCTTCTACATCCAGAACCCACGCATCCTCATCGGAACCAGCGCATCTTCGGCTTTGTATGAGTTGGAATCAGCGCATCCCAGTCGTTGCATGGAGTGAACCTGGTGCATCGCCTTCAGAACCAGCGCATTGCGTCAGAATTGATGCATCACCTACTGCAGGAGAATAAGCGGCGCATTGTATTTGGAACCAACGCTTCAAACTTAGAACCATCACCGCAGTTGTGTGGAGAAAATCGATGCATCTCGTCCACTGTGTGGCTAGATACTGATGCATTGCTTCGGCTGCAGCTCACATCTTTGTCGACGACAACGCATCCCAGATCAAGGTACTTTGACTCAGCAGGCCCAAGAGGGTCTCTGTATCCGGCCTGTGCTCCATCGCGGTCGGCCTGAACTTTGGCTTTGCCCCAGTTCAGCACAACCAGATAACCCATTTAAGTGCTTATTGCTTCTAAGAGCTAATTTATATTTATTCTTTGAAAATTCATATCTCAACTTCTACTTGTTGGATTTTTGTCGTTTTGGTCTTGTTTTTCTTTTTTATAAACATATTTTATTGGTATTCTGTAGTGGTAAATAACAGTCACAGCACATTGATCAACCACCCCTCCATCGCACATCGTCCAATGGGTAGTCAACAAAGCATATTCCTGAGCAGAACTTACTTTGCATACACATACAGTTATAATCAAAATGCAGTAATTCCTACAATAAGAGAAAAGTAACAACGGTCATTCCTACAATAAGCCACCCCGAAACAGCAACCGCCCTCCCTAACACAGTGTCCCATCCAGTTAGTGTCTGAATAAGAGTGCACAAATAGCAGGACAATATTGTCTGTGTCTACAAAGAGATCAGGAATAGAGGAGTTGAGTGTGCATGCCGGGCCAAGCCGGCCTTGTGAGAGGTCCACCTGAACAGTGTTATGGGCCAGTTAAGATGTCCATCCAGCTGGAGGGGCGTATGTCCTCAGGCCCCACTCATAAGTTCTCCTACAGGGTAGATGGGTCCTCCTGGTCACTCTTCTTGTCCCACTTAAGATCCTCCAACAATCCCCCCAGGCTCTGGCAGTCTCCAATTGGACCCTCCCATGCCTAGCATCTCTCATCAGGGCCATACCCTCAGAGTCAGCCCACAGTGTGGGGTTGCTGCACCACCTTGCTAGCTGCAGGCTCCTAGCGCTCTTCCAGTTAATGGAAATTTGCCTCTTGGACAATATCAGTGCAAGGTCTACGAATTTAGTGCTCACTTTGTGCTTAGCCTGTCTGGGTAAGAGACCCTGTCGTGTAGTTCCTATATTACCTATACAGGATCTGCGCGTTTGGATAACATAAATGGGGGATTGGTGCCGGACTGATTCCGTGCACCCCCACTGGATACATTAGCCTGTCTGTATCAGCTAGCTCACAGTGCCACTATAAACTCCTCTTATCACGGAGAGAATAGATTTTGGCAACCTCAGAACATGACAACCCTGATCCCTCAGAATCGTGGAAACAATATACTACCTTTCGCTCAGTCACTCGTGCTTACTTAGTTTGTCTCAGAGATATACACAGAATAAACCTTCTGGTCGTTTTCAATAAGAATTTATTGAACAGTTGTGTGACGCAGGTCAAGCAGATACGTGAGACCAAGGGGATTATAGTTAAGCGAGGTTTATTTAAATTAACAGGGATGGCGTCTGTTGGCGGTCCCAGCGACGTCTTTGTCAGGGGGAATGCCGTCTTCCTCCTTGGCGTCGCTCTGGTCCGGATTGGCAGCGGCTCCGGGTGAGTGGGGAAAGATAAAGGAACAAAGTCGAAAGGCACTTGGTTAGTGCTCAGTGTGGGAGGTCTCGCGGAGGAAGGGAGTGATGGGAGGTAACACCGCCAGTTCTAGGGTAGTGCAGGGTAAGGGACCGTCACCGTGGAGAGGAAGTTACGCAGCGCACGCTGCCTGGAACAGTATCTCCCTGACTAGGTTCCCGGTTCCCTCCCGCCTCCCGATAGAGTTACTCCCGACCTTCCCGGGCGCCGTAATCGGGTACGCACCTGTTCTAGCCACGTTCCTCCGGGAGCGTGGCTGGGCGCAACACTGGGTCGTTGGCCTCCTGGCTTTTCCTCCGGTCGTCCGATCTCGTCTCCTGTCGCAGCTCTCTCGTCCGGTCGAGGTTCCGCTGTTCCGATGCTCCGTCTGGCTTCTCCTCCTTCCGCCTTCCGGTTCTGAGACCCCGCTTCATTGGACCACGGCTCCTTATCAACGGATGACGCACTGTCTTCCCACCCCCAAGGGGCGGGGCTCCAGTCGGCCTGCAGAGGATCCTTAAAGGGCCAGTGGTACACCTCACTGATTGAGTCACCCCCGGGTGGGCACACCTCCGGGTCCGGGAGCTGGAGGGGAGAAAAAGGGTCCCTGCCATCAATCCGTGCGACACCAGCGGAGTCCTCGAGGGAACCCGACAAACCCCTCCCCGTGAATCGTCCCGGTCGGGGACGACGGGAAAGCGGGAGAGAAAGTCCGCATTGGCGTTCAAGGCCCCCTTGCGGTGTAGTACAATGAAACTGAAGGGTTGGAGGGATAGGAACGAGCGCATTACGCGGGGATTATTGCCCTTGTTCCTACTCATCCAAACGAGGGGGGCATGGTCCGTATACAGGGTAAACTGCCGGCCTTCCAGGTAGTAACGCAGCTTCTTGACGGCCCATTTGATGGCTAAACACTCCTTTTCGACCACCGGATAGTGTTGCTCACGGGGGAAGAGTTTCCGGCTGAGGAATAGAATGGGTCGCTCCGACCCGTCCCCGGAGACCTGAGAGAGGACGGCCCCTAGTCCTGTCTCGGAGGCGTCGGTCTGGAGAACGAAGGGACGACTGTAATCGGGACATACCAGAATGGGACTGCTTGTGATCAGGGTTTTTAGTTCATGGAAGGCCTGTCTGACCGAGGAGGAGGGGTTGGTCAGAGCATGGTTGGGGACGCCCTTCTTCAGCAAGTCAGACAAAGGAGCAGCTATTTCGGAGAATTGGGGTATGAACCTCCTGTAATACCCTAACAGTCCTAGAAACGCTCTCACCTCTTTTTTGTTTGTGGGTAAGGGTGTTTTAGTGATGGCCCTGATCTTTTCTTCCTGTGGTTCTATGCTACCGTTACCCAACAGATAGCCTAGATATTTGACCTTTTGGAATCCCATGCGAGATTTTTTTGCATTTATATGGAGTCCTGCCTTCTGTAGTTCCAGAAAAACTCGGTGACAATGCTCTAGGTGTTTTTCCCAGGAAGGACTGAAGATGATAATGTCGTCTAAGTATGCCGATGTGTATGCCTGATGCGGTTGCAACACTGTGTTCATTAATCTCTGGAAGGTTGCAGGGGCTCCGTGTAACCCGAAGGGCAGGACCGTAAATTCGAAAAGACCATCAGGAGTAGAGAAGGCGGTCTTTTCACGGTCCGAACGACGGAGGGGTACTTGCCAATAACCCTTGGTAAGATCAAGAGTGGAAATATACTTTGCATCCCCGAGGCGTTCGATGAGCTCGTCTACCCTGGGAAGGGGATAGGCGTCTAGCTTAGAAATAGCATTCACCTGGCGGAAGTCTATACAGAAGCGAATTGACCCATCGGGTTTCGGTACCATTACGATGGGAGAAGACCAGTTACTCCGGGAGGGACGAATAACTCCCATTTGTAACATCTTATCTACTTCCTGGGATACGGCTTCTCTCCTGGCTGCCGGTATCCTATAGGGTCTTTGTTTGACTACTTTTCCGGGTAAAGTCTCTATGCTATGCTCTGTGAGGGTGGTTCTGCCGGGGAGGTCGGAAAGAAGAGGAGAGAAGGGTTCTAAGGTGTCTAGCAGTCCCTTTTGTTGAGGTGCTGTTAGTTCCGAGTTGACAACCAACTGTTCCAGGGTAGAGGTGTTCTCCGCGGGGGAATAGGCTACTCTCTGGGGGGGAGGACCTATCCATTTCTTTAGTAGGTTGATGTGATAGGTTTGATATTTGTTGGGCCCAAGCTGTATTCGGTAACTGGTCTTTCCAATAGTGGAGACTACTTTGTATGGACCCTTCCACTCTGTCTTTGTTTTTGAAATGGAGGAGGGGAGGAGAACCAAGACCCAATCATTCACCTGTAAAACTCTCCACTTTTTCCCTTTGTCATAATGACATTTTTGCTTTTGTTGACTTTTCTCTAAGTTGGTGTGTGCAAGATCCCTTAGCTTCCCTATGCGAGATCGAAGATGTTGGGCATATTCGAGGAGGTCAGAGCTGTTATCTTTCTCCGTCTCCCATGTCTCCTTTGTCATCTCGAGCAAGGTCCGGGGTTGTCTGCCGTAGAGCATCTCAAACGAGGAACACCCCAGGCTGCTCTGAACCTGCCCTCGTATGACAAAGAGCGCAAGAGGCAGGAGCCGATCCCAGTTTTTTCCCTCCCTGGTCAACATCTTCTTTAGGGTCCCGTTATATCTTTCGACCAGGCCGTCAGTCTGAGGATGGTAAACTGAGGTTCTCAGATGCTTTACATCCAACAGTTTACAGACCTGGGACATAAGACGGGAGACAAAAGGAGTACCCTGGTCTGTGAGTATTTGAGTGGGAAACCCAACCCGCGAGAAGTATTCTAGTAGTTTATCGGCTATGTTGGCGGTGGTTGGGGCTCTTAGGGGGAAGGCCTCAGGGAACCGAGTACAATAATCTACCATGACCAGAACGTGCTGGAACCCCTTTGTGGACTTAGGTAGAGGGCCGATAAGGTCCATCCCTACCCTCTCGAAGGACCGTCCAATAATGGGCAAAGGCTGCAGGGGAACGGGAGGGGGCCTATAAGGATTCTTCCGTTGGCAGACGGGGCACTCTTGACAGTACCGTTTGACGTGTGCATGTATCCCTGGCCAATAAAACATTCGTAGAAGGTTTTGGCTGGTCTTTAGGGCCCCTGAATGTCCCGCGAGGAGGTGAGAATGGGCAAAAAAGGAGATTTGGTCTCGAAAGTCTTTGGGAACCAGCAACTGAGGGTTGGCGTCCTTTTCGGCTACTCGGTAAAGCAGGCCGTTGGTGACTTGGAAATGGGGGTAGTGTTTAGGGGTATGTGACTGGAGGTGGAGAGCCTCTTGCCACGCATGGGCGAGCGTGGCATCATTCTTCTGGGCCCATCGGAAGTTTTTATCCCCTTGCCAAGGACTCTGAGATAACAGAGCCTTGGAGCCCACGTGATCGGTGTTGAAGGCGGAGGTGGGACCCTTCTTTATAAGGCTAGAGAATAAGGAGAGGAAGTTGGGATTATCGGTGCCAAGGATGAGGTCTTCTGGAAGGGTGGCAGAACCCCCACGGTGACCAGGGAAAGGGGGCCTTCAGGACAACGAAGTGGTATTTGGGCTACAGGGTAAGGACGAACGTCCCCGTGAACACAGCGAATTAAAACCCGTTTCCCCGGAAGTAGTTGGTTGGACTTGACTAAGTCCTGTTTGATCACGGATTGGCGACATCCTGAATCCAGGAGGGCCAACACAGATGTGTCATTGACAGTTAGACTTACGTAGAAACAGGACCCCAATTCAGCCGTGTACATGAGGTTCTTTGGCACATAGCTTATGTCCATAGGTTCTTCTGTTTTCCTTCGAGGGCAGGCTCGGGCGATGTGGCCCCACTCCCCGCAGTCGAAACACTGGGGGCCTCGAAATAAGGTGTTCTCGGGTTTCTGAGGGCGGACTCTTTCTGGCTCTCGGATGGGTCTGAGGGCTTTTTGCGGCGTGGGCAATGTCCGGGGTGTTTTGTCGGCCTCCCAGGGGCCGAGGCGTGGTTGTGCCCTGGAGAAGGAGGTGGCCATTTCCACCGCCTGCTCGGCCGTCAGATTGGCATGTTGACGTAACCAGCGCTGGGTGTTGTATGGCAGGGAGTCCAAAAACTGTTCCAAGTAAATGGACCTCATAATGTCTTCCTTGGTCCTGTCATTGGGCTTCAACCACTTGTCGGCGGCGAGTTTTAACTTAAAGTACAAAGTCTTCGGATTGTCGCCGGTGGCGCCTTTTTCTTTCCTAAACCGGAGACGATAGGCTTCTGCATCCATTCCAAGGTGATCTAGTATCACCGCCTTGATCTCTTCATATGGCGTTACACCGCCGGAGTTGGCGACCTGATAGGCCGCCTGTGCCTCCCCAGTGAGCAAGGGGGCCAAGAAAAAGGGCCATTTCACGAGTGGCCATCCGGCAGCTCTGGCTGCCCTTTCGAAATTCAACAAAAAGGCATCGGGGTCCTCCCCAGGGGTGTATTTTTGAAGGGATATGTTAGGGGTGGCCAGTGCACTGCGTGTGGCCTTCTGTCCTGCGGGTTCTGTAGGGGGGTCGTCGGTGGGTCGGCGGAGGGACTCCACCTGGGTCTTCATGAACTCTTTGAGGGTGTCCCGGTCGGCCTGGGCAGAGGACATCTGCCGTTCGACGGCCCATTCAAGCTTCTGCTGCCCCTCCACGATATGCTGTATTAGGGCTTCCATCTTTGGGCTCACAAATGGTGCTCGCCTGCCTGCATTCTCCACCACATGTGACGCAGGTCAAGCAGATACGTGAGACCAAGGGGATTATAGTTAAGC
This sequence comes from Calotriton arnoldi, assembly GCA_963921515.1. Lineage (NCBI taxonomy): Eukaryota > Metazoa > Chordata > Amphibia > Caudata > Salamandridae > Calotriton > Calotriton arnoldi. The sequence goes on along the minus strand of CAWUFW010002792.1, from coordinate 84,001 downwards.
GAGGTTAATTTAAATGAACAGGGATGGCGTCTGTTGGCGGTCCCAGTGACGTCTTCGTCAGGGGGCATGCCATCTTCCTCCTTGGCGTCACTCTGGTCCGGATTGGCAGCGGCTCCGGGTGAGTGGGGAAAGATAAAGGAACAAAGTCGAAAGGCACTTGGTTAGTGCTCAGTGTGGGAGGTCTCGCGGAGGAAGGGAGTGATGGGAGGTAACACCGCCAGTTCTAGGGTAGTGCAGGGTAAGGGACCGTCACCGTGGAGAGGAAGTTACGCAGCGCACGCTGCCTGGAACAGTATCTCCCTGACTAGGTTCCCGGTTCCCTCCCGCCTCCCGATAGAGTTACTCCCGACCTTCCCGGGCCCCGTAATCGGGTACGCACCTGTTCTAGCCACGTTCCTCCGGGAGCGTGGCTGGGCGCAACACTGGGTCGTTGGCCTCCTGGCTTTTCCTCCGGTCATCCGATCTCGTCTCCTGTTGCAGCTCTCTCGTCCGGTCGAGGTTCCGCTGTTCCGATGCTCCGTCTGGCTTCTCCTCCTTCCGCCTTCCGGTTCTGAGACCCCGCTTCATTGGACCACGGCTCCTTATCAACGGATGACGCAAGGTCTTCCCACCCCCAAGGGGCGGGGCTCCAGTCGGCCTGCAGAGGATCCTTAAAGGGCCAGTGGTACACCTCACTGATTGAGTCAACCCCGGGTGGGCACACCTCCGGGTCCGGGAGCTGGAGGGGAGAAAAAGGGTCCCTGCCATCAATCCGTGCGACACCAGCGGAGTCCTCGAGGGGAACCCGACAAGTTGTTATTCTAGTGTAGAATATATGAGCTGCAACAACCATTAGACAGTAGCAGAGATATATGATTAGCAGTACTACGAAAGTAAAGGGATGGTATAGTTCTACCATCTTGCAGAAATCATGAATATATACACGTACATAAAACACATGATAAAAAGTGCGTACTCCTATCATGTCTCCCTAACTAGATGTACCTAAATGTAACTAGCATCTGTGTAGGTGTTATGCCAAGAATCCCTCTAGGATCTAGTCCACCCATTACCTGAGAGTTTAGAGAATGTGGGACCCCGTCCTGGTCTCGAGTTGGACACCCCGCGAGGGATGTTAGACCACTGCTAGCTGGAGCGTCTGCATGCAGGAACCTCAGCGTCTCTGGTCAGTGTGTCAGCCGGGAAGTCACGGTCTCCTCTATCTTCCTAAGCAAGATGCGGTGTATGTATACCCATAGGTCTCCCCAGGGGTCCTACCTTGCTGTGTTACTGTGTCGGCCTAAAGGATGACGTTGGGCCTGAACTTTATACAGAGATATTATACAGGAGATGGTAATCCTACTGTTAGTCCTGCTGTGCTTCCAAGAAGCCTCATGCATAATGTATGAGAATTGAACCAGGGAAAAACCCGCTTTCTGAATGCAGTGTCATATCTAGGTTAAAGGTCAGTGCCTAAGAACCGTTATGTATGCAATGTAGGGAAGAATATAGGTGAAAGGTTGCAATGTTACCTGTGCCTATATAAGGTACCTATATGGAATATAACACCCACTCCTCTTCCGACTGGACGACATTAGTAACTTATTACCATACTACTAGCCGAACTAGATATTGGTACGCACAAAGCTTAAAAACATCCGTTTAGCTAAAAGTGTCAAAAATTTCTAAAAAATTTCTAAAAACTTAAAACTGTCTAAAAATAAAAAAATTTGCAAGCTATATATCTAAAGTGTCCTTAGTTATAGTCTGGAGCACTATAAACATTAGAAAGCCATGTATGCCCAAAAAATGAAAGGAATGTCAATTTTTGTTTTGAGTTCTAATTTCGAGCTTATTTTTCAAAAAGGGAGGAATTCTTAAAATTTCGGTCGGACCAAATATATCGAAATCAACCTTGTCCCAAACTATACCATCCGGTATAGGAACTGCTGTAATGTTCACTGATGACAAGTCTCTTTGTTCTCGATGAGATGATTGGTGTGGTTTTAAAAGTAAGTTCACCTTTTGGGCTGCAGAGCTTTGTCGAAGGTATCTTCAATTAACAAGCATGCTAAAAACTATTACTAAGCCTACCCAGAAAAGAAAGAAAAGTATCCCAGTGATTATCCATAGTTCTGCCCAGGGTGACACCAGGTAAGTCTTTTTAAGAAAGTTCAGAAAGTCTTTTACTTGCTGTTTGCGTGATTTTTTGGCTGGCATAGTTTCCGGTTCGCTTGGATCCAAAGAAAACGTATCAAAGTTTATGAAGTAGCCAGAAGCAGTTCGATCAATTGTTGATATTGCATCAGGATTTGTAGAAATCGTGGTTTGCTCTCGTCGAGGCATGTTGACGTAGACATCTGTATTTGGTCGAATAGCAATTTGTCTGTCATTTTGAGTTCGATTTTGAAGTTGAACTTCAGGTTCCAGGGGAACAAGTTCCATAGCATTGTTGCATAGTCCATCATTCCGTGCTGGGGACTCTTCGAACGTGATGAGTCTTTCCGTTTGAACTTCTTGGATTGTAGCGAGAGGAGGGCGCCTGCTACTTTGGAGTCCACGTGGCCTACTACTCAGTATCGGCCACATAATGTGGTTTGATTAGGTCGATTGAGACAAATCTTTTCTCCTTTTTTCCGGGAAGAGGCGGTAGAAGTACAGTTCTTCTTCCTTCAATTGCTAGGACCGGTACAGGTTTTCTGTATGATGGCCCAAATTCTTTTTTGTCCGCTATCTTTTCTCTGACCAGATCCCCGACTTTTGGGATCCAGACAGGTCTTGCCGTGACTGATTTGACTTCCTCAGTGGTGGTCTGCTTCAGGTGGACATTCATTTTTTGTGTCCTGGATTCATTTAGATCCTGTAAAAGAGCCAAACGATCATGGATGTCAAAAGATTTTTCATCCGCCACTGTGCCTTCACAATCAAGATCAGGTACCCACATTCTTGTCCCAAATAGGACCTCATATGGAGTGACCCCCCCTAGAGAACTTCTTGGCATGTTGTTCAAAGCTCGCTGGACTCCATACTGATGTTTTACCCAACTTTCACCCGTGCCTAATACTCTAGCTGGTAAAGATTGCTTTAAGTCCCGTTTTTTTCTCTCCACAACCGAATTTCCCTCAGGATGGTACGGAGATGAGTACCGCAATGCTACACCCAATACTCGCATGGCCTCCTTGTAAGCCCGAGAGCTAAACGCAGGGCCCTGGTCAGAATGTAATGTGCCAATTGCGTATGTCCCTATAAAGACTCGCAAATCTTTTATAACAGTTCGAGCGTCAGCCGAGCTTTGGGGCCACACCCATATGAATCTTGAGCAGGAATCCACTGCAACCATGATATACCTGTAAGCCCCATCACATTTTAAGGGGCCGCAGTGGTCCAGGTAAATGCACGCGAATGGACAGTCTGATGCTGTCTAATAATGGGATTTGCGCTGGGCGAGCTATGGTGGCCCCATTTATCGGATGACAGATACCGCACTTTAAGACGAAGTCTTTAGTCTGCTTTATTAACCCAGGCCACCAATAGCGTTGTTTCAATAAAGAAACAGTCGCCGTAACTCCTGCATAGGCAGAACCTATCCCTTCGTGTGCTGCTAGAATTAAACCTAACCTACGATCCATGTTTGGAATTACTCTATCCCCCACTCCAGGAATCTGAGCAAATGGAATGTTATTGGCATCTAACTTGTAGGAGTACTTGAGTGGAAACATTTTTGGTACTGCTCCGCTGTTTTTACGACAAGCATTGATAGCTACCATAATCTCACCGTCTGTTCTCGTTTTAGAATGAGTGATTGCAGCTACGGAAGCCGTGCGAACAGCCCCCTTTGCGGCTTCATCAGCCAATGAATTCCCTTCAACGTGAACGCCATCACACTGATAACTCAGTGTATGTATCACGTGAGCCCTCGGTAGTTCGGTTTTCAACTCCACTACCTGTTGCCATAGCATTTTATGCTTAATTGTGCCACCTTTTGCATCTTTGAACCCGTTTTGAACCCAGTGCTGCAAATATTCATTATATGACTGTACACAGTAAAAGGAATCGCACACAATTAGTGTGGGGAATTCTCGATCTGTATTTACCAATGCCAGTATCAACGCTTTTAACTTTGCCAGCTGTGCCGTGCAGTCTCCTAGAGACTGCGCTTTTGTGCAACTTGGGTGGAACTTTCCATCCCGCATGCGACCTTTAACGATTGCGCATGCCGCGCTATATTGTTGCTTACTTCCTATGGCCGGTTGAGCAGATCCGTCAGTGTAAATTATATATTCATACTGACCTAGAGGCATTATTTTGTTTGGTAGAGGATATTCTTGTTCGTATTGCAGGAATGCTTGTGTCTTTAAATTTGGGTCGTACCTGTATTCTACATCTGTTGCAGTGAGAGAATTAGCCCATTGTATCCATCTCGGATGTAAAGCCTTAGCATTAGGAACGCTTGCCTTTGTTGCAGCTTCTAAAGCTGGAACTGGAGTCACTACTATTATTCGTTTCCCCTGAGCCAGTGCTCTTTCTCTCACTACAGCAGTCTGTACTGCTGTCAGAATCTTTTCTGTAGATGCGAAGCGCATCTCAGCATTTGTGTACAAATGTGATTTGTATGCAATTGGTACTGTCTCACCCTCATTATATGTTAGATAGGTGTACCCAAATTGACCCGCAACTATACGGATCACCAGGTTGCGTACGTTTACGCATGTCTGTAAGTGTTCGGAAGCTATCATGTCAGCTTGTAAGGAACGAAGTGTCTCTGTATGTTCCTGTGTCCATTGTTTTACTGAAAAATCAGGTTTTATTAAATCGTAGAAAGGTTTCACTCTTTCTGCGTAATCCAAAATGTATGTTCTATCAAAATTTAAGAATCCCAGAATTGACTGTAAATTTTTCAATGATTTTGGAGGTTGGAGCAGCGCTCATTTTTCTAAAAAATTTGCTGCCAGGCTTTTTCCTTCACTTGAAAGCTCATAACCTAAAAACAGGACACTGAGATGGGCAATTTTTGATTTTTTCAAGTAGAATTTGTAGCCCTCAGATGCAAATCCAAAATTATGGTATTCACTCTGTTCAAGTGCTTCTCTAGGTCATCGTCCGTTAGATAAATATCATCCACATAGGACAATGCCTCTTCATCCAAATTTTGAAGTAAATCAGTTACTCTGGCCGAAAACAACCCTGGGCTGTTCTGATAACTTTGGGGGAGTCGACAAAATTGACGCTGGGACCCTAGAGCTGAGAATGCTGTTAGATGCCTGCTTTCAGGCGCTATATTTTGGCAGAAAAATCCATTTGAGATATCAAGTGTCGTTTTATATTTTTTCCGCACAATGTTATTCATTAATGCGGCACTGTGTGCAATTTGAACTGCAAATGTCTTAGTGCAAGTGTTTAAATGTCTATAATCTAAAACTAGAGGATATAAATTGTCAGGTTTCATGACAGGAAACAAAGGATTGTTCATTGGTGAGGTGCAAGTTTCAATCACCCCTTGGTATTCAAGTTGATCTAAGATCTCCCTGACCTGTTTTTTAGCTTCTTGCTTTATTGGATACTGCCTCTGTGCAGTTGGAGTATTTTTTAAAGGAATTATTTGGTGGGTTGAATCCTCATCCCATCCAACATGGTTTTTGTATAATGTCGGAGCCTGGGCTACCACCCACTCCTGCGCATAAGTGTGTTGTAAGTGCCTGGGAATATGGTCTGAGAAGGCCGGAAGAATTACCGTTTCTCCTTTAGGGCAATACACAACGAATGCTGGCGGGCAATCTTGTTCAGCTAATAAAATATCATAGCCAAACGTCAGATTCTCCCAAAAGAGACCTCTCACTGTTGTCCCCCTCCATTTGGAGCATTATTTCATATACTTTATGTGGGACACTTACCCTAGTATCGGGTGCTTCTACCGTTACATAATCATTCAAGTCCGCTGTCACCAGAAATTCCTTCAGGTTCTGGCGAGCTATTGTTACTTCTGCCGCACTGTCTAGCATCGTCAGAGCCCATTCCTCGTTCAGTAGTCGAGTACTCAGAATTCTGGGCATGTCTGATCTTTAGACCTGCAACTTTCTTCTTTTTGAACTGTGGCTTTTGCTTTGGTTTCTCTTCTTTTTTAGAAGTGTAATCCTGAGCGTGCTGCTTGTCTCTGGACTTTGTATGCTCTTCTTGTCTGTCTGACCGTCCTTCCCTCTCGGAGTTTTTCGATGAACCCTGAAAGGAACGAGAGGAATGTGTATCAGTATCCTGATACCTGTCAGGTTTCCTAATATTATCCCTATTCCTGAGGTTATACCTCTTTTCGGAGGGCTCCTGTGGCGGAGATCTACCTCAGGATTGATATCTGTTTCCTTTAAAGTTTTGTTGATTTTTATTGTCCCACTTCTTCTTTGTTGAAACGGGTGTCTGCTTAGAAGTCTCCTTTTCAGGACCGCCCATCAGTGGTTTTAAAGCTTTCCCACCCAAACTGTCTCTGCCTAATTCTGCATACGCAGTTTCAATTATCTTTGGTAGTTCGTGTTCCTGTTCTAAAGGACTGAACTCCCTTAGGCGTTGGCAGATAGCCACTGAAGCTGCTTCCCCCTTAATGTTAGCTAGTATTATGGCTGATAAATGGGCATAGTTACCTAGTAAATTCATCCCTAAGTTTAGGGCAGGTTCTGCTCCATACTCGTTTTGTATTTGTCTCAATACATCAGGTACTACTGCTAATGATGGGATACCATGAGTTCTGGTGTAAATGGCAGCAAAGACTGTACCCCAAGTGGTACAATCCTCTATTTGTGGTGTTATCCCCATGGGCAAGCAGATTGTTAGCATTCTGTGTTTTTCATACGGGGTAGTATTCGGGAATACTGCCTCTAGCGGTGTTATTTTCTGAGCTACCCAGAACGGCATTTGTTCACGTTTTGTGGGCATTTTACCCATTACCGCGTGTAATGTTTGTGGTGTAATTTTAGTTGCTGTACCCTGATTTTGAGTTCCATTTGTTGCAACTATTGCTGGTTGAACTGTACGTGTCCTCATGACGAATTGCGTCAAGTTCCTATAGATTTTAATTAAATCTTTATGTTGTATGAGTAAGTCTCCTGGTGGCATTCTTTCAATGTCAGGATGTGGTGTGTAGGCCGCTAATATTGGCCATGTGGCCCCTTCTCTTCCGAGCGGGCCGAGTCTTACTCTTCTTCTTATGTGGGGTAGGGCACCTTTAAACCAGTATAAGTGTTCCTGGTACATGAGCGGAACCTCTATGTCCTCAAACGGACAGTATTCCACTGGTGCATCTCCTTCTGTGTAGGAGTGAAATGTTTTTGTTCTTACATTTGCCGCTGGGAATGTATCCCACGAATAAAATGCCTCTGTTCTGTTTGATTCGTGTGCCTCAATCCCGAAACTACTATGCCACCCCTAGATGATAAACCATGCTCTAGCAGGCTCAGGGTGACTGTATTTCTAAAATTTGGTGCAATTTGTATTGCGCCTGCATCTTCCTCGTCTTTGAGGGGCAGTTCTTGTTGAAGTGGATCTAAGACCTGGTTAGTCATTGTTTTTAGTACACTAAATAACTTTTCAAGGGAACCAAGATAAGGTGTTATGCACAATTTTAGGAACACTGTGTCCTTCAAGCTTGATTAACCAACAGCCAATAAATAGGATTTTTTAGCCTACTCAGCTGTGGCGGAGTTTGTGCCCACCCACTCCAGACGTCTCTGGTGTTTTGTGAGTAGGGGTCTCTGAGAACAGCACGACTGAACTACTCAGATTCTACTATAAAATAAGTACCCAACCAACCATGTCGTGTAGTTCCTATATTACCTATTCAGGATCTGCGCGTTTGGATAACATAAACTGTGGGATTGGTGGCGGACTGATTCCGTGCACCCCCACCGGATACGTTAGCCTGTCTGTATCAGCTAGCTCACAGTGCCACTATAATCTCCTCTTATCACGGAGAGAATAGATTCTGGCAACCTCAGAACATGACAACCCTGATCCCTCAGAATCGTGGAAACAATATACTACCTTTCGCTCAGTCACTTGTGCTTACTTAGGTTGTCTCAGAGAGATACACAGAATAAACAGTCTGGTCGTTTTCAATAAGAATTTATTGAACAGTTGTTATTCTAGTGTAGAATATATGAGCTGCAACAACCATTAGACAGTAGCAGAGATATATGATTAGCAGTACTACGAAAGTAAAGGGATGGTATAGTTCTACCATCTTGCAGAAATCATGAATATATACACGTACATAAAACACATGATAACAAGCATTGGCATAGCCAATAGGTCTCGCCTTTGGGACCTTATAAGTGTTTAGTCATGCAACAGTTGATGTTGTTGCACCAAGGATATTGTACTGCATAACTAAATACTTATAAGGTTCCAAAGGCAAGACCTATTGGCTATGCCAATGCTTGTTTAGGACTTGTACCTTGTTTGCCAACATTCCACGCCATCTAATAGGGTGCTGCCGAAACACACGCAAGGGCGGACAGGCCGCCATCTTAAGGCAGAAGTCCTGTTACAGCTCTGGTCTGAAAGAGCCCCAAAGTCATACAGGTTGAAAGAACAGTATCAAGGTACCTTTATTGATCCATGAATACGCAATTAACATCTCTCTTCCAGGAGGGAACAGGGGCGAGACGAGGCTCATCCCACCAAGATCTTCCACGAGTTTTTAAATTAGACTTGAAGAATAGAGGCTTTTAGCATAATGCTTCTTGCTTGATTTTAAATGTTGAACACGTGATAGAAACATGTTAATAAAGAAACACAACTTTCAATCGCGTGCTCCCCTTACCGAGCAGCTCTGATTTGAGCCCCGACCTGCAGGACACAGAGACCGCCGCAGCAGGTGCAACGCCCCTCCCTGCAGTGAGCTGAGTTACCAGCAAACACCCACCACGAGCGGCAGAAGCAGACATGGACTACGGATGTGGTGATCAAGCAAATGTTATTAAACACAGGGCTTGTTGCAGAGCAGATAGAGTTGGTTTCACACACACAAACCTCAGAACTTCGGTTTACAGTCTCAGCAGCCACAGCGTCAGGCGGACTGACTGACACTATCAGTGCTCAGTCACAGACGAAGGCGATGGAGGGTCGCTGTGCTGCACGCTCCCCACGCCCCCTGGGGTGTCCGTCCAAGATATGGACAGTGGACAGGCAGGCCTCTAGACAGCAGCTCTCCACACCCGGCCTAAAAAGCAACCGGTCCTTTCACCGGAGCCCTGCAGGACAGCAACACTGGCTCCGCCGCAGTTATCTGTGGGAAGCGCGCCCTCTAGTGACCATATTAAAGTACAAGACCCATTATAATTTACCTTATAATTGACTGCTCTTGTGAACTAGCATTGGCTCAAACAGTCAGCTGGAAGGGGAAAACAAGAGAGGAGCGGGGGCGAGCGAGCGCGGCAGCCTGCAGAGCTGACCAGACGCTCGTGCGTCATGGCCTTTTGCCTGCGATTACACGCACGGCCGGCATGTGTTTCCAATTATCGCGCCTGCGTCTGGGCACGATAATGGGAAACAGATCTCGGCCCTGCGCGCGTAACCGCAGGAAAAAGGCCATGACGCACGAGCGTCTGGTCAGCTTTCTGAAGCCCCTTACTATAAGTCTCGCAAGCAGCGCATGCGCAACCTAAAAAGTGCGTACTCCTATGATGTCTCCCTAACTAGATGTACCTAAATGTACCTAGCATCTCCAAGAATCCCTCTAGGATCTAGTCCACCCCATTACCTGAGAGTTTAGAGAATGTGGGACCCCGTCCTGGTCTCGAGTTGGACACCCCGCGAGGGCTGTTAGACCACTGCTAGCTGGAGCGTCTGCATGCAGGAACCTCAGCGTCTCTGGTCAGTGTGTCAGCCGGTAAGTCACGGTCTCCTCTATCTTCCTAAGCAAGATGTGCTGTATATATACCCATAGGTCTCCCCAGGGGTCCTATCTTGCTGTGTTACTGTGTCGGCCTAAAGGATGACGTTGGGCCTGAACTTTATACAGAGATATTATACAGGAGATGGTAATCCTACTGTTAGTCCTGCTATGCTTCCAAGAAGCCTCATGCATAATGTATGAGAATTGAACCAGGGAAAAACCCGCGTTCTGAATGCAGTGCCATATCTAGGTAAAAGGTCAGTGCCTAAGAACCGATATATATGTAATGTAGGGAAGAATATAGGTAAAAGGTTGCAATGTTACCTGCGCCTATATAGGGTACCTATATGGAATATAAGAACCCAAGAGACATGCCGAGGGGGAGAGCTCCACGCTGCATGCAGTGACATCATTAGTGACCGCCAGCATGTCCTTCCAGAAGCCCACAAGTTGTGGCATTCCTATACCATGTGCAACAGTTAATGTCTCCAAGCTCCTCCGCCACTGCCACCTCACTCAGAGTGTTAAAATATCTGTGTACTCCGGGCCTCCAGCCTCCCAGGAGCGAAGTCACTGAAAGGTGGGCCCGCAGCATCTTGCCACAGGTCCCTCTGACGGTGCCCCCTCAGGCCACGCCGTCCAGCAGCAGTGTTTCACTGCATTCACCACCTCCAGCAGAAGTGTTGATCATGGCTCCCACTGGCAGCACAGATCAGCACACAGCAATGCACTGGGCCTGCCCATGTTAGCCTACAGAGCTAGTAATACTACAATGGGTAAAAATATGTGGGCTGTTTTTCCCCTACCAGGGCATATAAAACATATTTTATACTGTCCCTGCGTTTTATAACAAGGCACCCTACACTTGGGGCACCTAGGGCAGACTTTAAGGTGATTTATATGTAATAAAAAAGGTCGTTTTGGACTTTGGAAGTACTTTTAATTTCAAAGTTGAATTTGGACACAGTTTTATTTTAAAATCAGCCTGCAAGGCAATTCTGGTTTTAAAATGACACCAGAACACCACAGCAGTGCACACTTAAGTGCATTAAGTCCACTGGGGTCTCTAGACCTCCATGTCCTACTATATATTAGGGACTTACAGGTAGGTTGTCGTGGCCAATTATAACTACACCAATTACCACATACCTTTTAAGCACAGAGCATTGGCCCTGGGCCTGTTAGCAGAGCCAAGGGCACTTTCAGAGTCACTAACGACCAGTATCGGTCCAAAAATGGGGGCGATAAGGGCTAAAAGGATGACTTTCCTACAGTTTCAAACAATGATCGTTTTAAGTTAAGGATTTACAGAAAGCAAAATCATATTAGAATAAATTAGAATGTACATGCTTTGAATAATATGCAATTTAAAGTATCAGATTCCTATACATTAGAGGATCCAATTTGGGACTGCTTCGAAGAAAATGACAAAAGCAAGTCAGTCCTCTTATTAGGAGAGTACTCTAAAGTCCCCTGCTTTGCTGTATTCCAAGTCTTGAATCTCAATTGAACATGAGGAGATCATTACAGCTCTGAACTATATCAAAAACACACAAAGTAACATTTTACACACCTACACACTGATCTCTTAAAACTATCCAATCATTTTAAAGCAAGATGGCACAGTTACATAGTCGGGTGGTTTTGCAAGGCTTTCTCACTAACACGCTTCTCTCTGCATACTTCAAGTGTACACAATCTGTAAGTAGATATAATACACAAACTGAGCTCTGCCTTGCAGGTGTCTTCTTCCATGCACTAATCAAGTGAATTCAATTCAATTAAAAAAACTTTATTCGAACACCAGAGGTACCCATAAAAGTACAGACAAATACAATAAAATAGGTAAGATAAAATAAGTTAAAAAAACACAATAAAATAATTAAAAGTTCAACTCCCCAACAGCCACATTCAAAACAGTATTTCCAATAATTACAACAAATCGAATCAGTGTTCATATAACCATGAGCTCTGACCGCCACTCTCAGAAAAGCACCTACGTGGATTATCACATCATCGTCCATTAGTTGGAAAAGGACATTTGAGGCTTCTCTGATATTCATGCATTGCTTTTTCTTTAGGGGAATCAAAAAATGCCTTGTAAACATTTCATGAAATCCACAAAAAAATGTGAAATGCAAAAGTGTTTTCGCGGAGTTCCCATCACAAGGGCATGGCAAACTATCAAGATTGGTGCAGTAACCCAATGGAAAACGTAATAAATATTTCAGTGTGCCAGCCCTATAACGGAACAATAAGCTCCGTTCCCAACAGCTTGTTGTTCTGGTCATATATCCAGCAATCTGGCCTAGTGATACAGAATCTATGAAGGCAACAACACTTTTTTTCCGTCTCTCAATGAGCTATCGTTCTTTGATAGCTAGATCGTACAAAGCCTGCTGTAACTGTCTTTTAGTGATGTTAAGGTGCCTTCCAGGGTCAGAGAAAGCCTGCTTCAGCTTAACTGACAGCAGGCTAGATTCCACACTAGCAAGTCAAAGGATCTTATGACCTTTGTCACAGCTGAGGCTGTCTGTAATGACGTCTCTAGTGAGAGTCGCCTCCTTGTTTTTCCAGATGGTACACCATAATAATGGTGGGAAAGCGCTTAAATAATCTTCTATGTACGGAATGCCCAAATTGCTTTGGCAAATTAAATGGGAGGACGAACTGGGTGCCATTAAAATCTTTCTGCAGCAGCTATTTTCTTCAGTCTGCATAGTGTTGCATTTATGAATACCCCCAGTGTTTAATTTGTAAAATATTAAGTGCCAGGGCTCTGACCAGGAGGCCACTGCAGCTTGCACCACCCATCGCCCTTGTCATCACTGCCAAAACAACTACTAAACATCTCTCTTGCATGTAAATGCAACAGTTCAGATTATTCCAGGTCCCCAAAGCTAAAGGAATGGCTGGGGAGGCAGGTATTGGCAATTTTAATGTATATTGTAGTCCTAAACTACCGTTGTTCTGCTCAACTCTAAATTAGATGAGCAGCGCCACCATGTGGTGGACTGTTCTAAGTATGGTTTTGACATTTAGGTGCCGGTGCCGAGCACCGGAAACCAATTAAGTGCTGGTGCTGAGCACCGGAAAGTACCGGCTCAAATTAAGTACTGAATACCCCAAACCTCAGCCCCATATGTTGCAGTGGGTACACATTGGGATTTATAAATTTGTAGTAGGGGCAATATAGCGCCCCCACCCTTAGGTTGTGGCAGACTAAGTAAAGTGCCAATTGCCTTAGTAAGTTTTGTCCTGCTATGAGCAATATGCGGTGCCCAAGAGCCGGTAGCAGCTAATGTAATGCCTAGATAAGGAAAAGTGCTAGTGCAGTTCAGAGCGCCATTGCCTATTAAAAGGGTAGACAAACCCAGTTTCTTAGGGCTGCAGGCCATAATGTATGATTTAGTAAAATTGGTTTGCAGGTCAAGTAAACCCATAAAATCCTCAAAACCTTGAACTAAATGTCTCAGGGCTCTCGTTGTGCATGCCATCAAGACCACATCATCCCATACCAGAGTGAGGGTAATGATTGAACCTTTGATTTTTGGTACATCTGATGTGATATTTATTCAAAACAGGTGAAGATTATTAATATATAAGATAAATAAAAGTGGCGCTGAAATAGATCCTTGTCTCTCTCCAAGAAAGACACATATATCTGCAGTGACCTCACAGTCTGCAGTTAGTCGAACCCTGGCCTTCATATCCCTGAGCAGCTATGCTATAAAGTGCACTAGTGTTTCATCAAACCCCTGTGCAAGAAGATTTGACCGCAGCTTTGAGCGAGTAACACAGTCGAAAGCTGAGGTCAAATCCATAAATGCCAGGTATAGGGGTGAATGTTTAGCAACAGTGTATTTCCTGATAATGAGACACATGTTTAAACATTGTTCGATGGTTCCAACTCAGTTCCTGAAACCATATTGGCATAGATACAGAATAGACTTTTCTTCTGCCCACTCTCTAAATTCAGTTATATAATACCCTCCCAAGAATCTTTACTGTAGTACCAATTAGAGAAATGATCCTGTAACAACTAGGCTGGGCGTGGTCCCCCTTTTTAAAAATTGCCACTATAATCGAGGTAGTTCATGAGCTGGGTAGTGGGGAATGGGACAAGCTATTAAAAACATTTACCAATAAAGGTTCCCAAAACTCAGGGCTATGCTTGATTAGATCAATTAGAACTCCATCTAGGCCTGGCGCCTTACCACCTATGCTTTGCCCAATAGCATCTTCCACCTCACTTGGGAATACCTGAAACTCCCTTCGGTCATACTCCTCATCTGGGGTCTGTGGCTTCAATTGCAACATAGCTTTTAATAAAATGGGCCTCCCAGATTTCTCTAGCAATATGGCAGGTTATCGGGGTAACTGCTTGACTCAGGCGCTTCATGTCGGAAACGGCCCCCCCAGAAAAGTTTATCATTCTTCGTTGCTGCTGGCAGCACCAGAGTATCCCATTGGTGTTGCAGCACTTCCCGCTTCCTCCTAGAGATGGTCACCTTCTATTCCTTGCATCGGAGTGGCCCTTCCGAAGAATCCCTAGGGGTAGCCGCAAGCGCTTTACGCAACTGGCGGTTGGCCTCAGAACAGTCATGATTAAACCATCTGGGCTTAATGACTGGTATGCCTAGGGGACACAATAGCTTGCTCCTGATATTCAAGCAGAGCTGGGTAAAAGTCAGAACCACTTAGCTTTCAGAGTCATTATCAGTTAAGCATTTCTCCATCAGGTTTGGATTTTCAATGACCATAGTGTAAAAAGGTTAGGCAGGTTTGACTGCTGTCCACTTCAGTTGTAAACCATCACTAGTTATCTGCAAATGACTCACTCCACATTCCTTTCTCAACTTTGGCTTAGGGTGCAAGGTAAATAAAACCTCAATGGGGTTACGATCCCCATAAATAGATGGAACTGTATTCTTAAGTAGCACAAGATCTATCAAATTAGATGATAGAAAGAAGTAATCTATCATCAAGGAACAACCTTTGCCTCTATAGGTAGGTATCAAGTGATCTTCACTGCCAGCAATATCCATTATATTATATAAATCCTGGTAAAACTGGTAACTCATCAGCTCCAAACCTCTAGTGTCAACATCATTCACATGCTTTACAATATTACTTCCTGTAACTCAACTAGAGGTGGGTAAAAGGTTAATGTTACTGGGAATCTTGGTGTTAAAGTCTCCGGCCAAACAAAACCCTGCCTGTAAAGCTTTAGCAGCAACTACTTCCTGAAGAGAGGACATATATATATTCAAATAGAGTCAGGAATTTTGTATTCAGGACTTTAATAAAATCATTATTATAAAAATTAATACAAAACAAAATCGTGCCTCTCGTGAAACTCAAAACCTGGAAATTAGTGCTACTGGTTGCTATGATCTTAACGCTACCTCCGACCTGGAGGTTCACACAAATGGCCAAGCTGCCTGATGCCCACCCACACCAAGAGGGCTTTGCTAGAGTTCTATAACATTCAAATCTATCAATTAGTAACTAGGTCCTGTGCTAACCAAGTCTCCTGAAACATAAGCACATCATACTGCCTCATGAAGGTTAACCATTTCGGTAACATAACTTTAGATTGGAGAGCGGCCACTTTCCAACTCATAATTCTCAAGGTAGAGTCTCCCAGTTTCAAAGTAATATCAAAGGGGGGAGCAGTGTCACAATGAAGTGTGTTCACGGGTGAGTTAGAAAATGGCACTTTCCCATCCACAGGTATATTGCCCAGTCAGTCTAATCCCTCCAGATCATTTAATGTGGAGAACCTGTTGCTAAGTGCAAGCTGTGGGCTGAGGGCAAACCGATTGAGGAGAATTAGTGGAGCGCCCATCCCAGTGGGCTTATAAAAATAACCCAGTGGGAGAGCACAGATATTAGTATCAATCTTACCGGAGACCTCCTGAACTCCCAGCACATTTCTCAAAATTTGTGGTCTCCGAAAATTCATAACAACACAATCCCCATCAATATCCCTTTTAGAATGGCCCCCACCCTTTGCACCATTAATATCTCATTCAAATACATGCTCCTGAATTGTTTGTTTGTTGAGCCAGTTGGCGCTCTTACTGCGCAACTCTGTCCATGATTCTGTTTGCGTTTCCCTGCATGGAGGGACACCTGTCAATACCAGGACATAGGGACAGGAGGCCAGGGGGAGATCCAATCGGTCTTGTTGAGTATAGAATAAATTCCGGGCTGGGTATGATCAGTGACCCCATTCCCAATAAGCTAGGATTACGCATAATCATGTGGCCTGAACGTGAAGGAGGTACTCCACATTGACCCAAACTGTCAGTAACCTTTGATTTCTTCTGGGCACCATCAACAGCTAAAGTGCTATCACTTGTAGTTGTTTCATCTATAATTTGTCTTGTAGGAACGTCTATGTTGGTCTCTGCAGAATTAATCAAAGAGATAGATGAAAGCCGAGCTTTCTCAAGGACAGATAACTTGTGGATAGTCATGCTACTTTCAAT
This sequence comes from Calotriton arnoldi, assembly GCA_963921515.1. NCBI lineage: Eukaryota > Metazoa > Chordata > Amphibia > Caudata > Salamandridae > Calotriton > Calotriton arnoldi. The sequence continues at coordinate 67,645 of CAWUFW010002792.1, read as the reverse complement.
ATAGGCTAACTGGGCCTTGATTCGTTTCAGGTTATCCTCTAGAAGGGCACATAATTTATTATACAATGATATACAATGAGTCAAAATTTGTCTAGGTCATATGAACATATTCTGGTGTCTGCGTTGACTGGGTAAGTGGTTGATTACAGCGCCATGAAGAGAGTTGAGTTTGTCGGGCTGCCTTCTTTTTACTACCCCAGTGAATACCTTTACGGTGGTCTTTTTCTTTTTAACCACTGGTTCAGGTTCCGACAGAACAACAGCGGGGCTTGGCAAAACTAATAGCTTGTCTGCTACAATGTTCATCAATTCCTGTAAGGTGGGAGAAATCTGAGGATGGATTAAGTGCCCTATATTACATGGGGTCATTACTGGATCATTCTGAGAAGAGTTTCCCAAGGAGGCCACACAGTCAAGACCACAGTCTAGTGAGAATCTACGCACACTTAGCGTGATTTCCTTCGAAATAATTCCCAGTGCCCTTTCTAACATACTATCAATGGTTGTACTTGTGCGTGGGATCTCTGACACTCCTGCAGGTGCCCCACCAGCCTTCAGTTTGCCCATACTGTAGAGGAATGGTGCTTACTGACTTAGGAAGCCCCATGATATCAGATAATGTTGGTAAGCCACTAATTCTTGCTATATGTTTCCAACCTCTGACTCTGTTTACCAATAAAACAATCCGTGGCAGAAGGTCTTCAATCCCCTTACTCCAAGACCAAGGAGGGAGGCCAAGCCTCCTCCAGGCTTTGACGGGCATCCCGTGCTGCGATGGGAGAGGCAGCGCTATATGCGTGTTGGCCACACCTCCTCCCTGACAGCTGTGGCGGGTTGTGGCAGCAGGTGCACCCTAGGAGAGGAGTCCCACCAGGATGTTTGCAAGCAAGGTTAGGGCATTGAGGCAAATCCCATGCCAAAGTCGCGACAGGGTTTTTACTAAACACAGGTTGGTATAGTGTACTGAAAGGGTATAGGTATGCGTAAATAATAATAGGATCGTCCTGTCCCAGCCTAAAGAATAGTGGGTTCTTTGGAGTCTCTGTGCACGTTGGTTCCCTTCTCTGCTGTGGTTTTCTGGTGTCAGTCCCCCTCTTGCTGGTCACGGACCCTCAAGGAACACAAAAGAGGCCTTTAAAAAACCTGTCTATTAGGTTTTTGCTCGCCACCAAACACCAGTGGAAATTGTGTCCGAGTGCAAATCACCATCGGTGTCCTAATTGTCCCGTGTGTAACATCCACAATCTCGGGCTCTCACCTAGCCCTTTTACACCACTTCAGACCTTTTACACCACTTCAGACCCAGTAACCGTGTTGCCCTTCTCCATTTTAGTTGGACCAAGCACATTACTTGCCTTGATCTATGGCTCGTCTCCTGAGTCGTAGCGATATCGGCCTCAGTGGCCTCTCCCTCGGGCTGCCGGGCGAATGCGGGAAGTGTAGACAGTGTCATGCCCTTGTGCTCCTCACGGTGTCCCGGCGTGGTTCCGCACTCTGGACCCGCTGCCGTAGACGGTCCTTCGTCTTCTGACTCCTTCCTGCCTGGCTGCCTTAAATAATTCATTCTGTCCATTTCAGTGAGCGGCACCAGTGCCTGAAACAGCTGGGAGACCCATGCGAAATATGGACCGCTGCTCAGCTGTTGCACTGCATGTGCAGTCAAGGCTGTAAGGCACCTCACACAATCCAGTCAGGATGATCAGTGATGATTATTCATACAGTACATTATGTAAAAGTATAAAAGCTGCTAAAAAAGTGCTTTGAAAATGGTCAATGAAGCCAACCTGGAAAGGCAGTACAGTCCACGTCTACCTACGCTCAGCCTCCAGGGTCATGTCATCAATCTCTACAGGGTCCAGACAAGGAAGCACAGTAGAGCAGTGAATCACTGATGGAGTCTATGTCGTGCTTCAGTTTGTCATTAAAACACTCCACGATGATTACATAAAGAAAACACTTCTTCACATGGGAAGAAAATGGAAAAGAACATCTTCTTCAACAACATAGGAACCTAACCTTGCTTAGAAAAAATGTTCACGTGTCACAAGAAAGATCGCAATTCGTAACCAGTGCTGGTCATTTCAAAATTCATGCCTACATTGACAATAGTCAATCTAAAGATGAATAAGCAATATTTCTATCTACAAGCATTAGTGTATATATGTGTTAACATTGTGTAATACAAAACATTTCATTAAAAAAACTCTTTCAGTCCCTCCCTCTGGTGATTCTGGCAAATACCACAAATCACACTTCTCTTAATTGAATTCTCTCATTACACAGAAGTTGTCAATTTCCTCAGCTTACGTCTGGACTTATCCAGCACTTTGATTTCACAATAACTCTATCTTGGCTGTATTCCAGCTCAGAGAGTATCCTATTTCTTCATCTCATTTCTGAGTGCAGCTTTTCACCATTGCAATTTGACCAACTCTTTGCCAAAATCATCTAGATCCCTTTCTCTTGTACATTATGTACAAGCATAAAAGCTGCTAAAAAGTGTTTTGAAAATGGTCAATGAAGCCAACCTGAAAAGGCAGTACAGTCCACGTCTACCTACACTCAGCCTCCAGGGTCATGTCATCAATCTCTACAGGGTCCAGACAAGGAAGCACAGTAGAGCAGTGAATCACCGCTGGAGTCTGTGTCATGCTTCAGTTTGCGCTAATCATTAAAACACTCCACGATGACTGCATAAAGGAAACACTTCTTCACTTGGGAAGAGAATGGAAAAGAACATCTTCTTCAACAACATAGGAACTTAAGCTTGCTTAGATTAAAACAGTTCACGTGTCACAAAGCAAGATCGCAATTCGCAACCAGTGCTAGTCATTTCATTATAATTAGTATTGGGGTATTATCATCTAAAGGAATCCTCCTCCAATACCACTAAACCACTTGCCAATCTTTGAAAATCCTTTCCCTATTGCTTTCTAAGCATCTGTCATTTCTAGATCCTTCACCTATCAAGAGATATCTGTCTTTTAATTCTGAATTTGTTAATCTGATTACTTACATCAAGTAATTGCTAAATGCAAAGCATGCTGCACACTGCCCTCGATCACCAGTAGGATGTCCAAAGCAAGCCTCCTCTGCAATACCATAGCTCTTATAGCCATTAGATCTATATTTATTGTGTTTAAAGTGGCAGCAGTGTCAGTAGCCAAATGATCTACCAGAGTAGACAGTTTTCTGCTCTTCAAATGATTTAAAATGATTCCTACAGAAGGCATTAGAGCTCCAAATATATCTCCTACTACATGTGAAGGACTACACTTCCGGGAGCTTTTACACACTTATCATCTAGTTGATATAACATAACATAAGGTGTATTTGTAAAGTGCACGTTCACCCCAACCGGGGTATCTTGGCACTGAATAACATGTTTATTGTTACCCAACTCAATGGTACTCATTTTATTGACCTCAGATGGATGAAAGGCTGAGTGGACCAGCCGGTATCTGAACCTGTGACCATGAGGTCGAACGCAGGCCCCTGCAGTGCACTGAGCCCCAGACCGGGCTGACTGATATGACTTGAGAAACACTACAGCTCAATACAACTACCTACCCAATTTTGTAGAAACTGGAAATAAGTGCTTTACTGCACATGTTATAAACTCCCCATACAAAATATTTTTCCCTGAGACAATTTGATCACCCATAATTCTAAACCCTTGTATGCAATCACTACAAAACACCATCTCTGGCATTTATATCAGAGCCTTCCCTCTCACCACACACAAACTCCTCTCCTTTTGTAAATTTAGGGTACGTTTTCGATGTATTCCTAACTGCTAAACTGCTTCTTCTTCCTTTTCCCAACCAATTATTTCTCCTTTTTTTTTTTACTCTTTTCTCAATCTTTGGTTTCATTCAATTCTTCTATAAAGTCCTTCTCAACAGTATTCAACTTACATGAAGCTTTAAAGTTTGTTTGGTAAGTCATGTAAAGTTGTGTAATAGGACTTGTATAATGATACATTTTCTCTACCGACTTCGCGCCTGCATTCGTATTTAAAGACTTGAACATAGACTTATCATCCAAAGACATATCAAAATTTAAAAAATAATTCTCAAAATGATCTTGACAATAAAACAAGTCCACGATTATAAAACAGGAGAGTGAGTATGTAAGAGGCAAGTGGTGGTAGGTAACACCAACTGCCGTTGAAGTAGGCAGATACATACACACAAATACAACAATCATGGACACCCATGACTTTGGAATAATCATGTAGCGATCTAAAATAAATATTGTTTGAAAGATTACCATCTGAGCCATCCTTATGCAATATGTCATACTGAATCAATGCTGCTCATCTAAATAAACCTGGTTAGTTCTAATCCCATTTGAAGCATGCTCAAGAGAAAAATTAAGACTCACTAATAAGCCAATTATTAATATGACTGGCGTTGTTGCCACAACTACTAATATAATTGTACAGCTTTTTGGTGTCAATTTTGGATTTATAAAGCGCGGCAAATCACTCGTGAGGGTCTCAAGGTGCTGAAGTTTCTAACTGTTTCGTGATGATCTGTTCAATCAATGAAAATGTGGGGTAAACAAAGAGAAGGCACTCAAACACTGCGGCAAAAGCAAGCAGAAAACAGGGAAAACAAGGGAAAAGCAAGGAGAAGGCACTCAAAACGGGAAAAAGCAAGGAGAAAGCAGTAAGAATGAGGAATAAGCAATGAGAAATCACTCACAAAAATGAGGAAAAGGGAAGGAGAAATCAGTGAAAAGTGAAGGAAAAGCAAGGAGAAAGCACTCAAAAAACAGGGAAGAAGCAAGGGGAAGTCAGGGGCAAGACCGATGCAGCAGCACAGTGAGAACTGGGCCTGGGACCTGCTCCTGGTTGACACTGTGATTTCTCTCAAGTTAGATGACCCCGGACCTGTCGAACTATCTCCAGATGGTCAGTAATGGTGATTTTGTAATGTTTAATCTTTTGACTGTAAATAACTAGGAAGGACTACACTTCCGGGAGCTTTTACACACTTATCATCTAGTTGATATAACATAACATAAGGTGTATTTGTAAAGTGCACGTTCACCCCAACCGGGGTATCTTGGCACTGAATAACATGTTTATTGTTACCCAACTCAATGGTACTCATTTTATTGACCTCAGATGGATGAAAGGCTGAGTGGACCAGCCGGTATCTGAACCTGTGACCATGAGGTCGAACGCAGGCCCCTGCAGTGCACTGAGCCCCAGACCGGGCTGACTGATATGACTTGAGAAACACTACAGCTCAATACAACTACCTACCCAATTTTGTAGAAACTGGAAATAAGTGCTTTACTGCACATGTTATAAACTCCCCATACAAAATATTTTTCCCTGAGACAATTTGATCACCCATAATTCTAAACCCTTGTATGCAATCACTACAAAACACCATCTCTGGCATTTATATCAGAGCCTTCCCTCTCACCACACACAAACTCCTCTCCTTTTGTAAATTTAGGGTACGTTTTCGATGTATTCCTAACTGCTAAACTGCTTCTTCTTCCTTTTCCCAACCAATTATTTCTCCTTTTTTTTTTACTCTTTTCTCAATCTTTGGTTTCATTCAATTCTTCTATAAAGTCCTTCTCAACAGTATTCAACTTACATGAAGCTTTAAAGTTTGTTTGGTAAGTCATGTAAAGTTGTGTAATAGGACTTGTATAATGATACATTTTCTCTACCGACTTCGCGCCTGCATTCGTATTTAAAGACTTGAACATAGACTTATCATCCAAAGACATATCAAAATTTAAAAAATAATTCTCAAAATGATCTTGACAATAAAACAAGTCCACGATTATAAAACAGGAGAGTGAGTATGTAAGAGGCAAGTGGTGGTAGGTAACACCAACTGCCGTTGAAGTAGGCAGATACATACACACAAATACAACAATCATGGACACCCATGACTTTGGAATAATCATGTAGCGATCTAAAATAAATATTGTTTGAAAGATTACCATCTGAGCCATCCTTATGCAATATGTCATACTGAATCAATGCTGCTCATCTAAATAAACCTGGTTAGTTCTAATCCCATTTGAAGCATGCTCAAGAGAAAAATTAAGACTCACTAATAAGCCAATTATTAATATGACTGGCGTTGTTGCCACAACTACTAATATAATTGTACAGCTTTTTGGTGTCAATTTTGGATTTATAAAGCGCGGCAAATCACTCGTGAGGGTCTCAAGGTGCTGAAGTTTCTAACTGTTTCGTGATGATCTGTTCAATCAATGAAAATGTGGGGTAAACAAAGAGAAGGCACTCAAACACTGCGGCAAAAGCAAGCAGAAAACAGGGAAAACAAGGGAAAAGCAAGGAGAAGGCACTCAAAACGGGAAAAAGCAAGGAGAAAGCAGTAAGAATGAGGAATAAGCAATGAGAAATCACTCACAAAAATGAGGAAAAGGGAAGGAGAAATCAGTGAAAAGTGAAGGAAAAGCAAGGAGAAAGCACTCAAAAAACAGGGAAGAAGCAAGGGGAAGTCAGGGGCAAGACCGATGCAGCAGCACAGTGAGAACTGGGCCTGGGACCTGCTCCTGGTTGACACTGTGATTTCTCTCAAGTTAGATAGAAAAAAAAGGAAAATTAAAGGAACAATCACTAAATCTACTTGTTGACTCTACTATGCAAATCATCAACATTTTCAGTTCTTCTGCCGTGTAAACCTGTTAGTTCCAGTTAACTTTAGGATTAGGAACCTTTCGACTAGATGCCTAAAGGGAAATTCTACTCTTCTGCTATATACCTACAGGGACCTCAAATCTTCATCTGGATACTTAAGGTGGAAAATATGAATTTTCAGTCATAAAGACGTGTATCGCTTGAGTTCACTAATCAAAAATCTCATTCAATCTTTAATTGTGGTAGCATTGTTCATGGATTTTCAAAGACATCTTGCTGATCTCCAGATTAATAAGCTCGCAGATCAGGATCACTTTTGGCAAAGTAGGTCCACTAAGGAGAGGAATATCTTTGATTTTGCACCCTGTTCTTCTGATTTCTGGTTGTTCACTGTCAATAGCACTTTGTTCTGTTGGCTCTAGGTCTTCCCTAATCATCTCTGAAAAGTATTCTTTTATTACAACAGTTTTCAGTCTCACCATTTTTTGGCCACTTCTCTACCCTCTGCACTCTATCAACCAAAGTGCTTGCACTTTCTTACAGTTTGAGGTGCACACTCTCATTCTCAGCTACTTGATTTATCGTGATTATTCTTGGCTCATTCACCACAGACTATGCACTTATCACAACTCGCCTTTGGGATCCTTGCATACTATCTTCTCCTCCCTCTGAATGTTCATTCTGTGCTTGAGTTGGACTCTGTGAATCAGTGTTTGTTGTCACCACTTCTTTACCGGCTTGCCTCACTCTCTGAATCCAGTAGGGCAATCCTCCCCACTTAACAGCAGTGTTCATCACAAGGATGACTTGAAAGGGTCCTTTCCAGCATAGTTCAATGCACTTTTTCCTGACATTTTCTTCACCAAAACCCAATCGCTGTGACTGAGGTCATGGCACAGCTCTTGTCTTGCAGGTGTGGGGTCACCAATTCAACTTGATGAGAAACAGAACGAACCTCATCAGCCAATCCTTAGCAGTAGTCATGAACCATATCATCCGCTATATTCACAAGCGCAGCTGCAACCACTGAAGGGGTTCTCATGGCTCTTCCCATCAGCACTTTGTGTGGGGAGAGTACATTCTTTCAACTGGAATCCTTCAAAGGATCATAAGAACAAGTGGAAGTGCATCAGGCCAATTTAAATAGATAGAGTCACACAGCTCGGCCAGTTTGGATTTCAGGGTACCGTTGATTTGTTCTACAATACCGGCAGCTTCTGGTCGGGAGCTACAGTGGAATCTATGGTCAATCCCTAGGGCTACACATAGCAAATTTGTTTTTAAAATGTGTCCCATTATCTTACTCCAGAGAAACTGGAAGCCAAAACCTGGGAATCAGTTTGCTCAATACAAGTTTGGCAACAGTGAGGCTTCATACCTCCTGGTCAGGTATGCCTCAACCCAACAAGAAAAGAGGCTGACTATCACTAGAATACTACAGATGAGCATTTCTACACAGTCCAACTACATGCAATTTAAAGGAGTTTCCAATGTGAATCATGATCACAACTGTTCTTTTAACCGCATTTAACTGCTGGCAAGTGACACACCTCTGACACAAATTCTTAGCAATTATAGAGAAATGGGGATTGTACCAGTAATTTCTGAAAGGTCCAGACCATATTGTCTCTTCCTACAAGGTAAGAATCATGGAAATGCATGGCCATAGGGAAACTTCAGGTAAAACAGGTCTCCCATTCCTCACTCGAAACCCAAATGTCACTTTGTTTCTTTATAAATTTAGACCTCACCCACTTTTCTTTCTCTGCTTCCAACTCTTCTTTCTGCAATGAAACAGGATCAATGTCAAGTTCACGTTGTTCATCTTGATTAAATGTACAGTACTCAAGAGCGCAATACCTAGTTTTTTCATATGCATATCAAAATCACAACCTCTCTAATGTGCTGCACATTTCATGATTGCTATCTATCTAGGCAGTTGCAATGCTTTCAACAAATCCATGGAACATGATTCATTTGTTTTCTATCTTGACATTGTAATTTTGATGGAGGACCAGTTCTTCCACAGAATTCCTGACTCGCAAATTGACTTCTTAGTACTGGTCCCATGTTTTTTGGATGCCATTGTTCTCCACACTTCCACTACTAATTGATTAGGTGGTCTCAAGATTAATTAATTAGTCTCAAACTCATCTTGCAGCAATTTCTTTCCCATTGCTCAATCATTCTTTTGTCCTGATGATGACCTGTTTAATTATAGAAGGTCGAAACACCGTCTACAGTATTTTGGCCAAAAATATGCTGATTATTACATATTTGTTAACTACAAAGATTTATTATAAAGGTTTTATGGACATATCTCTGCTTATTGATTTATTGCATATTACAATATATTTATTCTAAGTATTGTATGATTGATAAAAGTTTGTTTTCAAGTGATACCCTGTTGGACATTGTGGTGTATCTAAATCCACAAATCCATGACACATCTTCCATTTCGGATGGGAGAACTAGAGGAGGTTATAAAACTCCTTTGTGACAGCAGCTTCCTAAACTTCTGAACCACTAAAAAACTTTTTTGACCATCAGTGTAAATGGTGACACTCAAGCTACAGGAAATCCAGCAAGCTCTGGTCAAGGCTGTCAGTGCAGCCACTTGTGCCGAACTTACACTGCACAAAGAGGAAGCTTTCACAACACCACTTTGGCACAAAAGCATATGATGCTTTCAAAATTCTTCATCCATCTCTTAAACAAGAGCCATTCACAAGCAAAGTAAAATCGGGCTCTTCAAATGAAACACCTTAATGCCAGAACTTGGCTTGGCACACAACTCCGTAACATCAAGGCAGTCATGGTCAACATCACCAATTTTGGAATCACTTTCTAGGAGATGTAAAAGAGCAGCAGGGTTTAAAACATTGCACTTCATAAGAGAAACATTTTCTGCAGCAAAAATCACTTGTTTATTTTTAGTGAGTCTGCTGTTTGTCAAGTACTAGGTTTGAACACATCAGTAAGATCTCAACTGAATGTGTGACCATCACAATAAGTGAATAGCCCATAACTATTTTTTCACACCATTGGATACTAATGCCCATTGTGGATACTGCTTCAAGATACCCAATGAAGCGCTGCAGCGACTGGATAGAGCGTGGCAGACAAAAAAGCCCCTGCCTGATTTGCTTCCCCATGGGTCTGTGTCAACACAGTCAGTTTGCATCACATTCTCTCTTGGCAATAAAGAATAAACTCCTTGTCTCAATTTTGATGTCCTAGGGCTGGTTTGAGGCAAAGTTTCTCTCAAGGCACTCATGCATTTTTTGTCCCAGGGTAGCTGATCAGTAACAGCTTTGTCTATAAGTCTCTGTAGAGGTTTACCTACTAAGCAAAAGTTTGGAATCAACTGATAACAGTAGCACACCATTCCCAGGAACATCCTGACTTCCCTCTGGGTTGTAGGGGGGTTCATTCTCAAGATTGTAAAGATAAGCTCATGAGACATTCTCCTAGCTCCTTTCTCAATATGGTGGCCCAAGTAGAGAGCATCCCTCGGGCAGCATTGAAGCTTTGTAGGGGACATCTTGTGTCCATTTTCTGCAAGGTGATTCACCAAGGCAATTGTGGGTTGCTTGCTAGCTTTTTGAAGTATTAACACCACCAGTCGGTCATCAATGTGCTAGATCAGAACCGAGTTGCAAGGCAACTGTAAGGTCTCCAGATTTTAGGTCTGGATCTGATTGAAGATCAAAGGACTCTCTGTATACACCTGTGGGACTTGATATAACACAAGGATTGTTCCAAAACAATCAGAAAGCAAAAATAATGTAACTATCTTCAAGTAAGGCAATAGAAAAGAATGCTTGACACAGATCAATGACCGCAAACCACTCATTATCACATGGAATCTGAAAGAGTATCATGGCAGGATTCAGTACCACGGGACAAGATGGAACTACAATTTTATTCACACTCTGAAACTCCTGAGAAATTCTCCATTTGTTATTTGGTTTCTGCAAGCCCATCACTGGTAGGTTGCAGGGACTCCCTACCACTTCCTTAAAGATGCCCTATTCTAGCATGGATTCGATTAAAGATGTGTATTCTCACACTTCAGGTGTGAGGTTGTTTTGGGGCATTTGAGAATACTCTGAATTAGATCTCACTGTGATTCCCACTGTCTCAACATTTTTAATCAATCCAATGTCATTATCAGTAGAGTCCCAGACTTCCTCATTCACCATACATCTTAAGTTGGGAGGCAAGTTTTCCTTTGCTATGACTGGGAATAATCCAAATGCTGCTTCTCGTGATTTCAAGGTAAAGTCCACTTCATCATGTGTCTGAAGTTCCACACCACCCAGTGTAAAATTGATCACATAATTCATTTTGGAGTAAATCCCTGCCCAACATATTAATTGGACTGAAGTCACATATTGCAAATTGTCATTTTCAAGGGCCCTATCTTTACAGGAACCTTATCAGAAACTGGGCTCATATTCTGTTTGTTAAAGATGCCTACAACTTGGATTTGTTTTCCTGGGAGGGTAGGTTAGGGACTTCTACTGTTCTCAGAGTAGAGTGGGTAGTTCCTGTAACAATTAGTAATGATACAGGGTGGTTATTCACCTCTCCATCCACACATGGGCCACATTGGTCTACTTCTTGAACTGCGCCACATATGCAAGCCTTTTTGCCTTTCAGACACCTTCATTGTCATTGATCAGGGTCCACTCCAAAAGGACTGTTAAAAACTGGGAACTGTTGGAGGTTGTCAGCAACTATGAAAAGATTCTGCTGAATCTTGAAGTTTAGATTCAAACTGTATCTTCTGTTTATTGTGTTTTTTGCATTATTTGGGCTTAGGGCACATTAGCATAATATAAACTTTGAACTAGCATATTCTGCATTGACATTGCATTCTTTTATGGCATTTAAACATAATTTTCCCCTTGATTTGGATTCAACTTACATTCTCGCTTCCAGTGGCCCACCTTGTTGCAAATATGACAAGCAGTGGTTTTCTTCAACATGTATGTCTATCCTTACAATCGATTCAGCAGCCAGCCCTTGGTCTATGCCTTGCGGACCGAAATGCCCTGCTTGTGCCAACTGACCACCACCTTGAAATCCAACTTCCTGCATTCCTGCACAGACACCAAGAACAGAATTAATCCTTCATCTGTCGCATGCAGTCTTCTAACATCCCTTTTGAGCCAGCATGAATTTCTCCTTAATGTTCTTCTGCTTTGCTTTCAAATTGTCACTGCAATATTTTGCATACCTAAAAATCTTGTAAAAAGACTTTGACTACCCACAAATCAGATTCAGCTGTATATGGGAGCTAATTTCTGGACACAAGCCAAGTGCTAACTCAGATAAAAACCCACTAAGGTTCGCCCTTTCTGGATTTTCAAAAAACCACGATGCTGTCTGAAAACATGCACCAACCTCTCATAGTAAGTATTGTACGATTTACTATCACAGTATGAACACCAAAACCTGCAAGCACAGTCTCTCATCACCCCTGTTGTCTCTCATTCACCTCCACTCAAACCAACTACTGATTGTATTTCTCGTTTGTGTTTCATATTTCTACCTCTCGTTTTCATGTGTGGCATGTTCCTATCTATTCAACGGCTCTTACGGTACTGGTCTTGTTTAAGGGTTCATCTCATACATCAATCTTTTCAGATTTTTATCACATTGAATGTGCCACACAGGGGAAAATGCAAACCCATCTTTTGCTGTGATCTTGTTCCATTGTTTGAACCAAACATATGTGTGAAGTCCGTCATTAGTAGCCATATCGTATGCGGGTGTTCCCTCTGGAGGAGCATCTTCACCCTCATAAACTGGTGTATCATCAGTTTTCAACATAGCTCTTTCTTCCTTAGGAACTTCTTTTTCTTAACTCACAAAAGTAAGCACAGAAATTGTCATTTTCCAATTGAAATGACTAGCAGTTTCCCACAAATCACAATGCATACTCAGCAACAGAAACACTCAATCCCATTGTGACTTCATGAAAATAGCAAATTGCAGTGCAACATCAACTGACGTAACGAACAAGCCCAGCGCAACATGAAATCTAAAGAACTAATCCCAGTGTAACACCTAATGACGTTACTCACAGCACACAGAGATACTCATCTCATTCTCATCTGTTTTGCATAAACAAAATTGCAAAAGTACAACAATCCTTGTCTGCTTTACCCAAAGAAAAATGGAATCAGAAATCACTCTAGAGGAAGCTCTCCTCCTGGTACTATCAAACACATAAGCGAGTTTTCGGCTGAAGAACTCACCCAGACTAGTGTAGTCGACCCCTGTGTGCAACGGATCAACCAAACACCAATCTCAGTTAGTGCAATCTCACAATATAAGTTTATTAAGTTCCTATCTTTGGTGCAGCTATCCTACCTCACAGGCCAACACCTCAACCTTAACATACAATTTAAATACCAGTTTAATATCTCTATCTCAGGATCTTGGATTTCAATGAATCCGATAAACTAAACCTCAGCGCTGAACAGTAAGCCCAGCAATCTCGACTTAAACTCCTTCCTGGACACAATTGGCCATTACATCACAAAAATGTGATAAAATATCAAAAATGCAAACACCACAACTTTTGACAATTCACAATGAAAACTGCATAACCAAAACTCACTTCCCTATTTATATTCACAGTTATAGGACACTGCAATTGCTTTCAGGAACGCAGTAATGCTGTCGACAATCCAAATTGGGCCATGGAAGATCAGGAATGCAGACTGAATCGGGAAAACATTTTAAGTTCTGTAGTGAATTCTAAATCGTCCAAACCCAGTTGGAAACCATCCTCTGCTATCAGATTTTGTTAGCTCTTTACTATATGCTAATTTTGGTTATCATGAAGTGCTATTGGATAGATCGAGTTTCACAAGTCAACTTGATCATCAACGCAAATAAATTCATTAATACATGAAGCACAAGAGGTTTCACTAAAAGGACAGAGAATATTCAGTTTCAAACCATGAAGGTTTATTAAAAGTTAATTACATTCAAAAGGCAAAATCCTAGTAGTTGCAAATCAGAATCTGTATGCTTTGAATAATACACAGTTTCACTCACCAGTCAAGCTTAATTTACAAATCCCTTCTACGACCCGCCCTTGGGGATTGCAGAGACTACAGACCACAGAATTTGCTGGACCCGGTGTTTGCATCAGAGATTAAAGCAGTTATACTCTCCTATTTCGAGATAAACAGAAAATCGGTCCCCACTATGGCCACTCTATGGGACGCCTTTAAAGCAGTAGTACGAAGTGAATGCAGCTCGAAAGCCCATGGCATACTCAAATCAATACAAATGACCCTCACTAAGTTAGAATCTGAAATATGCACCCTAGATCGGTCAGAAGACGGCAGACCAGGTCAGACAAGATTAGCAGCCCTTAACTTAAATCATATAGAATTCGGGAGGTGGTTGAGAGAGAGGCTACATTCCTAAACTAATACACTACAGCTAGATGCTATGAAGAGAGGGAGAGACCAAATAAAATGCTGGTAGGCATGATCCAACCACTGCAAGTTGCATCAGATATAGTTAGGATGACACTTCGAATGGCAGACCCCAGTACACCCCCACGGAGAACATAGATATGGTTGAACACTACTACACTGAGCTCTATACAGCTAAAAGCAACAACTCTACACACACCATTCACAAATACCAAAATAGGGCTATGCTGGCCTGGCTAGAGTTCCATCAACGTGAACTCCTATGCCAGTTGATCAATGTGCAAGAAATTAAAGGGGTCATACAACCTAGGAGGAACAACACTACCCCAGGCAGGGGCAGGCTCCCTGTGGAATTTTATAAAAATGCACAGAGGAGCTTGCCCCCATGTACTGGAGGTATATAATGAAGCATTCAAGAGTGGCAACCTCCCACCGATGATCAAAGCAGCCATTGTCTTCACTGTACTTAAACCGGGTAAACCCCCCCCTCTGTGACTGCTACCACCCATCATCACTAATAAACATAGATAATAAAATGTTGGCCAAAGTCCGCGTCAATTGGCTCTTACCACCACTACCTGGTATAATCTGTCAAGACAAATCAGCAGCAGTGGCTTCTGTGTAAGGGCGTAGGGACTGCACCCCAACTCCTTTTATGGCTTCCTTATATAAAAGCTTATTTAAATAAACAAAAGTAAAATGAAAGCCAGAAAAGGAGGAATTTTTTGTCATTTTTACAAGGCTTTCTGCTCCTGCATGAGCATGTGCTTATTGAGCACTGCTAGGGCTTACCCACGTACAGCCCTTGTTTTTTCTCACAGCGCACTGTGACGTCACTTTCATTTTCCACCTTCACCGAGAGCACTGTTAAAACAGCCTTGGGGATTTTGCTTCCAAGCTCGTCCTGTATAAGTCTCCATGCCACTGGCAGTAGTTACCCCACCCTTTACCATTTCCCCACAGGGTGAGGTGTAGCCAGCAAGCTTTACTGACCACACCCGCCTTGTGATGAGATGGGAAAGGGTCAACATAGGAAGCATTCCAAAGACGCCACATACAAACATATTTCATCATGGTGTCAGAAAAATTAATACTCACAAATATAAGAGATCACACACTCCCAAAATTCCAATCGCTCATACGGGTTTTTCTCGAGCAGAAAGTTATAGCTGCTATCCCCTGACGAAGGGCTATATTGGTCCGAAATGCATTGGGATGAGATGATATAAAACAACACTTTTATTGTTGAAAAACATGACACAAAGTAGTGTGACTTTAAACCAGGTGGGATGATGAACACCGAATACCACCATTGAAAAATAAAAATATTGCAACTGAAGTTTGATGAATATTTTATTAACATCAATGAAGATGTGCTAAAGGGGACGTACCCCAATTGGGGAACGCTGCTTTTCATCATGGTGTCAGGTCACGTTTTATTTGGTGTATTTAAAGTCAGAAAAAGAGCCCATTCATAATCACCACGAGCACACACATGAATCTTAGACCTAATGGTCCTGTGGTAATGTGACCTTTTCTAGCCAGATGACCAGATCAGCAGCTGCCTCAAAAAACACAGCAAAAGTAATTTGGGTGAAGAAAGTAAAAATCTGTTCACTCTCCTGTCTTTTCTTTCCCTTTCTAACTGCTGCTCTCCTTCCCCTGCAGCACCAATGGGGTCAGCACTAAACTGTTTACTGTCACAACTACCTATGGTTGCATTATCTCCCTTGCAGATTAGATATGCTTATAGTTGGGACAGTGGGACATCTAGATGGAATCTGCAGGGAGAATATGATGCGGATGAGTGAATATGAGTGGGTAGGTGATTGATGTAAGTTGGGTGAAAGTGACTGAATTGTAGAATGTGTACAGGTTAGTGTGTAGGTTAGTGAGTAATCTTGACTAGTTGAGTAAGTAACTGAGTAGATGCCTATGGAAATGATAAGGTGGGTAGACGAAGCTCATTAAAACACCATGAATTAGGTGGAATGCAACTTGCTGCCTTCTATAACATATTTTATTAATTGAAAGTACAACAGTGAGTGAATTAGGTGAATGAATGGTAGGGTAGATGAGAATGAATGATTAAGTGTGTGAATGAGTATGAGTGAGAGGGTGAATGGCAGAATGGATGAGTGTGTGCATGGGAGTGTATGGTTCAGAGGGGGAGTGAGAGTGTTTGGGTGGGAATGTTAGTCGATGAGAAATCATGCATAGCATAAGCTGGTAACATTGGTGAAGGTTTGAAGGGAACTTAGTCAGACACAGGCCTCTTGTCTCTTAGCTGGGTCTGAAGGGTCATTGGACTAATGCATCCACTAAGCCTTCTGACAAGGCTGATGATCTGTATTTGACCTTATTGTTTGAACTCTAGCTCCCCACTCAGCCATTCATCCTCTCAAGGTCGATAAAAAGAAGACTATTGAGTTGGATAAAAATGAATAGCTGTGTTTTCTCTCCCGCCCTACCACTTTTTGCAATCACCAGCTGCCACTGGCATTCAGGATTCATACCGGTTAGGTCCACTGCCGATAATTTATTGCACGCTATTTGCACTTTCTCACCAAATAGATTCCAAAATACCTGTGTCCTCTGCTTTCTTGGAGGTTGCTAAAGCCTTTGACTCTATCAAATGAACTTACATGCTTAGGGTACTTGAAAGAATGGGGGTCGGTAGGGACTTCCTTAGATGGGCCAAATTACTTTACACTGGGCCAATAGCTAGGATTAAAGTGAATTCAATGCTAACTCCCCCTTTTCCTACATAAAGAGGGACAAGACAGGGCTGCCCCTGTCACCCATTATCTTTGCCATTGCGATGGAGCCTTTGGCATGTATACTCGGAGAATATCCCCACCTCCGAAGTATTCCATTGGGTACACAAAGACTTCTACTATCAATGTATGCTGATGATATCCTGCTCATTGTGAAAAACCTTATTTATCTACAAGTACAACCTTATATGTCCACCGAACATGGGTACATATGTATATAAATACAAACAAAATGTCAGGTGAGACTCATTCTAAAGGAAGGAGACCTCATCCATGAGTTAAAGGGCTCAATCTTATTTTAACATAGTTCCAAATCAACTTGATTGTGTGGAAACATTACTTTAAAACATTATACAGAAAACACAGTACTGGACAAAGTATGAATTTCTGTCATACATGTATTGTATTCATACATATACAATCTGGTACGAAATATGTGGAAAAAACGCAGGCAACGCAGTGCTCACAAGGTGATCGTATTTACAGCAAATAAAACACACAGACACTATACAGTCCCCAAAGGGTGTGTAATCTCATTAGCTCAGAGAAACAGAGGGAAGTTCCAATAAATTCACAATCCCTTCTTGTTACTTGTAGGTGTCAACCAATTGGGGGGCTTTGTCAATGTTTCGACCCCAAATTATTACAGGGGTCTCCTCAGGACTTCTTCATCCAATTACCACACCACCCTTGCATGGGTTGGATAGCATCAACCATCTATCTCCATATATTAGTTCAATTATTCAAGAAGTCCACAATGCTGCCACAACGTTATAAATACAGTTTCTGTCACCTCGTAAATAATTGAGGCTTTCAGTATCAGAGCGGGAGAACTCCGTGCTCCTCTCTGCACTGCGCTTCTTCAATTGCTGATACAGAAGGCTTGGATTTATATACATTGTGAAAAACCCAGCACCCAACCGAAATCCAATCGTAGCCAAAATAATATAATTTGGTAAATGGTTCAGATTGTAAATCAACTCCACAAAATCAATATCAATGCCCCTGATGTCGAACACACACCAACTAACCTTGTCTTTCCCACTACAGCGTCAAACAGAACCAGTGAGACATTTGGACATTAGGTATCACATGGACATCACTCTACTTGTTCCGGAAAATTATGACCACTGTATCGCCAACATCTCCAACCTCGTTGAGAGATGGATCAAGCTCTCACTCTCAGTGGCAGGCAGAGTTGGCCTCATGAAGATGGTAAAACTCCCTAAAGCAATCTATCTTTTCACATTCCAATTCCCCTAAATAAATCCTTGTTTGAGCAGCTTAAGTCCCTTAGAATAAAATTGCCATGGGCTTGGGGCAACATAGGATACCCTGGTCCAAGATGAAACTACGTATCAAACTGGGTGGGTTTGCTGCCCCTATCTTCGAAGTGTACTACCTGGTAGCCCAGGCTTAATGCGTGTACCACTGGAAATACAACACCAAGCACACCCCATACCTGACCCTGAAGCAGGACTGGCATCACACCCCCCTACAACAAGCTTACATGCTGAATCTGAGGTGTCCCAGAAAGGAAATACATACTGTCAAATGCACAGGATGGGCTTTGGCCAGACATGCTGCTCTTACTGGTGCACGTGAAAGATATTCCCGATACATTCTGTTACACAGTAATCCCCAGCTGCTGTTAACGACTGAAGCGGGAGTGCAGTGACAACTGCGTGCAAAAGTGCTGCACACCATTGGTGATCTTTTTCTCTAAGAAACACTTCATATCATATGCTTACTTTCTGAGATGCGACCCCTACAACCCTTTACATACTCTAACCTATCATCATCTCCGCTACTCCATAAAAGAGCTTTGTCCATCGTTACCAGCAGAAAAAATTGAATGGCCGCTACTCACGTTACTCTTTACTAACCCCATGCCTGTCCGGCGAGTCACTCATTTGTACAATGCCACCATGCAATCTTTACCAAACACAGTGCTGCCCATGAAGGACAGGTGAGAACTTGAGCTGGGACATGACATGATGAATGCACAGTTCACTTTTTGTTGTGAATAGATCACAAGTGTTTCCCCTAATGGTCGATACTTATTCATCCAGGTAA
The DNA here is from genome assembly GCA_963921515.1 of Calotriton arnoldi. NCBI lineage: Eukaryota > Metazoa > Chordata > Amphibia > Caudata > Salamandridae > Calotriton > Calotriton arnoldi. Next base: position 48,683 of record CAWUFW010002792.1, on the reverse strand, counting down.
GGTTCATTCACAGGGCTTACAACACCCCCACTGCTATGTTGCATTATGGCCTCTCAGGAATTCCACATGTGGACGCTGTGGTGCTCCAGATGCTGTATTCCTTCATACGGCCTGGTGGTGCCCCAGAATCAATGCCTACTGGCAAAAGCTTGCCAATGTGTTTCAGGCAATGACCACCCCAGATCTGATTGTAATGTCAATGATGGCATTGATTGGATGATATGCCTAAGACATGGCGAAACCCTTTCGCAAATTATTGTCTTTGGCTTTGCTACTCGAATAGTCAAGGGTGGTCATGATCTGGAAATTGAAGACAGTCCCCAGATACCCCCATTGATTACGTGACCTCACCACATGTGCGGAAAATGCTGATGTATATAGCGATTTACTTCCCCCCACCTCCAGACCTAAAGATATATGGGCTCCACTATGTACCTACCTAACTGCACTCAGCCACACCTCCTAAAATATTGTGATTAACAGGTCACGAAGGCTAGACCCTGAGGTGGGAATGTCTACTGCTCTGGTAGTTGGATATACCCTGTGAGCAGATTGATGTTATGTGGGATAGCCATGTGTCTCATCATACGTAGCTTTGCGTCCGTGCTCATGATAAATATGATTGATACTTATTATGTTTACATGTCAGACCTGTTTGGTTAAAATGAAAATAAAGATTAAAAAAAGAATAATATACAATTCAAAGTATCAAAGTTATATAAAGCAGAGGACTATCCAGCATGGGGTCACCTCAAAAGGAAGGACAAAGGGAAGACAGTCCTCTCACTAAAAGAGTGCACTAAAGTCTCCTGCTCTGCTCTATTCTAAATCTCGGTCTCAATCTCAATTGAATCTGAAGATGTCAGTACAGCTCTGCACTATATTAAAAAACACAATTCTAACATTTTACACACCTACACACTGGTCTCATAAGACTATCCAATTAGGTTAGAGCAAGATGATACAATTACATACACAGCAGATTTCTCAAGGCTTTCTCACTAACAAGCTTCTCTCTGTGTCCTTTAAGCTTACACTACCTGTAACAAGATAAAGTACATGAACTCAGCTACGCACTGCAGGTGTATTCTTGAATTCACTATTCATTAAAACATTCCATGAATGTTACAAAAAGAAAACATTTCTTCGCATGGGAAAAGAATTGAAAAGAACATCTTGTTCCACAATTAGAACATCAGCTTGCTTATGAATAAAATGTTGATATATTACAAAGCAAAATGTAGTCCTACATTAACTATAGTCAACCTAAACATGAATACGCAATATTTTTCTTTATAAATAGCATTCACGTATCTATGAGTTAATGTCATGCTACAGCAAAACATTAAATATAAAAAAACCTCTTTTTATTGTTGATGACTAAACAAGTATATTACAACCAGGGCCGGACTGGCCGTAGCGGGCATCTGGCGTTTCCCCAAGAGGCTGGAAGGGTGGGGGCCGGTTTTGGAGCAGTGGGGGCAGGTTTTGTTACTGGGGACCGGTTTTGCAGCAGTGCTGCAATATCGGCCCCTTGTAACAATAGCAGCAGTGCTGGGGGCCGGTACACTTATGCAGCAGCGCTTCACACTTCCACCCTCGCCCAACCCTGCCCCCCCCCCATCCCCCTTCTCCGGGGCACAGTCTGAAAAAATTGTCTCAGTCTGGCCCTGACTACAACTATTACTTAGTATAAATGAGAATTGTTAGAAATGGGGGTCTCTCGTTGGCAGAGGTAGGTACCTTTGACCAAGTAGGGGCCCTTGCTTCTAGTCAGGGTAAGGGGGCTACACTCCTAAAATAACCCCTGCTCACCCCCTTGGTAGCTTGGCACGAGCAGGCAGGCTTATCTCAGAGGCAGTGTGTAAAGCATTTGTGAACACATACAGTAATACAGTGAAAACACTACAAGTGGACACCACACCAGTTTAGAAAAATAAGTATTCTTTATCTAGATTTAACACAAGACCAAACGACAAAAATCCACAATACAGTATTCAAAAATATGACTTTCAAATGGTAGAAATAGCTTAGTTCAATGTAGATGGTAAATGGGACACTTTACTCTCAAAGTACCTTGGATGCGTAGCGCAATATAAACACAAGGGCCGCAGGGAAGGTGATGCGTCGGTTCCTTGCTTCGGTGGAGGTGATGCGTCGGTTCCTTACTGCAGCGCAGGGGAGGTGATGCGTCGGTTCCTTACCGGAGAGGAGGGGATGCATCAGTTTCTTACTGCGTTCCGGTTACGGTGCGCCAAGATGGCGCCTCGATGCGATGCGACGATCCGGTGCGATGCGACAAAATGGCGTCTTTGATGCGATGCGACCACTTGGGTACGATGCGTGCCCGCCCGACTGCCGTGCGGCAAAATCGGTAGTTTCTTGAGCCGCGACAGGCCCTGCGACGCGCTTCTCCGGTGATGCGACGGCAACCTCTGCGGCGGCGGCACGCTTCTTCCTCGTTGCGTCGCGCTTCCAGCTCCCAGCGACACGCAGTCTCTAGAGGTCCTAAAACAACAGCAGGCACCTCTCTGCAGGTAGAATTCCCAGCAAGGAAATTCGGGGGAAGCTGGTGGTGAAGTCTTTGTGTCCCTGAGACTTCAGAACAGGAGGCAAGCTCAGCTTCAAGCCCTTGGAGATCTTCCTCAAGATGATAAAGTACACACAAAGTTCCTTTTCTCCTTTCATTGGCAATAAGTAACCACTGCAGGCCAACCCCAAACAGTAACCAGCACTGGGGCAGTCTCCTCCTTCAGCTTCCTTGGTTTCTCTCCTTGGCAAACGTTCGTCTTGATTCCCAGAAGTGATCTAAAATTCTGGGGTCTGGGCCCCTCTTTTTATACACACAATTTCTTTGTTCTCTGAAGGCAGAGAGTGTCTGTACCCAGCCCAAACCAGTTCTGTCCTCCCTGGTGCAGCTTCCTGGCAGGAGGTGGAAACAGCATTGTTGAAAGCAGACCTGGCCCAGGTAGCTGAAAAGAAATCTCCTCCCTCTACTCTCTATTCTATGTAGGCTCAGGCAAGTGAAAGGAAATCTCCTCCCCCTACTCTCTATTCAACCCAGGTCCTATTCAGCCCAGCCCTGACTCATCAGACTGCTGGAGCCAAAGCCCTCTACAGCCCCCTGTCACTCACAAACCAGACATGGAATACACAAACCTAGCAGAGGCATACTGGATGGTTAGGCAAGAAAATACCTACTTTCTAAAAGTGGTATTTTCAAACACAGAATGTAAAAATCACCCACACTAAAAGATGTATTTTAACATTCTGAGTTCAGGCATACTAAATTCGTTTTTCCATCTTGTTCCCAGGGTCAGTTAGGATTATAAGATGTTATAACAAAACTGCCCATTCTGGCCTATGGGAATAGATAGCCTTGCAATAGTGAAAAACGAAATTGGCTGTAATTCACTATCAGGACATGCCACACACACCAGGACATGTCCTACCTTTCACCTACAATGCACCCTGCCCATAGGTGTACCTTGGGCCTACCTTAGGGGTGACTAACATGTAGAAAAGGGAAGGTTTAGGGACTGGCAAGTGGGTGCACCTGCCAAGTCGACATGGCAGTCCCAGACTGCACACAGGCTCTGCAATGGCAGGCCTAAGCCATATTTTACCAGCTGCTTCTGTGGGTGGCACAATCAGTGCTGCAAGCCCACCAGCAGCATTTGATTTACAGGCCCTGGGCACTCATGGTGCACTGTACTAGGGTCTGACAAGTAAATCAAATAAGCCAATCATGAAGTCACTAATCCATTACAACAATTTACAATAGAGAGCACTTGCACTTTGGCACTGAACAGCAGTGGCAAAGTGCCCAAAGCATCTAGACTGGCAAAAACATAGCAAAAACATAGGAGGCAACAGCGAAAAAATGGAAGGGAGACCCACGCCAATGGTGCCAGGTCTAACAAGAATGTTTTTAATTACGTTTTTATGTGGAATTCTATTTTGCTCGTTAGTGACTTCCTATATGTTGGCCATTTGGGCCGTTGATTAGTGTTGTTTTCACAGAGTGGCCTACCTTGCGTGACATCGATAAATAAACACAATTCTAGCATTACTCTTTGAGAAAGTATCTTGTGCAAAATCTCTTTTTGAATGTTGCTGTCCTTGGCAACACAAATGAAAGCTGCACATAAGAACAGACTCACGGAGTCATGTTATTGACAAAGAGTCGATAGTGCTTAATTTGTAAAAATGGAAGTGCCATGGCCTTCTTCAAGAGGCCACTTCCACTTGCACCACCCATTGCACTGTCAGCACTGCCAATAACAAGAACAACACAACTACTAACCATCACACACCTACAAGTGTGAAAATTCTGACTATTCCAAACCCTCAAATGTATAAGAATGGCTTTGGCGGCAGGTACTTGACATTTTTAAAGTGCATTGAATTAATAAACAACAGTTGTTTTGCTCATCTCTAAATGATACAAAGAGCACCACCATGTAGCAGACTCTCATAAGTACCGGTGTTGACAATTAAACAGGGGAGGCTCCCCCGCTATGGCAGAGGTGCGTCGCCCCACTGCTGAAACGCAACAGGCAGAAGAAAAATAAAATGACAATAAAACTATTTTGTCATTTTATTTTTGACTGCCAATCCGCGAGTCTAGGGCGGGCGGGGCCATGTCGCATGAGCAGCAGAGGGGAGTGGTGGTAGGCACTGAAAGTGTGCATGTTGGTTTGGCTGGTCGTCCATGGCCGGCCAAACCAACATGCGCACTTGGATATCTCCGGGCTGTTCCTTGGAGATATCCCCAGTGCTCAGGGCACAGGCTCCCACTCCCTGTTGGAGAGTGAGACTGGCCCACTCTGCCCAATCACAGCGCTTCTCTCATGCTGTTAGTAATAGCATGAGAGCAGCATTGGGATTGTGTGAGGAGTCTGAGAGCCTGTGATCCTGGGTATTTGGAGTGCTGGGAGCAGAGGAACAGCGAGGTGCGGCATGGGAGCAGAAGATCGTGGCGGCTGGCTGTGAAAGGTAAGTGTATTTTTCTTTTATTATTTTTTTCTCCGCACTGCCGCTCAGGCCGGATTGGCAGCAGACGCCGCTGCAATTAAGTGCCAGTGCCGAACACCGGAAACCACTGGGGGTCGAATGTTGCTGCTTGCACCTAACATGTAAGCCTCAAACATTAGTGGTCTTTGTATTTTGCAGGCCATTTGAGAATTCTCCTAATTTCTTAATAGGCCAGTCAAGGCCTCCTCTGATCAGGTTGTTTCAGAGACAAGCTTCCGGTACTTATCGCATGGTGTTCAATAGCCATCTAATATGGTGGATTTTGACTGCAGTATGGACATGACATTTTGTTGGTATTTATTTGAAGTATATGTCTGGCATAAAACTTGATGTACTACCCACCCATGACTGGTGCGTTGTTTGTTATCCCCCCCCCTCAGGATTCCAGAATGAGTTTGTCAGAAAAGGGTTGCAGCTCTTTTGCATAAGCACTTCGACATTGTTACAGAGATTTTAGGCAGTTCTAGAACATAACACTGCAAAAGGAGGCATACATCCCGGAAATTTATCAGATGACTTTGACTAAAAAGCGTCAACATGAATTAACATCAATGAAATAACTTGTTGCAAAAAGGATGCAACAACAAAAGAGTTTGCAGAAAAATGTCAATTTCTGGTTGTAAAAAAATTCGTAATCCGTGTTGCAATAGTCTTGGGGTGAGGGCGGGGGTTGGGGGCGTTGCTTTATACCAGGGTTCTCCAATGCCGGTCCTGGAGGGCCGGATCCATGCCAGATTTTTAGCATATCCACATTTAGATAAATGTAGTTATCTTAAAAATCTGGCATGGTCCTGGCCCTCCAGGACCGACATTGGGGAACCCTGTGTTATACTACACTTATCATTGATCATGCCGGAAATTTCATGCACTTACGACTTAAAATAATTTCTTTGAATTCATATTATTTCCAAACCACACCAGTGTGCCATTTTCGGGCTTGATATGGAATATGAACTATTCGGTTAGGGCCAGAATACATCTTATTCCATTTGGCATCCTTATTTTGCCGCCAGCTCTGTGACTGCATGAAAGAACCAATGAAGCAAAGGCAGCGGACCGTGGAGACTGCAGTGTGACCCGTTTTTCCAAGTGTTATCATTAAGCATAAATGTAGATCAATGTGTGCACACAATACCAGCACCTGCTGCCAAGGTGCATAAACCAAGGAACGGTTATAAATGACAATATGAGACGTAGAGATGCACCACAACAATAACCAAAAAAGAACAGGTTGTGTTTCATGTCTTTGTTTTCTTTTTTCTCTCTTTTTTTTTTATAACGTTTCACACATATATAGTGAAGACGGCATATATGTGTGAAACTTTATTAAAAAAAGAGAAAAAAGAAAATAAAGACAAGAATCGCTACCTTTTTCTTTTTTTGATATTGTTGTGGTGCATCTCTGGTCTCATACTGCATGAAACCAGTAGAAAGAATATTCCAGACCTTGGATGTTCCTCATTTACAAACTCCCATCCCAAGTCATGCTCAACTGTCTGGAAACTATGACAGAACACACTTGCAAGCAGAAGATTTACTCTATTTTCAGAGACTCTTCCTGGTTACTCAAACAGCACTCAACAACCAGTATAACACTTTCTTTAACTCTGAACATGTTCAGCATGCAAGAGAAAACTAAAGACCTGCAATCCATTGTGAAGCAAACTTCAAACCCTTTCCTTAGTTTTCAGATGAGTGAAACCGACAAAAATGAGTGCAATATAGAGCACAATCATAAAGCTGCACAGTCACTTTAATGTATGAGTGAAATGCAGGATTTACTTGCCAACTCTCCCTTTTTTGAAGTGGTACTCTCATTCTAGGAAAATCATTAGGACTGATTTACTAAACGTTGCACCCCAGCAACGTCATTTAAAGTAGAACAAACTCTGGGAAGGAGGTTTTTTTCCAGCCCAGGTATTTGTGCCAGAAAGGTGTCCATTCCTTGGCACAAATTGCACTTTACCCTACATTTTATCAGAGGGACATTACATGGGTGGTAGATGGGCATTACAGCGCGAGCACCCATGTGTTTTTTTTATGCAAACCTAATCTATTAAAATAGCCTGACTGGGCTCCTTGAAGTAAGCACAAAGTAAGAGAAATGTTTTTCTTTCTCCTAACATTTAACACATCGGGTAATGCTGCACTGTAAGGCAAATATTTACTGTGTAGGATGTTATAAAAAATTATTTAGGCATAGAATGTTGTACTGGAAGGGGATACTTCCAGTGCGAAACTTATGCATGGCATCGCATAGGCACCTTTACACCATCGTACAGACGTTTGTACGTACGTGGGGCTTGGCAGCCTGTTTGTGTGCCAGTGCAGCAGAAGAGAGTAGCAGCAGGCCGTTTTCTGAAAATATGTCTCTGCACAAATTTCTTCACCTTGACACAGGCAAATCTACCCTGACTCTAGGCTACTGGCATAGAGTCACTGAACCAGGAACACTCATTCTGACATGGGAATAGTGACACTGGAGCACTGACATGGGTCACAATCACTAATACTGGCATTGGGGAGTTTCACTAGGATACTGACACAGCAATCCTAGAACACAATGATATTGACACTAGGACATAATACAAGTACAGTAACACAACATAGGTACACTGACTGGGGTACGAGGCATTAGTATAGTGACATGATGATTCTTTCAGGGGGCACTGACACACTGACACCAGCATGGAGACACTAACATTGGGATACTGCCGTCGGGACGAGCACACTAAAACACTGACACAGGGGCCCAAAGAATGACATGAGACAGTGAAACTGGAACACTGACATAGGTCACAAACATTGACACAAGGACACCGACATGGGGCACCATCACTGACACTGAAACACTGACATGGGGATACCAGCAATCACATGGAAACACTGTTGCAAAGACACAGCCACTGGGACACAGACACAGGAGCACCAACACTTACATAGGGAGATTGATGGGGAAAAGTGACAATGGAATGCTGGAGTGGGGTGCAAAAATCAATGATGGAACAATGGCAAGGGGCAGTGACATTGGGGGATTAAAAAGGCACAGCAGTATACTTACACTAAAAGACACAGTATGAGGACAGGAAATGGCACAGGGACACTAACACAAGGGCACTGACTCGAGGGAGACAGCATTGGGGTAGTGACCTCTGGTTACTGACACAGGTCACTGACATTGGGATATTGACACAAGGACACTGACATGGGCAGTGTGCACAGTAATACTGCCAAGGGCCACTGCCACAGTGACACTGTCTGGGAACACATAAACTGGGACAAGAGGATACTGACACAGAGACACTAACATTAAAATGTTACTATTGGAACATGGACAATGACACAAACAAACTGACATGGGGACATTGGCTCTGGTACACTGACTACAGGGCATTAACAATGAGTAGATTATAAGCTAGTTGGCCCTGGCCTCAATAACGGAACACTGACGGGGAAAAACAGAGGGAATCTAACACATACACACCTATAACGACATGGGGCCACTGACCCAGGAACACTGATAAGTCCACAGATACTAATGCTGAGACACTGAGACTGGGGCACCAGCACTGGGAGACTGATGCAGGATGCTACACCTCATGGATATTAACACTATGAAGTGACACCGGGCACCAGCATAAATGCACTGACACTGGGTCACTGACACTAAGCACCAAAGCTGGCACAGAGAAACTACCAAGGGAGACAAATATTTGGGCAGCAACACTTATAGATGAATACTGATCAGCCGGACACTGACACGGGGAAACTGACACTTGGACACTGACACAAGAGCAGTGACATGGATACACTGACACAGGAATACAGTGTCATCAATTTTGACACTGGAACAGCTAGCACATGTATCCATAAACTTTTTGCTCCCACATTCACACTGTCCCAGATATAGTAAGGCACTGACTCTGGAACAGTTAAAGTTACATGAGACACTGGCATTGGAATGGTGACTCTGGGACAATGCAATCGACATTGACATGAGCATATTGGAACTGAGACACTTACACAGTGACACAAACTGTTGAAGGAACACGTGGATATGAAGAGACTGGCACTGTCATAGAGACATGGCCTTTTGGACAATGATGTGGGGACACTGATGCATGGAAGTTGTGACTGACACTGACATTGGGAGACACACTACAACTTTCACATTGGGGCATGGGGATACAGACACACAGTGTCACTCTAAAGGGCCTTGAAATTTACACACAGGGCCAGGAGGACGAATACCACTAATGCATAGGCACAATGACCAAGCTTGTAAGATAGACCTGGAGACCATAAACACTTGGACCATGGGTTAAGAACAAACAAGTCTCTGGTTCCAACTAAACACTGATGTGTCACAGCTTCCAGCACCAAGAGGGCAAATTGCTGATAAATGATCTTCATCAGTAATACTTCCTAATATTTATTCCTGGGGCAATAAGGTAGCCTAGCAGCGTCCAAACACAATAATTCCTCAGCCCTGCTCAAAATAATCAGAACCCTGCCTCAGGGCCTCCCAGAATGCACCTTTTTGGCTTCTACTATTGACAGAAGGCCACATACATTCTGCTGTCACAATAAAGAAAAGGGGGCTGCAATTAACCTAGGCATTCTGCATTTGAAGAAGGGGGACTCTTCCTTTCCTTGTATGAGCATTCTTCATCATTTAAATGGAATTGCCTCCTTCCTGTCCAGTCGGTTTAGAAGTACAGAGCGAAGGGAGTCACAGAAAGGGAAGGATCAGTTCAGGGTGAGGATCTGGACACAAAAGGCCTTAATTTGTGAAAATATTAGTGCAGGGGCTAAAGGAATTTCTTAAAAGGCCATCACAGCATCACTGAATGCCAGGTCTTTAGCTCTTTTTCACTAGTGGAAGTGGGCATCCTGCTAAAATTACTCCCTCAGCTTTGCCCATTCTCTCCAAAGAACCCATATGTATCTTGTCTTTTTGTCCTACTGACTGTTCCATTAAGGGCTATTTCACAGGAGCCAGGTACAGTCAGTGCAGTACTGATTAACATTGGGGCCATATCTTTGTATGTATGATGTCTGTGTAGTCATAGGTATGCCAATGTGTTTAGTTTACACCTGCCTTTAAACGTGTTCAATTATTTTCAATGTTTGCTATTATGATGTGCCTAGAAATGCATCATCTGCAACACATTTCCCAATTGTGCCTTGATGGAAAATACATACCCTCATGCATAATTGGAATTATATTCTATTGAGTTTTCAATTCATTTTATTGTCCAGGAGTGCTTTTGAAACTAAAGTTGATACCTATTGCCTGAACAAATCCCAAAGTTCCTTTCTCACTGTGCTTTTAATGGCACATGTCCTGCTTCTTATCACAAATGGCTGTCAAGGTAGAAAACTTTAAAACACATGGACAAATGTGTTGTTTTTTAAAATCTCAGTGTATTGTGCTTTTAAAAAGAATTTGTAGGGGGAGCCACATCCCTGCCCACACAGAGACTCCTTTTATGCTGTAGTTATCCTTTAGGGACCAAGCCCTCAAAAGCATCTGATTCTGGCTATGGGTCTGCTTGAACATATGTTTTCTGATAATAAGCAAAAACATATTCTACTTTTAGTGACCACTTATATAATAACAAAGATGTATGCCTTGCATTCAATATGCTGTGATAGACTGTATTTTGAAGTTAAAAATCAGATGTGCCCTTGAAGGCATCAACCTGATAAAGTATAGCTTGTTTGTTATGGTATGCTTTGCTCCTATAGGACAATCCATCATACAACAAACACATTAGAAAGAACTGGTCATCTGCATTCAAGACAGGCTAGATATGTCATGTATTCATTTATCATGAGATTGTTAGCATCTCTTATCACCATTAAATGCCACAAATATCCAACCCAATACTGTAGTCAGATTCACATCATACACATTCAAAGTGCTCATATATACTATAAAGTGAGCATCTCCGATTGATTATGAATTACTTATAAATTTGTCAACTTGAGCAGAACATGGTAGACAGTGTTGCCAGCCATCTCATGCAGTCAGTATTGCACCAACACAAAATAGTTAGCTAGGCTTTGCTGCCCCAAAAGCACATACATCTTAGCACAGAAGTGCACCTCCCAAAACCAAAACCATGCATTAAATAACTGTCAAAGTGTGTTGCTGGTTTACTGGGGTGTTAATACTGGTCAAGTAGCAACCACAATCCTTGTCAGGATAAGGTACAAGTAAACCCAAAATTAATCTGTTCTCAATCGCCTGGTAGCTTGACACAGAGTATCAGGCTTAATTTAGGGTCAATGTGTAAAGTATTTGTGCAGCACTTCAATCAGTAAAACAGTGAAAACAGCACACAAAAAGATCCCACACCAGTTAGAACAATAGAGCAAAATTTAATAAAGATAACACACACAAAATGATAAAAATTCAATCAGTGAAACCGGAGTTATGAATTTTTAAAGAGTAAAGTGAATATAGCACCAAAAAGCACAAAGCACCAACTCGGGACATCTGGTCACATTCAAAACTTCAAGCTGAAAGCGATGGAAAGCAGGTCGGATACAGTCACCAGGTTAGGCCTGCTGTAGTTTTACCTTCTCAAGTTCATGCCAAGCGTCCCGTTTGACTTGCAGAGGGTCGCAAGGAGGAGGGAGAGCGCAGAGGGAGGCAGTCATCGAAGCACAAAGAGCCAGCCGGTGTCATGGGCAGGTGCTGCTGAAGCTTCGAGTTGGCAGTCCTCATGAGCAGCTGATGCTGCAGTGAGAAGAGTAGGGCTGATGGAGCTTTGCGCTGATTTTCAATGCGAGGAATGAGGTCTCATGCGAACAGGAACGCTCGCAGTCGCAAAGAGCCCAAAGCTTGATTTCAGTGCCCTTGAGCCACAGCGAGGTACCACTTGGGGGTCAGAAACTCACTGCAGTGGGGTCCAGGGGCTGATTCAGGATGCTCAGGAGCCTTTTATGCCCCTGAGGCCCAGATCAGGAGGCCAGCAGAATAGCCCTTGGAGTCAATCTGGGGTCCTAGGTTGAAGATGAAGTTGCAGGTCCAATTCTTCTTCCCCAGGCAGGAGGGTATGAAGCAGCAGGGCAACGCAGCAGGGCAGCAGTTCCTTTAGAGCAGCAGTCCAGCAGAGTGGCAGTCCTTGTAGTAGCACAGCAGTCCTTGTTCCTGGTAGAGTATCCACAGCTCCAAAAGTTTACTGAAGAGTTTCTGTCTGACATCCAGTATCTTTACCCAGTTATGCCTTTGAAGTGGGGGAGAAGCTTCAAGAGGTTTCCATTTGAAGACCACAGGTATCCTGCCTTCACAGTCCTGGCTCCAGACTAACTACAGGGGGTATGCAGCCCCTTGTGTTGAGGCAGAACACAGCATATTCAAGCGTAAATGGTGGTCTGCCCAACTCCTCCCTCCCATCTTACCAGTGATGGCCCATCCAGGAACACCTAAGCTCCCTATTGTGGGTGGCTGTCTAGGGGGAATACACAGAGCTCAACTGTCAGATACACCCAGTCATGTGACTCAGGTACAGGCTACAGGCACTAAATCGCTAAGGCAGGAAAATGGCACTTTCTAAAAGTGGCATTTTCCAAATTGTAACTTAAATTGTGACTTTACCATAAGTTAGGATTTTAAATTCCAATTAAAGAGACAGTGCACATGAAGGGGTTACCTGTTACCATTTGGAAATTACATTTATAAAATGTAATACATTAATTACAATGTTATCCTATGGGAGAGGTAGGCCTTGCAGTAGTAAAAAACTAATTTAGGAGTTTTTCACTAGCAGGACATGTAAAACTTAAAAGTGCACATCCAACTTTTTAAATACATTGCACCCTGCCCTCTGGGCTGTCCAGGGCCTACCCAAGGGGTGACCTATATGTATTAAAAAGGAAGGTTTGGCTTGGCACAAGGTTTATTTTGGCAGGTCGAAATGGCAGGTTAAAACTGCACACACACATGATCTTCAGTGGCAGGCCTGAGACATGTTTGAAGGACTACGTAAGTGGGTGTCACAATCAGTGCTGCAGATCCACTAGTAGCATTTAATTTACAGGCCCTGGGCACATGTAGTGCCACTTTACTGGGGCGTATAAGTAAATTGAATATGCTGATTCGGTATAAGCCAATGTAACATGTTTTAAGGAGAGAGCACTTTAGCACTGGTTAGCAGTGGTAAAGTGCATAGAGTCCCAAGGCCAACAAAAACGAATTCAGAAAAAATTGATTAGTGAAGGCAAAATGTTTAGGCATAACCCTGCAGATCAGGTCAGGTCAGGTGCAGATCAGGTCAGGTCCAGCAACAATCATAATTTACCTGCATGGGCTCAACACAATTCTGATGCTATATATTTGCCAAAAGTTACTATTCCATAAGCACTGACAGTTCAGGTCAGGCAATGGATAGCCACTCACCCTCACTAAATGAAAAAAAGGCGCATAAAACACGCACACATTATAGACAAAGATCCTCTGAAAAGTTGAACAAATGTGGGTGTTTAATTAACACAGGAAAATCTCCGGCGCACGCCAAGTGTCGTTAGGTAAAAGGCTTTAGTTCTTTGCGGTGCAAAAGGTGAAGGAAAACCCCTAAACCCTCAAAATTGGGACCAAAAGTCGGTTACAAGTGAAAACAAATCCTATGCACATGCTATAATATCATACGAAAGTTCGATTGTGAACAGATGAAAGAATGAATGCAAATGATGTCTTTTGAGATGTTCTTATTTAATTCAATGAAAAACACAGGGTCCAGCCAACCTGTGTTTTTCATTGAATTAAATAAGGAGAACATCTCAAAAGACATAATTTGCATTCACAATCGAACTTTCGTATGATATTATAGCGTGTGCATAGGATTTGTTTACATCCTCTGAAAAGTGCTGGTGCAAATGCTGATAACCTATTATTCAACAGACTGAATCCTACATTAGCAAAACCAGGTTCTTCCCCTCACAAATTTTCAAACGTCAGTCTGGTAGAAAGAATGGTGTCATGCACAAGGAAGGTGCCAATATTCCAAAACACACGTCAAAAACTCAGCTTACTACTATTCCAAGACTAACACGTTACTCGTCACAGGACAAAAGAGAGGAAGTCAAGGACATATTGCAGAAGGGGTGCTTAAAGTCACAGTTTTTTTTGCAAGAGTAAGAAACTCAGGGGCAGATTTACGTTGAACTAACGCAGCGGGGTACAGCAAGTCATTTTGCAGCGCGCGCTGCGTTAGTTTTGAAGCACAGGGATGCGACATATTTACAAGAATATGTCGCATCCTTGTGCTTCCCCTGCTCTGGCGCACAAACTGCAGCCATGCGCTGCATGGGCACCCTTGCACCATGGTGCAAGGATGCTCATGCCGTGGGGAGATTGTTTTGTGCAGGAAGGGGAACCTTCCTGCACAAAACCAATCACTACAACCATTTTCCTCTTTCAATGCGTGCTGCAGAATGCAGCACGCATTGAAAGAGGAAAACGAGGAGAAATGAAAACATTTCTCCTCGGTGCGTCTCGCTACGCCACCTCTAGGGTGGCGTAGCTTTCAGACGCATCTCCAGAGTTACGATTTCTCGTAATTCTGGAGATTTGTCTTGTTCCATGAGTGTTGCGTGGGAACACCCACAGCAGCACCCATGGAACGCCCCTTCACCGCAAAGTGCTGCGTGTGAAGGGGCCGTATTTACAAGGAGAGGAAAAGTCACGCAGGGTGGCTTTTCCTCTCCTTGTAAATATGGAGCAGCCCCCTGCGCCACCAGTACGTCACGAAATGTGACGTACTGGTGGCGCAGGGGGCTTGTAAATCTGCCCCTCAGAATTGAAATTGAAAACAGACTCTGCCCAGACAGTTCATTTGGTTGACATTTACGTTTTGTCTGCGGCAGATTAAGTGATCAGTGAGTATTGGAGCAAGAGCAGCATTTCTGTCCTCATTACGTATGGAAAAAATCTCCTGTTGAGAGCTTTAGCAACATAATGAATGACACAGAGTAACATTTATGTGCCCCTCGGCAAACATTAACAGATTGGCAAACTCCTTATCCGGACAAAACCACAAAATTCTTAATGTTTGAGCCCAGAACATTCGGTACAAATGTTCAGACAAATAAAATGCCTTGGATTTCAAACTGCATAATCAATTGTGGCCAGTAATTCGGGCGGGGGTGAGTGAAACGGGCCCACACAGAAGCATTAAGTCAACGCCCGTGTTTTGGAAGAAGCTGAAAACGTGGCTTTTCTCCAGCCCATAACTCCTTCCTGCTCCTACCGTTACTTTTCGGCATCCAGCCCCAGGACACTCCTTGGAGTAGCAGCTGCGCTTTCTAAATACCCCTACATAGACATAGACACACATATACACATTCACTCACACCAATGCTTTCACATGCATGCACACATTCACCCAGCATTCCAAGAACATGCACACACACACCCATTCAAAGCATGCACTAACAAATACATATACATTCATACATACACACACGCAAGGACACAACAAACATTTAAAAAAAAAAAAAAACTTACCAGGTCTCAGTGGTGGTCTTGGATGGAGGGAAGGAAGCCTCAGTGGTTCCTGATGATTGGGACTGCTGCCTCCTCTCATTCGCTAACCTTGTTATGGGTCAGCCAATGAGAGGAGGCGACAGTTCCTTACTCCGGACAGAGTGGGATGGTGTTCATGAGACTGCTGACCCCACCCCATTCTGTGTGACAAGCATCACTGATAGATATTTGGCCCTGGGCACTTCAGGGCTTAAAACCAAAGTGCCCAGGTCTAAGGCTATCAGTGACGCTCTCCCTTGTCGTGAGAGGGAGGACAACCAAGCGCTTTTGTGGGATGAGGAGTTCACTCCCACAGCACTGTGATATGTTCAGCCAGGTGCCTCGCATTTACCACAAATACAGCACCATCCTGTCTGACTCAACATGAAGAGTATCTGACCTTTGTTCATCCTGGCAGACACACTTCACATTTGGAAAGAAGTGGGGGGGCAGGGCCCCACCACCTTTAAGGCCAGGCCACTTCTGCTCATAATATCACAGGAAAATGAAGCATATGACACACAAGCGGCAGTATATATTGGCAAAAAAATCAAATAAACCAGCATCCACACCATATTATCCATAAGGTGGAAGCAGCTGGAGCACTGGTGTAGCTTTATTCTTTTTTGAAGTGTGTCTGATTTGCATAAGCCACTGTGAACATTGACGACAGAGATCGTTCCCCTCTTGTATGTCAGTAGCTTGTCTAAAATCACAGAGTGGAATATCACATAGTGGCCTTTTTATTTCTCTGTGTCTCATTTCTGACTTTTTATAGTGTAAAGTTCTTGTGTGTTGCATTTGAAAAGGGTTTTTGTGAAGATTTGCCTTATCATGTTATTTCATGGAAGGGCACGGTATGCCCCTGTACGATGGTAGGGATTGTTTGTATGTAATCTATGGTGTATAGCTGTGTAGGATGTTGTGCATGACAAGGAGATGTACACTTTCAGGTATTTATGAATGAGGATGTGCAGTGAGCGCTTTTGAATGGACTCTACATCAAATTTGTTATCTGTCTACTATTAGAAGGTCTGTTTCTGTTTCTCATTATTTTCAATTTTATGGTTATCATTTAAAGATGGATTTGAATTTGTGGTGGTTAATTCTTATAATAACATGTTTGACTCCTCCCACAGCAATGTTGTCCTAGCCCTTGTACGTCTGGAAGCGTTCTTATGCCCAATTTATTCTAATTGTTTTCTTTTTTGGGCTGGTGATTTTAATATACAAAAATGCCCTCTCTCAGCAAGACATGTGTGTGGTCTAACTGATGTAGCGGGCGCAGGAATCTTCAACTTTCCACATAATGTTTATGGGAAATCATTGAATTCTTTGATTTTCAAGTATCATCTTTTGCTAAAGGAGAGTCGCAATATGGAGAGTGCCGAGCAGATATCTTCTTTTACTGGTAGAGATGTACATACCATCATCAACCATGTCCTGATATCTTCTATTGCTAGAGATCTCATTTGTAATTTTAGAATTATTCCAACTGCTGTGAGTGGCCATACCCACTGGTTATATCTATGTTTTTCCAGTCAGAAAGCCCCATTGAAATTACTTGTGTTGCCACATTACCCCAGTTAAGCCCAATGGTGTTTGCATCAAATGGGCAGGGGTTGATCCACACTATGTGCTGCAGACGTTGTCACCCATGAGCTCATTAGAGTTTAATTATTGCTTGGGTACTGAAGTAGACCCTGGTGGGTTGCTGTTTGCCTTTGGAAATATTGTTAAGTCCGTCAATGTGTGACTCACCAGACCTTTTAGATCAAGATCTGTAAAGGGTCATGGTTAGTTTGATCACCCATGTACTCTGGCATCCAAACGTTTGCGAATTGCCCTGCATAGTTCCCACAGGGACCATTCAGTTATCAAGTACTAAAAAAGAATTACAGTTTGGCAGCGGCTTCCAGGAAAAGGGTGCTTAGAGAGGAGGCCAAGTCAAAAATGGTCCAGGCAGCAGAGACAAATGACGTTACCCTGTTTTGGAGCATGGTTAACGCCCCCCTTTTTAAAAAGTGATACAGTACCCAAATTTACCTCATTTGTTTCTCAACAAGCATGAGTCAATCACTTTTCGGATACTTTTTACTTTCTTAAGGATATTGCCCTCCTGGCCGTGGGCGAGAGTGTGAACCATTCAAGTCTTAGTCCTTTGGATATTAATTTGATTGAGGTCCTCCTTGCCCTAGAACACTGTGCCGGGGGTAAGGCACCCAGCCCTGATGGAGTTCTGGTTGATGCCTTTAGAGGATCAGGGAAATTATGGGGCCCGATTCTGACCCGAGTATTTAATGTGGGTGCAGAGGGCACAATTCCAACTAGCTGGGCCGATTCAATTATAGTTCCTATTTTTAAGAAGGGGGACAAATCTGACCTGAAATGCTACCGTCCCATCTCCCTTGTGGACTCTTCGGCTAAATTGATGGGTAGGGTTCTTCTGCAGAGACTAGAGGAGTGAGCAGCAGATAACTCTATCCTGTTGGAGGCCCAGTATGGATTCATGAGGGGGTTGGGGACTGTGGAGCAGTGTGTGCTCATAGGGAAATATATCAAAGCCAATACATGGTTTCTTTTTTTATATTTTGCTGACGTCAGCAGTGCCTTAGATTTGGTTGACCACTTGATTCTTTAGTCTACCTTGATTTCTCTTGGTGCCCCAGTGAATATAGTTTCCTTCTTATCACGGTTGTATGAGAAATTGACAGCCAAGGTTCATTATGGCCCTGCCGAGGAATGCTCCCCATTATTTAAAGTCAAGAGGGGAATTAGACAGGGTTGTGTTTTGACACAATTTTTGTTTTTTTTATCGAGGCCCCCATTCCGGTATCTTGGTCTGATCACTTTCTGACTTACTTCTCCTGGGTATCGACAGACGTCAACTCCTTGGCTCGATCCACGCGTGAGCCGGCTTTTGCTAGAATTGACCCACTTGCATTTAGCCAGGCTCTGGCTGCTTCTAGACCCAATTCCTTTAATGACCTTGAAGGAGGGCTAGCTTGCTTCACCAATTGGATTGCTAGCACCGTGGATCACATTTCTCCAGCCACCCTCCATAGGCACTCCAGGGATTCTCCCTCTAAACCATGGTTTACGCCCGCTTTGCGGGAACTAAAGCAGGAGTGCAAGAAACTGGAGCCAGTCTGGCGCAAGGATTACTGCCCTGGGGCTAAACATATGCTGAGAAATAAACAAAAAATCTACTACACTGCCATAGTACATGCTAAAGGTGTATACTATTCGACTCGCATTGATTCAGCCAGGAATAGCTCTAAGGAGATTTTTTCCATTGTCCAGAGTTTCCTGGCACCCACGGCACAAGCGAGCACACTCCTTTCTTCCAACTCCTGGTGTGAAAATCTTTCCAGTTTTTTCATGGAGAAAATTCGCACTATTCAAGCGTCTTTTACCTCCTGTATTAAGGATACAGCGACCCCCCTGGCTTCAGGGGTTCCACCTGCTCCTCCCCTTCAATCTTTTTCTGCCTTTGCCCCCATTGACTTACCCAGCTCACTTAGAATTCTTAAGGGCCTGAAATCAGGCTCTCCTTCAGACCCCTGTGCTGCCAGGCTTTTGGCTGCCGTTGTGGAAACTGTTAACCCTGAAGTTAACAGACTTATTAATATGTCCTTTCAGGAGGCTCTTGTCCCGGCAGCCTGGAAGCAGGCCAAGATTCTTCCTCTATTGAAAAAGCCTCCTCTTGATCCTTTGTGCCCAGGGAGCTATCGCCCTATCTCCCTCTTGCCTAGTGTGGCTAAGGTGTGTGAAAAAGTGGTTACCAGACAGCTGACTGAGTTTATTGAATGCTCAGGCCTGTTACATCCAGCTCAATCGGGATTCAGGGCCACTTATAGTACTGAATCAGCCTTGGTTGAAGTTTCGGAGGCCATCCGTGATTGCCTGGATGCCGGCGGGAGGGCAGCCCTGATTTTGCTTGACCTCTCGGCGGCATTCGACACGGTTCCCCACTCACTGTTGCTTACCCGATTGGCTGAGATTGGTATTTCTGGCTCTGCTTGGGGCTGGCTTAAATCTTTTTTGGAGGACCGGACGCAATAGGTCTGGCTCCCTCTGGCCTCTTCCTCACCGCAGAGAATGACTACAGGGGTCCCACAGGGATCCTCCCTGAGTCCTCTCCTTTTTAATATTTATGTCACTCCCCTGGTTCAACTGGCAGAGGACTTGGGAGCAAAAATCATTGCTTACGCTGACGACACTTAGCCTTTGTTTACCTGGGGGAAATTCGAGGGCTCCACCGATGCCGCAAAAAAATGCCTGACTACAGTTTTTCATTGGCTGGCCTCCGCGCAACTCAAATGCAACAAAGAGAAATCTGAAATCCTTCTCTTCGGAAAGTTTCTTCCCCAGTTTAGAGAAACACTCTGGCCGTCCGACTTTGCTTTGCCAGTATCAACAGGCCAACCCGTTAAAAATCTGGGGGTCTGGTTCGAAGAGAACCTTACCTTTTCGAATCAGATTAAGAAGCTGGCTGGGACGTGCTTTGGGTTACTAAAAACTCTCAGGAAATTCCTTCCTCTCCTTCCTAGGGCTGCTAAGGAAACGGTCACCCGTGCCCTTATTCTATCTCAAATAGACTATGCCAACGCTCTTTATGTTGGCACCCCGGGCTATCTGCTGAACAGATTACAGGTGGTTCACAACGCGGCAGCCAGGCTTCTTCTTGGCATTCCTGCCAGAAGCAGTGTGAGACAACATCTGAGGGCACTTCACTGGCTGCCCGTAGCAGAACAGGTGAAATTTAAATCCTTAGTTATAGCTCATCGCACTCTGCATGCCCTGGGACCAATCTATCTTCAATAACGTTTCTCCTTTTATACTCCCCCAAGATTACTCCTCTCTACGTCTCAACTTTTGGCCAATGTCCCTCGGTTCCGCTTGCAGAGGACGGGGGGCAGCTCACTTGCTTTGAAATCATCGCTGGCCTGGAACTCGTTGCCTTTTGCCCTTCATAGCATCCAAGACCCCATTCTTTTTTTTTTTTTTAAACTGAAAACATTCCTTTTTAATTAATCTGGCCCCTTCTATCTCTCAAGGTTCGCGCCGGGACACTCTTGTAGTATCTGCGCGCGATATAAATGTAAATAACATAACATAACATTAATGGGGTTGATAATGTATTTCAGACTCTGCAGGCTGATGCTCCCATCGTCACCGATCGCTCAGTTCCCGTACTGTTTCACGCCGACTATGCTATGCTGTTATAAAGGACTCCAGTCGGCCTGCAGAGACTGATGGACTCATTCTATGATTTTATGGCAGCCAGGAAAATGAGGATTAATAAATCTAAAACATATACGATGGTCAGTGGGGAAACAAACTCAAAGTATAGGATCTTTTGTGTTGGGGGCTCGCCATTTGAGAAGGTAAATTCATCTTGTTATTTGGGAATTTTATTCGCCAATAATGGTTCAGGGTCTCAGCAGATACAAAATGCCCATTCAAAAATGATTTGAGTAAGTGAAGGAGTTTTAGGTTTTCCCACAAACTCGACAGTAGTCCAATCAAAGAAATGATTACTTATATACAAGTTGAGAGTCCTGTCAATTGCCATGCTCGGTGGTGGTCTTTGGGGTTATACATCCAGGAGTCCACTTCAGGTCGAGGAGAACGCCTTTCTTAGGTGCCTGTTGTATAACCCGGCCTCCGCACCAACTTCTATTGTTCATAAGGAGCCTGGATTAACTCACCTGGAAGACTTACTTCTGTTGAAGCCTATACTACTCTGGTACTCCATCTGGGCAAAATCTGGAACACGCTTTCCCAAATCAATTATTTTAGACTGTTTAGCATAAGGTTATGCTTTTAAAATCCCCTGTTTCTCCTACATTAATGAAATTTTTTTAATTGTTTAATTTACCCGTACCGCATGATCCGCATGGTATGCTAGCTCTTGACAAGAGTGAAATCAAGTCTTCATTCATAAGTAGTAGAATTGAAAAAAGAGCTCTTGTGGAATCAAAGAAATCTACAGTTGTTTCCTACATTTTGAACTTCTCTCAGGAGGGATGCCAACCATGTTTGTCTTGGTGACTAATCCTCAGCATCGCTTTGTTTTAATTAGGCTGCGGTTGAGCATAGTGCATAGTCCCAATACCGGCAACATCCCCCCACCTTCCCATAGGCGAACGTGCATAAATAAACCACAAGACACTTTGTTTATGGGAAAAACTTGTCGCAGGTTTATTCCATACAAGAGTATGCAATAAGGTGGGTTATCTTACGGGCGATCCATGGGCAGGCAGCCGTCCAACCTATGCTGCCCCTGCCCGCCTGATGAGCCAGCACTGTGGGATGTATGCCCGATCAGCGCTACACCTTTGTTGATCCACCACTGGATCACGTGGCCCTTGTTACCATCCTACTCACGCCCCTTTCAGGGCGGAGCGTAGCAGGGCAAACCCCCGGTTGGTCAGGCCCCCAACCGTCTGAAGGACTAACGGGCGCCGTTGCAGGTTCTCCAGGACCCTGCCCTGAGGATCCTGGTCTTTGGCTCTGGCACCCCTATTGTGCCGCGCAGAGGTACCCTTACTGTACCCGTCTGCCGGAGAGGTACCCTTACTGTACCAGACTGCTTCCAGATCGCCCTGTAACTCCGCCTGCAACGCAAAAGAAAACATTAAAACATTCATTACACCTTGCCCACCAGCCCAGCCGCAGGGTAAGAGGAAGGGAGGGAGACAGCGTGGCTGGCGGACAAGAGGCCGCTGGGAGGGTCAGAGGGGTATACATACCCTCCCTCCCCCTGGGCGTACCGGAAGTGACGCCCACACCCCTGAACAGCGGGCTCCAGGCGGAAGCCCTCTGCTGCTAGAGCGAGGGGTAGGCTTGTGCCGCAATGGCACTAAAGGGCCGCCTTTTAGGGGCCCCTTTGGGGGCGGCGGGCAGCCACATAGTCCCAATACCGGCAACATCCCCCCACCTTCCCATAGGCGAACGTGCATAAATAAACCACAAGACACTTTGTTTATGGGAAAAACTTGTCGCAGGTTTATTCCATACAAGAGTATGCAATAAGGTGGGTTATCTTACGGGTGATCCATGGGCAGGCAGCCGTCCAACCTATGCTGCCCCTGCCCGCCTGATGAGCCAGCACTGTGGGATGTATGCCCGATCAGCGCTACACCTTTGTTGATCCACCACTGGATCACGTGGCCCTTGTTACCATCCTACTCACGCCCCTTTCAGGGCGGAGCGTAGCAGGGCAAACCCCCGGTTGGTCATGCCCCCAACCGCCCGAAGGACTAACGGGGCGCCGTCGCGGTTCTCCAGGACCCTGCCCTGAGGATCCTGGTCTTTGGCTCTGGCACCCCTATTGTGCCGCGCAGAGGTACCCTTACTGTACCCGTCTGCCGCAGAGGTACCCTTACTGTACCAGACTGCTTCCAGATCGCCCTGTAACTCCGCCACAGCCCTGGAGGCGGCCACCGTCGCAGCCAGGGCCCCCCACCACTGCACCTCCTATTACCTGCAACCTGCCCTTTCCAAACATTCCTTTACATCCAGGAGAAACAAGTCCATCCCCACCGGGGACAAGTGGACCCAGTCCTCCTCAAAGTACCTTTAACGTTTGCCTGGAGGAGCTCGTGTCTGATGAAACTCAGACCCCACTGGTCTGCGAGCTTACGCCATGAACAGTTCCCTCTTACAGGGATGTTCAACGGCCTCCCCTGACTTAGCTCCATGCCACCTTAGCGGGGGATCATCTCCGCCCATCAGAGCTTCACATTGACCCATGTAGTTGCTGAACTCACCAAACAGCGCATTTCAACATGCGACCGCTCATTTCCAGGCCTCCTGCAAATCTAAGGGAAGAGATCCCTCCCTACTGGTGATAGATGAACCCCATCTCTCTCACAATAGCCCTTGACTTTCGCCTGGGTCAGCTAGTGTCTGAAGAAACCAAAGACTCTTCTGTCCTGTGAACCTGTGCCAAGAACTATTCACCCTCCTGCGGGAAAGTTCCTCTGCCTCACATGACCTAGCCCTGTGCCAACTCTGGGCGGGACGATTTCCAACACCAAGGCTCACATTGCCCCATCTATTTGCTGATCCCACCTGGCTGCCGTCCTTCTAGCACTGTGTGTGCCTGAACCCCTGTGTCCCCCATCTATGAGACAGCAGCCCCCTTGTTAGGTAACCGCTCCCACTCCTGCCTGCCTGCTTTGGCTATTCGGGCGAGGAGGATTATGCTTAACCTTTGCAGACCCTTTGCTTTCTAAATCATGACGCACAGGAATGTCATAACTAGCAGTATGTGACAATGAGCAAGGGGGGGCCACCTGCCCATGCCATGCATCCCTTATTCCTTATGGGAATTCCGCCAGCTCAGCTCCCTCTATGGTGAAACCCCCTAGGCATACCAGCTAAGAGGATCTGTCTGATTCAATACAGTGCGCACTGAGCGATATGGTGCCTAACATTAAGTATTGTCCAAGTCCTACCTAACCTCCATCCTAGCATATTCCCGACCAGGGGGGCAGGGGCGTTCCCACTGCCCACCCTTGGGCAACCCCATAGGTGGAAAATTACCTGCTCCGCTAAATTTTAATCATTGTTGATCACTGGACGTGCCAAATGTTCTTTTACATAGTAGCCTTTTGTGCTTGACACCTTGTTTCCCCATTTCTTTGGACGGCAGCACACTATGTTGGCTGGCAGCGTCACCACCCAGCGAGGCTACCATAGCAAACCGGGCGGGCATCGCTTACTGCAGGAACTTGTCACCTACCCTAGGTTCTGGGAGCACTTACTTCCCCCGTTGACCAGACGGTTGCACAAACCCCTTTGTTTGCTAAACCCTGGGGAACACCTTAATGGTATCAAAGCTGGTTTGAAACAATACCTGTCTTGTGCCCACTATTGGAGACACCTCACCCTTTTGTGCAATTACAACTTACGCAGCGCATCCCGCTTGCATAACTGCCGTCAGATCACAGATGCACAGTACCTACTGTCCATTGCCAACCCTGGCTGCTTTAAAACCTGCCAAAGTAACGGAAACCATATTCCCAGTTCCCTGTTTAGCTGCAGTACACCTTCAGTGGGTAGGCTAGGAGATACCACAACCACATTGGTCATGCGAACCTTAAGTACACAATTTTCGCCTGTGCGTACCTCAAAATGAAACAGGCTCCACACCGCTGTAAGGCCAGAGACACGCATATATGTTGTGCCCACTATTGGAGACAACTCACCTCTTCTTGGAGTGACAACTACCCAGGTGCCTACACAAGTCACCCAACAGGCAAGTTGGCCCTGACTACCTTGTGTTCTGGTGCCAGGTTTGGAAAGCGCCTTGCCTACACTTGCTGCCCCCTGGGAACCACACAATGCCCGTGCTCTGGCCGCAACGCGGCGATGCCGTAGTGTCGCATTGGACCCCATGTCAATTAAGAGTGCCACTCCAACTACTTAAACCTACCCCTTGACCATGGGCGGAGTCTAGCTCTCCCCAAACTTTTGCTGGTATAACCCGCGGGCATGCCTCCCGTTTCATTCAATTTAGTAATTCCTGGCACTGAAACACAAGGGCCTAATACTGGGCAGTGTAAATGCGGCCCAGGGTGACCTTAAACACTCGGCTTGGTGTGGATGGGTGCTAACAATACCTGGCTGAAGTGCAATCCCTTTGCCAATCACTCCTGACAAGATGTGCCAATGCAGGTAGAAGCAAGAGTGATCCAGCCCACCTTACTTCCTGTCCCAGTTATCTGAGTAACTTAGTGAAAGATGCACATTTGAACTGGTAGCGGGAACTGTTACTTACGCCTACAAATGCTCTGCTCAGAGCAGCCCGCCAGACCTTGACTTCCATTGAAAGGCGGTGCCAACAGACCTCCAAGCACTTAAGGCGGTACCTCCGAGTGGGGCTCTAATCTAACAAATGCCCTGTGCATCGGATACCGCCTCTTGCTGTAAGCCGCTCATTGCTACTGATGCCTTGGCGCTTCCTGACCCACAGCCAGCTCACCCTGTGACTGGGACTCAACAGTGCGGTGAAAGCACAAGACCTCCTAGCCTGACCTTAGCTCTTCACCAGGCTCCCACACAAGAGCCATCCACAACCTTGTGGCCTAAAACATTCGCCCTGTGGGGCGGTTGCGCATGGACTGCAAACAACTCCTAGGCATTCTCTACTCATGTTGAAATGGAGTTACTGGTTGGCTAGGGTATGCGCCTAAGCCTGGCCAAACCCACCACTCTAGTCAGGAGAAGGGAGTGCACACTTAGGCTGACTCCTGCCCACCCCCTAGGTGGCTAGGCAGTGACTTTGGCTTATCCCAGAGGCAGTGTAAATTTAATGTGCCAACCGCACTCCCACAGTGGCACACTACAGCAGAGACTCCATACCAGGTTATTTTAATTACCCTTCATATCGTCCACCCAAGAGACTTAGTACCATCTGCCCCCATTACCCTGTGCTACCAAACCTCATCATGACATCACAGGGATTACATAACTCACTAGGTCAATCGGGCCACCGTCCTACAACGCAGTTAGCACACCCCGCAGTTGTTGGTAGGAACTGTACTTAGCATAACATAGCACAGAGTAAATGTAAAATTGAACTTTCCCACCCTTGGGCTGGTAACCGACGGCCACAAAAGACAGCACCCGGTCATGAGATCCCAATTTTCTAGAGTAAAACAATAAATCTCCTGCACCATTAACAAGTGTGCTACATGCGCCCATGCCCTAGCCACCTGTTGCTACAGTGGGCAGCCACCCCCCCTGGAGGCAGTGGTCTGTCCAGCTCTCCTCCGAATTTCTCAGCTATAGGGGCTCCAGATCCACCTCTAATCAGGACTCAACAGTGCGGGGAAAGCATGAGACATCCTAGCCTGACCTTAGCTCTTCACCAGGCTCCCACACAAGAGCCCTCCACAACCTTGAGGCCTAAAACATTCACCCTGTGGGGCGGTTGCGAATGGACTGCAAACAACTCCTAGGCCTTCTCTAGGAATGGTGTAATGGAGTTTCTTTCTCCCTTATCATAATTAAGAGGACCTCGAAATAAATGACCTTGTACACAACCTGTTCCTGTGTTTAATTTAATCAACTATAATGTTGTTCACATATAATATGAACCCCGGTCACCCAAAGAGTGCACATATATTTGCTACAAAAGGAACACTACACCTACAACAAGCCCATCTATTGGCTTAGTCAATGCTTCTACCTGCATCAGATAAAAAGCCACCATTATAGCTCAGTTGCATAGCAACCCAAGAGCTAGCCGCCCCCATCCATGGCTGCCAAGGTTTCAGATTGCTATGTGTGACATTTCCCTCATTTCAGTGCAACTATGAGTGACATTTAAAGGACTATGACTGACACCTTCTTGCGAGCAAAATCAAACAATGAAGATGAGGAAGACATATCGGTATCAGTAATTTCCAGGCTTGGAGGCACCTTGCGCGGTGTACACATGTTCCATAACCCTTGGTGGCAGAAGGACCTCGATGGCCAAGCAGCGAAGTCTACACGCAATGCAATAAAACGGAACTGATAGCTCACAGCGCAAGCCCCCCCAGGCGCCAACGGGACAAGCCGAGGTTTGTACCGAGCATCCCAACTCCAAGGCACCACAACCTACCAATCCGCTGCGCAGGTCGCTCACCAAGGCCCCACTGTAGGGACCCCACCTTAACAACGGCCCCTACATGAACCTTGAGTGCACCCTGTGAAAATGTAGGCTGCAAACAGTGATATAGTCCTGTGACAACAAACTGGCTATGAACAGAACTCTGGAACTGGGGCTGTTCCACCTAGCAAGGACGCTGCGCCCACATAATCCGGCACGGCACACGCCCCACCGACATACATCATATGACGTTGCCTTTTCTGCGCCACGCTGAGCCACGCAAGTACCCAGACAATTAAACAAATGGCAGAGGAATACCGGGGAAATTGGGTGTCCTTAGTTACTTCTTCGGCTATTGCACAAGTCCACACTACCTCTGCCGTAATTCCTCTAAATAGTGCAGCTGCACTTTGGGGCCCATCAGATCCCACCTGACTCCGTACTTTTCCTGCTGCGGTTTGCCCCACTATGATCACGGTAGGCTCCAGCATGCTCAGCGGTTGCACACCTTCGACCGACGTAAAACAACCATGGGACAGTGCCACCTGGTGCTAAAACACCCCTCTGAGGATAGGTGACTACCCCTGTCAGTGAGTCAAAGTCAACTCTGTAAATTATGAAGAATTGTTAGCAATGGGAGTGCACGCAGCTTCGTTGCCAAGGCCTTCCTTGTGGGTCCACTAATGCCCCTGCAAACCACTTGTGATAATTATTAAAATGATTTCTACCACTCTCTTAGCGCCACACTGTAACCACTTGCGCTACCTCCTGCGTGAAATAAAACACAAATTCAAGCCAAATAGACATCAGCCTACGAGACATTCTAGAACAGGCATTATCCCTTTATACATCGAACAAAACAACTCAATTGCTTTGACTACCAGTAGGGACACGTGTACAAACATCCATAACTACTTTAACTTTAAGCGCAGGCCAGAGTCCCCCCCCCAGCTCCTGCACGAATGACGTAGGAGCCGTGCTTGCGAGGGACTTGCGTCCCTGTAGAACATGTGATACTCCTTAGTCGGTAATAATGGTTCGGAAACAGTAGCATTACCTTCTCGCGGCCTAAAGGCGTAAATAGCTGACATGCGGAGGGCTTTGTGCTTTCTATGAAAACATTTCAAAGTATTTATCATAAGACATTAACACCAAGCGCTGCAAAAGCACCGAGACAGCCTTGGAAAAACCTGACATGACGGTAATATGTGACTGTCACCGTCAATTACCGACCCGACAGGGGATCGAACCTGCAACCTTGTTGTTGTTATCGCTCCATTGCAACCCCAGTGCCAGATGGCCCGTTACGTGTGAGCGCAAACATTGTTTCCTTATATTTTAAATTATTGGAGCAGGCGCTGCCGATTACAACCGCAAGAGTAAGTGCCGGAAGTGAACGCTTGCGGTAATAAATGCTTCGACCCTCACCACCAAGCGCTGCATGCAACCACCCACAATTGCACATCCAGTGGGAGGCGGCCGCCATTTTCGCCGCCAGGCCATTTGGAGTCAGGCCAGGGCCGGAAATCATTGCCTTGCATGCATTGCCATGAATTACCCTGTCATGGACCCCGAGAAAAGCAGTGACCCTGCCACACACCAACAACAATGCTGACAGGGCCACGAGGCCAGCCACCAAATGCGAGATGGGCTAGACCCAGCACGCGCATCTCCAAGAGCCTCGGAGGAGCTGAGGCCACTTTGAAACTGAAACCGCTCCCCGAGCTAAGCCCCAGAGATAGTCACCCCCCCCCGCACAAACGTAATCCTGCAGGAGAGTCAGCCCACACTTGGCCGCTGGCACACTGAAGGAAGCATCACTGTCTAATAAAGGACCCCCGGGCTCCGCCTCACTTCCGCTCATGCATCTGTTCTGCGTTGACCTTATACCAAGAGTACGGGGTATTTTCTGATGTGCCGCGGGGAATTGCTCAAGGCCGAGCTCTACTCCGTCCTTAACCTCACCAGCGGCTGGGTCCAACAATCCCCCCATACCTGGGACGTGACTAAGCCGGGAGCTCACATTTGCGCCACCCCCCACGACCGCAACACATGCTGCGCCGGACGGAGGGGGGGGTCCACACGAAGCGAATCTAGCCCTCTCCCGTACATGCAAACCCCAAGCATGACCGGTTGGCGACGGGGGGGGGAGAGAGACCAATCAACACAAGCTCCCGGGCCCGACCAAAGGCATGACAAACAGCGCGATGTCCCTGCGCGCAGACGGCCAATATTCTCTCATAACCCGCTGATGCTGCCTGCACCCAGAGTGGGGTGCGGAACCTCGAGGACATCGTAACAATCCACAGCCCCCTAAACATCAAAATTACATAACCGTAGCAGGACATAAGCAGGGCTCCCATAGATCTAACCTTCTCATCGCGCTGCGAAACAGAGGGAGCCAGACAGTACCGGGGGAGCTCTTCAATTCCCCCCCTCCCCTTAGGCATCGCAAGTCCAGCAATGGCTGTGCAGCGCCTACCCGAAGAGGCTTGGGAGGGAGGGGGGACAGCCGACTCACCCTCACTTTCAGCTCCCTCAGGCGCGTGAATCTCAGCGCTAGGAAAGACGACGGGAGTGGGTACAGGCCATACACCGCGAATTTCCACAACTTCGGCCCAGCGAAAGGAGACACGACCGAAGACCACTAGGAGGCTAAAGAAATCGTCCCAAAGGGCCGCGGACTCACCAACGCTGCCTACAGCTGCAAGGGTGCACTGCGATGCCGAGAGGTTAGCGTGTCCACAAAGCACTGTGGACACCCTCAGTACAATCCTCGTCCCATCGGCCGCATAACCTCTGCCCCTCCCGGGGCATCAGCTGACCGTCCGCTCGGCAGACCCCCCCCAGGCTTCCAGCAAACTCGAGGGGCCCGCCAGTCCGCGGGCCTACAACAAACAGCTCAATCTCTTGCCCGCAAAACGGGAAACAGGCGGCACTCCGGTGGCCGCAGTCACCGCACTCAAATAGACCAGGGAACCCAGGCAGCCGCAACCAGGAGGCTGGTCGGCCCAGACAAAGGCCCCTCCTGCCCTGCACTCACCGCCTACTTCGACGCCCGCAATGTCGGCGACCTGGCGAGTCTGGACAGCGTGTCCAGACGGCGTGGCTGGCGGACAAGAGGCCGCTGGGAGGGTGAGAGGGGTATACAAACCCTCCCTCCCCCCCCTGGGCGTACCGGAAGTGACGCCCACACCCCCTGAACAGCGGGCTCCAGGCGGAAGCCCTCTGCTGCTAGAGCGAGGGGTAGGCTTGTGCCGCAATGGCACTAAAGGGCCGCCCTTTTAGGGGGCCTCCTTTGGGGGCGGCGGGCAGCCACATTTCTGAGTCGCCTTCCCTATTATGAAGCAACGGCCTACGGATATGAGCCCTTGTCCATGTGATTGCATTTCAAAACAAAGCACACAGCACTTTATTCTGTATTGTAGCTTCTATGATGTTCTAAGGCAATATTACCTAAAAAACAAGATTTGCACAGAATATTAGGGACCACAATGGCGCTTTACAATATCTATGTGCACTAGGGTCTCCCTCTATATGCTTTAACTCTGCACTTTATACATGGGGGGGCGATTTGACTTAGGAAAAGTATTACTTTTTGCCAGGCAGTTTAAGGGTGGTTTTTAACTGAATTGCTTTAATTTTGTATACTGTACATGTTAATATAAATGTAACTTTTAATTGTATATTGCCTTTTTATGTACTTTTATTGCCATTATGACTGTGCCAAATAAAGATTTAGCATCAGTTGGCCTAACGGCTAGGGCGGTCGACCTTGAAGCTGGGGAACCGGGTTCAAGTCTCGGCAAGGACGCTCAACATCCTGTGATTCTGGGCAAATCACTTAATTCCCCCCATGCCTAACAAAAATGAATGTGTCCTCATGTAATGCAACTGGTGCTCGTGTAAAGAGCTCTGATACCCGATACCCTCGGGTCAAGTTCGCGCTACATAAAACTCTGTAGTAAAAAAATAAAATCATCTTTACATTTTTGGGTTTGTCCAATGAAGTATTAGTAGTTTTTTAAGCGGTCTGCCAATGAAACGTCATTCTTTACACTTTTCTTTAATGCTTTTCTTTAAAGAGTTATTAAGTTCAGAATGTCCACAGAGATGAGTTACAAGTAATCTGATTTATTAAGTAAATCCTGTTTTTATTTTACATCACATAGCCCTACTAGAAGCAGCGTTGACCTAAGCTCAGATCATCAGCTACAGAAGCTCTAAAGGCTACTAGTGACAAGGGATTTAGCTATCAATAGCACAACAGGCGCTGTGGCACTACGGCAAGGGCACACTTTAATCCAATTCAACTGGATTAATCCTGTTGATTACATTGGTATACGTCTCATGATTGACACATTGTGGATCTGTTGGTTGTCGCATTTTGGGTCTGGTGCAATTTATACACCAGTTATGAAATCAAAGCTTTAATTTGTCATTTTAAAAAGTCCCAAAATGCTGTGCCTGGGGGTGGATTGGGTGGGAGGAAAGGTGATGTAGTATCTTTGGATTGGTCAGAGACACCCACCTCCAGTTTTACTCCTGCACAAGGGAAGAACTCTGAGCAGCAATGGAAGTTGTAGACGATAAGGACAGAAGTTCCTCACATGGGTGAGCCCCTGTCTGGAGTGAAGGGACACTCTGGATTTGTGCTGACGGGGACTCTGTTGAACCTGTCTCTCCAGGATGAGTGGCAGTGGCCTCCCCACACTCTGGGGAACAGAAGATAGTGGAGTTGCTGGCTACCCTGGAGGGGAAGGTTCGCCTGGATCTTCTGTGGACTGTTCCTGTGGAGGGTACTCCTGCTTGAGCAAAGGTGCCCTGCAAGGGGCAGGAGGCTGTGGAGCCTGGCGAGTGCAGGCATGGAGTGTAACCTTCCTTGAGAGTTACAGTATGCTAGTGAGGGAAACTCTGATCCAAGGAGATTACTAGGATCTCAGACAGAAGCACCAGCCCTGAGCTCTGCACAGTTCCCTGTTGCTGGAAGGACACCGATATGTGCTGGAGACACCAAGAAGCCTTCAGAGCAGGCTGATGAGCTAACAGAAAAGGAGGGCAGACTCTTAGCTCTCTCTTATTGAAGGGAGAACAGTTACAAATTCACCTCCAACAAGAACCAAAACGTTAGAGGCCATGATGCCTGAAAATAACACTTCTGGTGGTTTGTAGTATAACACCAGGAGTGAAGGTGTTTTTATTTCCCCCTGGGGAGGCATAGCACCCCCCTTACTGATGTCTTTAATGTCCCCTGCGGAGGGCCCCATGACATATTTCAGAGTATGACCTCGCTCACCACACACCGGCTCCAAGAATAGCCTGAGCCCCAGGAGCACAGTGGTGTGCCCATGCCCTTGTCTGGCGGTAACAGAGAGCACACTGCTGCTGTCTGTTCTCCCCATCCACACTGACAGTTGGGCTGGAGAGCAACAAACCAGCCTCATCATCAACTGGCAGTAGAACTGGGATGCCTGAGGTTGGTTCCCATGCAGCCTCTTGGGAACACCCAAGTGCCCCACATGTGGAGACAGGAGCACCCACACTTCAATTGGGAGATTTCAGGCATCAGTGGGAACGTACATAAAAAAAAGTAAAGTCAACAAAGGATGAGAAAGTCTTTAGCAGCGCGGGGTCACGATAGTTAGATTGGCCTGTATCTCGGTGGCTTGCCTTACAAGCCCCTGTGGGCTCTGAAATCAATTGCATATTCACTAAAGTGGTGCCCCTAGAAAGGCAGGGGTACTACCAATGATTTGAAATGGCTCTGAGGGCTCCCATTAGAGCAGCAGCCCCCCACACGAGCATTAAACAACATTTTCAGTCCGTAATCCTAATGTTAAATGGTAAGAGAAAACATGACCTAGGGTGAGTTTTGTACCACAGCATTCGACTTTTGTGTAATACCTCTAGGATGCATGAACCTTTGCTAGTAATTTCTCTGTTTGCTTTGTAGCTAGTTTAAAGGTAGAAGAAAGACTCATACTCTTCATTAGTTTTGCCATTAAAAGTAAATCCCTGCATATTTGTATGTATGTCATTGAAAAGTGGTCTCATTGTGAAATGTTTATTAGTGATTTGCATTGTTGTGATGACACTCTGCTTTTAGGGGTCAGGGCTTGCTGGTGAGCAAACAGTCAGAAGTGCCTCCAGCGCAAGGGCTCTTCAGTACATTTATGGTGTTACCTGACCCCATGGGACTTTTCATTATTGTGCGTCCCTTTTAGTTGTAAACCAATTTATACGGTATCACTGTAAGGATTTTGCATAGCATTTTGGAGTGTTTGTAATAAAGTAATTTTCATTTTTTATACGAAATGGCACTGGTTGGACAGCAGTTTATTAACAACTGTTTGTTGTGTTGCTGAGCTCTGAGTCCCTAGCCCACAGCACCTGCCCTGTGTGTTGGACTGCTCTGCCTCAGTACCTTGAGAGTCAAGTTCTGAAAAGAGGTAGGGGCATATCTACAAGGGCTTTATCTCTGATTTTTTGGCTTTAAAAGCCAGAAAAACGGAGATAAAACTATCGCCCTATCAACAAGAGGGTGCTAACATGCATAATCGCATGTTAGCACCCTTTTTCCCAACGCCTCCCTTTGCATCTCTAATGAGATGCAAAGTGGGCGTTCCTCCCCGAAATAACTGGAGAAATGTCGCTAGCCGACATTTCTCCAATTATCAAGCTGGACGCTAACAGGAAGAGCGATAAGCAAAGTAGCGCTAACCACGGTTATCGCTACTTTACTTACACCTGCTTGTAATCCGACTTAGCCATGTAATCCAATGGGAGGTGGATTACATGGCTAAGAACACCCTGCCCTATCAGCAAGGTATCGCTGGTTGCAGTGCGATTATCGCTGGATTTCCAGCGATAATCACACTGTTTTCCAGCTGATGCTTGGATTCCTATCGCATTGGAGATGTGCGTTGCTGATAGCACGCTATCTCCGCGATAGGAACCAGCGTTAGGAGGCGATAATTATCCTAGCGCTAAGTGTGCTTAGCGATAATTATCGCCTGGCCTTGATGATATGCCCCGTAGTTGGTTCTAAGTTGTGGGTTTGACGTACACGTTCCCCAAGCCACCAGCATACATGCCAAAATTTGGAAAGCAGAAAGTGTGAAATTTTGCGAAATTAATCGGAGGGATTTTTCCCCCCATTGACTTGTATTGAAATAGAGGCAATTTCAGGCGGAAGTAAAATAAATTAAAACCATTTTTGCCATTAAAAATCGGGAGTCTTCCGCCTGGATCAGGTGTGTTGGCATATATGCACCAGCAGCCGAAGTCTTCAGCTGTTTCAACTGATGAGCCATACCACCTATCTTCCCTGGGACCAGGCAACCTACATTCCTTTCAATATTTAAGTACTCATATTATAAAATGCTCTAAAAAAAGAAAGTAACACATTAGCATTACAAGACAATATATCTGTATGCCCACGTTCAGAAGATGTCCAAGATCCCACTGCAATAAAAATCGGTCCCACATGTCTAATGGAGACTATTGCACCATCTCTTGACAGCATGAGTACAAATGCAGAATATTACCACAGCCATAAAATACTTTGCAGAAAAGGACAAAAAAATATTGAAATACTTCACTCGTTCAATCACAAGTAAACAGTCCCACAAGCCACTTAAAAAAAGGAAAAAGAATTGGCTGTATTCACTTGTTATTGTAAAAAACTGCAGGCATTCCTGACTCTACTAGGCACTAGCAGGAAATGAACCCAGTTCCCTGTCTATATTGGTTTACTTGATCAGACCACGCCATAATCCATTTTCTATTGCAGTGACCTTGTGACGTAAAACTGTAGTCTAATCATCTCTCTTCATACATGTCTCAAGTGGAAGTAAAAATCTGGTGCCCGTACTCTGCAAAGCGGGACTCCAAGCACATACACACAATTAATCCTTTGACTTGACTTAGAATGTGTGAAAACCCACAGACAGCCTCTGAGCAAACAGAATAAAGCGTCAAAAGTGAAAACTCTGAATGAGGCATACCCGCTTTTATCTTTTTAACCTGCATTTATCTTTTTACAACTTCTTTCAAGTGATTCTGTAATGTATACGCTTAGCTTCTTAAGGGCCGCCATCAGGCTTAGGTCCAGTTGTGATTAAACTCGATAGTGGGACCTATCTTTTAATTTTGAAATTAGGGGTCTATAACGGTCTTATTGCATTGTCTCTTATATAAATGCTGGTGTTTTTATTGATGTTTGCATGACTTTGATGGTTTTAACTGAAAAAAACGAATAAAGTATGATGAATTGAATTGAGGCAAATACTCTTCCTTTTCTCATGGTAAATTAAGTCATGCCTGTCAGAAGTCAAATTCTTGCAACACAAATGTGACAGGAAGTCTAATGATACCACCACGCTATGATGACAGACGTAGACACATGCATAGCCAACAACACGTCGGAGAGAACTCGCACTTGAAAACATAAACATAATTCACTTGCACGCTCAAGCTCAGGACCACAGTTTGGAGTGCCTCAAACATTTATCAATTGATGTTTATAAAAACAGTGTGAAACATATGAGCCGACAGTGTGCACCAGGCCTTCAAATTGCAGTATCTAGTAGAGTATATGGGCTACTGAAGTAAGTGATAGAAGCTTCTAAATTAATTGCACAGAGCAAAGTTTCTTTCAATAAAGAAATGAGTTGACACAATGCAACACTTCACCTCAATACCTAGGACCCATAGTGATTGTTCGCAATTGCAAACTCAGCACAATGCAAGAAAATCGCGAACACACAGAGTAATGAACATGATGTGCCTGCTAATAAAGTAAAAACAACGCTAGCATAAAACACAGAGGGAAGATTCACAAAAGTATTTAACCGTGCGGGAAGGAGTAGCTCAGGAGTACTCTTGTATGTAGTCTTACTTACCTTTGCGAAGCAGCCCGAGACGTCTAACTCCCTATTATCAAAAGTGCCCAGAGGAACCAATCCTTCCTCGCTGTACTATTTGCATAAGAATATTGTCTTATATTACCATTTTATTACCACTATAGCTGTTTTGGGCCTAATTCACAAAGACATGTAAGAGTACGAAAAAGATTACTACAGAAGATCTACTTTACATACTCTAAAATGCCTTTGTGAATAGGCTTTGAAGAACAGAACAAAATTTCCCCTTTATGATACATCTAGAGCCCCAAAAAATAAGAACCATACCTTAAATTTCGAGGTAACATCTCAGGTACTTTGTAGGATGACCTTTCTTCTATTGGAAGAAGAAACTATGGAACCATCTCTGTCCAATGAAGAGTCAGCATTAAAGGGTAGAAGCATTTTCTCCATCCTTTATTTCGTTCTTGCTCACCTTAGATTTCTCAACTGCATATGTAAATTCTTATGTGATGCTCACATCTGGATGTATATCATTCAGTACCCTCACAGACCACAAGTTTGATTCCCAAGCTTGCAGACTAAGGGGTCGATTCCGATTCGGGCCGGAAAAAGCACCGACCAACTCGGATCCGGAAAAAATACCGACCGACACGTACCCGTGGCGCCCGACACGCCAAGTACGATGCAAGGCGCGAAAAATCCGACCGACACGTAACGAAACCAAGTCGACCGACCGAGCCGCACGGAAAATAGCAATCCGGCCGGAAAAACACGCGAATCCAACCGACCGACATGCACCCGGAACAAATCCGACCGAAACGTACACGCCAACTCCAAACCGCAAAGTACGATGCAAGGCGCGAAAACCACGACCGATTCGGACGGAGGACAAGCCGTACGACCGACACGCATACAAAACCGAGCCGAAGCAACACAAAACACCGCGACCGACGCGTACGCAGCATAGAAAACTGCACAAACACAGCGTGAACGAAACGGAAAACACCGTACGAGACCAATGCAGGGTCCGACTCGGTCACAAGAACGTTTCCAACATACACAAAGAACACAAAGGAAAAATCACCCAAAAAAAGGCCAAACAAGCAATTACCAAGCCAATAAATACTGGGGGTGGGGACAGAGAACAAAGACACACCCACAACTCCACCTATATAAAGGACACAAATCACTACCATGAGCCTTTGCAAATGCCATTCCACTACCAGCACCCAAGAGAAAGCAACCACACACCCACAGCTCATCCCTCACACAAGCCACACACCAGCAGCACACCAACAAATACCTACCTCACATACACCCAGCAAAACACACACTCACACACCCTCACCTGCACACCAACACACACATCACTCACCATCACCACCCATCACCATGCCCCCCAAGAAGAATCACAAGTTCCTAGATTGTGAATTGGAAGTCCTGGTAGACGAGATCCTCAGGGTAGAGCCACAGCTGTTTGGCACATTGGTCCAACAGACCCCCATGTCGCAGAAAACCAAGATGTGGGAGAGGATCATCAACAGGGTGAACGCCCAATCACCATGTCGGCGCACAAAGACCGACATCCAGAACAGGTGGTATGACGTGCGCAGGAGGGTACAGAAACTGCTGAAGCAAGACTACATCAACAGCCAACACACCGGCAGTGGCCCTCCTGCCAAGCCAATATACCTCAGGCCCTGGGAGGAGAAGGTGCGGGCCATCCTACCGCCAGTGAGCATATATGGACTAGAGGACATCCCAGAGCCTGGTGAGTACACAACAAATGTACACAATATACTGCCACAAAACACACACACATCACTGTCAAGGGAGAGTCAAACCATGCACTCATAGCAATCACACAGCAACCAGAACAGAATCATCCCAAAATGTGTATGTCAGTCAGAGAAACACAACACATGCCATCAAAAAAGTCACATCCAACTGTGCCAACACATGTACAAACACAACCACAACTACAGCTAGGCAGTGGCACAAATAGAACTAACAAACACATCCACACATGTAGCCACCACAACAACACCAACACACAGTGAAGACCACTCAAAGGAAGGAATTCTGTGTATGCTGGCCAAGTCAGTGTAGCCAATAGCATCATGGGAGTCGCAGTCACACATATTGCCCGCCCCAAAACTGTCCCATCAACACCACCATGAACCATGCGCACATCACAGAGAGTGGAGAAGGACTCACAAGATGGCTGACACTGGCTACTGCTGTGGGGAGCACAAGGCCCTGCTGCCAACTGTTCACCAACAAACAGCAGGACACC
This sequence comes from Calotriton arnoldi, assembly GCA_963921515.1. NCBI lineage: Eukaryota > Metazoa > Chordata > Amphibia > Caudata > Salamandridae > Calotriton > Calotriton arnoldi. The sequence continues at coordinate 10,338 of CAWUFW010002792.1, read as the reverse complement.
ACTGACTGACATCCTGAGAGACAACTTCCACTCCCTGCAATGCAAGCACGTTCCATGGTGGGATATCTGGCTGGCTGGGTGGGAAGGGGGACTTGCAGCACTGACTATAGTCACCAGCACCTCCCCTCACACCCTCCCCAACACAAACTCCACAGTACCCACCTGGTAGAATGCAATGCCCTCCATCCTAACACAAGATCCCACAAAGCACCACCACCCTGGGTTATGTTGTGTGAAGCACAGGGACACTCTTGGGACTCTTAGCCAAACAACTGCCAGGACAACACTCCCAGCCATCCTGTCAGCACAGCCAGCCCAACCCACAGGGAAGCAGAGTCAAAAGGAAGGAAGCATGGGCATGCTGGGAAGGGGGGTGGAGGCAATAGCATGATGGGAGTCGTAGTCACAGACATTGCTCAGCCTCACAACTGGCCCATCAACACCACCCTGAACCATGCTCACATCACAGGGAGTGGAGAAGGACTCACAAGATGGCTGACACTGGCTACTGCTGTGGGGAGCACAAGGCCCTGCTGCCAACTGTGCACCAACAAACAGCAGGACACCACTGACTGACATCCTGAGAGACAACTTCCACTCCCTGCAATGCAAGCACGTTCCATGGTGGGATATCTGGCTGGCTGGGTGGGAAGGGGGACTTGCAGCACTGACTATAGTCACCAGCACCTCCCCTCACACCCTCCCCAACACAAACTCCACAGTACCCACCTGGTAGAATGCAATGCCCTCCATCCTAACACAAGATCCCACAAAGCACCACCACCCTGGGTTATGTTGTGTGAAGCACAGGGACACTCTTGGGACTCTTAGCCAAACAACTGCCAGGACAACACTCCCAGCCATCCTGTCAGCACAGCCAGCCCAACCCACAGGGAAGCAGAGTCAAAGGAAGGAAGCATGGGCATGCTGGGAAGGGGGTGGAGGCAATAGCATGATGGGAGTCGTATTCACAGACATTGCTCAGCCTCACAACTGGCCCATCAACACCACCCTGAACCATGCTCACATCACAGGGAGTGGAGAAGGACTCACAAGATGGCTGACACTGGCTACTGCTGTGGGGAGCACAAGGCCCTGCTGCCAACTGTGCACCAACAAACAGCAGGACACCACTGACTGACATCCTGAGAGACAACTTCCACTCCCTGCAATGCAAGCACGTTCCATGGTGGGATATCTGGCTGGCTGGGTGGGAAGGGGGACTTGCAGCACTGACTATAGTCACCAGCACCTCCCCTCACACCCTCCCCAACACAAACTCCACAGTACCCACCTGGTAGAATGCAATGCCCTCCATCCTAACACAAGATCCCACAAAGCACCACCACCCTGGGTTATGTTGTGTGAAGCACAGGGACACTCTTGGGACTCTTAGCCAAACAACTGCCAGGACAACACTCCCAGCCATCCTGTCAGCACAGCCAGCCCAACCCACAGGGAAGCAGAGTCAAAAGGAAGGAAGCATGGGCATGCTGGGAAGGGGGAGGAGGCAATAGCATGATGGGAGTCGTACTCACAGCCCTACATCCCCCACCACATGGCCCAGCAAGCTCACACTCACGCATGCACATCCCACAGAGAGTGGAAAGGCCCATAAAAGATGTCTGACACTGTTGCTGTGTCGTGGGGAGCACAAGGGCATGCTGGGTACTGCACACCAACCAACAGCAGGACACCACTGTCAGCCATCTTGCCATTGCCCTCACACCCACACCCACTGAACTCCACACAAAAGCAAGTAAGTATGGGAATGCTGGCAAGTGGGGTGGAGGCAATGGCATGATGGGAGTCGTAGTCACAGACATAGCTCACCCCCACAACTGTCCCATCAACACCACCCTGAACCATGCTCACATCACAGGGAGTGGAGAAGGACTCACAAGATGGCTGACACTGGCTACTGCTGTGGGGAGCACAAGGCCCTGCTGCCAACTGTGCACCAACAAACAGCAGGACACCACTGACTGACATCCTGAGAGACAACTTCCACTCCCTGCAACGCAAGCACGTTCCATGGTGGGATAACTGACTGGCTGGCTGGGTGGGAAGGAGGTCTGGCTGTCAACCAAACACAAGCAATGCAGACCATGTTCACACCCCAGAAAATACATAGAAATGCCCAAATAATGCAGGACAATGTGCCACACCAATATCAACCCCTGACTGTGACGACTTAGGACAATGCAATGTACAGGCCCGCACCCAGAGGCACAGTCACAACTGTCATGTGTGTCAACCACTGATGCCTGCAGAAACATGACATACATTGTTTGTGTCTCCCAAAAACAGGTGATGATGGGGACACAGCAGCAGACGCTGAGGAGTCCCAGTCCCAGGCTCAAGAGGATGCCGAGCTCACTGGCGTCGTACAGCCTCTGTCCTCCTCGGACGATGAACAACCTGGCACATCCGGTGCAAGTCAACATGCAGCACCAGCAGGACCACCAGCTGCAGCACCAGCAGGACCACCAGCTGCACTCCCTGCACCCACCCCTACAACGACTGTCACCACGAATACCATCCCTGCCGACATGGACAGAATAAGGAGCAACACCAGCGCAGTGACCCTGGACCAACCTGGGGCCATGGACACCACCACCACCACCAACCCCCAAGGTGGACCAGGGTTATCTGTGCGTGCAACTGCACACACTGCACATGTCAGCAGGGGTGGTGGGAGGGGTGGGAGACAGAGGTCGCTGCTTGCAGACGTTGCTGGTGTGCATGACGACCCACAACTGGTACGCATAGCTGATGCGTACCAGTCCAGCACCGGAGAGCTCAGCCAGGTAGTGGGGCTCCTCAGAGACATCAAACAGCAGCAGGCTGCCCATCATGCCCGCTTGGACTCCCACATGTCCCACGTGGAGTCACACATGTCCCGTGTGGACTCACACATGTCCCGCGTGGAGTCCAAGTGGGATGTACTGCATGAGATGACGGCGGTGCACAGGGACATTTTACAATGCCTCCGCCAGATGAACAGCAACCAGTCCACACCTCCCTGTGTGCCAACAACATCTGGTGCCGAACAAACTGCAACTGCCACAGGGAGGGAGGAGGACTCTGGCGGAGAGTCCCCTGCACCGCAGCAGCCTGCACTTGAGGGCCCCCCCCCCAAGAAGAGGGGTCGTCCGAGGAGGGAAAGTGAGAGGCCGATGGCCAAGCGCAACTCCCAGGAAGCCTGAACCTGTTCTGGGTGTTCGCCTTTGTGCACAGACTGTTCACCCTGTTGACGGCAACACTACTCCCACACATTGCATGGGGAGTACAAGTTGGACCAATGTGTCAGACAACTGTGGCCCCGATACTGGGGATCCTGTCTACCCGGACTTTCAATTCACCTAGGAACTTGGGATTGCAAGATTCATGTACAGCACAACCCATCCTATGCACTATTAACACAAATGTATCACAATAAACACACTAATACACCATACTTGCCTCTGTCGTGATTCCAACATGGGTGCTGTTATGGGGATGATGAACTGCAAAATTACACTGTGTATGCGAACTGCAACAGCAAGGACAACACAGGCATGTGAGTAAAGGCAACATGACACATATGAGGGAGACACACCACCAGGGCTACACAACACATACACACCTAGGCCATCTGACTCATTGCCTACACTGATGTTGCCAGGGAAGACGGTGCAATGCACAGACACCACACCCATTCCCAGTTGTAGTCAAGTAGCCCACAGGTGCAGTAAGCAAATGGCAGTCAAATGTGTGACCACAGACAACGCACATCACTAAGTGAAGCACAGGTTTATTACACAGTAGCAACATGCCGTAACCACTACAGATGCAAGGTAACCCCACCTGGTAGCGGGCACACAGTCAACAACTGTAGACGGAAGGAAGTCCATGGGTGTGGCGCACATCACCTGTAGGGACACAACAGCTACCAGCCTGGATGTGCAATCACGTCGTCGGTGGACACAGTTGACCAAACGAATCTGAAAGTACCCTGTGAAGGACAGAAATGACACACAGTCAAAAGCAATGCAGTACAGGACAGAACAGCAAAACTCATGCACAATACATGTTACAAGATACCCACCCAGAACCAAGTTAGCATGTCAACACTGTTGGGGAGTACAGCCCACCTGTAACCACACATCGCAACACACATCCAGTCAAGTAGCCCATGGACACACTCCAACAGCGCCAGAGCCCCACCCACACATCATGCCAACTCACATCATTCACATGACACCTCAGGATACTCACATTCAGCTAAAGAAGTTGGTGATGAGCTGTGTGCGGACATCACCATCACCATCATCATCATCATCGTCACTGGCATCGTGGTCCAGGCCAGGATCCTCCACAGGTGGCGGATGTTGGTCATCGTCATCCTGGATGAGAGGCAACTCCTTCCGCACTGCCAGGTTGTGTAGCATGCAGCAGACGATGATAATCTTGCACACTTTCGCAGGGGCATATGGGAGGGACCCTCCGGTCTTGTCCAGGCAGCGGAAGCGGCTCTTCAGGAGACCAAAGGTCCGCTCAATCACTCTCCTGGTCCGACCATGTGCCTCATTGTAGCGCATCTGGGCAGGTGTCACAGGGTTCCTGAGGGGTGTCAGCAACCACGGCATGTTGGGGTATCCCGAGTCACCTACGGACAGACAAGTGCACATCAGCTGACTTGGAAAAGTGGGCGGAATACTACAGATCAGATCACACACAATGGCACAAAGTCAGTACACACGACAAGCCAGGCACGCTGGTTCTGCATCTGTGCCATCATTCTGGGGATGCGACTACTCCTCATCACAAAGGCATCGTGTGCTGAACCAGGGAAACGGGCACACACGTGTGTGATGGTCATGTCTGCAAGACACACCACCAGTGCATTGACCGAGTGGTAGTGCTTGCGGTTCCTGTAGGCCTGCTCCTGGGCCTGTGGTGGTACCAAAGCCACATGTGTCCCATCAATGGAGCCAATTACATGCGGCATCCTCCCCAGGGCATAAAAGTCACTCTTCACGTCAGTGAGTCGTCGCAGTCTAGGGAAATAGATGTACCGGTTCAGGAAGAGCAACATTGCCGCCAAAACATCGCGGAGCACACGGCTGAACATGGTCTGTGACATCCCACCAGCAGACGCCACAGTATGTTGGAAGGTACCGGTGGCAAAGAAGTGTAGGGCTGCCATCACCTTCACCTTGGGGGTCAGCGCTGTAGGATACGGCCGGCCAGGCTGCAAATGTGGGGACAACTGCACTGCCAAATCCTCAATCAGCTGCCTGGTGAAGCGGTACCGTCGGATGCTGTCCCGTTCCACCATCGTTGCCAGGTCTGGGAATGGCCGATGGACAGCAGGAGCCCTGCAGTGCAGAGGAGAAGTAAGCAAGATCGTCAGTCACCCCACATATGCGGCATTGAACACACTCAAGATCCCAACATACATCATCATGAGGCACAACTACATGAAGTGTGCAGTACCGGAAGGACATGTATGGTACATACATGGCCAACATCTGTCAACACGGTCCTACAGGTGGCATCAATTTGTCCCAGGTTGGCCCATTGGATATCATGATGCCGTGTCACAGTCACCCCCCACAGTGACATGTGAGGACAGATGTGCCCCAGGCACCACAGCTCAACGACAGGTACATTCCCAGGGACCCTGTAATGCCACATGGACACTGGCATCACCTGGAGTATCATGTGTACACCACAGCAAAACAAACATGACCCCCACAGGTAGTGGCCACACTTGCCATGGCAGGACAGACATGGACGTCTGTGACACACACGCACAACATCAGAGTCCATGCACACACAACGTGGATGTGGAGACTGTCTCCCATTGTGCACATGAAATCAGAGACATTGTAAACACTACATGCACAAAGACTGTGGAGGGCCATCACTATTGTGCCACTGGGACACCCTGGCTCAAACATACCGTCCCACATGGGACTCACGGGGTATGTGACATGACATACACAAACACCACTGTGAAATGTGACCATGACACATGCACAGATATGAACAGTTGCACATCACAGTGGTCACGTACACGTAACACCCAGGATCCTGTCCCCATGAACACGTGCACAGCCTGGGGGTGGCTGCCCACAGGTGACACCCACAGGACAACATGTACACCAACATACACACAATAGGAAATGCAGCCTTACATGCCTTATGATAAGGTTTGGACAGGCTGTCGTGATGTAGGTGTGCCCCTCACTCCCTGGGAGCTATCTGTGGCTGGCATATGTCCATCTGAGACAGGCATGCTGACCTATGCCAGTCACATGTACAGTGATGCGTTGTACCGCAATGGACCGATCGGTGCCTCCGGCCGGCCCATTGCCTTCAATGTGTGCGGGTACGCGTTGTACCCCTGTGCTCGTTGAACCGCAATGGACCGATCGGTGCCTCCGGCCGGCCCATTGCCTTCAATGTGTGCGGGTACGCGTTGTACCCCTGTGCGCATTGTACCGCAATGGACCGATCGGTGCCTCCGGCCGGCCCATTGCCTTCAATGTGTGCGGGCACGCGTTGTACCCCTGTGCGCGTTGTACCGCAATGGACCGATCGGTGCCTCCGGCCGGCCCATTGCCTTCAATGTGTGCGGGTACGCGTTGTACCCCTGTGCGCAGTAGTACCGCAATGGACCGATCGGTGCCTCCGGCCGGCCCATTGCCTTCAATGTGTGCGGTGCGCGTTGTACCCCTGTGCGTTGTACCGCAATGGACCGATCGGTGCCTCCGGCCGGCCCATTGCCTTCAATGTGTGCGGGTACGCGTTGTACCCCTGTGCGCGTTGTACCGCAATGGACCGATCGGTGCCTCCGGCCGGCCCATTGCCTTCAATGTGTGCGGGTACGCGTTGTACCCCTGTGCGCGTTGTACCGCAATGGACCGATCGGTGCCTCCGGCCGGCCCATTGCCTTCAATGTGTGCGGGTACGCGTTGTACCCCTGTACGCGTTGTACCGCAATGGACCGATCGGTGCGCACCCATTGACAATGGGCTTGCCTGGCAACGGACGCGTTTCGAATTTCGAACGAGTCGGTTGCTGGGAATTCAGTTGGTCACCCACAACAATGTTGCAAAATCATGTATGTCATGAAGTTGAAGATTTGAAGGATGCTGTGGGCGTGTTTTGGTGCTGCTATTCCATGGATTGGCCAGATTCAGAAGATGCAAACGACTTGGACCTATCACTTTGGACACAAGGGACAGGATCTGCCTCTCCAGCACATATATATTGCTGGCTGTTCCCCTGAGAGCCCACTTGCCTGCACTACATGCTCCAGGACGACATCTGCCACTGCCCTGCTGCTGTCTCTGCCCCTCTGGACCCTGCAATGGCACGTACTGTGGAGAGAGCCCCAGCCTTCAGCCTTGAGGAGAACCAGGCCCTGCTGGACAGCCTCACTTCCACAGTACAGCAAGCTGTATGGGACACCAGGGGAGCAGGTGAGTGTCCTGTGCACTGCCTTTCTGAATGTGCATTTTGTCTGACTAGCAAGGCTGAGAGTCTGCACGCCACTGGCTAGCAGGCTCACTGAGTAGTTGTCACCCCCCATAGTGTGTAGTGACTTGCACTGGACAGGTATGGTGCAGTGACAGTGCTTCTGAACAGGGTTTTACTCCCCATGCAATGATACCATGTAGTGACTTCTGGAAAACTGTCCATGGGCAGCCGTGCACTGCCTGTGTACACCATGTGCCCCTGTGATTGCGACATGTATATGCAACTGTGTCATGCACGGATATGTTGCATGTGTAGTAATGGCCTTATCACTTTGTCATCCTGACAGGCTTCTGCCCATCGGAAGCAGGAGATATGGAAGGACATCGTCCGGGCTGTCCGGTCCGTGGGGGTCTACAAGCGCCGGATCCGCAACTGCCAAAAGAGGTGGCAGGACCTTCGGGGCTGGACCCGGAGGATTGCACGGGTCCAGCTGAAGCTGTCGCCTCCTCGCAGGAGGGGCGGAACATGGACCCTGACCCCCCACATGCTCAGGATCCTGGCGGTGGTCTTTCCAGACCTGGATGGGCAGCTGAAGGCCAGAGAGCAGCAAGGAGGGGTGAGTCAAAGACTGCACTGTGTACTCTGTCTAACATGCTATGTGCCCTCCTCGGGCCTGGTTAAACTGCCACAGTACAGCAGTCATGTTGTCCAGGAGCCATGTCCCTCTATTGTGCACTGCCCACTCCTCATCTGATACCCAGGTGTGGCCCTTACATGCAGGGAATTCTGTCACTTAGGACTGTGTCCTTGCAGTTTGCTTGACTCAAGGTGGGAGACAGCATCTGTTTCCCTGACTCTGTGGTGGGCATCATGGGTGGGTCCATTGCTTACACAATGCCTGTATTCTGACATGTATTCAGCGTGTTACTTTGATCTGTGGTCCAATTGCTGAGCTGATCCACCACATGTGGCTGGGGTATCTGGCACACACCCATGCTGCGGGTGGGAACAATGTTTGGGCCCCAGGAGTATGTATATGACGTGTGTCACACATACTTAGCCAGCTGCCTACAGTCCAGGGCTCATCCCTCATTCATGTGGGGCTGGACAGTCATGCCTACTCCAGGCCATACAATACACTCTGTACTCCCACTCCCGTGTATCAGCTGACACATTGTGCGCAGTGATTTGACCCCTCAGGTGTCTGCCTCTGTGTCAGTGTGCTGTGGATTAGTCGCCAGGACTGCTGTGGAGTTTCTTGGTAGGGGCTCAGCATGCCACTGGAGATGTGACCATAGGAGACGATACTTGTGTGACACATAGGTGTCTGATCAGCTGCCCATGCAGACTGGGGCATGTGAATGTGAAGTTCAGGCAGCTGTTCCCCATGCACAGCAGAGTGTGAGGGGCTCAGGTTCAGAGGGTAGTGTCACAGGTCTAACATATGTCCAATAGGTATGACCTGGACAGATGAGGGTTAAGAGGATGTGTTGTGGGGGATGTACATGTGCACTTGTGCAGCTCCAGGACTTGCATTCCCCATGACCTACTATTGTGACACAGTGCAGAGTGTTGTTGTCTGGCTGCAAAGTCATACATCACTGAGACAGTGATGTATGACTTTGCAGTCATGCCTCCGCCATGGCATGTGTCTACTGATTGGTGAGCCTGCAGGGGAGTGACATGTGCTACATGCACACCATAGTGGCGCTGGCTATCAGGACATGGGTGCATCATGGTGTCTGTCGCTGGTATGCATCACATGCATTTCCTATTTGACTCTGGGCATCCCTTTCATCCGGAAACCTGTACTGACTCAGTGGCAAGAGCTGTGATGTGTGCATGTCCACATGCCACACCGTGTCCTCTGCACTGTCCAACTACTGTGTACTTGGTGCATGTGTCAACACTGGGGTGTTGCAATCCAACAGACACCAGACAGATGGGTGCAAGGCCATGTGGGATGTGAGTGCCATGCTTGGCATCAGACTGACAATTGACTTCTCCTGTTCAATTAGGGCACTTTTAGCAATGTACAACTAATGATGCCAGGGCTTGCTCTGTGATGTGCTGTGCTCACAGTGGTGTGTGCGTTATGTGCAGGTGACTGATGTCTGTCTGTATCCCCATTGTTTGCAGATACATCCACGGCCACGGAAGGGGACAGCTCCACGGACCAGGAGGAGCCAGAGAGCCAGACTGGGTCAGCAGCCGAGGAGTGGTCGGAGGGACCCAGTGGCACGGAGGGCGAGGGGAGCCACACCGAGGAGTCCTCAGCAGCATCCACCTCAGCTGAGGACCAGAGCAACTCGGAGGATGACTCCCTTGTGGAGGCGGGTGTCAGCAGCCACCACACCCCAGCTAGTGTTGCTGTCCCCGCCACCACCAGCACCACCACCGCCCTCCCATCGGCTCCCATTCCCCAGGTCCGTGGAGGCTCCCATGTCCGGGAGCGTGTTTCCTTTGGGCCAGGCACCGCACCCCCTGCCCCTGTGTCCCCTGCTGCCCTGAGTGAGGAGTCTGTGTACCTCCTTCGCCAGCTCCATGTAGGGCAGACAGCCATGCTGAGTGTCCTCCATGCGCACACCGCGCTGTTGACTCAGCTGGTGTCGTTCATGGAGGGCATCTCATCGGGCATGTCTGACCTACAGAGGGGCAATAGGTCCATGGACTCCTCCCTGACGGCAGCAGTGTCCCTCCTCAAACGGTCCCTCACCCTCCTGCCTCTGCTCCATCCACACTCCCCAGCACCTTACCCGTCCCAAGCACACACACACCGGCACAGGCACACACCAGCACACACACATCCAGCACACTGACACACACGCCAATGACAAAACGCACACGCACGCACATTCAGGGGAC